>CM056207.1:32162690-33362690 GCA_029692085.1 Gymnothorax javanicus | reverse complement strand
CTGAGCCTCCGAAAGGATAAGTGGTGAAATTTTGTTGGCATGTACAGTGGCTCTGTCTTAGTGGGCACTTTGAGGTCAGCAAATTTATTAATAATCCCGCTTACTATCAGACTACAGCCATTTTCAGAGGATTCCAACAGCTTTATCAGGCCCAAAGAGAAGATGTCTGAAGACCTACTGTTATGCATGGACAGTCAGATCATGCACACAGGGACATAGAACTGCTAAGACTCTCACTGCACAAACCCTGGGGTTCCCATGATGCCTTGCTCTTTTCCTGTCTGTGGGTGCCCTCCTGCTGAAGGTGTTTTTAAGGCCACTGGCTCCTTTTTGCAACCTACAGCATATTACTACTGTTTATTAACTATGGATTCTTTCTGTGTTAAGAAAGTAATGAATCACTCAATGCTACTTGAGCAGAATTAGAGTCTCAGAGAAGTTTTTAGACATAAAATGAAGGAAGGATATTCTTGAGCATCTCTGTACTTTGGAGAGGAAGAGAATTGATTAGTTGAGCACAATCACAGCATTCTAATTGTTCTCTGGGTCTCATAGGTTGGATTTGTCACCTTTTTCTGGTCTGTATTTGTGACCTGTGGCCTGTCTAGATCTTTTCTGTTAGCACTGCCTCACTGGCTTAATTACAGTTGCTGAGTTTCGAATATGAATGAGATCTTGCCAGGCTGGCTAACTGACATATGCTTGGTTGCCCCATGATCGTAATGTGGGATCACCGTGCCTGCTGATGATGTTCATGTTGATTTAATTCATTTTCACAAACCTGATGAGCTTTATTTGCCCTCATTTCATATTTAGAACTTGTGGTTTGTATAAAGGATGCCCCTAGTAAATGTGAGCATATCGGTAATCTGCGTATTTATTCATATTCCTATTGAATGGTACATTTTTGTAAGTTCTTCATTCTAGGATTTTTGTCATAGAGATTTTTTCTGGATACTTTTGGGTTTGTAAACATCTCAGTTTGATAAATCTCTGTGCGCACAGTATAGCAGTTTCTCTGTTTTTGTATATTAATGGAGGCAAGGAATGTTAAATTAGGTAAAATAAGGCGCTGTATATTCAAACGGCTCTTCTGTGGTCATGTGGGCATCATCTGCTTCGGGCAAGGCAATCTTCAAATGGGGAAAACACTTATGTTTCTAATGTAATTCAGGGAAAGGTTTTTATGACTTTATTTGCTGGCAGACTTGCATACATATTTAGCAGACTGTAAATGCTGCGCCCAGGAATCAGTAAAAGTCTATATATCACGAAGCTTACAAGATAATCCACATTTCATTATAATAGCCGGGGCTCGCGAGTAGTAGATTAAAAACAACTCGTATTTGTACAGCTTCATGAATCAAGCATATTATGAGAGAGATTAATTTTACAAACGGTGGGTTTGTAGCTGTGTGTTATTTGGGGAGGATGTCGCTGTCATGGAAACAGTGCTCCAAGGTTCCCCCCCACCTCTGCCTGCACCCTAAATCTGCTCTGATCCTGATCTACGAACTGTACACTTAACTATCCACTCTCGCCTACTGCACTTCGCGCCTGATTCCTTAAATCAATTTTAACATGCGCTCCTGATTGTGCACAAACTGTAAGTGTGCATTTTAGATGGCCTTACTGATTATTTTTGGCGTGGATCTCATTTTTTAGTGCGTTTATCCTTTCTAACTAAGTAACTAGCTAATAGTCCTCCTGTGCTCGTTGTGGCTTGGTTTCTGTAACATTGAGGCTGCAGTTCATTAATCCTGTGCCTCATGTTGACTTGCTGAAAGGGTGGACCACAGGCCCGGTGTGTCCTGCGGAGTGACATGCTGTGGACCACAGGCCTGGTGTGTCCTGCAGAGTGACATGGTGTGGACCACAGGCCTGGCGTGTCCTGCAGAGTGACATGCTGTTTACTCTGCCCTGTTGATGTATCTGAAATCAGGAGACTGGAATCTGAAATTTATGTGACGAACTGGAGCTTGATCTTCGCACTCGCCCGGGACTGGGAATTTGTTGGGGTGACCAGATAAGCTCAGACTCGCTGCCCAACTGGCAAGTGAAAAGTCTTCATGATCTTCATTGAATGTTTGTTCAATTCCAGGGTACACTGTAAACCCTGACAAGTGTGGTGAACTCAAATGTTATGTGGAAACAGATTACCTCAAAAAAACTGAGTATGCCAACTTAATGATTTGTGTTCACAGCACTTAAAAACATGTAAAAAATAACTTAACCTTATTTTCTTCAAGTTCCGTCCACAGAATGCAATTAAGTTGCAATGCAATTTTTTTGAGGTAATCCGTTTCCACAAAACTTTTGAGTTCACCACGCTATCAGGGTTTACAGTATATAATTTGTCTTTATGCATTCATCAGAAGTTCAAATGAATTCTGCCTTCTCATCTTCTTTTCGTACGCTGCGTTGCCAGATTGGTCGCATGTTTTTCGGCCCAAAACGGATCAAAAATCCACCCACCTGTATAAAAAACTGCCCAAAAAACATTAACCATAACTTAGGCTATTAATCAATTTATTTATTTAAGCACATCATATTAACCTTCAATAGTTAACCATGATCTAGCTCGCTAGCTCATATCAGCAAATGCATGCAAGAATTTCTTGCGGTTCTTCGGGATAGTGAACAATAACGTCACACCTGAAGCCCACAGAAGGACTGAGCTAAAACTTGTAGCCTTGCTAGCTACATGTATTCACACAAGCACTAACACATGCAGATTGGGAGAAAAAAGTAGCTCAGTTGTAACAAACATTATCCTGTCAAAAGTAAACGATCAGATGGAGCTTTTCAGATCAACTTTAACTTCATATGACCTAATGGCTCAGAATACCTGGAGTCACTAAATGATGACACACCCTCGAGGATAGGAAAAAGCAATTGAAAGTGAACTAGCTTTTAACTACTTGACCCTTATTTAACTTGCTAACAAAGAAATATTGTGTTTTTTGGAGCAGTATTTCATGCATATCAAATTAAGTTGTTCATAAAAATGTGCAGTTGAGAGTACAGGGACTCACTGACATCCAGTATGCTTTCTGCTGAAGTACGGTGCCGGAACAGATTTACTCATAGCGTGCTCTTAGTTCTGTCGCTACATAGGCTATTCAACGCTCCAGTTTCATTGCTTGCTAGCTAGCTGGCTATAGCTGATGAATCTTCTACAGCCTTTACTGACACATGAAATGTAATGCAATCTAGGTGGCTCTTCGGAGTTCACTACTTTGTGGTGGTCACTGACAAAAATCGCGCACGTGGATGAGACCTGCGCGCAACATCCGCGCGCGCAAATCAAACATCCACGCGCATATTGTTTTTGCGAGCGCTTTCAAAGCACTCGCGAGGTATATTGTATCTTTGCTCCCTCAAGCAATATTTTAGCCTGCGAGGAAAAATACATGCTTGAGCGCGCGCAGAATCCGCTCGCAAAACGTTCACTTGCTCGCGTGCAAGACTTTACACTGCTCGCTCGCGAGTGGGTTTTTTTCGGTGGCTGCTTTTTGTCAGTGAGGAGGCGGTTATTGTCAGTAAGGAGGCGGGCCTGAGGAATCTGTGTATCATTCATTCATTTGTTTTTCAAAATAGAACAAAAAACAAAAAAAGTCTTGTTTTCTCAGTGTTAGTTTCCAAACCGAAAAAATGGATAACGACTCGTTTTTCTGATTTCTGATTTTGTGCACAAATGATAGATGGCAAAAACGGATAACGAGCATTTCATCCTATTTCGAAATTTACAACTCTCTTTGAGTTGCGTGCCCCGGAAGTGAACTTGACAAGGCTGCGACTGGAAAGAGACCTCAGCAGTCTTCCCCTATTCTACCCTGCGACCAGAGTAAAAAAAAAAAAAAAAAATCATGTTAACAAATCAAATAGCTTGTCGTGCCGTACATAATTTACGAAGAATAATGAGTGGATGAATAAATGAACTGAAGTAATTTTATTTGCGCCAAGAAAACTTAGAAAGAACTAATGTGGAATCACAATGACATACAATTGAAATAAGATTTCTACAGTTTTGCGATATTTGTGGTCGCTGGTTTCAACGGTGGTTTTTATGGCTTGAGTTCGTACGTGCGAGTGGTTTTTTTAAAAAAAATATATATATATATACATTCTGGTCCGATCCATAACCCGTCTGAGCAGATGTTGATGCCAGCGGACATAGAGCTGCTCTATTTATGCACGCAGTTACACTATTCTCTCACTAGATGGCAAACCCGGATCAGTTATTGAATATTCACCAGCAAGCCGACCTTAAGAATATTTAGTCAGTGTTCTATTCGCTGAGAAGTGAAATTCCGTGACAGAAATTTACTTATGCCTGAAAACCTGTTATGAAGGGTATTTTTTTATGCTCTTTCCAATGGTGCAACTCTTCATGTCGAAATCCCGGCACAAGTATGTGAAAATTGACCTATGGCTAATCCCCGCCCCCTCCACTGACTCGGACAAACAATCAACTTTTTAGAACAGGCGCTAATGGCTGGATTCACAGTCTGAGATATTTTTCAGGATGCTATCGATGATTTTTGGCGATAGAAGGCTCAAATATCGCCAAGAAGTCAGCAAATAGGGTTACACTATGCATTGGAGGGATACATTAATGAATTTAGAGTGGAGAAGGTCAACGAAAAGTTTAAATTAGAAGCTAAAATTTTCAGGTCTCAGTGCAAACGCGATCAACCACATTTCGTTTCCGTCACCCTCTCACACTAGATAGAGGATCAGCATTGTTCGTGCAGCGCAGGGTAATAAATTTAATTTACATATTATTATTGCTAGCTACCGAATTTAAGAAATCTAACCTGATGTGACTGAACTCCTAAGTTAACAAGGTGACATGGTGAACAACGCAGCCAAGAGCTCACGTTAAGCCAACGTCCGTCAGCACTGAAGTTAGCCATAAAGTTTACTAACTTTAGCTAACGTTAGCTAACTTAGCGATGTAAAAGATAACTTTACATTAATTTCCAGCGAAGTGACAAGATGTCACCTTAAACACGATGTTGACTTAGCTTGGAACAAATATAGACAGACATCCTTGTTTACCTTTGTTAGCTGATAATGGGGTCTTCCACAAAGCTTTAAGCTGCTTTGACACCGGACGGGAAACAAATTTTTTGCATGACAGATTACATTCAAAGTCAATGCAAAGACGCAAATACGCGTGTATTCATCAAGAGGAACACATTGTTAACTCCTTAAATGCTGAAAATTTTCTGTGTTTTTCGTTAGAGTAGAGACTATTATTTCAAACAGCTCGCACACAAAAGCTATTAGAGATACAAAGTTGGACTTAAGGGGGAAATTATTAAAATTACTAGTCTTCTGATGACGAAAACTGTTTTTGCTAATTTGCATTTGTGACGGCACAATATGAATGGGGACCCACCCGATATCTAAAAATAGCCTGTACATAAGGTGAATGTCATTCTCCGAGCCCGGAAGTCGGGCAAGCGAACAACAGGAGGCAACGTGCCGAGTTAGAAAAAGTAGGTTTTTAGGTGATTTTATCAACTTTTATTTTAGATTTAACTTGTATTGACAATGGGGACCTGGGGTGCGTTTCCCAAAAGCATAGTTTTTTTTTAACTATGCTTGCAACTTACGTAGTTCGTCCATTCACTGTCAATGGCTCCAACTATGTAAGTTTGCACCTGTTCTTCCGAGAAACACATTCCTGGCTCGGCTGAGCAGACCAAGCAATAGCAACAATGGCTCTGAAAAAAATTCACTTCACCATCGACAGCTAACGGGGAAAAACAGATAAGGGGCAGTCCAGATAACGCAAACCGTAATAACAATAACAACCCTTTTTGCGTTTGCGCTTAGCCAGCTACAGAAATGCAAAAGCAACGTGTTCAATGCTTGAATCACGGCAGGATAACGGGGGAGACTTTGTATTCATACTTTAATTTGTGACCCCTGTGACAGGTTTGTAACGGCAAGCTAGCTTGGTAGCAGTTCGTTAACCTACTTGATAATACACTAGTTGTATGATTCTATGCTAGAATTTGAAGTTATTCCACCTATGTTATTAGGATTTTCTTTTGCAGCGGCTGCGATTCATTTGTCCGGTATTGTTCATTTTGGTTCGAAAGTAGACATTTTTAGATCACAAATGTGATGCGATACCGCTTATTTCAAATCTCGCAGTGTATGTAAATATGTTGATGTTCAAGAATAATGCTTGGTAAGGGAACAAAGCTTGTGAAGACTACTAAAGGAGTTTTGTACACCTATCGCTGCTGGTGGGTCTACACACGTATCAGAAGGCAGCTGGTTAACCAGGTTACCTGGGCGTAAGTCGCAGCATGGGACGGGGGAGAAAGGGAGGAGTGTGACTGAATTTATCGCTTGTCATTTGCCCATTCATTTAGTGTAATCAGTTAATATTCATCGATATATGCCTCGGGAGGAGCAACTTTATTTTTAAACTACCTTTGAGCACACATGTTCGCTTCATTCCATGGAGAAAAAACGAATAACAAGCAGTTTAGTGCGTCTCATTTTCAATGGTTCTCTATGGCAGATGCCCGATACTTGCCCGACATCCGCATCACGTGACGATTATTCACGTTTTTCGTGATGTCATCTTGGCGGGTCCCCATTGCGCTTGCAAAGTTCAACCAAGTTTCAGTGGAATGGGGTCTCTCTCACTTCACTGTCTTCAGTGATTTTTCTATGGCTCCCTGTACCGCAACAGTGTTCCAGGTAAAATTTTCATATGCATGTAGTATAAAGCAGAACAGTGACAATAGGATCCTCACAGGAAGAAAAACAAGGAAGCCTGATATAAGGAAATTGTTGTTTAATTTATTTCTAATTCAGGATAAAATACTGTTGTGATAGGTTGCTAAATTAATCAATGCAAAGAGAAACAGTATGTTGCACAGTGACAGGATTCATGCTCCAGGAGGCCCTGTGGTGCCAAATCTCCAGTGTACGGCCTCGGAGCTATCATGTCATCACACGAAGATTTCTGGTTTGGCTGAAATGAGACCGTTTTGCTGCTGATGGACGGTGAGCAAAATGAGTGCAAATTACCGGAGACATGATCGTATGACGTATGATTAAAATGTTTAGTTTGTAGTTAATAATTTACTCGTGCCTGTTTGTCTAAACAGGCTAGACTCTTTAAGCTGGAAAATTGAACTGGATGGCGAGCCAAAGAAAGAGGACTGTGTACTGTGCCAATTAAAGATTTTTTTTTTTCCCTGTTCGATGCCCAATGAGTGTGACTTCCCTTTAAAATCTTTGTTTAAAACTTCAGACGCATGAGGCTTAATGAGGCATGAATGCCACTCTAAAGGTCAGATGGTGTACTACACCACTGTTGATTTAAAGGCCTGATTATGTGTTAAGTACAGGGACGTGCGGTCAGGGTTGGCAGTGACTTCTCCTTTTTTATCGCTAGATTTTGTCAACCTATTTCCACGTACTATATCTGATTGATTGACAATCAATTTGAACTTTTTTTTTCTGGTCAATTAAGCCTGTAATGATTAAGAGGTGATAGTGACAAAAAAAATAATTTACCTTTATGCTTTGATTCGAGATTGCAAGGAAGTAAATCTTAATAATTAATTAGGAAAAAAATCTCAACTCTCTCGGTAATTCCGTATATTGTTTTGATCTTTTGTTTATCGGATTATGAAAGAAGACAGAAAATAAACTCCCTATTTAAAAAAAAAAAATGGCATTAAACAGTACGTGTTTAAGGAGGAAAATATTATCGTAAACATATTGACCACACATTGAACGCTGTATAAGAAAGGTTTTAATATTTGTTAGAGGCATTGCGTTAGCTTCCTCTAAGCAAATATGAACAAACTTGCTGTCTCGTGAGCATTTTAAGTTCGATGCACTGAGCAATAATGTCCTGGATAGAACTGGCACGCCATTCTGCCGTCTAGTCTTGCAAATTAGTTAATTAATCCTCAGATTGCTAATCAAGCAAAGTAATAGAGTTATCGTTTGTTTAACGGTGAGGATTCTGCCTACCCTAACTGACCGATTGCTTTGTGTTATTTGTACAATGTAACGTTGCTGGCGTAGCCTACGTTTGTAGCCTAGCCTACGCTACACACACACATTGTTGAAATCATATGCTGGATGCTTTATTCTTTCTATGTGTTTTTTAGTTAATGATCGGCGAATAATAAGACCACGTTCGCTATGTAATCGCTGACAACAGGGGACATTTCATAGTGGTTGGTGGAAACCGGGACATTTTAGCATCCCGACAGGCTTTTGTTGGGACTCGGGACACGCAACTCAAAAATGGGACTGTCCCGGCAAAACCCGGACTTCTGGTCACCTTAATATATATATATATATATATATATATATATATATTTATTTAAAAAAAAAAAAAAAAACTCACACATACAAACTCAAGCCATAAAAACCACCGTTGAAACTGCGCAAATCTTATTTCAATTGCATTTCATTGTGATTCCACATTAGTTCTTTCTAAGTTTCTTGGCGCAAATAAAATTTCTTCAGTTCATTTGTTCATTCAGTCATTATTCTTCGTAAATTATGTACGGCACGACAGGTTATTTGATTTGTTTATATGATTTTTTAAATTTTTTTTTTTTACTCTGGTCGCAGGGTAGAATAGGGGAAGACTGCTGAGGTCTCTTTCCAGTCGCAGCCTTGTCAAGTTCACTTCCGAGGCACACAACTCAAAGAGAGTTCTAAATTTTGAAATGGGATGAAACGGTCGCTATACGTTTTTTTCCATTTTTCATTTGTGCACAAAATCGGAAATCGGAAAAACGAATCGTTATCCGTTTTTTCGTTTTTGGTTTGGAAACGAATGCTGAGAAAACAAGTCGTTTTTTAGTTTGCTTTATTTTGAAAAACGAATGAACGAATGATACACGGATTCCTCAGGCCCACCTCCTTACTGACAATAAACGCCTCCTCACTGACAAAAAGCAGCCACCGAAAAAAAAAAAACACTTTCATGAAAGCGAGCAGTGGAAGGTCTTATGCCGCGAAAGCAAGTGAACGTTTTTATGAAGCGGATTCTGCGTGCGCTCAAGCATGTATTTCTCCTCGCAGGCTAAAATATTGCTCGAGTGAGCAAAGATGCAAGATACCTCGCGAGTGCTTTGAAAGCGCTCGCAAAAACAATATGCGCGCGGATGTTTGATTTGCGCGCAGGTCTCATTGCGCGTGCGCGATTTTTGTCAGTATTCTAACGCCATAAGTCTGCTTGATATTGAAGAACTTCTATAGGCACATGTGCAGTGTGTATGATTCTCTGTTTTACTGGATCATTGGATCAGAACAGGGCCCATCCAGTCAGCCGTGGGGATACATGTAGAAAATTTGTGTCGGTACACTTCCTGAACGCGGCTCCCTCCTCCACACATCATACATGTCTGCTGAAAGTGGCTCCTGTCTTTTTTCTGGGAGAGAAATATTTTTATAATTTGTCCCCTCCCCTGGTATCTGCAGGGGGTGGGGGGGAGTTATATGCGTAAACATGCTCTTAATTCATCATTGCAGTGAGAAGGGTAAAATTTGTGGGCCAAATGACTCTTTGCGTGTTGTGTAGAACACCCTTCTTTGCCACATCATTAATCAGTGATACCGCAAACCACCCCCCACCCCCCACCCTGTTCCTACATCGATGCACAACACCTCTGGAAATGGAATCCTTGTGCCTTGGAAAAAAAACCCTAAAATTTAATATTCATAAAAACATAACCTTGAAGAATAAAATGCTGGACTCATTTAAATGCTAATTTGTTTGTTAACATAATATCTGGATTCCTGGCGGACCCGGTGTCAGAACTTTCCTGCTTGCTTGATATGGATATTTTATTCTGCTTTTCTTATTATTATTATTGGTGTTTTGATTATGATAATGTAAAATATCAAATAAAGCATTAATATAAACAAAAGCCGTGGAGGAGTTGAGGTGTCGCTCTTACGCATTCTGAAATGTATTTTCTGGGGGAGATGTGGAGAATTTGGCTTCCGTTTTGGAGTGATATTGACCGCAGTGTCGCTTTAGCCTGTACTTGTGCACTTGTATACACGTACATTTTAACCTTCGTAACATCTGGAATCCTCGCCGCATCGCACAGCTGTCTGTCCATAGTAGCACTTGATGTGAAATGAAATGTATGTTTGAGATCATTGCAGTTTAGGGAACAGTTACGCACTAAACATGGCTGTGAGAGTCTGGGTAATTAGAGCTGTGAGTTGTGTAGAGCTGTATAAATGAGACGCAGACATGTTTGTCTGCTCACTGAGGGGCTGTTGAATCCACCGCTTCTCTACATGAAACTGCTATATAGCGGCGAAACTCGCCTCCAACGTGCTGTTGCTTCAGGTGTTAGCGGACTGAAAAAAAAGACCTTTGCAACCAGGGTGTTCCAAAGATGTATATGGATATTTATATACTGCAGCTTAGAAAGTCTAGACCTGACTGGTGAAGTGTATATCTCTGGAGTGAACAGGCCTCATTCAACAGTAAAGGAAACTTCATAAAAAGAAAACCTCCCCCAGAAATACTGTGGTTATTTGAATAAGGGATGTTGGTGGAATGTATGTTTTAGGCAGGGCTTCAGGAAAAGAGTATTTTAATACACGCAAGATGCCGTTTTGTGTCTCCTTAAGTAAAGCGATCTGTTTATTTGGTTGGAGTTTCCTCGAGGGTGCAGTGTTGACATTGATGTATTCAACACAAATACACATTGTGATTATTATGCCACCTAGCACAGCTCATCAAAGGGGCTTTTCTTCGCAACGATAAGGAGGCTTAGCTGGGATGGAGAAACATTACGGCTGCTTTTGGCCTCTGAAAGTGGATCTGACATCATATGTGGCAGAGTGTGTTTCTGGCATGAGCCGGTGATTGTGTGTGTGTGTGTGTGTGTGTGTGTGTGTGTGTGTGTGTGTGCATGCATGCTTGCACAGTGTTTAAAAGAGAAAAATCCTGTTAACTTTTTCGATACATCAGCCCAGAGACTTTTTAATACATGTTTAGATATCATGTATCTCCTTCATTTTTGTTTAAGGTGGCTGTTTTGATGGCCATGAAGTGGAAGGGGGATATAGGAATGAGTGTTATCCTTCTGCATGTCCGTCTGTCTGTTCGTCACGGTTCTTTTCCGGGCCAGCACTTCTAAATCGCTCAACATCTCTCTACGAGATCTAGTAAATGCAGAAATCTTGTGTTACTTAGTCTCGAAATCTTTTGGGCTGCTTTGCTTGGAAGGTCTTATATATTGGGATACTTGCTTTCGGAATGAAGGAGGTCAGACATCTTGGAAAATTATACTGCCTTGTTTGAAATTGTGAAATGCGTACCGTAATTTTTTTTTCCATTCAGCAAGAATTGTGTCATCTTCCTCCAGTTTCATGCAGTCCACTCTGGCCTTGTAGAAAATGGCTGCTCTCTGACATCTGCTGATGCCATTTACAGTTATGAATATCATGTCTGTTCAGTTGGAATGTGTTTGATAATCTTTTCACTGTAGCATGGCCCACAGCTCATGAACAGCTGCAGTGATTCCAGTGCAGAGTATTGCACACCGAGTGTTAAAACACTGTAAGTGAAGCATTTGTCATCGGGTTTGTTAAAATGTAGAAGTTGGTATAAACAAGCCTGTTCAGAGCAGGTGGGCGATGAAAGGGGAACATGGGCTGTGCTCTCTCCTGCCTAAACACTTGGACAGCAGCAGGAGCTGTGTGTGTGTGATCACACAGAGCGGGAAAGTTTGCTGTGCCAGACCCTGTTTTCATGTTAAACAGACCTTAGAAAAAGACTTGGGCCACACACATCAGACTTGGGCTCTTCCAGCTGTTTTCAGTGCTGCAGAATTTGAGCTGGAATAGGATGCTGTAATCTGGCTCCTCCCACATTCCTGTCACATGACAGGTAACTGGTGCTCTCTGACTGGGACAAGCAGGTACCCTGGACATTCACTTGCATGAATCATGTGACTAGAACAACATTGTAATTGTGATCAAATGCATCTGGGCGTGCACCAAAGCCAGCGCTCTGTCCTGTTCCAAAGTATAGTCACCGCGCTCGTGGGAGAGTGTCCCGGGACACGTAACCATGGAGAGATGATGGGTCCCTGCAGCATACTTAAGGCTAAAATTACTTTTATTTACTAAATAAAACTGTGTGCGCTGCCCTTTAATTGCCCTCTGACTTGGAGGACATTGTTTTTATAAACGTCTTCTTTCTAACTGTCTCTCCGCACTCTGGAATCTTATATTGACCGGCCTCTTTTGATTTTATTAAAAATCTTATATCCCACTTTCGCAGTTATTACAGAAATATTGTGCGTAATTAGGGTAATGTGCGTGTTGTGCCCTGTTGTTTGAGAGGAACAGTGGGGTGCCAGGCGTGTGAGGAACCCCCCTGTATTGATGGATTGGTCTTTGTTAGCTTCTCAGCGGTGCGGCGAGGGTTTTCAGCACACAGAATCGGCCCGCGCTGTGCTTTCGGCTCAAAGGCCAAGCGCAACTCTAATTTCCAGGCACTAAAGCAGAAGTGCTGCCCAGGGACCTGTAGAGTATATTATAGGTTAAGCCCTCATTTTGTCTCTCGAGCCGCAAAGAAAACCAACAAACTTTTCCTTTTGACCTGTGATCAGACCCGTTCCCCGCGAGCCGGGAAAAAACACCCGGAGGTGTCAGGACTGCTTCAGCGCGTTTTCTTCATAGTTAAAACCTTTATTGCATTCGGGGCCTGCTGGGGATGGCAGGCAATATTGTTTTATGTTTGCGAACAGAGAGGGGAATTGATAGATTAGCGCAGGCCAGAGAGCTGATTGGCTGGCACACAGGTGGAGTGAAGCGGAGCGATGCTGTGCGATACAGATGCCGATGGCTAGCCTGGCTAACGCTGACTGCGGGCAGCTGGAGAGGCATCCTGTGTAAAACGGTGTAGCTTTTTCTGAGAACTTAAACAAGCTGTTTAGCTGTTAGACCACTTTGTTTCTTACTCTCTTTTATTGAAGATGCTTTAGCTGAGCAATTTAATTATACATGTTGAGTGTTTGCTCCATAAATTGTGGTTGTGGATTTTTATGTCTGTCACTGTTCAAAATATTTTTAGGGGTTCAAGCCCATAGGGCAGAAACCCTACTGTTTTGTGCTGGTTTATTATTATTATCCCCCGCCACACGAAGTGGCCGGGGGATATTGATTTGACCTCCGTCCGTCCGTGCGTGCGTCCTTCCGTCCGTCCGTCCGTCCGTCCGTCGTCTGTCCGGGATAAAGGAGAACAACTTTTCACAAGAAATATTCGAGATAGGATAACCAAATTTGGCATATAGGTTCAGACCATGAAGGCCTTGATCGAGTTCGAAAATGAGACCAGCGCGATTATTTTTTCCAGAGTTATTGCCCTTGATTCGCATTTTTGAACTCTGACTACGGTGTCTATAAAGGAGAACTACTTTTCACAAGAAATATTCCAGATAGGATAACCAAATTTGGTGTGTAGCTTAAGACCATAAAGACCTTGATCGAGTTCGAAAATGAGACACGCGTGATTATTTCTCCCGGAGTTATTGCCCTTGATTCACTTTTTTTCAACTCTGTTCACGGTATATGTAAAGGGAACTACTTTTCACGGAAATATTCCAGATAGGATAACCAAATTTGGTGTGTAGCTTAAGACCATAAAGACCCTGATGGAGTTCGAAAATAAGAAGCACACTATTATTTTTCCCACAGTTATTGCCCTTGTGGCACTTCTGGGAGCCTCTGTTCATAGTATCTTTAAAGAACACATTTTGGCGGGGGATGTTGTTGACCATGTCTACTTGTTATTAGGGGTTCAAGCCAGTAGGGCTGAGACCCTATTGTTTTTGTGCTGGTTTATTATTATTAGTGTGAATGCTGACAGCATTCACACTATTGTTTTACATGTCGGCCATTTTCTTTATACTTATTATTCTTACTTCTTCCGCCGTTCTACCCTATTTCTACCCTATTTAACTAGTCCTACATACTTTGTGCTATTTCAACAATTCATATATCAAAACGTGCAGCTTTTTTCTGGACATTATTGGTATTATTTTTCTCTTTCATACTATTTATACTTTTTAAAATATTTCACTTTTCTTATTTTTTTGTCCCATAGGAAACAATGAAACAGATCTTTTAAAATGTAGCTATTTTTTACTCTGTCATACTTTTAGCTAGAAACGTCATTCAAACTGTAACATGTTAACCTATGCTTGGATAATTTATTTACTGTTCAACTTTTTTGTAACTTATATCATTTTCTAATTATAATTTTTTAAATTATTTTTTACAATTAATTCTGGGATCTTCCAGAGTGAAGACATCACTGCTAGAGTGGCGACCAGCTGCAAAACCGTCAAGCAGCCTTCTCTTAAACTTGCTCTAACTCCCACAGTTTTCACTCCGCATAAATATTTTTATATCCAAGTTGTAGCAAAAGTTGTGCTGGTCACGAAAATGTAACTATGGAAGCAATTGGACAAACGGATTTGGCTGTATGAGCTGAAAAGCGATGGGACTGCTCACCGAAGCTCCATTAACTCCAATGTTAAATGAGACAAGAAAACGCAGGTTGCAAAGGCTAAACGCACAGTTTTCTAACTTGCTCGTATTTCCATATTTTTGGCACTACGAGCACAATTTTGACATATATTACTCAGCTGACTCTCCTCTTTTGTATGGTACATCCATTTCCTAGATTGGACTTACCATTTTTCAGTTAGAAGTCGCAATCTGTAAGAAACGCCTGCGCTAAAATCTCCATTGGACTAAATGACTCAGCCAAACTCAATTATCTTAGATATGGATCATTTGCGGTTCGATTCTGCCCTCTGCTGGCCTTTTTCCACACCTCAACACTGTCGTTTTTAAGAGACAAAGATAGAGACGACTCTAAAAGAATAATTCTGCGTCAAACTCAGTGAAAGAATTTCCGGTATAGTAGTTGGTACAGTCGCTGAAACCAGCTCCAGGACACGAAATCTTCGTGTACTTCATTTGATAATGCAGTGGCCGTTTCCAATCCTGCCTATCATTTTTAATGTTTCCAGCTAGGATTGGTTAAAATCATCTGTTCAGAGCATTCCTATCTTCTAGAATAAGCTGACGCAATCTCGGTTATTTTTACATTATTAGTGCAAGGCCAGTGAAGAGAAAAAAATTTACTGTCTTGAGACACTCCTTCAGAAGTCCGGCAAAGGTCGCCGATTGGCTGTACGCAAATAAGTTTCTGTTGGTGTCCGGAACTCTAGTTGGGGAAAAAAAAAAAAAACATTTCGCCTCCAGCGAAAGCACTATGGCTGTGTCCGAAATCACTCACTCATTCACTTTTCCCTACTCACTATATAGGGACTCACTATATAGGTGACTATATAGTGAGCACATTGGCAGAGGAAAGAAACGCTTTTGGACACTACCTGGCTCGTTTTGTCGCAGGTGTTAATAGCGTCATTGCTGTCGCAAAATTAAATCGTACCTATTCAACTTCAGTTGAAGGATTTGGGTGTATTTCCGTAATAACCGAACGAAGTATATTTCCCACTTTGTTTGTGTTTACCATCATTTAAATAATAAAATTTGCCATTAATTTTTAATATCGTCATCTATTTTTTGTCTTCTAGCTCATCGTTATTCATTTTAATAGTTCCTAAATGTCCGTTTATATCCTGTGTAAAAAAACGGGTCTCCTGCGCTGCTTGGTTTCCAAAAAAAAAAGAAACAAACATTTTTGCGCCTGAAGCTAATAAATGTCTCGTGCCTGTTTTCAAACTCGTTGACTAAACGCAGCTTTTTCGTGGCTTTTCAGTTTGTGTGCAGTGCATGTTGGGATATATAGCTGGGTTAGTGACCATCGGATGTACATTACATTTCGCGGTGGATCGTGGGATGTAATGAGTTCACTATATAGGGGATAAAAATTCTTACAAACAATTCGGACAGCCCTACAAAATTGCGAACCCACATAGTGAGTAGGGAGTGATTTCGGACACAGCCATTGAGTGCGGGAAAGAATGGTCTTTTTATGGGTGCGTCCAAGACAACACGTTAGAGTAAAAATGGCAAAGCAGAAAAACAATAGCTCGAGATCCTATTCCAGCATATAGCTACCAGCAACTGTGTTCATTCTTTCTTTGCTCAACTTTCAGTTTTTTTTAATAAACATTCAAGTATTCTACATAATTCAAATATTATATTTCCATGGCAGCTATTCAGTGTGGCATCAGCAAACAATAGGCTCGTTCGACTTCATGCGACGCCGCATGGCACCGCGCGGACCCGGCTGGAAGTGATGCATGCCGGTTAGAAAACTTGTTCGACTTCCGTCGGCGCTGCAGACCTCCTACGTAATATCCCCCTGTCACATGACCACAAGACCTCGCGGGATCAAGGCATCTGCAGCCAAATGGTGCAGTTGTTCTCCTCTGGCTGCGGTAAAACGGATGTGCCTCTGTGACGACGGAAATGGATCGTAATTGGTTTCAGTTTTGGATGACGCGTTTGACGTCTGTTACAGTTAAATTTGACGAAAATGAATTCTACTTTACTTACTTTACTTCACCCCATAGATATTTTATTTGGAATAACAAAGATATTCTCCACAAAAATAAATCACTGTTTTTCGAAAACTGGGTCAACAATGGCTTCAATTTCGTCCATCACAAACAAAGCAAAAGCCGTGAGATTGGCCATGTTTCCGACGCTACGGGAACGTGTTTGACTTGACGGCAGACCTTTTATACTCCTCCCCTGAAGTCAGCGGCAGTTCTCGTTGGCTACGCAGTCAGCCACATCCAGCCGGCAGTTCAATCCGAACGAGCCTATTGAAACATTCAAATCATTCAAACTTTATTGTATTCAAGACAGCATTGCAATGTGGGTTCAGCGTGCAGCATTCACACTCGCAATTTCTTCAGGAATTGCCTCTCTAGTTATTTCTTTTCTTCTCCAGAAATGTTTTCACAAATTCCTGTGAGATGATAAATGGTAGAGAGCTAAAATTTTGCAGATTGGTTGGAAGTTGTGTGTAAATGATGCCCAAGCCATTTTTAACTCAATCGGCCTGATGGGGGCGCTATAATTCAAGAAAAACAGTTTTTCACTTTAAACGTCCTGACTCCTACGCTGTAAGTCTGATTTACACGAAACTTGGTAAAAACATTCCTTGGTCCAGACTCTACAACTTTTCCACCCAGAACCCCAAGGTCCACCATATTGGATTTTTCGCCATTTTCAATTTTTTGAAAAACACATTTTTGATATCTCCTCCTAGGCCGTAGGTCCGATTCCTTCGAAATTTGCTGTGGATCATCATTGGACCAAGCTTATCAAAGAGTGCATAAGGCTTGTTGAAATCTCATTTCGTTTCCAAGATATTGACCAATGAACTTCAGCAGGGGCGTGGCTTAGCACATAAATGGACGAAAGTCAACAACCATTTGGCCAATCATCACGGGACTCACAGGATATGTTCATATAAGTACCAGAAACATACGCTGACAGTTTCATGCAAATCGGCATATAGGGAGTGCTATAAATGCAAAAAATGGGCATGGCATGACACAAATCAGACTATAAATCAGCAATTGTTTGTCCTATAGCCATAAAACTCACAGGATATATTCATATAAGTGCCTGAAACAAACCCTGGAAATTTTATTTAAATTGACTGATGGGGGCGCTATAAATGCAAAACAAAGCAACGTGGTATAACACAAATCAGACTATAATTCAGCAATTGTTTGTCCTATAGCCATAAAACTCACAGGATATATTCGTATAGGTACCTGAAACACCTTATCTGAAAATTTCATTCAAATTGACTGAAAGGGGGCGCTATAAATGCAAAACAAAGCAGCGTGGTATGACACAAATCAGACTATAAATCATAAATAGTTTCCCCAATCATTACAAAACTCACAGAATATGTCCACATAAGAACCTGAAACATAGCCTGAAAGTTTCAATCAAAACGACCACTAGGGAATTCCACAAATGCACAAAATAGCCTAACATAACACAAATCAGACTAGACATCATAAGTTGTTGGTCCAATGATTACACTGGCAAAATAGGTTCACGTAAATACCTGCAACATACTCTTAAAGTGGTTTTTTTTGCCCGCCGCCGCGGTAGCGAGCTGAGCGGGGGACATAATATTCAGCTCCGTCCATCATGTCCCGTTTGTTCTTAACGCGATATCTCAAAAACGGTTTGACTAATTCCATTCTTCTTTGGTGTTAAGGTGTATTGGTGGGATACGCCGACCCCAGTTGATATCCGTGACCTTGGCATTATTCTCAAGGTCATTACGACCATTTGACCACTTACAAATACCTTGTCAACATGATATCTCAAGAACGGTTTGACCGATTCCATTCATCTTTGGTGTCAAGGTGTATTGGTGTGATACACCGACCCCAGTTGCTTTCCATGACCTTGGCATTATTCTCCAGGTCATTATGACTATTGGCCCACTTAAAAATACCTTGTCAACATAATATCTCAAGAACGGATTGACCGATTCCATTCATCTTTGGTGTCATCTTTGGGTGGGGGACATAGTATTCAGCTCAATCTGTCCGGCCAGATATCCGTCCCGTCACGTTTATTGTGAACGCGATATCTCAAGAACGGTTTGACCAATTCCATTCATCTTTGGTGTCAAGGTGTATTAGGGGCGGGGGACATAGTATTCAGCTCCATCCGTCCGTCCGTCATGTCCTGTTTGTTGTGAATGCGATATCTCAAGAACAGTTTGACCGATTCCATTCATCTTTGGTCTCAAGGTGTATTAGGAGCGGGGGACATAGTATTCAGCTCCGTTCCTCCGTCCGTCTGTCATGTCCCGTTTGTTGTGAACGCGGTATCTCAAGAACGGTTTGACCGATTCCATTCATCTTTGGTGTCAAGGTGTATTAGGGGGGTGCTCACAGCCTACTCGATTTATGTGACCTTGGCATTATTCTCAAGGTCATTACAACCATTTTACCACTTACAAATACCTTGTCAACATGATATCCAAGAATGGTTTGACCGATTCCATTCATCTTTGGTGTCAAAGTGTATTAGGGCCGGGGGACATAGTATTTCGCTCCGTCAGTCCATCCGTCCGGCCGTCTGTCCGTCACATCCCGTTTGTTGTGAACGCGAAATCTCAAGAACGCTTTGACCGATTTTATTCATTTTTGACTTCAGTGTGTATTTATGTGATACGCTAACCCCAGTCGATTTCTGTCACCTGGCGGGGGACATGTCCACGTTTAGTGGCAACACTTAATTAAGCTGTTAAACCTTTCAACTACTAATGGTCTTTCTTGGCTTGAACCCCGGATTTGCCGCTTGCGGCTATATTTATTATCATTTCTTTTATTTTTCAGAAATGTTTTCGCAAATTCACGTGAGATGGTAAATGGTAGAGACCTGAAATTTTGAACATTGGTTGGAAGTTGTGTGTAAATGCTGCCCAAGGCATTTTTTACTCAATCGGCCTGATGGGGGGGCTATAATTCCAGAAAAACAGTTTTTCACTTTAAAGGTCATAACTCCTACGCTGTAAGTCTGATTTACACGAAACTTGGTCCAAACTCTACTACTTTCCCGTAAGGACCCCTAAGGTCCGCCATATTAGATTGTCCGGAAGTTTGAATTTTTTGGAATCTCCTCCTAGGCCGTGAGTCCGATTCCTTTGAAATTCGCTGTGGATCATTGTTGGACCAAGCTTATCAAAGACTGCATAAGGCCTGTAGAAATCTCATTTTGTTCCCAAGATATTGACCAATGAACTTCAGCAGGGGCGTGGCTTAGCACATAAATGGACAAAAGTCAACAACCATTTGGCCAATCATCACGGAACTCGCATGATATGTCCATTTAAGTACCAGGAAAATACCATCACAGTTTAATGCAAATCAGCCCATAGGGGGCGATATAAATGCAAAAAATGGGCATGGCATGACACAAATCAGACTATAAATCAGCAATTGTTTGTCCTATAGCCATAAAACTCACAGGATATATTCATATAAGTACCTGAAACATTTCTTGAAAATTTCATTTAAATTGACTGATAGGGGGTGCTATAAATGCAAAACAAATAACGTGGTATAACACAAATCAGACTATAAATCAGCAATTGTTTGTCCTATAACCATAAAACTCACAGGATATATTCATATAAGTACCTGAAACATACCCTGAAAATTTCATTGAAATTGACCGATAGTGGGTGCTATAAATACAAAACAAAGCAGCGTGGTATAACATAAATCAAACTATAAATCATAAATTGTTTGTCCTATCGCCACAAAACTTGCAGGATATGTCCACATAAGAACCTGAAACATACCTGAACAGTTTCATAGCAATCAACCACAAGGGGGAGCTACAAATGCACAAAATAGCCTAACATAACACAAATCAGACTATACATCATAAGTTGTTGGTCCAATGATTACACTGGCAAAACAGGTCCGCATAAATACCTGCAACATACTCTTAAAGTGGTTCTTAATTAAACTGTTCAAGCTTTCAACTACTAATGGTCTTTCTTGGCTTGAACCCTGGAATTGCTGCTTGCGGCTATATTTTCTTTAAACATGTTGCTTGTTACTATTGTGATAAAAATGGGCACAAAGCATTTGAAATGCATGTTGCTTGGAATTTTGAATAGTGCAGAATGTTATCATTACCAGCATGTTATAATTTCTATTAAAAAATGTATACACACATCAGACATTAAGGTGAGATATCCCCACAACTTTGACTCGAGCAGTTTTTAGGTTGCCGGCCGTAGGCCAGTAACCTGTTGCCGTCACTTTGCGTCTGGCGGTGTCTTTGGCGTCGGCGTCGTCCGTTTAAAGCCATATCTCAAAAACAGTCTGATGAATTTTTTTTCAGTTTGCGGATGTGATCAAATCGGTCATCGAGTTAATGCCCGAGCAATAATTTTTTTGATTGAATCGTTCATTTAGAGTTGGCGGCCATTTTTATGTCGAAAATGGCCATTTTTGGCACTTAGGTGCAATTTTCTCAAAAACTATCATGAATTTTTTTTTAATCACAGCAATGGAATCAGTATCATGACCTGCTTCAACGGTGTAAACGGCATTTTGATTGAATTGCTCCTTCATAGCGCCACCTAGGCAATGTGTCCGGACTTCATCATTTTTTGGGGTGTTTTGTGCTGTAACTCTCTTAATGTAGCATTTAGAGCTTAGGTATGTATGAGGCACCTATAGGGAATCAGGTATGCCGAACATTGTGAGTCAGTCACATTTGACCTTGGGCCTCAAGGTCACGGCCAAATGGAAAAAATGTGCTATAACTTGCTTAATATGATATTTAGAGCTTAGATATGTATGAGGCACCTAAAGGGAATCATGTATGCCAGACATTCTTGGTTGTTCGAATTTCACCTTGAGCCTCAAGGTGAAGGTCAAATGGCAAAAATGTGTTATAACAGCATAATGTGGCACCTATCGGGAATCGTGTAAGCCAAACATTCACTGCAAGTTGAATATGACATTGGGCGTCAAGATCAAATGGCAAAAATTGCTATAACTTGCTGAATATGGCAATTAGAGCTCAGGTATGTTTGGGGCATCTATAGGAAACCATGTATGCTGAACATTCTTAGGCAGTCAGTCAAATTTGATGTTGGGCCTCAAGGTCAAGGTTATATGACAAAAATGGCCCATATTTGTTTAATCTTGTTTGTAGTGCTTAGGTATGTATTGGGCACTAATAGCAAATCATGTATGCTGGTTGTTTTCGACATATTAGATTTGACCTTGGGCAACAAGGTCCAGGTAATGACAAAACGGCGTTTAATGTTGGCTTTAGATTTTCGGTATGTATTGGATACTAATGACAAATCATGTATGCTGATCAAACACACCATATTGGATTTGACTTTGGTCTTCAAGGTCAAGGTCATGTGACAAAATAAATCTATTTATTTCCTCGTTTAATAATGTCTTTAGAAATTAGTATGTATTAGGCACTAACCTATATATAATTAAAATTTTTACGGGCATTGTAACCGCATGGTGGACCTTTTTTCACGATCAATTGCGCCAATAAAAACTGGTCAAAACCCATTTTTGGATGATTGTTCCTATAAGCATCACGGAATAGAAAGAATAATACTAATTAGACCCACTCGGTGGCAGTGTTCTGTAAAAAAAAATCATTGTCTGCAAGAACCAGAAGTGAATTGAGAAGAGGGCGCACTTCACAAATTGACAGCAGACGACAGTGAAAGTTCAGGTTAGAAAGAAATCTAATCGGATTTCATGATCTAGACTTCTTAAAGATTATATTTTTGCTAAATGGCAGAAATGTTGCTGTCTGTCACTCATGAAAAAGTGTGACTGCTCAGTCGAAGGCCTGATAATGGTAACTGAAACCCCTTTCTCACTGAGCTCGTTGGCCCGTGGAAGTGTGCGGATGAAACAGTTCTCTTCTTTCGCAGAGAAGAATTGATTCGAAGAACCGTGAATTGATTCGCAGTGGTACGGACCATTCGACATCACCGCCGAAATTCGCGAAAAAATTAAACAGGTTTAATTTTTTCGCGGATGTCCGAGCTGGAGCTTTTTAACGCCAATATCGTGTAGACAATGTGTTGCTTTCGCAAGAATTCGTGTTGGCTTGCTCTTGAATCCGCGGACTGATGCTAGTTACTTTTCTCCTGTTGGAGCTGTAACTGCCGGCAACCTTCAGGGCCTTTGGCACTCTAGTTATATGTGCGATAGCAAACTTGTTTTTAATTTGTGTATTCTAGATCATTTTCATCATGAAGGATAAAGTTTGATTCTTTCTTCATTAGTTTTTTGCAGTCTCTCCCTGATTGTTAGTTCAGTTCGAATGTTTTGTGCCATCTAGTTTGCGCTCTGGGGTGTTATCGATGCTGGGATTTGACATATGGGTTGTCGTGTTGAAAATGATACCCTGAAAATGTTTTATCCTCTTTGTTTTATTATGTTATTTATATGTTCCACTTTTGAACTACATTACTAGGCTTTGAAAGTCGGGTCTATGAGCTATTTAATCCACGGTTGATACATGGCTGTTTGCCAATATGGTCCATTTGTGGATTAAAGCAGTGTTGTTTGATAAAAGGTACTTGGATGCTCTGCAACTCTGGATTTATGAGGTTTGCCCTAAAAAAATATTTTTCTCTATTTATCTGTATTGTAACATTTTTCTTCTCAGAATGTCGACTGTTTGGCAAATCGGTGTCAGTGAGTCTTGGGAAAAGATGATTGAATGGTGTTACTGCACTCCTGAGCTGTATCACATCAAATCTCAGGAGGTGAGATGGCAGTGGGTCTGTTGACGCACAGTGTGCCAGTGGGTTTACTGCTGTTGTGTCCTCTGGGGAGGGATCGTTCTCTGAGAGGAACACACTGTACACGCTCACTCACAGGGAAGTGTGCTGTGTATTCTGGGTCTAGGCCTGGAAGGCACAGTTAGATAAGATCCACCCATCCTGCCCACGCCGTGGCTGCCAGTCCAGTCCAGCCGAGCACAGAGTCCCTGATTCGGTCCAGTCTGGAGTCTACAGCAAGTGCTGTTGAGTGCACACTTGTACACTCACCGGGCCGTGCAAAATCCGATAACGAGGGGTTCACTTTGAAATATGCAGTTTGTGCTCTGAAGATTACGAAGATTTAACTACTTGACGATGTCAGAGGCACAACGCTTGCGTTTTTAAGCCTAAATATGAACAGAAACAACTGGGAAATTATTTTTGTTTCTTACTCGTGTCTTTATGAAATGTTCACAGAACCATTATTTATAAATGGGTTTAATTTTGATATACTCGTTTTAGTCATACGAGAATATAAATGTATTGATTGGCCGGTTATCTTAAAAATTCCTTCTCACTGTATTCCATCACTTGCTGCAGTTAAATTCAAAACGTTTTGGTTTTTTAATGGCGTTTTCAGTATTTTCTGATATCTCTGGTATTTGGATCATTGGATTTTTGAGTATTTGTCAGTCATGGCACTATTTTGTGTGGCGAACGCGTATTATTCAAGCATTTGATTTGAGTACTACTGAAATGTGAGAATCACTTTTTCTTTCAGGTGTATTTTTGGACATTTCATTCTTTTTGTGATGAGATGGGGTTTCTTGCAACAGCCTCAGAATTTATGTTCATTTAATTGGGAAAAACTATCTTGGAAAAAAAATAGCCATGGAAGTGTAATTTCAAGCAAACAAATTTTGATGTCCTGAAATATAGATTAATTTTTGTCATGAAATTTAATTGTTTGCAATCCTGGGGATGAAAGTGGAAGCTAGTGATTTGAAACTTTTAACCTGAGTAATATGTGCAGGTTCATTATTGCATTCAGTGCAGATGACTTCTCCTAAGCCCAGGTAACTGCAGAGTGGAGCTCCTGTGTTACACAGCCTCTCTGAAAGGCTCCAAGTGGCTCTTTTGCATTAGCAGCCCTAACAATGCATCAGAGCCTTGGCACAGACATTTTCAATAAATCCGAGTGTTCAGGGAAATTTGGCTCATAAAACAGGGGTGTGGGGGTGTGGGGGTGTGGGATGGGGGGGGTGTTCAGTAATAAAGACGCCTCTAAATCACAGAGCGGGGCTCGTGGGCCGACCCGTCCGATCCCGGCTTTGTCTCAGGACGCTCCGTGACATCTGTGATTAGTTGCTTATTACTAAGGTGGGCCAAACGCGCGGCCCTGGAGTGGACACCTTCTGCACGTTTTAATGGGGCTTTGTGTTCTTTGCTGGCCGACTCCGTCTAATCAAAAACACACCCACACGCAGGACGGAGCGCGTCCTGTTTCCCTGCTCTCCGCGAGCTGGGGCGCGTGCTGTCGCTCGATAATTGAGAGGCGCGCTCAGGACGAGCACTTCGGCAGTTGCTCCTAATGTTCGGCTCAGTGCCGTAAGATCTGACACGCCTGCAGTATTCCGTGCTGATGAAAATATGCAGATTAAAGCTCGAGTTGATTATTTTTTTTATTATTTCACTGCTAGACTTTCCTTGAGTTCAGATTTAGTGTTGTTGTCAGTACAGGTTGTAAGTAATCCACTGCGTGTTTTTTTAATATCTCATGGAAGCTGCATTTTCTAATATTCAAATCGTGATGTAAATTTATTGGATATTTGCTTAGTGGAGTGAACCTCAGACACGTCCGTTTACAATTTGTAACGTTATCGTTCTAATTTTCTCTGAGTACGCAAATCGATGGCGACTCCCTCATGATTCGCTATACCAAGTGCCATAGTCATAAAAACAATTTCCCTGATTGTGTGCTTATGGCTGTGTGTTCTTTATTTAATCTAGAGCTGCTCTGCCCACTTAGCCTCCCAGCTGACGATGAAATGGAGGTGATATTTTGGAATTATTTGTAAATGAGGTTGAGATTGATACAACATTAACTGCGCCGGGTTCAAAGTTAAATTGCAAACTGCTAGTGACAGGCAGACATTACATTGCAATTCCCCTTGTTTCCTTGCCTTCATAAATATCCCTGTTCCTTCGGAGTGTAATTAATGTGTACCGCTGTAGCTGTCTCAAGTTCTGGCCCTCAAATAATGGGACCTGTTTTTTAATAACATGCCGTCATAAAATGTCACGCTGACTTAATAGGCATGTGGAGCTAAAGAAATAATAATAAGAGGGAAAAATAATAACAGCTAAGGGCTATTTTAGAGGAGCGTTTTGAATACAGGCCAGAGTGAGTGTCTGACGCTCTCGCATTTTTCATGGAATGACTCTGAGGGTGAGCATTAGCTAGACGGAGCTGCCCAGCGCTCCTGGCTCAGTCCAGGCAGCCTCTATTAATTACGCTTTCTGGATCCGATCAGTTACTGAAGAAATTAGCTTAGTATACTACGGGCAGAGAAGGTTTTCATTTAATCAATGTGGTTAATGGAAAAGCATCTCACTCTTTGTCTCTGGCTTTAAATACCGTTTAAAACGTTAAAAGATTTCTCCAATTTCATCGATACGATGGCGTCCACCGAACTTGCTCACGTGGGCTTGTGCGTTTTAAATGAGTTGTTTCTGTTCGTTTAATCACCTCTGATCAGAGACGGGCAGCTCGGAGCTCAGAGCGATGAAACCATCACGTTCTGTGCCTTTTCCGTTCCAGGTGCGCAGGGTTCCAGCAGGTGCCGTTTAAAAAGCCAAATTACACATTTAGCATCTCTGTTTTACTGCTGGGCCACCCTGGTTGTTTATATGAAAGTTTTACTGGGCAGACGTGAGCGATGATTACCTTGACGACTCGCGTCTTTGCCTCGTACAGCCACATTGGTCAGGTGTTCCCTCGACTGTGCTTACACAGGCTGTGCTTTCGGTAAACTATCAGATGCTAATTTTTTAGCCCTTGAATAAGGCCTGTCACCTGCCTGTCTGTTTTAACTCTTAATAGAGAGCACCTTGCCTGTCCTAGCTTGGTACACATTTCCAGCAAACGGATGAACTTTGTGACCCGTTTCTTAAAATAAAGCATGATAATTTCCCCTCACCCCTCGGCTACTAAAGGCTCTCTGGTGTCTGTAAGCTCTCATTAATTTTTCACAGGCCTGTGATGGATAGTTTGTATTTATTCACTGCTGGTGTTCTGTTATGTGAATATGACTCATTTTAAAGCATTACATATTCATGGTCTGGGCTTGGCTGTGTACCCGACTCATAATTAATGTGTCACAGAGGGAAAGCTGGCTCCAGGTTGGTCTGCAGGCCTTGTTAAACGCAGCACGATCCGCAAACCGCTTCAGAGGTGTTTGTCCTCATTCCAAAAATCTTTGCTCCTCCAGGTTTTTCCCTTTCTTGTGTTGCGTCCAGTCGAACGAGGAAGGGGCGCTCGTCTGTAAAATGGCTGCAGTGCATGGATTGTGGGGCTGGTTTTGGAGCTGGACCAGAGCATTGTTACACATCTGCAACTGGCATGGAATAAATGCTTCTTATCACACAGATCTTTTTGTGCCCGTCTATGTTTACTTACTGCATGTGTCAGCTACAAGCTTTATTCTGTATGCATTGTTCAGTCCAGTTCTGTCAAACAATACCTGTCGTAAAACGCATTGACATTAACTGTCGATGTGCTATATATTTGGTGGTCTCGCGATCCTTCAGGCACATTGTGCGATTTGGATGCTGTGTCATGTCTCTGGGCTCTGCCCTGTTCCTGTGATCAGTCCCACACGCAGACTGGGAATTATTCAATTACCCAGAAGGGAGGAAACGCATAATTGAGCAGAGTAAATTTAGCATGGCGTGGAAAAAATGTACTTTTCATGGCTTGATTATAAGGGAGAATCTCGGAGCAGGTTTTTATGTTGGGGATGTCAGATGACTCTCTCTTGTATATTCTAAGATCTCAGTACTGTGATTATTGGGGATGATAAATTAAACAAATGCAATATTGTCTCAGGCAGATAAAAAAATAGTTGATTATTTTTTTCTAATTAACATGTTCTTAAACACGGACAAAGACCTTTTTCCCCCCAGTGCTGTAGACTGCCACTGTGGGCTATGTATTACTGCAACTGTAATTGTGGTCACACACTCTCTCACTCAAGCACTCATTCACTCTTCGACTCAGTCACTCTCACACACATTCGTACACTCACTCACACACTCACTCTCACACACTCTCGCTCACTCACTCACTCACTCACTCACTTGGTACTCGCTGTCTTGCTTACTCACGCCCTCACTCACTTGCACATGCACTCACTCACTCACTCACTCACTTATAGATGTTTAGTAGGGATGTTTTGTGGGACACATGCGCATTAAGCACCATGGGTCTGCTCGGATTCATTCTTGATTACAATTTAAGTCAAAAAGTTGCAGTTGCTTCTCAGCTGTGGTGGGCATTGAGCATTGAGCATGCGGGAGCACTGCCCTGGTGTGAAGTTAAAACTCTTTTTTGTTTGCAATGTTCTGCATTGCGTTTTCTGTCTTTGTTGCCTTCCTTTTCAATGATCAAGAACACACAAACTTATCGCACGTGTTTCAGAAGTCGCATAGAAGACGCAACACTTCCCTAAGTTCAGCTCTTAAAAGTGTAATGGATGATCAGCGCTGGGGTTAAATTGTAAGATGACATTGTTGAGGAAGGCCACTGTGTTTTCGCTGTGTGTGTATGTGTTCATCTTATGAGTTGAAGGTGGTCTGTCTCAGTTCAAGGCTCTGGCCTGATAATGGACTCTCCTAATCACCTTTCATTTGTTTACATTGCTGCTCTGAACACTTCCAAACACGCTTCTGAGCAGCGTCGGTGGTCCGGTATTAGCATGTGCCCATTTATCATGTCAGCGCTGGAGCAGGCAGAGGTCTGTAGTCCATTAAGAAAGTGTTGTGTTTACATTGAAATAATATCTGGTGTAATGTGAAGTGACAGTCAAAGTTATGGTGGCTCTCTCTGCAGCCGGGGTACTTGTGTGCCGAGCTGGGTAATATCGCCGGAGCCTCGATCGCGGCTGTCAGCAGTTCTGTGTGGCTCTGCCGAGACCCATAATCGTGCGCGGAGGAGGATCCGTCCTGCCCAGGGAAATACTGCAGCGCTGATATATTTGTTAATGGTAAACGGCAATTAAATGGGTGATTGAGGGCTCCGACGGTGGTCATATATTAACCCTTTGAGTTTAAGCCGGATAAATCGTTAACCGACAGCTTGAAGTGGGGAGGGGTGGAGTGGATTGTGGGATGGGACAGGAGGTTGAGGACTGTTCCGGCGGGCGGATTTATTTCTCGGGCGGTGCTGGTGGCCGAGCCATGCTCCTCTCTGGGTGGTGATTAGATTGCAGGTGCTCTCTCTGTATTGCACTGTGTCGCCGATCAGCTCCATCAGCATAAATGCAGAAATGACTTCTCACCCAACCTCCTCTTTCATGCTAAACAGAATTCCACCCAGCCAGTCTCAAATGCCGTTTTTAAAAGATCCAAACACTAAAAGTGTCATGTCGACCCAGGCTCACTAGGAGAAAATTTTTCCTACTGTGAATAACTTGTGATTCATGGGTTAAATGGTCTTGCGCGGATCCACTAGCACATTTGGCTTTCAAGTGCACTATTGCTGTGTGAAGCAGTGTTGGGTTGGTTTGGGCTTGCTGTTTGAAACAGAATTGGGTTGGTTTGAGTGTGCTGTACAAGGCATGATTGGGTTGCTTTGGGTGTGCTTTGTGCGACAGGGTTGGGTTGTTTTCGGCCTGCTGTGGGAGAGGGTTGTGTTAGTTTGAGTGTGCTGTCTGCAAGAGGGTCGGGTTGCTTTTGGTGTGCTGTTTTCAGGCTGGGTAAAGTTGAGTTAGTCAGGTAACAATGCTGAATGGGGCTGCTCGGAACCCATGGGGGAAAGAATTTACACAGTTGTACATTGAGTGTTTTTGAAGTTTTAAAAGAATGTTTCATGTGTTTGAGTGTCTTTAAGTAGAGTTATCTCCTTGTGCAGATGTGCCTCTGAAGTGATGAAAGTATTTGACACATTTATCTGGTTTATTGTTTCAGCAGATTAGGCAGCAGTGTGGGACAATGAGACAGTGTTATAGGTGTGAATAGGCTCTTTGTTCCGGTGGTCTGGTTAATATCACACTTAGTGTTCGACTGTGACTTTGTGCTGCTTTAATGAACACCTGGGTCTGAGGAAATTGAACTCTTAGACAGCTGTTAATTATTTCACACAGGGTTTTAGAACTTAAACAAAATTTTATTCAGTTTGTTTTATGACTTTCTAAGGACCAGCTTTGTTTGGCTTCTCTCTCAAGAGCTCTGCTGTTGATTTAATGGGAGTATTTGTGGATTATGAGAATTACTTTCAGTCTGTCTCTGTTCTTTTGCGGTACATAGTCTTTCCATGCGTTTGACATATTATTTGTTATTTGGGTGTTGCTGATGTTTGAATTTTTGCTCAGTATTTTACAGGGAAAAACTTGAATGGACAGAAGATCTCGTGAGCTTAATTTGACAGAAAAAAAATACATGCACAACTTTTAGCAACATTTTTAACTGCAATTGTTGGTATAACTGACTGTAAGTTTCCTCTTGTCACTTTTGAATTACAAAAATTAAAACGGTTCTCTCACATCTTTATTCTGGTAATTAGTGGCAAGTACAATCTTGCTAAGAATCAATTTGATACATTTGCTTAAAATGATTTATTCTTGAAGTGAATAAATTATTCTGAATGTGTTCGGAATACCGCATACTGCGATTTCTTTGAAATGCCAAAGAGGATTTTTAAAGTTCCTCTCCTCAGGTGAATGTTGCTCATATGTCCGTTAATTTCTGGTTCTTTACTGTTTGTGAGATTGATGTCTGGATGGTACCTGGGATTTAGTTGAACAGAGAAGATTTTCATTTAAATTCAGCACAGTGCAAGAGTTTCTGAATCCAGTGTGAAAACCAGATGTGGCCCTGAACTTGACTTGTGTTTGTTTGAGGTCCAGAGAGATGTAGATGTTCAGAGGTCCACACACTTGGGTATTACCCCTGTCAAACACCATCAATGTGCAGGGACTTGTGTGCAGTTCCATAATGAAGCGCAGAATGCAGGTGTTCTATATCTTGTCTTAATCAGCCACTGTTATTTGCTTCTGACGTTTGTTCAGTGCAGTTTGTGCAACGTAAAGTCCCCTTTTTTCTCAACTCTTTTTCTTTCCTGGTGTGTGCCTGAAATGGCTATAACTTCTTTTTTTAAAGGCGTTATTAGTGTTTGAAACTGAAGGGGAAAAAAAACACAGGTATGAGGATAGATAAAGCACACAGATGGTTTTGATTTAAAGGCGAGCTGAAACATCTCCATTCTGGGGCTGTTTTATTCCAATTATTCTAAATCATTATTTCTATATATAGCACTCTAAATGCAAGAGCCATTAGTTTTGAGATATTGTGGTCTCGAAGGGAAGAAGACCGGTTGAAAAAGATAATAATTTGGTTTTCTTTTTTAAACACCTTTTGTGATGTGAAGTAAAGTCTGTGTTTGCCATTTACGGGTCGTTGACAGGATGCCTCATTTTACTGTAATTAAATGAAAATATAAAGTTTAAAATCAATAATAGGAGATTAATAAGAGATTAATTGATTTTTGTGACTTTTTAAATTTTATGTAAAAGAAACCTTTTTTTATTGATTATTTTTTGCTCAAATATACAAAATGTCCTGTGGTGTAATTGTTATACACATAAAGCAGGAAATGTAAACGTTAAAGAAATAATCATTAATTCCTCAAAATATATACAGTGTTCTAAAGCTTTTCTTCTATGGATTTCATCATCAATTTTATAATTGTACTGAATTATCAGAGATTAATCAAAGTTACTTATCTTTTGTAATGAAAATTAAGTCCTGTGGTGGGATGAGAACAAAATTTTATGGACCGTTACCAGGAAGTCTGTCACTCATTTTACATTGATGGTGAGGTTGCAAGGTGAGTCTTTCTTTAGCATTAACTTGAACATTTTCATAGTTTTTGTTAAACTGGTAATGTGTTAATTTTCTTTTGTCTTGTTGTGTCACAGCTCTAATTTAAGCTATTAAAAAATTTAATTAAATTACAAATGGCATGGCATATGTGTCAAAAAGATATAACAAGCAAAAAACTGATTTGAAAAATAACAATTATGTAGTCATGTAGAATATCATTGTTGCTATGCCTAAAAGGGTTTTTGAATTTGCATTAAGTGTACTTGAAATGTGATGAAGATTCTTTAGAATGTTCAGTCTAATGTGATGCTTCTTCACAGGACAGTTTATATCAATAGATAATTATAAAGTGGGGAAAAAATGATTGAAACTGGGAATATCCATTGTGACCACTTTCAAGTTTTTGAAAATTCACAGTTTGGAATATCACTCATTAACATGAACAAAATTGTAATGTTAATTTTCATAATTTATATATTGAGTAATTCTGTAATTTTTAAATGTGTGATTTCACTGCCATTTGTCTGCTACCCTTTCATATGAATTTGTATGTGGCTTGGACAACAGCTGCCAAGAACTGGCTGCAGTTTTGTCCAGCCAATGCACTGTGAATCTTGGATGCTTGTAAGTACTTAGGCAACGATAAATTTGATAAATAGTCAATTTAAGTGTTTGGCTGGGTGGTATGTTTTGCACAGGAATAACATATTCTGTTTTTATTGCTCTCGCTGTTTATCATATTACTGGGCCACAGACCAGTGTGCTCTGCATAAGGAGTATATTAGCTCATTGAGTGAGTGCTCATGATCATTTATCTCCAAGAGCAATACGGGAAATATGTATTAATTGCAAAGAAAATGCAAATTGATTGGCCCTTATTAATACTTACATCTGTTTTAATTCAATAAATAAAAGGTTGTTTTTGCACAATTATTTATTTTCAGTGATCTGAGCTTTTTCAAAATCGTTTAATGGCCTGTAATGCTTTTGGGCCATGGGATGTGCATGACATTAAATTAGTTCCTGGTTTGATAAAGGGGATTCTTATTGGCCCGTGAATTAACAGTTGTTGTCCATTGCAAGTGTTGTTATAAAATCAGCTGTTCCTTCAATTGTGTGAGCATATGTGGTGCTCACAGTCCGGTGCATTAGGGGCAATAATTAACATTCATGGGAATAACATTCAGTGGCTTCCTCTTCCTGGCATCTTAGCAGGCATAGCATATGTTTTACATTTTTTAGATTATATTATTTACAGTGCTAAGTATTATATTTAGCCATCTATTAATTTTTGTATCTGTTAGCACAGTTGCGAGTTACCACCTGTCTCTTATGAATTGATTCTTCCTTTTCTGCAGTGTTAGCTGACAATGGGTCTCTGAGTGCATGTTGCCTAATTTTTGTATCCTCATGAAGCAGAAGGTGATGATATGACAAAGTGTAGTTACTTTAGACTGACATGAAGTTAATGAGCTGAAAACGTGGTCAGTTTTACAGTATTTGATTTTATTTTCAACAATTCCTAGGGTTTGCCAGCAAGTTGTCACCAATGATTTTCAGAACTAATGAGATGTAATAAAAACATTGAAAATGGGAATAAATATTTTAAATAAAGGTTCGATGACATGTTTTCGGTCAAGCTGAAGTATGTAATCCATATTCTTAACATATTGGTTAATTTTGTATTATTTGTTATATGGTGACTTTCAATTTTCAATTTTGAAGTTTCATTAAAGGTGCCTGTAATTCCTAGCTTGACCATTTTGACTATTATGTAAGACAATACATGAATGGAACTTAGTTATGGACTGTATAACCAGAACAAACTGCAATTAAATAAAGATGTGGTTGACTTGTAAATGGCCATGAAATAATATGCTTGCATGGTTAACTTTAAATGCAGAATAACATGCAAGCTTCACTCAGAAATGATCTCCTTTGGTGGCTGACAGTATTTTATGTGGTGACATCACTAGAATGACAAGAGCCCAGTTAAGTCAGGAAAGCGCTATAAAAGTGGATGGATTGCACTCCAGGCCAGTCTTTATTGGATCCTGTAATTGACATGTACTTGTCATTTATAATCATCTGTCCATCTCTGTGAAGGGGGAGCAGTAAAGCTAATTGCAGCCTTTCATTTGCATTAATCTCACCTCTGAAGGGTGAGGCAACCCATTAATATTGTGTCATAATGAATTATTGCAAATAAAATTCAACATATTGATTGATGTTCTCCTGCGTCCCCCTCGTGTTTGAAAACATTTTATTAGCCGTTTGAGCCCGATAAAATGGAAACCTGGTAAAGCTTAATCTGTGGCAGGACTGAAGCCGGCATCTGTACCCACCTCCAGCTAAATGTTTAGCATTGAAAGGCTAATTAGAGGCTGAGCAGCATTAGCTGCCGTTCTGCTGAAGGAGCCAAATGGCTAAGAATAGAAGTTCATCAATTTAAATCCACAGGCAGCCGGGCGAAGGCTGGATCTAATACACGCTCTGCATATGGATGCTCGGAAAAACTCAAATAATCATAAATTCAGATGACAGAGATGTATTAAAAGCTATAACAACTCTTCCTCTGATCCGTAAAGTGTAGCACAATGCAAATGTTACATCCAAAAGGGGCGATAGGTTAAGGCGTATAAATGACTTAATTGCAATGGGCGATTCATTACGTGGGACTGAAAAATGTTGTATTGACCAGCCTGGCCGTATGCATAAAATATTGAAAGCAGTCGTATGCATTGTGTTCTGACAGAGGAACTGGGATATTCTCAAAGGGGGAGGGGGAGGTGGGCAGTTCAGCACTTGAGGTTCCAGCTGAATGTTTTTCCTTGGCTCTGGTTCAAGACATGGGACTGTAATTTCATTTAAAACTTCAATTACATGATGCACAAATACACATGCATACACTCAAACATGCCTTTGTTAAAAAGAAAGTGGAATACTCCACATGCACTGTTGTCCACAGGTATTGAGTACAGCAAAATGGTGTTATATTCATTTTTTTTTAACATTACACATAAAACATTTCAGACATTCTGGAGTGAAACAATATCTTTGGCCCTTTACTGGTATGTAATCAATCGTGTGTATGATTTATATAGTTATGAATAAGCATTGATAAATAATTTTGCTTTGAAGTTGGAGCTAACAAGCATTCATTACGATACATTTAATATATCCCTTCTCCCATTGATATAGCCCTTCTACCATTAATATATCCCTTCTACCATTAATATAGCCCTTCTTGCAATCTATTGGCCTGGATCCTCTGTTTAAGTGCAATTATGCTGCTTCTGTGTTTTAATTTCCCAGTGCTAATCGCTTCCATGCATATAGGTATGTGGCCATATGGCCAGCTCTGACAAACACTTGCAAACATAGTGTTTATTGGCGAAAAAGTATGAAGGAAAGCAGAACTGCAGTTATATCCCTGCTCATTACACACGCAGATTTAAACTAATCGTTAGCAAAAAGAATGCAAAGTGTCCAGGCAGGAGCATTTTAAAAGTTCATAGATAGGTGTTCCACCACACACAGCTCATTAATTTATTGTAGATCCACCAGAATAATGCAAAACCCAAGGTGCACCAGGAAGAGAAGAGGTGTGTGTGTGTTTGTGTGTGTTTGGGGAGGTGTGGGTGCACTCTTTCTAATGAAGCAGATATCCCCAAAGTAGCTGCAGAAATTGGTACGAGTGTAATGAAGGGGGAGGAAGCCTGGCTCGCTAATAGAGGCTAATTTACAGAACTAAAATATTCCAGGTCAATATGGACTCTGCCTCATTAAAAGTGTAAAAGGGCCTCTAATTTTGCATGGAGAGCAAGCGGACGGCTATTGATGTGAATTGATAAGCTGGCTGTTTTCCGTGCACAGCTGCCTCAAATACGGGCGGCGGAGTGGGGCATCACCGCACAGACGTTCTGGGTGCCCATAGACTGTGCCCGTCGGCATGGCGATGCCCCCACTCTTGGCCTTACCCGAGTCCCACGCTCTCCTCACCTGAATCCACTAACGCTGAGCCCCCACCGTCCACCTCATTTATCACTTGCATTCTGATTCCCTCATTTTGACTGAAAGGGTGCCGCCATAAATACAACCCCCCCCTTAAGCAGGAGGGCGAGATGGATGCAGCCGGCAGAATTAATTGCACCCAGTTACTGAAGATCAGCAAGTTTTGCACAATTCACATGCTGCTCCGCCATCTGGCTGCTCACTAGGTGAAGAGTTTGATTAATGCTTCCTGGGCTATATTTCTCAGCTAATATTCGATCACAATACCACCCTACCTTTCCCCTCACAATATTTCAATGAATTAATTCATTCAACAGAGTATAGTTTTATGTGGCAATTTAATTGCTTTTATGTAATTTTAGAATAATATTCTTTTCTTTCTCAGAAATTTTACTTTAAAAAATTAATTGGCACCATATTTTTTCCAATGTTCAAGTGGCATATTTTGTCTATCAACTTCCTGTTTGTGCAGTGAATCCTGTTGGTGGCATTGGAATGATGTGCTCAGGGTAAAGGGGCATTTTCTCATTCATGGCATGAAATACTGTTGTCACGAGACCCAGCACTTACCCTGCATGTTTAGGAACTGTCCCTGCTCCAGCACAGGTGATTCAAATCATCTGCTCATTAACAAGCAGCTACTGAGGTTAATGGCAACCTGATCATTTGAATCACCCAATCTGTAGCAGGGAGATCTCTAATACATTCAGGACAAGCGATACCCCAGGACAGGTCTGGGAAACATCAGGCTAATTCCTTTCATTGTATATGTTCACCATTATTATGTTTTCTACTGTCAGTGTTCACCATTATTCCATTTCAGTGTGTCTTTTCTTCTGTCAGTATTCAACATTATTGTAGTTCTTTGTGTCTTTTTTACTGTCAGTATCCACTATTATTTCATCTCTCTGTTCCCTCCCCTTCTCACAGTCGGAGGGCCTCAGAGGTCCGCAGCGCTGCCCTGATCCGATCGCTCACGAGGGCCGCTTAGCAGTTAACGTTAACAAGTAGGGGAACAAAAGCAATTGTCACAACATCGATACAGTGGAGAAGGAGAATGATTTCCTGCGGGGAGCGGCAGTGAGGCGGGATAATGGGAGGATGTTCTGAGATGAATTATTTACGGCCCGCAAATAACAGACCTGGAACTGTGCAAGAGGGGACAATAGACATCCGTCTGAAATAACAGAGATTGATTTTAGCGAATAATAGCAGCCCTGCCAGTGAGTTGCACCACTGCCTTTTACACTGGGGCTGCATTGTCACTGTTTAATTGTGAGAGCAGTCGGCACCGCGAAGAGCTGACGGATTGTCACTCAGTATTAAAGCTGCAATCCAGGAGTGGAATTTCTGCATGCTGCCGACTGGCAGCGATTAATCGACGGTGAGACGATATTCTCCACGGTTTGCTGGTGTATTGTGTTGGCTTCTCGGTAAGCCCAGTGAGTAGGGCTCTTTCGTATACCATGAGCTGACTGTGTGATCAGTTCTTGGGAGAAATATTAATAACACAACCGTTTATTTTGTTGTCACAGAACCATTTCTGTGTGGATGGTGAGGCATGCTTTGGGTAACTGTCTTGTTGGAAAGTCACCCTTCAGGTGGAGGCAACCAGATTGTCAGCCAAAATATCCTGATGCTTGGTGGAATTCATTATGCCATTAATCCTAACCAGTGCCCCTGGACCTCATGAATTAAAACAGCCCTAAAATATGACTGACCCACCATCATATTTCACTGTGGTAATGAGGAGCTTCCCCTTATATGCATTTGTTTTGACACCAAACATGCCGATGACTGAAAAGTCCAATTTTAGTGTCGTCTGACCAAAGCACCTTGTTCCAGTCAATACTTAATATTGGGCAAACTCCAAGCGCTTGCTTCTGAGTCTTCTGGTCAGAAAAGGCTTTATTCTGGCAACCCTTCAAAAGAGTCTGTGGTTTTGGAAGTGGCACCTGATGGGGTTTTTTGAACGATGCCACCAAGGCCTGCTATTCCTTCACAGTGATTCTTGGGGATTTTGTTGCTTCTCTCACAATCCTCCTCAGTATCCTATGGGGCAGAATGCAGTTGTGATCTCTACACTTGAGGTTTTCAACAGCTCCATATCTCTGGAATTTTAAAATAATTGTCAGTTCTCAGTGGCATATTCAATGGTTTGTGAATCTTCTTGTAGCCATTACCAGATTTATGAAGGTTTTGAGCCGGCAGTTGTTTTGTTTTTTTATGGTGTTGGATGACAAAGGAATATTGCATGTGTCTGACCTCATTTTAATACCCTAGTGAAACAGGAAGTGATGAAATGGCTCAATATAGTTCAACACTTGGATAAAAGTGGAATGTAACAACTGGTTTAATTTTAGTAGATGTTGTTTACAATAATCTTTATGTGTGCCATTAATTGCAAAACCTTGATTTGGAGGTATTGATTTTTAATTGAATCAGTAAATGATTTTGATTGGTTCTGTTGGAACATTTATATTGTACAGTATTTCTCTCTTGTTGTTATTTAGAATTTCTCTATAAATATATTTTTTAGAATTTTTTTTTAAGTATTGGTTGTGCATTGCCAGTCAGGGGTGCCAGTAATTTTGGAGCCCTCTGTACCAGGATGTCTAACGTTTGGTTGCTGATTGTTTAATTCCTCATCTGGTATGATTACTGAACTGTTTGAGTATGATTCATGAAAAGGAAAAGACACGAGCTCCCCTATTCACCCCATGGCAGCAGTTATTCTTTTTATGCTTCAAGAATCGCAGTTCAATTAATCTTGCCACTGTTATTTGTGAGTATGTGCACGTGCTTGTGTGTGGATGTGTGCATGTACTGTGTATTTGTGTGTGTGTGCGTGTGTGTGTGTGTGTGTGTGAAAGTATTCAGTATTTAGGGAGGGGGATCCTTGTGTCCACTATGAACAGTTTCAGGTAAGGCTGCTACTTTCCTGTAAAACATCTTGTATCAGTCTGCTCATTTAGTGCCAAAGGGTTTCAGTGTAGTTTTTTACACACACGAGCCATATGCACTTTTTGGTTCTCTGAAGTGTTTTGTTTGGAAAACAAAGTAATGATGTAATGAAAATATGACCCAGGCCAATGCTGTGGACAGCTCCTCAGAATGAACTCTCAGGTCTGTGTGAATCGCGGTCTTTTAAAGCGCTCCTCCTGTGTGTTTTTATCCGGGACTTATTTCCTCTTGTTAAGCGCTGTCACTCTTTCAGCCGCCTAGATGTGACCCAGAAGTGCATTTTTCTGAAACGGGGGCGGGGGGGTGGCAAATGGGCCCTTCCCTGTTTGCTGGAAAGTGCCGGAAGATGCACTACCTCTCCGTAAATCTGTCTGATTGCCCCTGTGCGGGGTGGCGGATCGCGGGGGCGTCACTGAGGTGGTCAGCCCGCAGAAAGCAGCACTTTGAATTGCAAATTCGGCCCATAACTCTGGAGAAACTCGAGCCCTTAGCGTCCGCTCGCACTCATTTTTCTCCATTTAGGCGGGACGGGGCAGGCGTGTGGAGAAGGCCGGTTATTGTTTTTGTCCAAAGTTTGATATTTTTCTTTATTGCGGGGAGAGATTGGTGGAGAGAGGAGAGCCTAATGCATAGAGAAGCTCCTCTGTGATACAAATGCTCAGCCTACAGTCGTCTTGAGCCTCAGTAAAGGTGAATGATATGGCCACGCGATGCATATTATTTTCTGATTTCCCTTGTTTGAGATGTGTGCTGTTCTGGCCCAAGTTCAGCAATGCTGTAATTGACTGTATATGAAGTCGGTTTTGTGGATGCTGTGAATAATATAATCCTAAAATTTTCCATTTCGACCCAATTGTGAGTTTGAAACTGGAGCATGTAGTGAGGAGGATCCAAGCATTCCTGAAGGTGGTGTTGCTTTTTGTTCCGTACCATTCTAGCACTTAATTTTTTTATTATAACAATGAACAAATGTCTTGCTTGTAAACAAATATCACTTATTTAATCATAGTTAAGTAATGGAAGTTTCCAGTTGCTGCTGCACTTTAAATGTTAGATATCACTTCAATTTTAGCATCTCGAATTAACCAAAGCAGGTGTACCAAAACATTGGAAAAACAAATTTTCTAAACAATCATCAGTGATTTCTGAGGTAATTCTCCCCAAACATGGAAGCTTACTGAACTATGGGCAGGTTTTAAGGAGACAGACTGTAGATAGTCCTCCACTAAATTGAGTTTTATATGGGAAAATCTCCATTCAGAGTTGCTTGTTGTCTTGGACTGAGCTGAATGCTGTGCCTGGAAGAAGCTGGTTAACCGTTGAAACTTTTCACTTATGTTTCCCCATAGGAAGGTTCAAGGTCAGAAAAGGCTATCTTTTCCACATTGTACTTTGCTGTAGGTATAGGTGTGTTGCATACATATTCTGAATCCGCTGGATTCACCACTTTACTGAAGCTACATAACACTTTCATTGAGAGGAATTTTCTAACCTAGGACACCATGTTTTTATGGCCACAGTATTATATCAGTAGGAAAATGTCTAGAGCTTGTACATCATTTTAAGCACGTTTCCCTGTCATTCAGCAGGATGTAATTTGGGATCGTTGGAAACCTTGGAGTCTCCACAAAAATTTAAAATAGGCCTGAAGTTTCAAAGGTTTGAGTACAGCAGCTGCATTTGAGGGACACATATAGGGGTCCGTAGATTTTATGGAGGTAATCTATTCTGTGTGGATAGTTCACAGGCCTTGTGAAACTTTATGCTAAGATTTGCTCAGGTTGGAGCGTTTCCTCCAGGTGCGTTGATCGTTAGCGGGAGGTCATAGTGAGCATTAGCGGGGGGTTAAGGTGAGCATTAGCGGGAGTTTACGGGGAGTATTAGCGGGAGGTCATGGTGAACATTAGCAGGAGGTTATGGCGAGCGTTAGCTGGATGTTACGGTGAGCGTTAGCGGGAGGTTATGGCGAGCGTTAGTTGGAGGTTATGGCAAGGCGTCTGTGTCAGGCTGCAACTCCCTGCTCTGCTCTCAGATCAGCAGCGGAGCTGGAGGAAGAGGTATCGCACACTATGCTGAGCAGTTTTGGAAATGCAAATTTAAATCCCTCCTATTATTTCAATAATCTGCATGTGACTGCTCTGCACGGATCATTCGTTTGCGAAAGCAGGTTGTTTGGAGATGCAGGCTCAGAGGTAATTTCATGGTTTAAAGCATTTATACCTATAACTTAATGAGGAAAATGTGTGTTGTTTCTGTTATGTGCTATTAGGAATCTCGCTTTTTATTTTCCATTTTAAGCTGCTTATTCTCTTGATTGCTACCCCCCCCACGCACACTCCACCCATGTCGATTTTAGCTTTTCACTCTGAAATGCGATTGGTAACTTTATTCTTTCCATTGAAGAGTTCTGCCCATTATTCTGTAGGTGCAATCAACTTGTTAATCTCTCTTTGATGGGGGGAAATCCTGTATGAAAGACGGGGTATGTTCAGGTGCAGACGGTATTATTGCTAAAATCATGATGTTTGTAGACGCTCTATGGTGCAATATTAGATGCGGAGCCTTGAATCTCCTCTTCTTAGTGCTGTTCTAACCTTACAGGAGTGCGTAACGCATGGTAGCTAGATGACTTCAGGCTCGCTTAATGGAGTGTAATTACAAAGTGTAATTTTTGTATTTGGACATGCTTGTCGTTTTCTTTATTTCTTAACTTCAGTTATTTGGGATTTGGGTGCATTTGTGTAAGTACAGGATACAAAAGAAGGAAACCAAACAAATATTCACTACACATCACCTACAAACTGAATTGTTATCCCAAGGGCCTGATATCTGCTTACATGCCCCATAAAACATGAATCTGTATTTCGCTGAGGACGTCCAGTTTTACTCAAAATGTAAAAATGGGGCACATAATCTGATGTCTTCAGGGAGGATTTTTTTCAGGATTTCTAACCATACCAAAGTATGTACCTGTAATAATACAGAGCAACATGGTTTTACTCAATAAACTTTCAATTGGTATTTCCTGAGAATTTTTAGGTAATTCATACTAGGTAATTTTTGCACTGTAAATATATGGGCAATAACATAATGTACATAGAAAAGATTACGAAGAGGAATATGAAATTGGAGAAGGACTTGTGGTGGCTGACCAAGTTTTGTGGAAATCACTCACTCTTTAAGCTCCTCTTCAGCTTTTTTGTTTGAGAAGTGACTATGAAAACGCCGGCCTTTTTTAAATGCAGTATTTTTAATGCAACTTACTGAAACTCATTTCTCTTTGTGCTGCATGTGTTTTTTAAACCAGTAAAATATTATCCTGCCAATACTGCACCTCCAGTTTCTTTATTCTCTCAGAATTAACATGTCTAGTGCATTATGTAAATGTAGGGCAACTTGGGCAAGGCCTTTATTAGATATTTATTGTGACCATTTTTTTTTACGTCATAACAGACAGAAAACGTAATTGTTCATCATAATTTGATGTACTTCATCTGGAGCAGTAGATCATCAACCCCTTGTGGTGTAGCATGTAAATATGAAATTAGAATGTTCTTTAAAATGAATGCCATGATGCTGACGTAACTGCCACTACTGGGATTTCGATTCACTGATGTTCTCGACTGCTTGACTCAGAAATTCATGGAAAAAGGGTTGTGGAAAACATGGTCTGTGTTGGATAAATAGATGGCAGACGGTCTGTGATAGGAGCCTCTCTCTCCCCTCCCGTGTGCCAGTACTGCCTGTCCTCAGTACTCGGTCTAATGGGTCCTGACTCTTCCGGGTTTAAATACAGGACAGTGGGGTTCGCTCCCTGAATATTCTCTGTCTCAACACGCACACAAGAGGGCAGGGCGAGTCAAACAAACATCCAGTCAAACCTAATTTAAAATGGTTATTCAATTTATTTCCACAATGAAACAAAAATGTTGATGAACTTCGGAGCAAAACTTATTATCTCCAGCGATAATGCGGACTTTTAATCTGGTTACAGGTGGAGTGTAGATGGAGAGATCAGGTGTCCACGTCTAAATGCATTTACCAGCCGGTCTCCGAGTCAGGCCTCCCTCTCTCATCGCCATTCGCCATTCTGTCGGTCCCGCCAACGGTCTCTCTCTTCCTGACAAATTGGATTAGGGTGCATGAATTAAAGCAATAATACAATTTGTTTACAACGCATCATTTATTTCCTGTCAAGCGCAGTTCCATTGACAGCTCGCCATTTCCTGAACCTCGACCCTGCCGCGGTTCAGCACCTCGCAGATTTATTATGTTATTCCATTAACTCCTTCATTACCATCATGGGTGATATTGTTATTATTATTATTATTATTATTATTATTATCCCATTACATTCGGGCGCCTGGTGTAAGACTTCGGGAGACATTTGGAATATTGCTTTGCTTTCGAATCCCAGCCATCCAGTGGCATGGCATACAGTATATACTCGCTCAGTTGCCTTTAAAATCTCTGTATGCATTTAATATTGAAAAAAATTCAACATCAGTACAACCCCAATTCCAAAATAGTTGGGACGAAGTGTCATTTGTGAATAAAATCAAAATGCAATGACTTTCAGATCACATGAGCCAATATGTTATTTACAATAGAACATAGATAACATTTCAAATGTTGAAACTGAGACATTTACATTTTTATCCACAAAATGAGCTTATTTCAAATTTTCTGGCTGCAACAGGTCTCAAAAAAGTTGGGACACAGGCAAAAAAGGGCTGAAAAAGCAATTTATATATAAGAAAATCAGCTGAAAGAACATTTAGCAAGTAATTAAGTTTACTGGCATCAGGTGTGTAACATGATTGGCTATAAAAGGGACGTCTTAGAGAGGCTGAGTCTCTCAGAAGTAAAGATGGCCAGATGCTCTCCAACCTGTGAAGGCTTGCGTAAATAAATTGTGGAATACTTTAAAAACTATGTTCCTCAACGTCAAATTGCAAAGGCTTTGAAGGTCTCATCATTGACAGTGCATAACATCATGAAAAGATTCAGAGAAACTGGAAAAATCTCTGTGCGTAAGGGACAAGGCCGAAGACCTTTACTGGATGCCCGTGATCTTCGGGAAGACCTTGTGTATTTCAGCAGGACAATGCAAAACCACAAACTGCAGCTATTACAACAGCATGGTTTCATAGTAGAAGAGTCCGTGTGCTGAACTGGCCTGCCTGCAATCCTGATCTTTCACCAATTGAGAACATTTGGCGCATAATTAAACAAAAAGTCCGTCAAAGGAGACCCAAAACTCTCCAGCAGCTGGAAGCCTGAATCATACAAGAGTGGGATCAAATTTTAATGGCTAAACTCAAGAAACTTGTCTCCTCAATGCCCAGGCGCCTCCACTCTGTGTTTAAAAAGAAGAGGGAATGCTACACCATGGTAAACAGGCCCCTGTCCCAACTTTTTTGAGACCTGTAGCAGCCATCAAATTTGAAATGAGCTCATTTTGTGGATAAAATTGTAGAATTTCTCGGTTTCAACATTTGCTATTATCTCTGTTCTATTGTGAATAAAATACTGGCTGATGTGATTTGAAAGTCATTGCGTTTTAATTTTCTTCACAATTCACACTTTGTCCCAACTATTTCAGAATTGGGGTTGTACACTGGAGCTGAAGTAAAGGTTGCTTTTGATGAAAGGATGCATGGGAAGTGTCTCATATAAACAGTGTATGATAATTTCATGAATTTGTAATAAAATGCAAAAATAGAGAGAAGATAACTTGGTAGTTTCATATCAATACCAGAGGACAGTAGAAATGGTTGAGCCGCGTAATAAAAAGTGCTCCTTGGCCCAGGGTGTTTTTTACAAACCGAACGGCAGTACAGCCTCTGCTTACAAGGTCTGGCTTTGTGTTTTGTGCTCCAACGAGACAATGACGCATTACTGCTGCTGGCTGGAGCAGCTCCTTCAGAGTATAGTGGAGCGGACCTGAGAGTGACCTGCTCCACTTTGTTTTCAGTTTATTATTAAACTGCAGTGCTCAACACCATCACGGTGAAGCACGGCAACTTCTGTTGTGTTCACAGTCCTTAAACCGTTGCTGTTCGAATTAAGGTGGCAAAAAATTACCTTTTTAAACCTCTGATCAGGTGTAGCACGTCCATTCAAAAATGAAGCTGCAGATATTAGTAATGAGAATGACGGATGAAGGTAAGTCGGAGAACTGATGGGAGTGTACGGTAGCCCCCCCCCCCCCCCCCACACACACACACACACACACACACACACACACACACAAACTCATGATGGTTAATTAGTGATCTTACAGAGAGGATGTTTTTCAGGAAGGGTAATGGAGAAGTAATGGGACCAGAAAGAGGTCATCCTGGGGCCCTCTGCGTTTGGCAGCTTGATTAATTTATTTCTCCTTCTTTCAGATTGCTTTAAGGCCCTTTTGTCACTAGCTGTTTTTTTTCTCTCCCCCTCTCTTCCACTCCCGTTCTCTCGTCTAACTCGCTCGGCCGATGTCTCTTTATTATTAGCGCAAAGCCATGCATTGCCGCACACTTAAGTTTGCGTCCAGAAACATGCTATTTTTGCTTTTGTCCTTCAAAGTAGGACGTTGAGAACGAAGAAAAGTTTGGCATCATTTTGTTTAACTTTCTTTTACTTTCTTTGTTTTTGCAATAGCCTGCTGCTTTTACAGTGTGTCCCCGACAGTAGACCTACTTTAATGTAGCAGTGTATACTAGCCTGTAGCGTATATTTTTAATTGAGGTGGAGCGAATTCGCTGTGTCATTCAACAGCAATGCGGGATATTGATTAAAACAGTAGCTGTAAAAATGGGTCTCTCTTTAGTATGTAATTAGTGAGCCATCGGGGAGAAGTCTTCCAGGATGGTCGTTTCGACCCGGGGCAAAGATCTTAACCTGAGGACGTCTCCTGTCCGCCGCTGACCGCGGTAAAGACTGCTGTATTCTGCTAAAGATTGTCGCCCCTGTGGTTTCTGGGTAGTTAAATGCATGATCACATTGAGACAGGCCCAGTGCTTAACCTGCACTTTAACTGTTTCCACTCTCAAAGTAAAAATACTAAAATTTAAAATAGTATTTGCAATATGGGCTCGCTCCAGTTTTCACATTTTAAGGTTAATGGGTGAGTTGCACCGTCTGCTCTTTGTTTATAATAGTCCTGCTGCAGAACTTGCCTGGGGAGTATATTTGTTAGATTATTATTTATTGGAGTTCACAGTTGTATTATTGGCTGAAAATGTGAGTTAAGATGGCCTCATTTTTGATGTCTTGTATGTTTTGCCAGCATTGTTGGGCCTCCTCTGATTAAAAGCACATTTTCTTCACAATAACGTTCTTATGTTGCGCTTGCGCTAATGACCAAGGGAAAGTAAGCCGTGTTAATTGGTGAATTACTGAGTGCTTAATATCATGGTTAAAATCTTTATCCCTGTAGAACAGTAATCTCTCGCCTTGTTTCTGTGTGTTGATGGTAGTTATTGAGCTGAGGGCTGGTTGGATGGTTGAAGGTCTTGTTGAAAAGCTATGTTTGCCTGTTCATTTGAAACCACTGTGGTCTGATGAATTCCAGTTCAATTCTTCTAAATTAAAAAAAAAAACATTAATTAAAAATATAATTCACTCTATATTTAGGACATTTTTTCCTCTTTTTTTTTTTTTTTGCTCCTGAAGGGAGAAGCCAACATCTGCTGTGTCTCCATAGAGATCCCCTATTAACTGCTAACGGCTACGGAGCAAAGGTTCCTGTAAGAGCGAATTTCTGGCTACTGCTAATCAGCCTGGGAGTGGTGTCTTAGATTCCTCTCTTATCTCACCACATTTCCCATTTTCAGCTCCTCAATAGCTTTCATTTCCAGGTATATTTCACATATTTTTGGGTATATTTGCATATATGTCCAGGTATTTTTCTGCACACTTTTTGGGTATATTTGGGAATATTTGTGGGCACTTTTCACACACTTTTTTTTGATTTTGCTCTGTGGAAATTACTCCACTTTTAATGTATAGCCTTTCCCAGTTCAGGGAACCATAATGTTTTGGAAGTATCAGTGTTATTGAATTTAGCAGTGCATACTACTTTATCACGTATCATTAGCAATGCATTGGATGCTTGAAATGGTTCTGGTGAAATATGTAACATTTTTCATGTAATATTTAAATCATCTATAGCAATGTTGTAAAATGGTGGCATCAAATATAAACTGCTGTTTTTTAGCATCAGTTTAGTTCACAATTTATATTGGTGGTATTTAAATGAAAGGAAAACTGCATGTGACACTTTACACTGAGCAGTAATCAGATGTCAAACGTTTGTGAGAGATGGATGAAGCCGAGCGCCTCTGGGGCCGTCTGCTCTTCTCCATGTGAATTATGTATTAATATAAACAGAAGAGTGTGAGCTACAGGATATTGTCCCAAATAATATTTTTGATTTAATATGCAGCTTAATCCTATTTTAATTACCATGTGCACGAGCGTACCTCTGTCCAATTCAGTTTGAATACATAAACATCTTTTTCTGCATAAACATGCAGGCTTTTTTCAGTCGGCCAGGAAAACTTGTGACTTGTGGCAATTATTTGAGGCTGAGGGTGGGAGCGAGTGTCATTTCGTTCTTTCCGCCGGGTTTGGTTGAGAATGTAAATAACGCCACGTTACACGTCAAAGGCGGGAGAGATCAGACGGTGTGACATTACCTTCAAAGATTGGCGTTAAATTGAGGAACTCATTCATGTAAGAAATGAGCTAATGTTTTTTACCCTAAAAGAGAAAAGATTGATATATAGATTTTTCTTCCTTTACTTCTATTCATTTTAACACCTGACTGCAGTCCTTCCTCAGCTTTGTAATGAAAAAACAAAAGTTTAAAAATAAAGCTAAGCAAATACTTAAGGTTTAGAGCTCATTCTTTAGTAGTTTAAGATGTTTGTTTTTTTACATTAGAAAATGTAATTGTTTAATCATTGTTATGTTCAACGGGTTGTTTCTCCTGTTGTACTTTGTGACATTGTGATTTGTGTCCCGTTGGCGCGTACTCTGACAGAGTTGACGAAGCTTTGAATCTAATGAAATGGTACGTGTACGAATGCAAAAGCCTTCTGCTCAAACAGAAAGTACAAAAAGTCATGCTGTTACTTCTATTGTGTGCACAGTGTGCTTATTTTTTGGATTAATGATAGAGGGGGCAGCGAAGGCCCTGTTTTCATTAGTCAGATTCATCATTTCTGCCTCTGCATTGTGCTTTTGTTCCCCAGATATAGTCCACATACTGAGGGGGCCTCAAATTCAAAATGTACTTTATAAAACTACCAAGAAATCAACTTTCTGAAGTACAAACAAATCAATTTTTTAAGTCACATAATAAGGTTTGAGAGCATAATGTAAATCCTTTGCATTTCAATAAGACTTTTTTTTTTTTTTTTTAGAAAGTGCATTAGAAAAGCCTTTATGTATTTGGCTGATGGGTGGCGGAAAGCAAGTGATTTAAAAATTTTGTGTTTCTCACAAATGTCCATGGTACCGACAGTGAAAAGATTTGCTCATCAGTCAGACAATTGAGAAGATCAAAGGACATAGCCGAAGTTAATTGCCCAAGCTGCTCTTCCTTTTCTCTTTTCTCTGAGTTGTTGTCGGCTGCAGAAAAGTTTGGTTCTCTGTGGCCATATTTATAATGCAGATTTATTCAAGGACAATCATGGAATATCAAAGGAAGTAAATCCACATCATTGTGTCCCATCCACACGTCTCTCCTCCCCCGAGTTACGGAGCCTTTGTGCTGCTAGCCGCTCCCAGCATTGAGCGCAGGCAAGAAAGAAACACTGAACTCATTTAAAAAGAAAAGTAATCATGAAGCAAAGCTCTTTGTTAGAAAGCTCCAGCCCTTGTTTCAGAGAGTAAACATTTTTCCCTGACATTTGAAAAATGAAGCTGTCTTTGAGTGTGACCTGGGTGTCTTTATTTCCCCTGAGTTCCCTACTCCTAAGTATAATAGGATCTGTGGGCCCCTGGAGGTCTTTACAGGGGATCTGTGGGCCCCTGGGGGTCTGTACAGGGGATTTGTGAGATGTCTGGGAGCCCTTATATGTGGGGGCTATGAAAAGATTTGAGAATTTTTGAAAACTTCACTCATGAGGCTTAGTTTAGTTTTTGTTTAAAGAAAATGTGAAAGGAATTTGAGAAGGTAGTGCTGAACAGCAGAATGAGCTGTGTTAATGTGTAATTGTTGGAGAGATTACTTATGACGCTGAAATATGAGTGATACTGGGAGATATTATCATGAAGTGAAATCTTTGTGATTAGTTGGGAATAGTGGAATATTAGTGTGTATTGTTAAATGGTGAAGTATTAGTATGTTATGGAAATTAATGGAGTATTATTAGCCTATTGAGCAAGGAGAAATCGGGGTACGTTAGTGAGTAATGACAAATACTGGAATGCTGTTATGTAATGGGAAATGGCGCAATAATTGTAAGGGGAAATTTTGAAATATTATTAATAAGAAATTGTGCAATATTTGCATGTAATAGGAAATTGTAGAATATTTATGTGTAATTGCAAATTTTAGAACGTAGTGTGAAATGGGAAATGGTACAATATTGGTGTGTAATGGGATACGTTAGAATATTATTGAGTAATGGAAAATGGTACTGTATTAATGTGTAATTCGAAATTGTGGAATATTGGATTATAATTGGAAATGTTGGAATATTTGTGTGTATTGGGAAATATTGGAATATTAGCGTGTATTTGAAAATGTTGGAATATGAGTTTGTAATGGGAAATATTGGAATATTAGTGCGTAATGGGAAATATTTGAATATTAGTGTGTAATGGGAAAAATTGGAATATTAGTGCATAATGGAAAATATTGGAATATTATTGTGTATTGGGAAATATTGGAATATTGGTGTGTAATGGGAAATTTTGGAATATTTGTGTGTATTGGAAAACATCGGAGTATTAGCATGGTCTGGAAAATAGTTGAATATTAGTGTGTATTGGAAAATATTGGAATTTAGTGTGTAATGGGGAATATTGGAATATTTGTGTGTAATGGGAAATATTGGAATAATAACGTGCATTAGGAAATATATGAACATTATGGTTGTGGGAAAGGGTGTTTGAATATTGTCATTGTGACAGTGGGAACATGGGGCTGATCTGTGGACATTGTGCTGGGTGTGCAGCCCGCTGACTGCGCTTTGGGAATTAAGCTGGAATTGCTGGGTTGATGGGGATGCATTGCTTCCATCCGCGGCACTGTTTGATGTAAATCTAATTTCCCCTCCTTGTGTTGTTGTGGTCAGATAAAGGAGAGAGGAACACAGAGGGGAATAGAGAGACTTACCCATGAAGTGGCGTACGACTGCAAACGTGTGCACTAATGGTGGAAGAGACTGCGACGCCCCACGGCGGTGACTGGGTGATGCTGCTCTTATGCAACCTCGGTCTTGCCTGCTGTGTAATATCTGTATTACCACACAACTGAACAGCACCTTACAGATCTGTTTTTGAAACATGGGGTCTTGGTAAAATTGTACTGAAGCGCGTGTAAATGGGGGTCTTTATCACTGAAGACGTATTCTGCACAGACCTCACACTGTGGTGAACTCCTGATGAACCAGCGACGAGACCCTGCCACGTGTGGAGGAGAGAGAGGGAGGGAGGGAGAGATGGAGAGGGCAAAAGCAAGAGGGAGAGAGTAAAGAGAGATGGAGAGGAGAGTGGAGTGTGTGTCTCTGCATTTGATCTCACGCTGTGATTAATGTGGATGAAGCTGCTTTTAGTGAAGTCTTCTCCTCTCGCACATTTTCCTGTTACATGTAATTGATTGTTGACTGTTTCTTCTTAAAAATATTTTATAGAAAGATTTGAAGTCGCGCCATCAGCAGAAATGTTTTGTCAGCCGTTATAAAAACACTTGGTTTGGAGCAGTCTCAGGTCACCACTTTGATAAATGTTAACAGGATAGTTAATCCTGTTATTTATTTGTTAATTTTTTTCAAAGTTGAAGACGGCACGGATTGTTTTTCGAGAAAAATCGGGGCCTCAGGGGTTTTTTTTTTTTTGTTTCTCCTTGAAATATGTCTGTGTAATTAGTTTTCGTTTTCATACCCGAGCCTCGGTGTTGATTAAATCTTGTTTGATTTAGGCCCCATACTCTGGATCTTATTTGAAAAGCAAACTGTCTGCAATTATTTTGAGGTCGCGCGTCGTGTACGTTTCTCTTTTAAATATTGAAACATCCAAACAGCGGTTTGTTTCTGTGTGCAAGTGGCGGGGACTGGAGGTGAGAGGAGCGTTCTACCTCTCTGCTCGGCGAGTTACCCGCTGGGAGTGCGTTGTGTGGTGTGTAACGCGGGCTGTGTGTGAGACGCCGCTCTGGCACCAGTGCAGCCGCTCCTCGCAGCACAGCAGTGCAGAGCCTGGCTCAGGAATTGCAGGGCTGTTAGACCTGCTGTGGAAGCTGAAGTGTGTGAAAGTCGGACTGTGCCGTTATCAGGGTCAAACTGGGAATCCTGTGCAATTAGCTCATGGTTTACAGAAATAGTTTGTTGAACGTATGTGCATCATTGCATCTGCTTTTTAGTTGCTGCTGGCATGCTGATGTGGGGCGCATAAGCACTGTGTCCAGAAATGTCAGCAGTGCTTTTCTTGCCTTTTGTGTACTGTATACAGGAGCGGTGTGAGAGACCTTGGTATATTTTATTCTCATTTAAAGAGCACACTTTCTGCTTTCTCCTCATCATTTCACACAATGTCTAAAGCTGATATTTCATTTAAAGCCATTTAAACTCTTCTTGCTGGTTAAAGGACTGATTTCATGTGCACTGATGTCAGCATGAGTTCCTGTAACTCCAGGAGATGTTCTGGATTTTTCCCTGTAATCAGTTCTTTCTGAAGCACCTGTGTTTTCTCTTACGGTGTTTACGGCTCACTCACTTGTGTAATTTTTGTGGTAATTATCTTGCGTAGACCGAGAGAACCCGCAACATACGTAATTTACTCCTTTTGATTTGGAAATGTGAAGCAAGTGGAGACAAATATGTTCCTCAAGACAGTGTAATTTTCCTGAATCCATTTGTTCACACTTAATTATAAGCTTTTTTTTTGGTTGGTGTTTTACTCAGTCCTGAAAGTGAGTTTTCTCTGGGAAAATGTGAGCGTCTTAGATCCCTGCCCCGGCGCTAAAGCTCTCTCCGCACTGGATCATTCGGAACGCTGCTGCGGACTCCACTGGCTTTTTTCAGCTGGAGGATCACCCTGCGTATTTCCAGGGTCTCCCCCCGTATCTCCCAATACCTGTGAGCTGATTTGTAACTTGATTTCAGGAAACTGATTTGAGGGGGGCAGGAAAACCTGTAGATTATCCTGCTTTCATTATGGAGGAAGTGTGTCACAGAAAGCAGAAATCAATTTATTATGGACTTAACCTGAGAAAATTGCATATTCTCCCCTCATCTGCTGAACAGGCACTTTCGCCTTTCCTCAGGAGAGGCCGGACCCTTTATTAATTGCTGTGTGTGTGTGTGTGTGTGTGTGTGTGTGTGTGTGTGTGTGTGTGTGTGTGTGTGTGAAAGTTTAGGGGTCCCTGCCCGAGCCCTGGCTCTCCATCATCACTGGTTTTGGAGAGATGTGGCGGGAGAGAGGGAGAGATAAGAGGATGGAGGGAGTGTGTGAGGAGGAGAGGAGTGTGTTGGGGCTGTAATTAGGGAGGTACACGGGGCCGGTGTGGGGAGCCCAGCCAGGTGGAGAGGAGATTGGGTGGTATTTATGAAGGAATGTCATAATTGTGACAGGATGATGAATGAGCCTCAGCGCCCGACATTTATTCACCCCTTTTTTCCTCTTCCCTCTTTTCAAAAAATATATGATAAAATACTGCCTTAAAAGTTGATGACCAATTTTTGTGTGGTCTGGTCAAGGCAAGGTCACCGGGATTTTCTCCTCTTCTCCTTGTTCTTCTTCTTCTTTTTTTTTTTGTAATAATTCCCAGTCCTCCGGGGCAAACACTAATCTATGGGGCCGGATGAGTTTGTCGGAGTCATGTGATCTGCTCTCCTTGATAAGGTGCCCTTTTCTGCCGGAGTCCTAACTAGCTCCTGACGTCCAGGTGTATTTTAACACCGTCTATTCAGAGTCTCCTTTACCTGCTTAACCAGTGAATGTAAAGGTCAGTGTCGCTGGGAGCTGTAAAACACGCCGTCCACGTCGCTCCCAGAGCTTCTCCTGTGACTGAGATTCTTCTGTTTACCTTCCTAACCCCCCTAGCAACTGTCTGCACCCCAATAAATTCTCCTAAAAAATACCAGAAGCCTAACTCACACCTCAAAAAATGTTTTTAATCAGGCTATTTTTTTTTATTTTTTTTATTATTACTTTTGCTCGACTGCTCTGTGACATTAGAACAATAATTTTTTGAGGCAAAAAACAGTCTGGCGTTGTGTTAATTTACTGAGTAAACCTCTAAAGTAAACTGAGAGCGCATTTCTATTTTTTGCCAAAATAGGGGTTTCCATTCGTCCGCATTGGTTCATGTGTACTCTCACCAGCAGCTTGGCCCCCTGAATTGCCTCATCCTGATTGGTTCCTTTCAGATTCTTGGAGTGACATTGTGACTGGGTGTGCATGTGGAAATGTGCGTGTGAGCGTGTGTGTGTGTTTATCCGTATTTTGCGCATTCAAGACTGTGTTTGCATGTGCATGTGTGACCATGTTTGTACATAAGTGTGTTTGTGCAGGTTTGTGCGAGTGCATGCGTGTGTGGGCACGCGAATGTGTGCATGCGTTTTTGTGCGTGCGCGCGTACGTTTGTGTGTGTGCGTGTGTGCGTCTGTGTGTGTGTGTGTGTGTGTGTGTGTGTGCGCGCGTGTGTGTGTGTATAAGTGATCTGTGCAGCTGCGCTTCCTCAGGCAGCAGTGAGTTTTGATCACTAAAGTGCGGCAGGGTGTCAGGGGTAAGGGTGCTGGTGCACTAAAGCTCTGCATTATTTTGCTGTTCCGCACAGGCGCTTCCATTAAAGGCCGTTCTGTACCTATTAAATGGGTCAGTAGAGTGTCCTGCAGTCTTATTGAGCAGGAAGGCTGCTCTCGCTCCATCTCATATCACTTCATTTGATTGAATTGGAAGGCCGGATTTATAATTGCATTACTGGTGCTCCTCAATGCATGTGATGGGGCAGAGAGAAGCACTGCTCACTGAGGCAGTGGGGAGGGGGGGATTGATCATCCATGGCTCAGACAGATATTCACTCTTCTCCACACCTCTTATGTCTGTTGGGCTGCATGTGAGTCAGAATAACGTCCAGACTTGAGGTCCTCAAGATAAACCGGCCTTCTCACCTACAGCACGTGAAAAATGCTGCGCTGAGGCTGGATTATATGCTGTTGGAAGAACAGAATATTTCAATTCAGAATCTTCTGGCCAAGCTTTGTCAACAAGTTATGCTTATTCTGTAATCAGTATTCTTTCTACAGGATGAACTGGATTTTGGAGGAAATATATCACTGCAAAAGTTGGCTGTTTTGCACAAACACTTGTGAGAAATTTTTGAGTCCTGGATGTATCAACGTGAGAACGTTGACTGTACCTGGAAATCAGAGCAATTAAGTCAATGTTGAGTCACTGGCCTGTCACAAAGCTCAGTGTGTAGAAGGTAGAAGAAAGATGTCAGGAGTGCAGGGTGTGTGATTTTGAGGTGCGGTTCTAAAGAGGCGGGACACAGGTTTTGTGGGGGACAGATTTTGCGGAGAAAAAAATATTGGGATGCCGCTCCTTAACTTCCCCAGGACTGAAGGGCGAATGAAGCGCATTTCCTGTGAAGCTGTGCGCTTCGGGGGGGGCAGCAGGACCCAGAGATTTATCACCTATCGACATGTGAGCGGCTGTGAACAGAGCTGAGAGAACCTGAATCGCTGCTGAACATTGTTGACTCATGACTCATGCTGCAATGGTCCATAAATCATTTAACGAAATAGAAATGTTGCTTCATCTTTCTATTATTCTCCTGGTCTCTCCGTCTTTCCCCCTGCCTGTTGTGGAATCCAGGAGCTGTGAAAGTCACGGCCGAATAATAACGAAACAAACGAACAAAAGGTGGCCGAGTGAGAGGGAGCTTCTAAAATATCATGATGATTCTTTTACTGTACACCTGAGGGAGAGGATTTTGTGCCACGTCCAGCATGGAGAGCGTGGTGTGTGTGTGTTTGTGTGTCTGTGCATGTGTGCGTGTGTGTTTATGCGTGTGACTTTGTACAGTGCAGTGAAAAAGTATTTGCCCCCTTCTTGATTTCTTATTTTTTTTGCATATTTGTCACACTTAAATGTTTCAGATCATCAAACAAATTTTAATATTAGACGAAGATAAACCGAGTAAATACAAAATTTAGTTTTTAAATGATGATTTCATTTATTAAAGGAAAAAAGCTATCCAAACCTACCTTGACCTATGTGAAAATTTCCCCCTAAACCTAATAACTGGTTGCACCACCCTTGGCAGCAACAACTGAACTCAAGCGATTGCGATAATTGGCAATTAGTCTTTCACATCGCTGTGGAGGAATTTTGGCCCACTCTTCATTGCAGAATTGTTTTCATTCAGCCACACTGGAGGGTTTTCGAGCATGAACGGCCTGGTTAAGGTCATGCCACTGCATCTCAATGGGATTTAAGTCCGGACGTTGACTAGGCCACTCCCAAATCTTCATTTTGTTTTTTTTTTTTAAGCCATTTAGAGGTGGACTTGCTGGTGTGTTTCGCATCATTGTCCTGCTGCATAACCCAAGTGCGCTTGAGCTTGAGGTCATGAACTGATGGTCAGACATTCTCCTTCAGGATTTTCTGGTAGAGAGCAGAATTCTATCAATTACAGCAAGTGCGCGTATAAGTGCGCGCATGAGTGTGTGTGTGGGTGTGTGCGTGTGTGTGTTGGGGGGGTGGAATTAAAGCACAAAAAGCGAGCCCTCAGCCTTTCGGAGACGGACCTGCCCCAGAAGAGCAGCCGCATTCTCATTTGGGCCCACAGACTCCCGGGGCGGTGAAAGAGGGAAAGGTCACTGTGCTGTTATGGACAGCTGTTCTCTGGAGGAGATGAGCTGAGCCCAACATTTATTTCTCAGGACTTTACGGCACGTGCCGGACGTTGAGCGAGCTGGTGACCTTGCTCAAACACTCTACAGTGGATAATTTTGCACTTTATGAAGGGCTGCCTCCTTTTTAGCCCTTGTAAGTTTCCGAGTCAATTTTTGTGCATGGAACCTGCACTGAAGTGTTTTTTTACGATACAGTATATTACCGCTTTTTCTAAATGCTTTCTCCATGCAGTTTTACACTGTTATAGATATACTCTAGCTGAAGTCCCTGTTTAGATACTCTTTATTTTCACATAATATTTCAATTCCTCATCTCAAGTACTCCAAATTACATTGTTATTGTGTCTGGTGAAAAATATGTAGAAAAACATGATTTCTCAAAGCGAGCCTCACTACCTCCATCTCCTGCCACTTAGAGCGGCTGAGGAGTGGAGTAATTTTGAAATGAGTCGCAGCTCTGTTGAATTCACTGGGCCGTTTCATGCCTTTTTTTTTTTTTTTTAAATCAAATTTCTTTCATCATGGGGAAAGATGGAAGAATGAATCAAAGCCGAAGCCTAAAATATTATTTTGCTACGAGCGGTTAGCATCGTCACCTGTGCCACTGGTGTTGCGAACTCAGCAATTATTTTGAAGTTTAAACCGAGGCTCCGGCGGTGTTAACTTTTCCGACGCCCTTGAAGAGCAGGCAGAGTCGTCAGCCCTCTCGTAAAATTCTTGAACGATTGCGTCTCTGCGTCTCTCTCTCTCTTTTCTCCGAAACCTGGCCATCTGTCTGACTGTTCACCTCCATCGCTTTAGTGCTTTTTACATGCTTTTCCCCTCTTTCCAGGCGATAAACTTTATTTTCTTCGCAAGACTTCAATCTGTGGGGGAATCGCGGGCGACCAGGTTGTGCCTCTTCGTTTGGAGCCGCTCCAGTTTTTTTTTTCATGGAGACGTTGTCGATCCGCTCGTCATTTCTGTCCTGGGGCTCGAGTCTTTATCCAGAAAATTCCATTAATGCCTTTACAGAAGCTGGCAGGCGTTGCGCAGTGAATGAGTGGGAACAGTTACGGGGTTTAACCACTACCAAGCAGCCGCCTAAATTGATCCTAGATCTCAGATATGTCTGTATCGCGTGTGTATTCCCACACGAACACATCCATTGTGAGCGCTCTATTTATAGCTGCGATACCACAGTGGATTGTAATAATTCCTGGAAGATGTTTCAGTTTATTCAATGCATTTTATTCAATGGCTTTGCACAGGGGACTGCTCTGTTTCTTGCGGTTCAATATACAATGCAAAATATCATCATTCATTCACCTTTATTTATTAATTTATTTGCTGATGTGATAAAATCATATAAGCATATGCTTTTTTTTGCATCTGAAACCTTTTTTTTTGTTGTTGCAAATCTGGCACTGTTTTATTCCTGTCTGGGTGTGATCAGCCTTTTCACAGGGTCACTGTACTGGGAGGGATGTTTGCTGGACATTAGTGCTGCAGTTATTTTATTGTGTTTTGATAAATATGGCGCCCTCACGGTTATTGTTTTCCTGGGTTTTTTCCTGGGTCAGCTGACCTGCTATGGGGCAGCTGATTGGCTGACAGTAACCACTGCCATTCCCCGTCAGGGTCCCTGGCCTGTCGCATGCAATCGCGCCTCCTCCTGATGTGTTTGGTAAATCCGGCAGGTCTCCATTGGGACCGTACAAACCGGGGACTAAAAGAGATTGAGGCTGTAGTTGTAATAAAAATAAACCAGTTTGTCAAGCCTCCATCTTACATTTATCAGCCTATTTGGGGCCACTGTTTCTCCTGCCGGCCGTCCCAGGAAACCCAATTTGTCACTTTGTAAATACAGAAATACAGCCATCAGCGGCCCCCCTCACCCCTCCCTCTTCCCCTACTGAAGGATGAGTGTTAAAGGTCAGCTCTTTCAGGAAACTAAATACTACAGAGCCTGTGGTAATGTGTGTTTGTTGTGAGAGAGAGAGAGGGAGAGAGAGCGAGAGCTGGGGTGGAATTAGGTTTGAAGTGCGAGGGTTAGAGAAACAAACGGTCTCAGGGCGACCCGTGTTTGCCTCTTTCATTTTTCCCCTCACGCTCAAATACTCCTGAACGATGGGTTCTTTGCCTTCTCTTTCCACCCTGAAGTATTCAAATGGTGACTCAGTCGCTTTACCTTAGTCTCCTGTTCAATGGCTGTGGAGCACCTGGCTGGGAGAGCATTAGCGATTTAGTGTTTTCATTTTCAAAAATCATCCTTTGAATCATTAGCAGTGCTGTAATGGTGGCCTGTTTCTATCGACATACAGCCCATGAGCAAACCGGACGCCCTCTCTTTGTGGATAGGCCAGTGTGGATGAACTGTGCCGCGAGTAACTAGATTAGAGCCGTTTAACCTCCATAACGTGTTGTTTCTTGTACGTTGTGGTCTGTCCTGGTGTCGCGTCCGGGAAGCTCTGTGGAATGAACAGGGACAGAGAAAAGTGGCCTGAAATAGATATCAGATTTGCAAATGGCTGACAGGAGAGTCGCCGCTGGAAAGTGCGTGGCGCGGTGCGCGGTAATGGGAACTGACAGGCTCCTCGGGGAGACGAAGATGGTGGCAGCTGGAATCTTCCGCAGGAAGCAGGAGGTATTCCCACAACCGGGAGCGATCCCTTCCTCGGTGAGGGATGAGGTGAACGGTCCATTTGTCTCCGGCGCGGTCCCCTGGTTCACGGCCTGCACACGCCGCACGCGTGAATATGCGCCGAGCACCGATATATCACATGGAGATGGCCTCTTGCATTTTACAAATGATTTAGCCTTTATGGGAAAAGCTTACAATGACAGTGTCCCTATCACACGTGTTGGCGGGATGAATGGCGTTGGGGACTGCGGCGGTATCTGGTGCTCCTCTCTGCACGGTCATACGTCTGTGACAGGCCGGGCCCCGTCAGGTTCCAGTCGTGTGTTGATTGCTTGTACCAGTCTGGTGTGAAGTGGCCCTAGACTCTGTGCTGTTAATCATGTCTCCTAATGGCCAGCGCTGGGTTATGAATGCCACTGGGGCTGGAAATGTGCCGCAGAAGATAAGTACTTGTCATCCTGCTGGTTACGCGTTTAGGGATGGGGGCGTCTGTAAGGAGAAGAGGAAGGGGGGTGTTGCTTCTGCGCGACGCACCACTGACGCTCTATTGTCTTACGGAGCGATTTAATGCCTCTGTGGAATACAGCACTCGTCAGTCTCGCCGTGTGACTGTACATGGATAAAACTGAAAAGGCGGTTGCTGAAAGAAAGAGGAAAAAAGACATGATTTGGTTTTTCGCACTGATTGTTTGCTGCCTGGTGCACTGTGTTATTAGGCAGCGCTTGCTGGTTATTTGAACTGTTTTTTCATTTGATATGGAAATGTCATCTGCGCCATGCCGTCTTGGTGCCGTTCTGATTCCACCTTTGACGCTGCGCGGTTTGACAGGCTGTTTATTTGAAGTTTGTTTGTGCCTCTGTTGCTCACCGGTTACTCAGGATCCCCCGGTGATTAATGGGAGCAATAATTGCGTATTAAGACAGCAGCAGCTGGGCACAGTCCTCGCCCCTCTCTCAGCCGAGTCGAGCCGCGTGTCTGTCTCGCTCTCAGAGATGGGCTGAGTTATGGCTTGTGGTGACCCCCCCTCCTGTCATCTGCGTTGAGTGTTCCTGTGTTTTGACTGCATTCCTTTTCAAGAGCAGCAGAATCTTTCATCACTTCTGTCTCTGGTCAACATTTCTCCAGCAGCACAAGAGACTCCAGTGAGCTGCTCGTCAGAATGACTCCTGCGTGTCCAATCACAGGGCATGCAGCCTGGTAAATTGACCCTGTTGTGTCCAATCACAGGGCCTGCAGCTTGGCAAATGGACCCTGTTCTGTCCAATCACAGGGCCTGCAGCCTGGTAAATTTACCCTATTGTGTCCAATCACAGGGCCTACAGCTTGGCAAAGGGACCCTGTTCTGTCCAATCACAGGGCCTGCAGCCTGGCAAATGGACCCTGTTGTGTCCAATTACAGGGCCCTGAGCCTGGAAAATAGACCCTGATGCACCCAATCGCAGGCCCAGCCAGACAGCTCCAGCAGACTGCTCAGGACAAACGGGTGCCGCGTGAGGCGACTCAAACAGACATTTTCCTCTCTGACATCAATTAACGCCATGTACATGCCCAGCCGCGCTCAGATAACATGCTAGCGAAGTTTGAGCAGCGCCTGAGGCCGGCACTCCTCTGCATGTTATCAGATAATCATTTCTCTGAGTTGGAGGAGCCCTGGAGGGTAAAGTTAATTTTCTGAAATGAGACTTATTAGGTATAACCCTTTAGCCCAGCTGACAGGTACATGTGGGTGAAGTATTGTGCGATGTCACGGCAGCCAGAGAGGGCTGTGTTATAGAGGAAGGCGGGTGTAAATGTGACTGGAGCTAAGGCCATTAGAGCTGTACTGTCAGGTAAAGCAGAGGTAAATGGTATAGCAGAGGTAATGGTGTGCAGGTAGGGCCCTGTGGTTCAGCGTTTCCCAGGTACGCAGCAGATATACCCAGCCCATCTCCCTCTTTAATATTAGCACAATCCTCCCAACTATTTATCACCGAGGCCCTAAAGGCTAAGCGCTCGCTAAACTGTGGTAACCATTACAGCCCTGTTATTGCACATGTATTTATGTGTACAGAACACACTGTACCCAGATGCGGCCTCTGCTCCCTAATAAACCTGCTTACTCTTTACTGATTGCTTTTGTTTAAAAGGTCTTAAATATTTTCCGGAACTTTCCTCTGTGTTCTGTGCCTGCGCTGGTTGCGGCGGTGAGGACTGGAGTGCGGATATTGAGCGGCGCAGTCGTGCGGGTTTCTTCCTCTCGCCATGCCCCGTTTCCCGCGCAGAGTCTGAGAAGAGCCCCAAGGGCACCCTTCTGCAGGATCGATACGCTGTTAAACGCCCAGTGTTAAATCAACTCCTAACAGAGTGCATATGGTCCTGCTCTGGTCCAGTGTGGGACCATATGTAGCCCGTTAGCGCTGATTTAGCGCTGGCCGTTTGACTGTGTACCCGTCTGTGCTCACAGGCTGCTCCGCGAGACACAAGGGCACACTGATGTGCCATCTTCCCCACACTGCCTGTGGAAGAACAAATAACGCCCTCTCGCTCATGCTCCTCCGACTGCATGATTCTCAGCGCCTGCTGCCCTTCAGATAGATCTGTCTCAGCTGCTGCCTTGTCTGTCTCTGCCAAGAGAAATCGACTGGTCCAACAAATGATTTTTTCCTTCTCTGTAGCGCCGTGGCACAAACACGCCCCAAAGACTTTGTTGAAGCAGGAGTGCAGCGGATGTTTTTGATGAAATGAATAACTGACACGAGCGAGTGTTTGTTGAGACGTGCACATGATCTTCGGCTGTGAAATGTGCTGCGTTTTGACAGGATTCATGACGATGTGTGAGCAGCGAATGCTGTTAAAACTATAAAAGCAGGCACTGAGAGGCTCTCCATCAGAGATTTTGTTTTTGCCGTCCGGGTTTGAGGGCCATTTTGTATGCCATTATGGACATCGTGCGAGAGCAAGCTTTTTATATTTTTCTCGCTTCACTCACTGTCATTATCCCGTAAGAAAGACATCTTTACCAATTTTGTATGTAAACCAGCAGGCTATAAAACACTGACACATATGTGCTCATTTATACCCCTGTGCCATTGCTTTTAGCAAAATCTCTCGTAATGTGGTGCATATACTAAAAAAGAAATATACTGTCTGGATGTGGCTAACAAAGGGCCAAATGTCCTCAGCACATTTCACTTATGGATTTTTTAGTGATGTTCAGGCCTAAGATGTGGGTGTGTGTGTGTGTGTGTGTGTGTGTATTGTGTGTGCTTGCATGTGTGCACGAGTGTTTGTATCTGCATATATGTGAATGCATGTGAGCCCGCTTGTATTTGTGTTTTTGTGTGTGTTTGGATGTAGTTGGGGCCGGGCAATATTTTGATTTTGTGATATAATGTTAGTTATCACCTGGGATTTTGTATGCTGTATTATCATGATATGACATTATTGTCTTTCCTGTTTTATTGTCTGCATTACAGCAAATGGATGCAGGTTTCTGCACTTACTAGACAGTTGCCTGTTACTGCTTGGTCATCATATGCACATTACTAATGACCATTTGTGAAAAATATCATTTTTAGTTTACTGGCCCTATGGGCTAACAAGCTATTGTCATTGTTTTTCATCTGTCATCTGATGAGCAAAATGTTAAAATCTTCAAGGGCTTCTAGGCTTGAAAATTTTGAAAATTGGAGTATATATGTAAACTGAACACTCACAGGAAGTCAAATATGAACTCTGGTGACCTTGAACTTGACCTTCAAAGGTTGAACTTGACTTTCTAAAATTTTATTTGATTGTATCAGCAAAACTAGTACAAATAGAGCTTAGGTTTGTCTTTGAGCCCTATAGAAAGTCATAGATGAAGTTTCTTTTGATAACCTTGAACCTGGCCTTTGGTGACCTTCAAAGGCCAGACTTGACATAGTGAAATTTCAATGACTTGTATCATCAAAATGGTTACAAATAGAGTCTAAGTTTGTTTTGGAGGCGTATAGGAAGTCGTATATCTACTTTCATTTTGTGCCATAGCTTGATGTTCGGTGACCTTCAAATTTCTAACTTGACATAGTAAAATTACAATTACTTGTATCACCAAAACTGCCACGGATGGAGCCTAGGTATGTTTTTGCTTATAGGAAGTCTTACATGAACTCTTATTTGCTAACCCTCATATGGACTTTCGAAGCTCAAATATGACTGTTTGAAAATTGACTTGAATCACTTAAATAGTCCCACATAGAGCCTAGGTTCATATTAGAGATGTATAGGAAGTCTCCTATGGATTTGTCTGTCAGTGACCTTTGCTGGTCAAACTTAACATAGTTAAATTACAATGACTTGTATCACCAGAACAGTCACAGATAGAGCCTAGGTTTGCATGAGGGACTTATGATAAGTTGCATATGAGGTCCATTTGGTGACCTCAGCTTGACTTTCAGTGACCTTTAAAGCAATGACTTGTATCACCAAAACTGCTTCAGAGCTTAGGATTGTATTAGGGACATAGAGGAGGTCATATACATTTATGTGAACTTTCATTTAGTGACCTTGAACGTGACCTTTGATAATTCAAAGGTCAACTTCCCATGAAATTTTCATAACTCGGATCATCATATTATGATTGCTTGTTGGACCCTTGGTCCTAGTTTTATAAATATATTGTCAAAGTACCAATAGTTATCCCTGCAATATGGCCTCGATATTGATTTCAAGGTGTTCGGTCAAAAATATAGCGAAATTTGATTTCGTCCATACAGCCCAATGATGGACCTCATTGATTCTGAGCTGCTGATGTCCCTGCTGACCGACCCCTGTACTCCTGTGTGTGACTCCTGTACTCCTGTGTGTGACTCCTGTACTCCTGTGTGTGACTCCTGTTCCCCTGTGCTTCTCCTACAGAATAAAGCTCGTGTGGAGGCCATGATCCTGGACCTGGCCTCGCTCTCCAGTGTCAGGGAGTTCGCCGAGGCCTTCAAAGCTAAGAACCTGTGAGTGACCTCACTTCCTGTCTGTCCTCGCCCACTTCCTATCGCTCTCTCTCTCTCAGTTAGCACGGTCTTTGCTCTGGAGTGTTTGCGTTTTCTGAATCTCAGTCCATCCCTGGATTTCTCTTCTGCTGGTCAAGGCTCTTGGTGGTTGAGATTTGAGGAGCAGTGCGCTAATCTAATATACTGGCCCAGAGATATGCAATATCGATTGTTGGAGCATTTTTTGGGTCATTTTCCAGATTTGTCTCTTACTTGGGCCGGTTAGACATGGTAGCTGATTTTGTCTTCAGAGGAACACTGTACTGCTGTTTTCTTTGAGCAGTGCGTTGGCTCAAGAGGATGTCTGTTAAGGCGTTTTGAGAATCCAGTGTTATTAGCCTATTAGCCCACACAAATAATATTTGGTCCCCCCCCCCGGCTATAGTTGTTAATCACAGAATTACCTTTTTTTCCCCATCCTTCCATTGAAATTACAATAACAAGCCAGTGCTCTCTGAGACGTGTCATAAACTCTGTCCTGGCTTTTTTAAATTACATTTGTGCGGTGGGCTTGGTCCGAGGCTGGACCTGACCTTCCCCACTCCAGCACTGGAGAGCTATTAAATCAGAGCAAGGGCACTGGGCCAGCCCCTCCAATAATAACCGCGGCATCCCCCCTACCTCTCGCTCGCTCAAGTCAATAAGCAACTGACCCAGTCTACAAAATAATTATATCAAACTGATTTCTGGAGAGTAATAAGTCCTTCACAGTCCCCTAGTTAAACCAATTACAGCCCCTCTGTGATGAAGTTATGTTTTCCTAGAGAGGGGGAAGATGACGATCGCACTCCCTGCTCCTGGAAGAGTGTTTTCAGCCAAAAGCCCGCCCGAAAATGGAATTTTTTGTGATTACGATGACGGTGCTACCCGAAATGGCAGTCTTTATTGTGTGAACATTTTTTCACTCCTGCAATAGAACTGAACCTGAGTAAAACCTGAAAGCCCTTGTTTGATATGAAACACTGCTGTCGAGCTTGTTTCAGCTTGTTTTGCGTTTCCTGACCGAAGGACCTCAGTGGTGACACAACAGTGGTGCTCGATTTCCGCAATGTCACCCTGCCTGCACCTTCCCTCATCTTTGACTTGGCGACTTTGAGATTTGTCGATTTAACAGAAGCTGCAGATGAGGACGGGCGCGGCGTGGGATTTGGCGGAATTGAAGTTGCAGAATTGGATCGGGCCGGTAATGTGCGGTGTGTTCCTGTCGGGCCACGTTTATTCAGCTGTCCGTCACGTGCGCCTGCAAGATGGCCGCCGTCACTGGTTCCTGAGGCGTGCATTTTACCGGGACGGTCCTGACAGAAATGCGTGCAAAATATTAACGGTGAATGAAAGACGAAATCTTTCGCAAACATTTTTACTCCGTAAGCAAAGTCCTTGAATCCAACCTCCTCCCGTGCCTCCTGACTCCCTTTCATGAACACTCTCTTTCAACAAATGAAATGGACTCTGGCAAAGGAATGAGAAATACTCCACTATAATGTGGAATATAAAGAAATGATTGAGAAATATAGCTGTCCTCAGCTCTAAGAAATGGTTTGCCCAAAACCCATCAACTTTCTGTTTTTGCCTCTGTTAACATCCTCTTTTTTCATGTCACTATTTGACGTGAGCTTGGCAATGGGAGTTCCCATATTTGTGCAGCAGTTGTGTGAAATTGGTGAAAATTGGCTCACTTTCAGAGGAATTACTAGCTGTGTTTAAATGGGCTGTTTCCTGGCAGTGGAGTGCAGTTTGAATGGGATAGATAATGAACAGTCTCAGTGGCTGCAGTGTGAATTTTCAGATGCACAGTCACACTATGATTTTTGTACTAAAGTGGGGGCCTGGTCTCAGCTGGGGCACTGGGGGTGGGGGGTGGTGGTTGCTATTCGTCCTTATGTGTGTAGCGCATGCCTCAAAAATTACGTGAAGTGATCTTCAAATGAAGTTCTCGGGGGGCTGGTGGCTGGACTGATCCGGGCCGGTCTGAACTGGCCACATCCGTTATTATTGGCTAATCGATGAGCGCCCTCCCAAACCGAGCTATGGGGCGAAATGAGCTGATGACAGGCCTTGGCAGTGCTGACGTCATTGGAGGCTCACGGCTCTGGGTCAGTGTTTCCGGCAGGTTTGTGGGAGGGAGAGGCTGTCCCCTGGCAGAGGTCCCTGTGTCCTCGTTTGGAGTGCTTCGCTGGCCTTGTGGGAGCCCCAGGGGCCGGGATAGCCAGGGGGCGGGCCCCGGCGCCAGGTGCTGTCTGCCAAAGCCCAGGGTCATTGGTCTGCAGCCAAACCCCTGCGCCTGATGGTGGGGAATCACTAATGAATCTGTGTTTCCTATCGGCCCGATCGCAGCCTCTCGCCGCCTGTCAGCTGAATGTGACCCGGCGGCCAGACACAGGATTGTGGCCTCTGGAAACGCAGTGTGGTTTTACCATGTCACTGGAAATCTGCCGGGGAGAGAGGCTTATCAGAGGAAGTGTGTGTGTGAGAGTGTGCACGCGCTTCTGTACGTGTGTGTGTGTGTGCACGTATGTGAGTGAGTGTGTGTGTGTGAGAGTGCGTGTGCGTCTGTGTCTGTGTGTGCGCGTGCGAGCATGCATGCGTGTGTGTGTGTGTGTGTGTGTGAGCGCCCGTCTGTGCGTGCGCACGTGTGTTTGTGTGCGTACTTATGCGTGTCCTTGTGTGTGTGTGTGCACGCTTGTGTGTGCATGTGTGTCAGTGTGTGTGTGCGCGTGTGCGTGTGTGAGACGGGGTCAGACGTTTGCAAATCCTCCGTGTTCATATAGCGCTGCGTCTGAAACGGATCCTCTCTCTCCAGCCTCATAATGGAGTCTGATGGCGTTTAATAGGAAAAAAAGATTAACCCATTAGCTGGAGCCCATCAGGGACGCGAATCATTTATTTGGCCCAGTGACCCAAACTGAACACTGAGATTTGAGGGGGGAGTGAGACTTTCTCCTGCCCAGCCGCGGCACCTTCATGAGCGTGGAGCTCGAGCATCACCCGGGGACACACCTGACCCCCACGGCGCCCCCTGTGAACCCCAACGCCCCTCACCTACATCCAATTTAATGGCCGTTCACGCCGCTATTTTTAAAGATTGATTCTGAAATGGTTTTTAATCTTCCTCCATGTGATCTCTGGCCCCCGTCAGCTGACAGCCTGGGCCGCGCTGTATTTTGAAATGTAAGCAGTATTGATCGCTGGAAGCAAGTCTATTAAGTGCGTACATTAAAAAAAGAAACAATGATTTAAATATGAGCTCTCAGGTAACGTTACAAAGCCTCCAGCTAATCCCCCCCCCCCATACGCCACCCCTCCCCGCCCCTCGCGGATCCACACGCGGGTTTGGGCACATTTGTTCTGCTGGTGGTGGGTGCTGGGTCGCCCCATCGCTCGTCCTTTCGGGACGTGGGCGCGGTCGTACCTCGGGATAATTAATTGGCCCATCTCTCCGTCCTGACAGCCGGCTGGGCGGGATCTGTGAGGCGGGAGCCGTCAGGCGCTCAGGTACGTCCCCTTGGCGCGGATACCGGCTCATTCCCGAGCTCCATACCCCCCGTGCCAAGCAGTCAGAACCAGGCGGTGCTGCTGGGCTGTGCTGGCTCTGGACCTGGACTCGGTAATGACCCATTGGGCCCCGGCTGTGCAGTTAATAAGGTCAGAGGACTGTAGGTGCTGGGCCGTGGGTCTGTGAATGTGTATTTACCTCAAACTGTAATGGCAGGCATGCTGGGATCTGTCAAATATACACAACTCAGTCATATAAATGATGGACTATCATATAAAATCATTTAATGGTAGGAGGCTGCATTGGTGTGAATGTGCCTGGTTGTGTGGTGTGTGTGGTAGTATGCATATGTGTTTTTGCGTGTGTGCATGGGTTTTTGTTTTGTGTGTGTGTGTGTGTGTGTGTGTGTGTGTGTGTGGATGCAGAAGCAAGAGTCTGGAGTGTTGTGCAGTTTTCTCCTGTAAGATGAAACTAGTATCAGGAGCAGTTCATGGACCCGGAGTCTACATTGAGCATGCAAGCATAAACACACAAACGCGCACATATCTTGCAGGAACCTCTCACACAGTGACACAGACCTGGTCCGTGCCCCGATGGCCCTGCTCACACTCGGAGAGGAGATCATGAGTGTGTGAGTGACCTGGCCCTCCACACTGTGCCACTCTCTCCTGATGCTTTCAGAGATGGGCGGCCCTGTGTTCCGGCTCCCCTCTCTCACAAGGTTGTATTTCTTCATTAGTGATTCCCGGGGGCTGCTGGGCTCCCGGAGGACGTCAGAGTACATTAATTTTCATCAGAATGCGGAAGCTTTCAGGTGTGAATGGCAGCCAGCAGCTGTCGAGGGGCTTCTTTCCTCCCTATTACAGCTCTGTTTCTGCAGGCACAAACGCACACAATCAGTGTCATTGGCAGGTGAATGTAATCAGTCCCACCCCCCCCCCCCAACTCAGCTTCCTCTCCTCTCCCCTTCACAACCCTTTCTTTTGTTCCGTCAACCCCTTTTAAACAGTGGACTTGCTGCTAGTTTTTGGTTATGTTTGCCGCCAATTCATACTTTGGTGCTTCAGCAAACCTGGTGTGGAATGGCAGGTAGAAAACGCGTTGTGTGAGGAGAATCTTCATTTTTTTTGCAGGCTTTGATGCCGATATATATTTCATACTGATGTAATGAATGTACACCTGCCGTTCCAAACCTGTGCCATTCTGTGGAGCTAAGTCTCGTCCTCAGTTCTCTGTTATAATTTTAAAATAATCTGCATCAATTCACACATCTAATTACACACACAATAACGCCGGGACATTTTCAATGAAAATAATTCCAAATTAAAATTATTAGCATGGTAGTTTAGCGTCGTCTTCTGGGAGCTGAATCTAATGCTTATGTTCTGAATTGGGTGCGAGACCCTGATGAAGGGAGGGGAAAGATGAATGTATATAAATTTGAAGGGAGTGTTTTGTTGTGTTGCTTTGCCCATAGACCTGGCTATAGCTCCTTAGGCAATTTGCAGACAGTGTTAATGACCAAAAGTCCAGTGCAGATCACAGAAAAGCAATCACTTTCTTTGTGGAGAGATGATTATGGGGTCAGAGGTGGGGCCCCCTGGGGTTTTTAAAGTAAATATACGGTGTAATTTCTCCCTGTTTGGTAGTTAGCGCTCCCCGCTGACGTGTGTACAAATTGCGCGCTCTCTCACGATGCTCCTCTCTCTGAGAAACCCCAACGTGTTAATGAGTTGGCGGGGAGATTAAAATAATGTGGGCCACACTATTAAAAACATTTGTTAGCCTTTGCTTATGAACGCAGCGCTCGGTGGGACCAGCAATTAGAGGGAGCCCTTGCCGCTAAGCCACGCCGTTAAATTACACGCTCTCTTCCTGGGGACTTAACTTTAGTTTATGGGACCAGAACCAGAGCGGAGTCCTGGCGTGGGGCTGTTTTTTGTTTTACACTGCTGTTTAGAGGGAAATGCTCGCCCCCTATGTCTCGTATTGGAAGTTCTCTGAAGACGTGTGCAATTTTAACAGTACTTTTGGTGCAACAGGCCTTTACAACAGTCTGAAAAGAGCCCTGAATAAATCTTCTGTGATGAAGGTTAATGTGTGTTTCATTTGTTACTCTGTTCTTCATCACTACCGCGCTGAAGAGAGTGAAATTCCTGGCGATTAATTGTAATGTGGTCCGGTGGGTATTGCCCAGCGTCGCTCTGTCACTGTATTCACACCGTATTACCCTCATTACGGAGCTACAGATGAGCACTGCCTTCGCTCACCCTGGGGTTTTGTTTTAATTTGCTCACAGATGTATTTCGTTTCTGATTAAATCTCTCGATCTGGGCGCTTTGTTCGCTGAGTCCATAACGGATAATCTCAGGGAGTAGCGCTTCCATCTCAGTCAGATCTTTATCGCGTCGTGCGATGCCACAAAAACGTGTTGTTTTCCGTTGTCTTACCTTTAGAGCGTAATCAGAGCCTTGAGTGTGACGTTATTCCCTCCTGTCTGTCCAATCCCTATTAAAGTTATGACCCCGCTGCAGCAGGTCACTGTTACCTCACTGTCAGCCCAGTGTCGCTGCACCTAAAACAGTTGTGCTGCTTCCTCACTGAGAATACATGGCATCACTGTAATGTGCTCTTGCGTATTTAGTGATATCTAGCGTGTGTTATGCAGAAGACCTGTTACCAGTTGTCTAAATTATGTGGCCACAGAATTTTGGGTAAGATTGATGGGTTTTGATGTTGCAGCACCCAGTAACGTATTGACAGCTTGCCCAGGGGGTGGTGTTCCACCTCTCACCCATTGCATGCCGGTATAGGCTCTGGCCCCCCACGATCTTGGCCAGGAATAAGCGGGTTTGATAATGCATAGATGGATCAGAGTTGCTAGCGCTAGATTGCATTGGGTAGGCAGTAGAAGTCAGAGGATAGAGCCACATTTTTGTACAAAAAAAAGGTAAAATTAGTATTACTTTGCACTATTTTGTCCTGTAGGAGCTGCCAGTGGTCACATGGTTTGGTCTCTGCCATTTCTGTAGGCCTTGGAGCCCTTTTAACTGTCAGATCTGTAACAGGAGCATTTTAATTCTGCCATCAAGAGTGGAAAACTTAGACTGTAGTTTTGAGCCATAATGGCTTCTTTGCGACTGAAATGGGTAACTAACATGGGCTTCAGGTGTTTGCCTACAGGATGGTAGAAGATGGCTGTAGCCCTGGGGAAAAGTGCTGGTAAGGTGGCGGGCGGGGCTGTATCGATGCCTGGTGCGCTCTTGAGTCACATGGGTCCCGTGAGCTGAGGTCTAAGCAGGTGAAAGCGAACACTTCACCCCTGTCAGTCCTGCAGGGGGCACTGCAGTAAACCTTCTGCTCAAACTGAAATAAACTGCACTCTAAAATTAGCCTGTACTCATCTCTGTTTTACTGCTCTAAAGTTGCACAGAGGATGGTGGAAAAATTGTGTGTCTGCGTGTTAGAGTGTGTGGTGGTGCTTGTATTTCTGTGTCCGACAGTGTGTGATAGCGCGTCTATGTCTGTGTGTGAGAGTGTGTGAGAGCGCGTCTATGTCTGTGTGTGAGAGTGTGCGAGAGCGCGTGTATGCGTGTGTGTGAGAGTGTGTGAAGGCACGTGTATGTCTGTTTGTGAGAGTGTGTGGTAGCGCGCGTATGTCTGTGTGTGAGAGTGTGTGAAGGCGCGTGTATGTCTGTGTGTGAGAGTGTGTGGTAGCGCGCGTATGTCTGTGTGTGAGAGTGTGTGGTAGCGCGCGTATGTCTGTGTGTGAGAGTGTGTGGTAGCGCGCGTATGTCTGTGTGTGAGTGTGTGTGAAGGCGCATGGGTGTCTGTGTGAGGGCGTGTTTGTGTGTGTACAACCCCAATTCCGAAATAGTTGGGACGAAGTGTAAATTGTGAATAAAATCAAGATGCAATGACTTTCAGATCGTATGAGCCAATATGTTATTTACAATAGAACAACGATAACATTTCAAATGTTGAAACTGAGACATTTTACATTTGGCAGGACGAGGGTAGACGTGATGGAGGCAGCGCTGGGATTCGAGGTGCTCGTGTAAATCTGCAGCTGATCTTTAGGTTTTCTTAGCTGGCAGCTGCCGGCTCCGTCAAATACCCTGTTAAACTGAAGAAAGGGGCTTAGGACTAAAAACGGCCAATCACAATCCCCTTTTCTTCCCTCGATTTGATTTATCTTAAATCTGGGTTTGTTTTAGGAGGCTGTTTGCATTTTTTGGCAGAACATTTAATGCCGTTTTGCTTGATTGCTGCCAGGTCTTGCAGACACTAAGACGGTTGAGATTTCTCCATCTATTTTAACTGGCCAAGATGGTAATGCCTACGGCCTCTTGGTTCCTGTGACTTGAGTCTGTACACAACATTACCGAGCAACAGCCGCCGTTTTGACCTGAAGGTGAATCTACAATTCCCTTTAATGGCGCGCGATGGTTCATTATAGCACGGCATAACAGTCCTTAGATTCATTTTCCAGCATCCAGTTTTTAATTAATTGCGGAGGCAGCCTTAAACACAGAGTACACAGATCGCCCGTGGTGGTCATAATGAATTCTAATGGAAGAAATTAAAAATTGGTGGGGTGTAGGGCGATGGTTCTGCAGAGCTGGTGTAGTTTCGAGCCCAGTGGAGCGCTGCTATCACCGGGTGGAGCCCTCAGCACTTTCAGCCCGTCGCGAGAGACCACGCCTTCCAATCGAGCGCACCTACAGCGTCAGACGCTGGGCTCAGGCCTGCCTCGCCGCGGAGCGCTCTCTGTTTTACCCAAGCACGAGCGAAATCTCACCGCCCACAGCCAGGCCTGTTCAGGTCCATCACAAACCCTCCTCTGGAGTTGCTGTGCGTATTTACATCTGCGAGGGGAATATGACTAATACGACTAATTTCCGTGTGGAGATGATTTCTTAGATTCCGTTTGTGCTCAGTAATGTTACTGATTGCTCATTCTTTACAGTCAAATAGGCGATGAACTGCTAAACTGTGCGTGTCAGAAATGTATTTATGTTCTGAAAGAGACGCCATGCTCTGAAACGCCAATTAATGCTGCCTTTCATTGGTACAGGCTTCTTAATATCTGCTAATTGAATTCATGCAATACCACATACGTGGAAGATCTTTTAAAAGCAAATTACAGGTTTTAATGAGGTGGTGCTGTGATGTGAGGTCACCATGTCACGTGATGTTGTGCCTTAATGCTTGAGTTGTGTGAAATTCTCTGACGTGCAGCTCTGAATCCGGAGTACCTCAGGATGGTGTGATGGTCAGGGGTGTAACTCGCTGTGTGGAGGGATGAAGGCTGTGAGGCTGAACTCTGTGTGAGCCAGTGTGATCCTGCACTGGTTCTTCCATTTTACAGGGAGGTGCGAGTATGAGCTGAGTCCCGCCCACATCCCAAGAGATACCAGCGTCCATTTTGGCTCCTCTAATCCAGTCGGCTCCCTCGTTCTCCTCCCTCACTGCGGCCTGTATTCTTCCGTGGCGTATAATGACTATTCAAGACTGTTTGTGTTGGCGTGCTGCCAAGCCATATTCAGTATCTACCTCTTGTTAACCAGGAGGGGATTCTCAAAGGAAACTAAACAGCATGTCTGCAATTACACTCCTACATATAAACTACTCTGGTCTTCACTTCTCCATTATTGCGGGATGAGCGAACCCTAAACGGACGAGCTTCATTCCCGCCTGTGGCGTCTCGTATTGTGGCTGCTCTGGGGTCGTATTGCCTGAGAGCTCACTGGACTCTTATAAGCAGTAATTAAGCAGAACTATTCTCTCTAATTTTGGTTATGTAATGCTGAGATAAAGAAGGCTGTTTATTGCGTCTGATTCTCAGCCAGTCTCAGTGCCATTTCATGGGAAGGCTACAGTAGTCACTGGTGCCCCATATACTGATTTTGGTATTGCTCAGCAACGGCATTATGACGAGTCTACGCCTAAAATTTTAGTGTGGAAAATTAAATATGATGTTTTTTGCACAAAAATGTCAAACTTTAAATACTAGGATATCCATAGAACTCATGCAATTAAGTTTGTTAAGGACGTGCGTGCTTTTTTTTGTATTTTCATCACTCTATACTTTATTAAATCTAAATGACAGCTTGAAATTAGAAATTTTGATGATGAATTTCCCTGACATGACATGGTAATGGCAACATGCTAACTTATAAAACAAGCAAGTATTTCCACCTCTCGAGGGAGCAAATTTATAAACTTACATTTCCAACAAGCCAGTATGCCCTTCATTCGTTAAATTATATATCCTCTATCTCAGTTTATATAACAGTTTTGTGTGTATTTTGGTGGTATGTCTGACCAACATGAATGTTGAATGTCCAGGTCATGCATCTTCAGATTGAATGTACCTTGATGGAGACTAGGCTCATGTTTGCGCTGGGGCTAGTCTCCTGTTTTTGAGGCTTTCCTCAAAGGCAGCCATTTCTCTTAAAACAGTTTTTGTGATTAATGGAATAAATAATCAGAATAAATATGGCCCGGCCTGTCTCTTGGAGTGTGCAGTGTTGATGCAGGGCTCTGTGTTCCCTCAGATCCCTGCACATCCTGGTGTGTAACGCGGCAGTTTGCACACAGCCATGGCGATTGACAGAGGACGGCCTGGAGTCCACCTTCCAGATCTGCCACCTGGGCCACTTCTACCTGGTGCAGTGCTTGCAGGACGTCCTACGTCGGTCCGCTCCGTCTCGCGTGGTCGTGGTGTCGTCCGAGAACCACAGGTGAGAATACCGACCCCCAAAAACAATGACCTACCCTCCCCCCCATCGTTCGATTACCATGCTCCCCCCTCCTCCTCCGTAGGCGAACACGCAACCCCCTCCCCTAAATTACACGGACAGCCCACGGACGCAACAAGGTTCTGCAGGCTGGATAGGGTCTCTCACAGACAGTCCACAGTGCTTTAGTCTTGTACAACCTTTAAAATATATCTGAGAAAACATGGTCAACATGACAAATGGCCTTATCAACCGAGTCATGCACACACTGTCCCATCATCTCGTCTACTTGACCCCTTCCGTCTGCATTCTTTTATTTTATATTTTTATATATATTTGGTTTGGATGATCTGCTCTGCAGTGGTCAGAGCGAAACCCAGCCTGTTCTCTCCGTGTCTCTCCAAGCGTTCCACGCCCGGCACTTTGGAAGGCAGGAATTGATTTTGGCCGGAGATGGAATAGAGATTGATTAAATCAGAACGGAACGACCTCGATAGATTCGCCGTGCAGTAACCCCTCGACACGGTGCCAAAAACGTACTTGGAGTTATTCTAGCAGAAGAAGCAATGCAATTAAGGTCCTGCTCCATGAATTCCAGCTGCCTCTCGGTGCAGAAGCCAGGATACATTTTTCGCGGATATTAAAAACAATCAGAAGAGTGCGGTTTGCTGCAGCCGTGGGACCCAGCCCATTACAGAGATGACCGCTCTGTGCTTTATAAAGATCCCATAAGTGAGCTGAAATTAAAATGTAACGCGGCCCTAACATGGTTTAATGCAGGCTTGTAAGGAGCCCCTTCAGCTGGGCGATAGAGCTTCAGTCAGGGCAGTAAATTTAAAGGACAGAGTTCATATAGACTCGGGCTAGATGTGCGCACAGAGCTGTATCCAGTTCATAAGAGGAAAAAAGATGCCTTTTCAAAAAAAAAAGGGGGAACCTAATCTGATATTACATCTTTCACACAGGCTACTTAATTTCAGACTTTTTGGAATTGCTCCTATTGAAGCCACCGCACTCTCCCCAGTTGCTTTATTTTATTTCTTTCCGGAAAGCTCTGATGCTGACCTCTGACCCCTGGTGCAGATTATTTTTAAGCCCCTTTGCCATAAAATAATACCTTGACCCCGAGAGACTGGCGGGAGAGACACCGAGGCAGAGAGAAAATGGAGGGAAAGAAGCAAGCTGGGGTTTCAAATGAAAACTTTATCGCTGCCCGACACACCGGGGCTTACAGTGTAACTGACACAATGCAGATAGATTTACTTCCCCTTATTACATTCGCTTCAGCTCACGCCAAAGCAAGAAAAGCCATAGAATCTATCTGCTGATAGAAAAGAAACGGCTTCCGAACTGTTAAAAGACACAGAAGCTTATCTTGTAATTAGATGGGAACTGTAATCTGCTCGACCCAATCTTGTAGAATTAAGCCAGGTGTAAAAAAAAATAAAGTTCCAAACTGACAATATTTCAGTTAAAGTGAAGCCCAATCAATGTGGCAGCTCTACAAATGTGCTTATATATAAAAAAAAGGTACTATAATTTGGCTTGTGCCTATCGACCCCCGCCCACACGCACGCACACACGCACGCACACGCACACGCACACGCACACGCACACACACACATGCACATACACACACATCAGGACTAAATATGTGGCCATCACAAGCTGCACAACTTCAGATTCATATTTGCATGCTCTGAGACGGTAGAAAGCAGTTAAACCTGAGCGCACAGCATAACTAACAGGTGCTATGGAAACAATGCCAGGACTACCAGCTAAAGGCTAAACAGGAGCCTGTGGCACTGAACCCCCGTGGTGTTCGAGTTATGGTGTGAAATAACGCTTGCAGATGTTTGGTTTTTGTCCAAAAGCGCTACTTAGGGCCCAAAAGTGAAGTAAAGGTATCATTTTCTCTTTTGTGTTATGTGTACTAAATTATGATGTTCATCGCTTCCATCAAAACAAAAGAAAAAATAAAAACAGGGAAAACGCACTGCTGGAGGCAGCTGCCACTTTGATGATGTGTGAGGTGGTGATGTTTCTCTGCGACTGCACGGTGACGGAACTCGTCGCGTTTAAGTCCCTTGTTCTGGGACCTTGTCACACATCTGGCACTTAACAGCTCCGTCAGAGACAATTAAAGAACGTCATGTTGCTCCTTTGATTTGTATTCAAGCATGACATTAGTGTACTGTGGAAGAAGGCTGCCGTCTGCCTGGGCGTGTGTAGTGCGTTCAGCACACTCATGTGTTCCCGCCTCCTTCAGAGGTTAATCCTGATTATTAAACCCAGCCCCCGTGGAAAACGGGCGATATGCTCGAGATGACTCTCTTTGACGAGTGAGAGGGGCCTGTCATTGGCTCACGTTACCTCCAGCAAATGCAAATGATTTTGTGTTTGTAACCCACTCACTTCTCCCTGAAGTGTTCTCACGGCTGCAGCGATTCTTAATGGAACTAACATAAATGTGTTCAATAATTGTAGGGATCTTTTTTACAGTGATAGAATCATAGTGTCGTGTGTGTGTGTGTGTGAGAGCATTGTGGAAATGTATTTAAGGGAAATGGGCCCACAGCCAGATGGTTGCTGGTGCAATTCCCACTCAGGGCGTTACTTCTGTACCCTTGAGCAGTGTGCTTAACCTAAATTTCTTGAGTGAAAATAAACCTGTGAAAATGCGAGCAGTGAAAGTAAAGATGCTGTTCAGAGGAGTTAGTATTAGTAACAGTGGGAGTAATCCTTGTTGTATTGTTAGAAGCACTAGTAATAGTAGCATCCACGGGTATCACAGACAGTGAGAATCTGGGACACAATCACCCCCCCCCTTTTTTTTAAAGTGGAATATTGAGAATCCTAAAATTTGTACATTTCACAGACCTTCCCATCTCTGAGCTGTCCCCTCTCTTTCAAAACCACTCCTACACCTTGGTATTGGCCGTTGCTTTACTCTTAGTAATAATAGCAGTGGTGATAGTAGTAATAATATTAGAAGTCACAGAAGCCATAGTCGCAGCAGTATTTTTTGCGGTAGCAGTGGTATTATTAGCAGTATTTGTAACAGCAGTATTTTCATTAGTAGCAGTATTGATTTTGGCCAATAGCAGCAGCAGTAGTAAGACAGTATTAGCAGTAAAGCAGAAGTATCTGTATTAGTAAAAGCAACGGTAGCAGTCTTAGTGATGACAGATCGCAGCTTTAGTAGTGATGGTAGTAGTAGTGATAATAGCAGCAGTATTAGTGACAGCAGGAATAGTGATAATACTAGTAGTATTAGCAGCAGTGATAATAGCAGTAGTACTTGTGCTAGTTGCAGTAGTGATAATGGCAGCCGTATTAGCAATAGTAGCAGTAATAGAGAATCTTACACGAGTGGGCGTGTCATATGAAAGTTATGAAATGAGTTGAGTGAATTTTGCGTTTGTTGCAAGCTTTAGCAAGCAACAAAACCAAATTTACTTAACGAGTTTCAAAACTTCGAATGACACAACCAAGGGTATAAGATTCTGGTTATCATATAACTAAAATTGTGTAATTTGATGTGCAAGAAATGTAATTTCCGTTAGCGCCCATTGTTTGTAAACCCTGAGCTGATGCCATCGCTCTGCTAACAAAGTCAGTCACTGAGTCACACAGACATTCACGGCTGAATCAGCAACAGTTTGTAAATTCAGTAAACTGAGTAGCTAGTTATCGTTAGCTTGCTAGCTAGCAAACTAATTTTACATTATGGTTACGAAAACGTACTACGTAAATGCTAGCTAGCTAAATAACGTGAACTTAGTTATGTAAGCGGAAGCCAAAAAGCTTGCGACAGTGCTGTGCCATACCGACTTAACCACCGTTACACTTCGTATTCAGTTTGGCTAAGGAGTAACAGCGTGATAAGTAACGTGATATTTATTTATTTATTTAGATTTATTTAAGCAGGGGGCCTGACTGAGATCATGTCTCCTTTTCAGCGGGGCCCTGCATTACAAACAATTAAAATAACACCGTTTTCAAGGACATTTGTTGAAGAGAGAAAAAAAACTGCCATTACTAAAGGGAAAACATTAATTAAAACAACAACAAGTCTCTTGATAAAATGATTTGATCAAAGTTTTAAAATGTCCGAAAGGAACCAGTTCTTTCAATTTCAATTCAGCTTGCAACTGATTCCAGGTGTGTGGGACATTATAGATAAAAGCTGTCTTACCAAGCTCCGTTCTAATACAAGGAACATTCAGACACAATGAGTCCTGTGACCGTGTCCCATGGCAACCCACTTGCCGCATCAGTAGACTAGCTAGATAAAGAGGGATTTTCATTAAAACACATTTATAAACAAATAGAAACCAGTGGTAGTCTCGTCTAGCTTTCAATGACCCCCACCCTACTGACTTGTATAAGACACAATGGTGGGTGCGGAAATCATGACCAGTGATGAATCTAATAGCAGAATGATAAATAGAATCTAAACGTTTTAAAACAGAAGTAGAAGCATTTCTATAAATCACATCACCATAATCAAGCATGGGGAGTATTACTGAGTGCACAATCTTCTTTTTACTTTCAAAATTGAAATAAGCCCTATTTCTGTATAAGAAGCCTATTTTACTCCTTATCTTTTTTGTTAAATTTTCAATATGCATGTAAAAAGTCAGCTTGTCATCCAGCCAAATGCCTTAGTATTTATAATGGGGGACATGCTCAATTTGGCTACCCTGCAGTGTACAAATTTGCAAATCAACGGGGTCTTTTTTTCTAGCTTTGGTGAATACCATGAACTTGATTTTGTCCTCATCTAAGACGAGCTTCAAATCAATTAGAGATCTTTGAATAGAGTTAAAATCATGCTGCAGATTAGATATGGCCTGCTGAACTGAAGAAGCAGGCGAGTAAATTATGGTATCGTCAGCATATAAATGCAGTTTACAATGATCCAAAGATAAGCCAATATTATTAATATAGATAGTGAATAACAAAGGGCTAAGAATTGAACCTTGTGGAACTCCTCTGCTGATTTGAGCACTTCGAGACTGAATGTTTTCAAATGAAATATATTGAGTGCTATCCTCAAGATAGTTTTTAAACCAATTACAAGCAGATTTGTCAAGGCCAATGTTTGATAATCTTTTCAAAAGAAGGGCATGATCAACAGTATCAAATGCCTTAGACAGGTCAATGAAAAGGGCTGCACAATGCTGTCTGTTATCTAGAGCTCTTACAATGTCATTTATAACGAAACAAGTAGCAGTAACAGTGCTATGCCCAGACCTGAAACCAGATTGGTGAGTATTCAAAATGCAATTTTCACTTAAAAAAGATTGTAATTGAGAATTAACTAGAGACGCCAGAATCTTAGCCAGGCAAGGCAACCTAGATATTGGACAGTAATTATTTAAATTACTTGCATCTCCCCCTTTTAATAAAGGGAGAACATAAGCAGTTTTCCATACTTTTGGTATGTTGCTTGTCATAATAGACATATTAAATATATGAGTCAGAGGTTTTGCAATGAGTGAGGCAGAGAGTTTCAAAAGATATGGATCTAACAAGTCATCCCTTGTAGACTTATTTACATTAATTTCATTAAGAGCTTCAAGAACTTCCTCAGTTGAAATGCAACGTAAAGAAAATACAGTATTATTATTCAACAAATAAGAGGTTGTAGGACAGGCAGATAGATAAGAGGTGTACTGCTTATCATTGGTCTGCTCAGAGAAACTTGGGTCTGCTGCTTTGTTCATCTCAAAAAGATAGCCTGCTGAAACAAAATGCTGATAAGTGATAAGATAAGTGATAATAGCAGTGATAAGTGATAAGAAGTAACGTGTAACGATTTTTTCCCCCCATGCTATCAGCCAATGAAAGTTTTGCAGAATTGATATTACCCTAGGGTAATATCAAAAATATGTCACCTGCTGGGCTGTGGGAAAAGTTCTGTTGTTATGTGATAAGTGATAAGAGCAGCAGTATTAGTGATAGAAGCAGTAGTGATACTAGCAGCAGTATTAGTGATGGTAGCAGTATTGATGGCGATAGCATTAGTGATTGAAGCAGTAGTGATAATAGCAGTAGTATTAGTGATAGTAGCAGTAGTGATAGCAGCTGTATTAGTGTTAGAAGCAGTAGTGATAATAGCAGATGTAGTTATAGCAATAGTAGCATCAATATTAGCGGTAGTTGTTGATAGTACTGGTCCCATCGCAGACACGTCGAATGTTGTGTGTTGCAGGTTCACTGACCTGGCGGATTCATGTGGGAAGTTGGACCTCGCCCTGCTGTCTCCTCCTAAGAAAGAGTACTGGTCCATGCTGGCGTACAACCGAGCCAAACTCTGCAACATCCTGTTCTCTAACGAGCTGCACCGCCGCCTGTCTCCCCACGGCGTCTGCAGCAACGCACTGCATCCTGGGAATATGATATACACCTCCATACACCGCAGCTGGTGGCTGATGACACTGCTCTTCAACTTCGCTCGCCCCTTCACCAAGTCCATGGTACGAAATCTCTTTATGTTCCACCTCCATGTTCCATGTTCGCCTATCCGCTGGCCGGGCTTGGGCCAGGTGTGTAAGTTTTGAGTGATACAGTGTCGGGATGATGGCATTGCTCATTGTTTGTGATCATGTATCAATAATGACTCGACAACTGTGGACCATTCAGGTAAGCTTGCATTTTTTTTCATGAGCTCTATAGTGCACTTTATGCTGAGTTTGCATGGCGTTGTATGGCAGGTTTTGTATCCAACTTGATGTCAAGCCGGGAGTTCAGTCTCCACAACTTGGATTGCTAAGGTTATTTTACCCTGTGACCGCTCTCTGTATGGAAATGCTGTGTCCAGTGCGTGTGTATATATATATATATATAAGCATGATATACAGTATATAAGCATAACGGCACAATGTGCAAAGGGTTACTTTCCTTTATGGGTCCATCAGTGCGTTCAGATTGGTTTCACTGCTGTTTTAAATGTGAAAATGGGCTGTTAATGCAGCTTTCATTATTACTTTCGCTTGTCCTTTTTGTGTCTGAATATCACAGCAGCTCTGCAGCCGTGCCACGTTTATCTCAGGGGTTTGACACAGTCCTTCTGTCAGATACAGTGTTGTGTTTGGCCGGTGTCAGAGTGCGGGACGAGCTCTGTCAGGGTACAGAGTGCTTAAGAATGCCTCCAGGATCCTGGCATTATTATACCGAGAGAGCCTCCCTCGTTTATTTTTCTCCATCTGTTTCTCCTGTCTGTTTATTTTGTGTTGGAACTTGGAAGTGTGCTTCTCTCCGCTGGTGGGGTCTCGCTGTAGCCGTGAGAGTATCGTGTTACGCCCTCCTCTCCCAGTTCGGTTGGGCTTTGTGCCGCGCCGCTCCCAGATGTGTTTCTCCCCTTCCTGCTTTTCCAGAACCGCTCCCATTCCGGGGACATAAATTATCCGAAGACAAGCAGCGCACTGTCTCTCAACTTTGCGATGGACGGTCGGGGCTGGCTGCGCTCTCGAGACTGTAGGAATATTTACTGTGCAGAAAAAAACCCTTCTGCTAATGGCCTTGTGGGTGCTGTGTTGAGGTGGAGGTGTTACCGGACCTTATAAAATCTCATCTCTAACGATAAATAGTCTTGTACCTCTCAACGTGGAACCATTTGTGGAAGGGGCGTAGCCAGTGGACAACCAAAAATGTGATGATGTATCTTTGGCAAAAAGAGTGGGTAGTTCTATAACAATACAAATATAATCTATTGATAGAAATTTCAAAAAATGGATGGGTATGGGTTTGAGGAGCATAATGTAGCAATGTACACTGCTGAAACAGATTTGTATTTTAACCGCACAACACAATTTAACCAGCGCACAAATGTTAATATAGGTTATTCCTTTGCATATTTGTTGCTAGAGATGTCACTATGGCCTCTGTCTCTTGACGACCACAGCTTCTTCAAGGCTTGGGTGTTATATCTCACTCACATATTACATTATTACATATTACATATATTGAAATACATATTACATACACATTATTGAAAATGTGTCCAAAATGACAAGTATCTTCAAACGATCTAATGCTTTTTACGGCTTAATACACTAGCACAAATGCCAAAAAGGTTGTTTTGATCTTTCAGCAAGTGCTTTAGACTCCTTGAGCGAGATTTTGACAACTTTATTTGTGAAAGCAGTGTTGGTATAAGTAACGTCATTAATGTAATGGCAAAACACTAACATTATGGCAATTTTTGCATGGATAAAAGTTATAAATAGTGCGCCGGAGTTTGAAATGAAGAAATGTAGTATCAGTTACCATTTGTATGTAACGTGCGCTTCATTCACAATGATTTGCACGTCATTGTATTGATAAATTATTGCTGGAAGTAGCTTTTGTACTAACTGTTGACCAGCCATGACTGTGGGCTACCAAACTAAAGCTGGCTCTGTTCGCTGAGGATTTAGCCTCATTATTCACTGCCAGCTGCTTCACAGTGGATTTTAATCATCAGCAAACCTTTGTTTTCCACCCATAAATGCCTGTCTGCTTTTACTCAGAGTTGGATAGTTTGCACTAAAACAGATTATATCGCTTTATCAATGGAGACCTCCTCTTGAGTAGCCATATTTGTTGTTTTCTATTCAAACGGCAGTGCTTTTCTCATGATCACGCCCCTAAGAAAGATGACCAATCAGACTGTCCGATCGTGGCATGGATGGGTATGGATGAACCAGCATTAAGGGGTGCTTGATGGAAAGCGAGTTGAAATGTGAAACGTGAACTTGCGATATTTCCTTGTATTAATTTGGCCAGCTAAATCCAGGCCCAGAAAGTAAATGTACCAGCCAACAGTATTTGTTAATCAGTACCATTAATGTTGAGATAAATGGTGGAAGCTGTTGGGTGAGTTAATGGGTAAGACCTCAGCCCTCCTCTTACAGACCTGTGTCTGTATAAGGCAAACTGTCGTGGCATCTGTGATGATAAAAGTGATCTATCTTGGATTCTGCACACTCTTACACCAGAGCATTTCTACATCTCTCCATATTTTGGACTCCTATGCTCCTTTAATAGCCTGGAATGTTTCTCATGGAAGGTTGAGCTTGATGTGTGTATGTTTTTTGCCTGAAGTGTGGCCGAACACAGACTGTTGCAAAGAGAACTAAAATCCAATACTGTAATTTATTACACAGATTGTGTGGGAGTGCCTGTGCTTCAGGCTGTATTGGAAGCACGGTTTTGTGCTGTGGGCCGCCTTACTCCTAATATATGCCTTTTCATATGATACATGAAAAAATGGAATATCTTTTCATAGTATCACAACTTTGTGTTGGCACTGACTACTAAACCGGTTTGGGTGAAGTGTGAAAAAGTGAAAAGTTCACTTATTGCAAACCGAGTACCACAAATAATAAATGATAAAGGATATACTTGGCCTGTTATGAAAGTCTTTGCATTAGTGGGTGTGTCAAGTCTATTGCAAAAACTCGACTCCGTCTAAAATTTCACCTACATCAATATTTTCATCCTGTAAAGTTTTGGTGGATTAAGATTGTTAAAACATCTGAAGAGCAAGAGCAAACACTCCGGTCAGAAATATTTTTCCTTTGGTTTTTACCACCTACAGCAAGTGTGAAGGGTTTAATTCATGAACTGACAGTGCACAGCTTCTGCTCTGATTGTTTGTTATGCTCTGAATGGAAGAAGATCAACTTTGACTTTTATTGTACAGAGTCCTTGTGAATTCCTTGTGGGTGATGGTTGGCTTTCTTTCTTGATTCCAGGCTTGTGTGTAGTCAGTCGGGTGGAGATGTGTAGATATGTGCTGTCGGTCGGGTGGAGATGTGTAGATCTCTGCTGTCGGTCGGGTGGAGATTTGTAGATCTGTGTGGTTTGTTGGTTCAAGGCCCGTAGATCGGTGCAGTTGGTCGTTCAGAGGTGTTTAGATTTGTGCAGTATGTTGTTTGGAGATGAGTAGATTGCCATTATGTCAGTTTGATGCATTTGAATGGTAAGTTGGGGGGAGCCATGTAGATTTGTCCGGTTGGTTGGTTAGAGATATATAAAGCTTTGCAGCAGTTCAGTTAGAGGTGTGGAGATCCTTGTTGCAGGTTGTTTGGAGGTGTGTGCACCTGTGTAATTGATTAGGTGGAGTCATGTCGCGGATTCGTTGGTGTGTAACTGATTGCTGTGGTTTGGAGGTGTTTAGATCAGTGCAGCAGTCCACTTTGACATGTCAGAATCCCAGAGCATGCAGGGGACAGGAGTGAGCAGCTCTACAGTCACCTGTCAATCAGACGGGCACCAGGCACCCTCCCTAAAGTTCTGCTGGTGGTGCTGGAGCCCAACTCCCTGACATACGGGTCAGATCTCAGCACCAGCTTTAAACGCCTTTGATATTCTCTCTTGACTCCTTCAGCTTGTCCTCATCAGAACCAGAACCTCTCCTCTCCCTCAACTGCCTTCTCCACTGAGTGGGTGCTGTTTGGTCAGCTGCAGCCTTTATTTATTCAGCATAACAAGGAAACCCTTTTCTGACATTTATTCAAATAAAATGGACAGGAGCGGTGAAATAGGTGGAGAGGGCATTCGCCTGGTCTCTCCGAGAAACAGGAAGCTGGAGGGTTTGGCCTCTCCTGGCAGGTTGCTGTAAAACCTTCAGGAGGGTCCAAAGAAAACAGGGCGGCCTGTAACTCGAGCTGAGCTCGCGCGTTTAGCATCTGTTCCGAGCGCTGCGGTGGGAGCGGTTTGGGGTTGGGGGTGGAGCTCACTGACAGACCTCTGAAAGTCGTGCTTCTCTGCCGCTCCGATCCGTTTCCTGTTTATATGGGTGTGTCCGAGCGTTCAAAATGCCCCTCCTATTCTCATCTCGTCCCATTCCCCTCTCATGTCCAGGCAGGAGCAGGACGTTGTCGTCAAAACCTCACATTTGACGATATGGTCACTTTGAGATTTTCACTGTTTCACTGTTACCACTGTAACTACTGTGACAACCTCGTAACAAATGGACCAGTGGAAGGAGAGAAAGATGTCATGTGACGTAAGCTCATATCTGAATGATATATTTATTCGAGGAAAACCTCATGCATGATGATATGTGTTGATGGAAAAAATAGAAAGTTTTAAAAAAAGACAACCTTTCTTATATGTCACAAAAAATGAAAGGTACCTTAAAGCTGGAGTATGCAATCTTGGAACAGCAAGCAAGATTTGAATGTAGCCTCACCTCTAAACCCACCCCCACCCCTCAAGTCTCTGACCAAAGCCACGCCCCCTGATTCACATGCACTAGCGCGAGTCTCGCATCCCGTTACCTGGATGCAGTGTTGTATGTCTGAATCGTCAGCGGGGCTGTGTGAACGCTAGGTGCAAACACAGCGAGATAATAAAAATAACATTTTACCATCAACAAGTATCCTATGAATGTGGCCTCAGGTCAAAGACCAAACCAATATGACTACCTGGGCATATTAGAAATAGAGTTACAGCATATTATGTGTAAAACTCAGCTAGCCACTGAGCTAGCCTTAGCACTGGAAACAAGCGAACGTCGGCCACGAGCACAACGTTTGTAACATGAGATATTCTCAACGGAGTGTTACTGTAACCATTGACGTCTTACATATGAAGCTATATGGCATTTCAGATACATCTGTGGTGATATATGATGTATCTACCAGCCACCCACTTGCGTTAGCAACCAATTATGGACAAAGTTATTATTGAGCCGAGCTCGCAACGCCTATCGGCTGCAAGTGTAGCCTGCTTTTTCCCTATGGCTTTTGCAGCTAACGTGACAGCATTCTCTGGTGACAGTCAGCTACAACAGCATCCGCCGAGGAAAAAGCACATAACTGTTCGTTTTCAACAATATTAAAATTGTGCGAAAGGTGAACAAATAAATTCTCGCGCTGAAATGTTAAGTAGACAAGAACGCAACTGTCTCAAACTGCAGATTCAGCTTACCGTGTCCTCGCGTTCTTGGAAATTTATACTCTCGTTCTCAACTTCTCAAGTTTGAACTCACAAATAATGTAGTCCGTGAGAAATGGCAGTGCTTATGCTGGCTAGCATTTGTCCAGCTGTAAAGAAACACCCACAACTAGGCTACACAGCTGATTGAATTGCGTGTGCACGAGAAATGATTGTCATCGTCAGTCACTCCTCCTGGCTCCGATTGGTTGTTTTGTCCCGTCATGGTGAAATCTTGCAGAAGGAATTAGAAGCACTAGATAGAGCCAGATGACTCTGATTTTCTCAAAGATCATCTGACTCACATCCCACTGTCAGGTCATAGTAACAGTTTTAACAAATATGACAAAAAGTGATTTTTTGAAAAATTGCATACTCCAGCTTTAAATAAGTTCAAAATAAGGAAGTTTTTTTATGTTTCATAAAAACACACAAAATCTATATATGAGGTTTTCATCCAGTACCGACGAGGAGACTATTGGAGAAAAGGAGTACGTTGCGAAGAACTCGTTTTCACCCGTGCGTACTCGCCAGCGGGAGTTACGAATGGTGCTACATCAAGGCCAGGATTTAGACTGCAGTTGAGTTTGCTGTTTCATCAACTACTGGAAGTTAGTCAACAGATCAAGAAAAAGCCCCATTAATATTGTTGAATAGTAAATCAAACTGATGGGTAATTGTTGATTGATTTCAAACCTGTGTTAGAACACCAGATTCTGCTCACGCCTGAATACTATCGGAGATGTATCCCGTAAATGAATGTGTGAATCGATGAATTTATTACTGCAGCACATATTGCTTATTAACTGTTATCCCTCCATGAGTAAATTGGATCATCATGTGTCATACAGGATCCAGAATATTCTCATCACACAGCACTATTGATTTAAGAGGCACATGGTGCATCTGCTCTGCACAGGCTCATCCTTCCCACTTTTGCTGTGGGGTTTGACTTTATGCCTTTGGCTAAAGTTTCCTCATGTTTTGCATTAGACCATGAGATGTCTGTGCCCTTACCCTGCTGCTAAATGACTCTTTTGGTTAAGCAATTGCTGGCTGTTATTTGAATCAGTAAGAAACACACACACACGCGCACGCGCGCACACACACAATTTACCATGATCCTACTATTTTCTAAAGCTCCGTGTTTCCGTTCTCTGGAGCTGAAGGTAAAAATGATTTTCTTCTCATTTTATTCCTTTGCTCCCTGAACCAACCATTTCCTTACAAATGCATGGTAAAGTGTGCTGTGTTATTACAAGTCCAGCTGTGAGGAAAGCATACCTGAAGGTATTTTGTACACACCCTCTGGTGTGCGTGTGCTTGTGTGTGTGTGTGTGCATGTGTGTGCCCTTGTGTATGTTTGTGTTTGTGTGTGTGTGCATCTGTGCGTGTGTATGCGGGTGTAAGGGTGTGTACACCTATGTGTATGTTTATTAGTCTGTGCTTGCGTGAGTGTATTTGCATTCATAGTTGCATGCGCATGTCTTGAGGTTGGTTTCTTGGAAGTTTTTATTAACAATACTTAGATTAATTAATAAGGCAACAACATTTTCAAAAGTTGTTTTAATGCTTTTATCAGCTTTTTGCCACCTCCTTAATTAGATTTTTCTTGTAGATAAGTAAGTAGTTGGTAGATAATGATTATTTGTACATATTAAAAGAAGTAGGTAGATTTGTTAATTAATTTCATGAGTATAATGTGTTGACTCTGCTGTTTGTGTCTCAGATAACGGTTCCTCACAGACTCCCTGAAGCTCAACGCTCGCTCTTATTTAAATCGCCCAGATGATAAGGTATTAAAAGTGCATCCCCTTTATAAAATCCTGCCTTGCTATTGCCCCAGACGTTTAGGGGCTTAATAAAACAGTGATATTATTTCATTTATTGGTTGCAGGGGTGTAAAGATGCTATCGTTTTAATTGCTTGTACACGCTGCCGGTACCCGTGGAGATTACTGTAGGCTGCAAACATAAGCATAATGTTGACAGGAAGAGGCCAGAGACAATGAGGCCAAAGCTTCCACTGTCTTCCCCAAATATTCCTGCCTCCATTTCTAAAGCTGCGACTGTCTTCCCCAAATATTCCTGCCTCCATTTCTAAAGCTGCCACTGTCTTCCCCAAATATTCCTGCCTCCATTTCTAAAGCTGCCACTGTCTTCCCCAAATATTCCTGCCTCCATTTCTAAAGCTGCCACTGTCTTCCCCAAATATTCCTGCCTCCATTTCTAAAGCTTCACTGTCTTCCCCAAATATTCCTGCCTCTATTTCTAAAGCTTCACTGTCTTCCCCAAATGTTCCTGCCTCTATTTCTAAAGCTTTACTGTCTTCTCCAAATATTCCTGCCTTCATTTATGAAGCTTTACTGTCTTTCCCAAGTATCCCTGCCTCTATTTTTAAAGCTGCCAATGTCTTCCCCAAATATTCCTGCCTCCATTTTTAAAGCTGCCACTGTCTTCCCCAAATATTCCTGCCTCCATTTCTAAAGCTGCTACTATCTTCCCCAAATATTCCTGCCTCCATTTCTAAAGCTGCCACTGTCTTCCCCAAATATTCCTGCCTCCATTTCTAAAGCTTCACTGTCTTCCCCAAATATTTCTGCCTCTATTTCTAAAGCTTTACTGTCTTCTCCAAATATTCTTGCCTTCATTTATGAAGCTTTACTGTCTTTCCCAAGTATCCCTGCCTCTATTTTTAAAGCTGCCAGTCTTCCCCAAATATTCCTGCCTCCATTTCTAAAGCTTCACTGTCTTCCCCAAGTATTCCTGCCTCCATATTTTAAGCTTTACTGTCTTCTCCAAGTATACGTGCCTCCATTTCTAAAGCTTTTCTGTTTTCCCCAAATATCCTTGCCTCCATTTCTAAAGCTTCACTGTCTTCCTTAAATATTCCTGCCTCCATTTCTAAAGCTTCACTCTCTTCCCCAAATATTCCAAAAAAAGGAAATGAGGAACGTGCAAAAGTTTGGGCACCCGAAAAGATTTGAGCTTTCAGGTAACTTTGACTATAGTCTCAGATCGTATTTAGTTTGTCAGGGCTATGGCTTGTTCACAATCATTGTTAGGACAGGCCAGGTGATGCAAATTTCAAAGTTTATAAATAACCAGACACCTCTAACCTTGGCCCAACAATCAGATGCCATAGGGTCCTCTAAGCAGCTGTTTAGCTCTCTGAAAATGAAAATAATTAATGCCCACAAAGCAGGAGAAGGCTTTAAGAAGATAGCAAAAGTTTTTAGGTTGCGATTTTCTCAGGTCATGATATAATTAAGAAATGGCAGTCAACAGAAACCGCGGAGGTCAACTTGAGGTCTGGAAGACCAAGAAAACTTCCCAAAAAAACTGCTCATCGGATTGCTAGAAAAGTAAATCAAAACACCTGTTCGACAACAAAAGACCTTCAGCAAGATTTAGCACACCGTGGAGTCATGGTGCACTGCCTTACGGTTCAGCGGCACTTGCTCAGATATGACCTTCATAGAAGAGTCATGAGAAGGAAACCTTTCCTGCATCCTCACCATGAAATTCAGCATCAGAAGGTTACTAAGGAACATCTGAACAAGACTGATGCATTTAGGAAACAAGTCCTTTGGACTGATGAATTTAAAATAGAACTCTTTGGCTGCAATGAGCAGAGGTATCTTTGGAGAAAAAAGGATGCAGAAGTTTATGGAAAGAACACCTCTCTAACTGTCAAGCACGTGGTTGGATTGATCCTGCTTTGGGCTTGTGTTGCAGCCAGTGGCACTGGGAACATGTCACTGGTCGAAGGAAGAATGGATTCAATTAAATTTTAGAAAATTCTGGAAGCAGACATCACACCATCTGTAAAAAAGCTGAAGATGAAAAGAGGACAGCTTCCACAACAGGATAATGATCCTAAACACACCTCGAAGTCCACAACTGACTACCTCAAGAGGTGCGAGTTGAAGGTTTCACCATAGCCCTCAAGGTCTCCTACGTCAACATCATTGAAAATGTGTGGATTGACCTCAAAAGAGCAGTGCATGCAAGGCAGCCAAAGAATCTCACAATACTAGAGGCCTTTGAAAAAGAATAATGGGCAAAATCCCCCAAACCAGAATTTAAAAACACTTAGCTGGAACCAAAAAGTGTTCACAAGCTGTGATACTTGCCAAAGGGAGTGTTACTTAGAACTGACCATGCTGGGTTCCGAAACTTTTGCTTCGGACCGTTTTCCTTTTTTGCCATTTTGATACTGTAAAAGGATGGAAATTAAAAAGTAATTTTGCTTAAAATATAAAGGAAATGTGTCCTCTTTAACTTTATGCCTTTTGGAGAGCAGTCATCTTTTACTCGCTTAGTTATTCACAGTAGAAGAAATTTTGATCTGGGGTGCCCAAACTTTTGCATACAACTGTATTCCTGCCTCCATATTTAAAGCTTTACTGTCTTCTCCAAGTATACGTGCCTCCATTTCTAAAGCGGCTACATCTGCCTCTATTTCTAAAGCTTAACTGTCTTCCCCAAATATTCCTGCCTCCATTTCTAAAGCTTTTCTGTCTTCCCCAAATATTCCTGCCTTCATTTATGAAGCTTTACTGTCTTTCCCAAGTATCCCTGCCTCTATTTCTAAAGCTTAACCGTCTTACCCAAATATTCCTGCCTCCATTTCTAAAGCTTTACTGTCCTCCTCAAATATTCCTGCCTCCATTTCTAAAGCTGCTACATCTGCCTCCATTTCTAAAGCTTTTCTTTCTCAAATATTCCTGCCTCCATTTTAAAGCTTTTCTGTCATCCTCAAATATTCTTGCCTTCATTTATAAAGCTTTACTGTCTTCCCAAATATCTGCCTCCATTTCTTAAGCTTTACTGTCTTCCTTAAATATTTCTGCCTCCATTTCTAAAGTGCCATTGTCTTCCCCATACAACCTTGCTTCCAGTTACTAAGCAAAGGATTGCCTTCCCTGTGACAAAGCTGTTTTAATTTCTATTGATTTATAGGGTGCTTATATAACTCCTCCTTTTATGCTTATCGTGTGAAAACATCTGGGTTTGTTGGTGATCTTTTCCTCTGGTCTAATGGTGGGACGCAGGTGTTCTCAATGATTTTGATGGTGTTGGAATGTTCTCAAGGCCTAAAAGCAACTCCGGCACTATGACTCTGACCTTGCAAAATGAATGGCTTTACCTGCTTGAGGTTCTGAACTGACGTCTCTAAACTTGGTTAGCATTTGATAAAATTGCTAAAATTTCTTTTTTTTCCCAAAGAAATATATAGCCATTTATATTATGTTTGAAAGAAACACGTAAATGAATTTATTTAGGATCCGTTTGGCCGACGAAACACATTCTAAACACAAGGCCTATAGTTGAAGGCTTTGCGGTGGGAGCAGAACTGAATGACATTATCTCACAGTGTTCTTGCTCCCGTGCCATCGTACGAGGTGACCTGACTGAGCACGTGCAGTAAGACCTTGGGCCCACAGAATGAACTCCATGATGAGGTGAAGAGGGGACAGGAGAGTCGGTCTCATATTTTATTTAGTGTGTATATAGTTGTGACCTCCTATTTGTAGGGCTGCTTGTCCTTTAGCCAGATACTTGTGAAGCTTTCCACAGCACTCTCGTGCTCATACTGTGAGGTACTTTACTCTGCTCTTCAAACAGTGTTTTGTGTTCATGCAAATTAACTGAATGAATGTGTGCATTTCATAAAGGTCCTCGACGTATGAATCATTCCTGAGGTCTTTGAGTAGCTTTGTGTTACAGTCCTGTGTAATTTCTATGACCTCTTACCATTGAGTGATGTTAATCCTCATAGATTTGTGGGTGCCATTTCAGCCAGTCTCTGCCATTGGACAGTTATGGACATTTTCTTGATTTACATCAGAAAGGTTCCACCCTCTTGGTGGGGGGTCAGTCAGTCGGAGCGCTGTGTTTTGTTGGGGAGGTGTTTGACGTCTGAAGCCCTGTGCAGTACTCAAGGCGTATGCTGTCCTGTCCCACCTGCCTTTTACCTGGGAGTTAGGTCTGAAGACCTTGTGCCCTAAGCCCTGCACCCTGCATCCTATGCCCTGTGTGCTGAATCCTATGCCCTGCGCCCAATGCCCTGCGCCCTCCTTCCTGTGCCCTATGCCCTGCGCCCTATGCTCTGCGCCCTATGCCCTGTACCCCATGCTTTGTGCCCTGTGCCCTGCACCCTATGCCTCGTGCCATACGCCCTGTGCCCTGCACCTCTATCCTGTGTTCTATGCGCTGCGCCCTAAGTCTTGTGCCCTATGCTCTGTTCTCTGCACCCTATGCCTCATGCCCTATGCCCCGTGCCCTGCACTTTGCACCCTCTTCCCTATGCCCTGAGCCGTGTACCCTCTGTCTTGTGCCCCATGATCTATGCCCTGTGTCCTGTGTCCTGTGCCATGTGCCCTGTGCCCTATGCCCTGTGCCTTGCACCCTATTTCTGATGCCCTGCTCCCATGTCTTGTGCCCTGTGTCTTGCGCCCTGTACTGTATTCCCTGGGCCATATGCCCTGCACCCTAAACCTTGTGCCTTGTGCCCTTTTCCCTGTGAGGAAGGGGCCCTACAGCTGGAGATAACTTGTCTCAGAGCCTGAAAGCAGCCCTCTGTGTGCTGCGGGTTCCTCCAAGCTGCAAAGGCCAGATCCTCTTGCAGTTATGGAAGAATGTTGTTCAGTCAAAGGCCTGATATACGGCATTAATACCCTGATGATGTAAAGTACAAATGAAATGTTGCACCCTGAAGTCTTGATTCATTTCAGAGCTACTCCATGCATTGGCAGTGTGAATAAATATCCCCTCTTTATTTCTCTAACCACCCCAGTAATTAAGATGTGATCCATACTCATTAATAAAAACTAATTGTGTACGCAGTAGAATTGAATGTCTGCTTTGCGACCGCTTCTCTGGGCCGTTTACCGAAGGTGACTCGCGTGTGTTTCCTGGGCCGTGCATTCAGTATTTACATCATATTTCCTCATGAACTGTGGGGCGGATTCGGGAACATAATCTCCTTTGTTTGTGCCGTGTAACAGCAGGATTAGTGGGTCGAGCCTGACATTTGGCTGCTTCTGGGGCTCAGACTTGTGCCAGAGGGCTGCTGTGTCGCTCTAATAGTCGGGGGGCGGGGGATGCCTGGAAGATGGGCCTCCTGGGGTCCTCCAGTGCTCCAATCAGTGGGGACCCCCACAGGACAGCTTTTGGGGAGCCCCCTCAGCCAGCGCGGAGCGTTTTCAGCATTTTGCTGCAATTATTTTCCCCCTGTTCCCCGCCGCGGGCGGCGAGCTACCTTTTTACATATGCACATTATGAACTTTTGACCAAGGCCCAACAGTCGTACATTAGGAAGCCGTCTCCTTAAGAAGGGAGACTTAACAAGTTCCTCTGAGCATTCGCTCCGTCTCTCGCGCAGTTCAGGTCATTTAAGTAAGTTGCTGAGAGTCTGTTCTGCGCCGTCCAGACGGGACTGGGAAGCGCTCCACCCTTCCCCCAGCCGCCGTCTCCTCCGTACGCCGTGAGACAGGAGCGCATCTCTTAGGCCGTGATGGATCTTCCTCACAGCGGCTAACGAGGGCTCTGTTTCCATTAGTGCCCTACAAGACGAAGCAACTGCGATTTAATGAAGTGTCTAGCGAGCGCTCCTCAGATTTATCCCGCTATCCTCTCCTATAATCCCCCCCGCATCCCCCCCCCATACACACTTCCTGCTCGGCGAGGAGCCGGGCTTCGGCGCGGGGGCTTGCGCGCGGCTGCCATTAAAGCGGGTGTTCTCCCAGTAAACGGTTGTAAGGTCAGGTGTTGTTATTGGAGGGAACAAGGCCTCGTCGCCGCCACTGAGCGGCTGGTGGATGACAGGCTGGCCGAGCCGCGCTCGCCGGAGCGGAAAGTGGGGAGCAGAGGTCCGCAGCCCAGGCGCCTCGCTCTGCCTCGGGAGCAAATGAGCTGCCAGCCGGGCCTAATAGAGTCATAATTGGTAATTAGGGGCTGGAAAGGTGTGGGCACATCTTAATACAGACTGGCGTTTACGTTAGAGCTGCAGTCAGCCTCACTCGCTCGCGCGCGCGGAGAACTCCGGGCCCGGGCGCTACATGCCGTTACGTTTCATAAAGCACTTCTGCGAAGTGCGTACTTTACACTACGATTTATTTCTCTCGCCCGCAGACGCTGCTGCGTCCTAAGCTTGAACTGACCTTTGTTGGACTCTGAAGGATTTCTAAAACTGGGTTTTGGACAAAGGGGGGGATGATTCCATTTAATCAAAATATCACTGTTTGGTATTTACGGTATTTTAGCCAAAGTGACTGAGCGTTGTTTGCGACCTCGATCAGAATCTAGCGGTTTTGGGATTTTTTTTTTTTTTTGCGTTGTATAGCCTGAATTTTGCCCAACTGAATTAGTGGTGAGTTTGTGGATATTTGTTTGGTTAATGTTTTACAGGATTCAGTGGAATTCAGCTTGGCTGTCCTGCATTGTGTATCTTTGCATTTCTTTCACTGGAGGTTTTTTTTAATTATAATTTTCTCTCCGATTAGTATTTTATTCCACAAACTGTCATTAAAGCAAAAGGTCATTTTTCAGGAGCACCATCCCCCCATCGAGAAACGGACGCGGTGTTGGTCACGGAAGCATCCAGAAGCTTTTGCCGGATGCAGGAGAGGGATGTTTAAAATATCATCTTCATAAGGAGGAAGAGTCGCGCTTTAGTTTCATGAATGGAGCGGGTTTTGAATGAAGTGAAGATGTTGATAATGGCTGGTGCGTATTGAGTAAAGTCTGCTGTGTACGAGGAAGTGACTCCAGTCTGCCGGTCCGTTCTAATCCTGTGCATTAGGCCACATAACGCGCTATTTATAGTGGGCTGAGGATGCGAATAGACTGTCCAGTTTCAGTTTACAGGCAGCATGTAATTCTAATCTCCATTTCCCTCTGCTTTTTACAGACTTACTGTACATTTACCGTGGCACAAAGTCACCGGCTTGAGTGTGTAGCGACCTCTTTTTAAAAAAATTCACCTCTTCTTTTAGCTTTTCCATCTACACAAGGGCAGCTGCTCTTGTCTCAGTGGGACTGAAGGTGTGTCATGAAAAAGCAAATGTTTCTTAACCTCTGTGATGCACAAAAGCTTAGAGCACAATAAACGGCTCTGTCCTGTCTCTTTAGAAGTAGAATGATAAAATGGTGGCAGTGCCATTATGCTGATATTATAGAAGAATTTTCTCAATGTTTTATATTTCAGACTAAAACACTGCGTCCCGGGCAGCAGCAATAAACATCCTGATGACAGTGGACTGCTGCTTATATTTTCAGTCTCGGGAGACCAGCTAATGTTTCGCTCATTGAAATGGACGCGCTGATTGATAAGTGGGAGAGGCTCGGACAGTTTATATGGTGGTTAATAAAAAAACAGGCGGAAAAAAGCTTGTGATCTGAAGTAGACTGTTAAAGATGCGCCTGTATCGCGCATATTGCAGAAGCAGAGCCAGTGGCTTATGTCCGCTGCTCAGCTTAATAAACTGGCACCATATTTACTGAATTTTTTATTTCATATTTAACTTTTTGCCAACACAGCACCTCGTAGCCCCTCTCTGGAAGATCCCCAGTCCTGCTGTGTATCAACTCAAACTTCAGAGCATCTTGAGAGGGTTTAATCTTTTAATCTGGTTGGGAGGAAAAATTGATGTGATATCACTCCCCAGTCTTCTTTTTCTGTGCTGTACTACATATTAAAACGCTGGCAGGAGAATTTGGGACCAGAAAGCCAACAATCCCATTTGCCTGTATTGACATGTGTGTCCCAGTGCAATCCTATTACAGGGATTATTGTCTAAGGAGATACCATTTCATTAAAATAAAACACACGCACAGGCAGACACACAGGTTCACACACACGCGCGCCCGCACACACACACACACACACGCACCAGACATCAGACATCAGACCTCAGCTCACTGCACAAGGAAACTCTCTAAATGGTTTATTGTGGAACCGTTGATGCAGTCGAGAGAACTCTCAAATCAATGCAGAGCCAATCGGATTCTGGCAATCGGTCGTCAGGACCCGTCTCTCAATAAAACGACCTCAGGAGAGTGTCACACAAACTCCCATGCTCTTCCTCACTCGTGGTGAGATCAGTATTTGGTTTTGACACAAAATGAAAAGGCTGTGATTCTGACATCATTTCCTTCATATAGATGTGCTGGCTGTCAGCTTTAACTTGAGGCTGTTTGCCACTCTACTTTCTGAACAGCTCCTCAAAATGATCTCAGCATCCAAATACTTCCCTGAACCTGCTAAACTCTGTCAACTCCAGCCGTCCAACCTGCCATTCAGTCTCTTTGGGCTGCGCATGTAATTTATATTTGCTCGATCTGATTTGTTTCAGCTGAATTTGCCACATGTATTGTACGATTTGTAACTCTCAGCTTCCAGCATACTCAGGCCGAACTGATGGGATGTGTTTTTATGTGGGAGGAACACAATGGCGATGAGGCGGTTAAAAATCCCTGGGTTCCTCTCTTCAGGTCAGCGGGGGGTTAAAACGGCAGTAAGTGGAGAAGCTGGAGAAATTAAATAAGTGTGAGGTCTATTGAGGAAGTAAATCTGCCGTGTTGGGTCTGTAGGGCTGCGGGAGTGTATTACTCCACACACACCTTTGCCCTGTCCCACCCCCACCCCTGCCTATTGGGTACTGGGGCTCGCCGGGGTCAGGCTCAAAGGGGGGACGGTGGTTACATCAATCCTAGCGAGCGAGAGGTGCTGAAGGGGAGCCATTAGCGAGAGACGCCCCTGGAAGCTTGATCTTCATTAAGAGGCAGGTTAATGGTGAGCGCTGCTTTGCTGTGGATCTCTCCCTTACAGAGACACTGGGGATCCAGGGATGAAGGAGACCTCATCTTCTGCACCAGCGCCGCCGCTGATTGTGTCTCTGTGAAATAATTAGCGACTCAGCGCAGGCAGCTGAACAAGGAACCTTGGGGAAATGAGCGAGTATTTCAAAAATTCCCATGTAGTCCAACTCCTTGTGATGATGTTCAGCTGCGCACACCGAGGATTCGCCGCGTCGACGCCGCTGTCGCAATCAGGGCCGTTACTGAGAATCTTCCTTTTGTTTAGTTTTCCCTCTCGCATAAACAAGCCTCAATACCTAATTTCAGACTTAATTTCACACCGGCTCTTTCTCTCGCGCTTCTCCGAGGTCCGTTAGACGCGAGCAAGGACAGGTGTGCCACCTGCTTCCAGCCACAATGGGCCAATCACCATGGATGTTACTGATATGCCTGAATCAGTCGTAAACAGATCTTGACAATCATTCCTAATTACGACACAACTGTTCACTCCCACACAGATTTACTAATTGTGCTGAACCTCGTCACCTTCGAGTGTCTCACTGTGACTCGTCTTCCCACAAGGGAGTCAGAGTATTTACGTGTTTCTCCTCAAAGAAAGATATCTCATCACCTTCACCTCAAATAAACAGAAACAAACTTGTGATTTTGAAAAGGAGAGCCTTGTGCACATTGAAATATCATGCAGTGCCGGTCTGGGAAGATACAAATCAAATTGTGTGAAGTTTGGCAACAGCTGACACGCACACGTATTAATCAAGACTTTTTGACAATAAAGGCTTGAGTTGCTGGGTGGTTGGATGCAAATGACTCTTCAGTTGACTTGACTTTGGTAAGCGAGATATACTTCAGTTTCCCAGTCCTCTGTGTAACTGTGGCGAAATCACTCTCTAACTCAAGTGGAGGAGTGGGAAAGAGGAGAGTTTGATCCCCGCGGGGTTAAGGCAGCTGGAGATGGGTCTCTCTCCATCCTGTTTTCCTGCTGTGGTTTGGTATTCATCACTGTGTGGTTGCTCTGGTGTTAGCGATCGTGCTTCATTAATATGGAGAGCTAATGCTACGCGCTCTTCTCAAGCAGTCAGGAGTTAAACCTGGTACCACTGGAGGAAGAATAAAGCGCTAAAAAAAGCACGGGAAAGGCTTTGATTTGCGAAACTTGTTAAATTCGCTAATGCTAGCGGAGTCCTCCAAGTCTTTAAAATTCATGCAGGATGTATTCATGCATAATTTGCATTTGCAGACCATGCCAGGCTTGGCAGTTGTGGCTCGGAATCAATGGAATTTTTCTTTAGAATCGCTCTTTTATTCGTCAATCATTATCGATGTTTTAGAACCTCAAACAAGTCCGTATTTCAGTGCAGATTTAGGAAAAAAAAATAATTGCTTTAGAAATAAAATCATCTCCCCACCTTCTATTTCAAATACTTTTTTTTTTTTAGGAGATTTAATTGGTCGAGGGAGTGGTACAGTTTCGTTTGAGCACTAAGTTTTGTAACATCAGAAGTTAAAGTCTTTGTTATCCATCAGTGCACCTGCAGACAAACGCCGTCTCAGTGAATGGTGCAGACCTGCACCCAGCATGGTACAGTGACGGGGCCGTGGGGCTGAGCCTCTCTGTCAGTGGGTCCCACAGATTAGAGATGTTTCGCTAATAGAGAGAGGGCACCCTATAAAGAGCAGGATAAAAGCAGATCCTCTCAGCACTGCTGCCCTTCCCGAACGACCCCTGATTACCCCCCTGCCGTCGACTCTGTGATGCCTCTGCAGCGATTAGCAGGTTTTACCACAGCTGAGTTCTCTCTTACGAGGTCTCTCTCAGCATGAATCCGGCTCACAGCCCCGTACAGCCATCTGTCAGAGAGGAGTGTACTGGCAGGATGCGAATCAATGCTGACACTCTGTGATTGGCAGCTGATATGATTCATCCGCTCTGGGCTGTTATGGCTGGTGAGCTGTTAGTGTCTATGATACTAAAGGCGGTGATCGTTGAATCAAGAATCATATGCAGATCCCTGTAATTTCTGTGACTATAGGTTTAGGATTTGTATGTGACTTGTGCAGATAAATTTGGTGGACTGCTGTTCAATCAAGCCATGTTGCTTACAGGTAACGGAACTTATCAGACAACTGATTTTTACCAAAGTGGCCCTCTGACACCCTTTAATATAGCAGAACCTGAAACTACCGACAACAACTTATTTCCTCTTCAGAAGCTGACAAAGTAACGGCGGGAGTGAGTTTCTGGATACAGAGGACAGGCTGTCCATCTCTGATGTCATCTGCTATGAGTGTGTGTGTGCGTGTGTGCGCGCGTGTGCGTGTGTGTGCATGTGCGCATGTGTTTGTCTGTGTGTGTTGCTGCGTACAGGAGTGCTGTTATCTATGCAATCCTGTCACTCGTGCGGAAACGGCTGTACTTCATTTTTGATGATTATAGACACATACTTAGTGCTAAATCTTACAGTGGCAACAAGGTGGCCAATAGCTTCATTTTTCCCCACCAATACCCAGCCCCCCCCCCATCACATACACACACACACACGCTCAGTCAGAGACACCATCGAACCTTCGACTCCGTACACGGCCGGCTCCCACCGGCCTCTGAGCGCTCTGACACTGGGGCTGATGGACTATGTTTCAAATTGATTTCAAAAATGTATATAAGAGGGCGATCTTCTACTCCAGATTACCTATTGATTTTTAATATGAAAAGCTCATTATATAAGCAGTAAGTGCAACACAAAAAAACCTAGCGAACCTTTGCATAAATCCTTTAATTGAATTTCCAGAGCCTGTGGTTCTACATTTTTTAATTAAATCCATTTCTTTTTTTTAAGTGTTGCTGTTTAATTTGCATGCGGTGAAGGGGTCCTGTCCCAGATAAAGTGCCATTGATCCTTATTAAGGCTCACCTCTGGGCTTGCTGAAAACTAACTGGGAAAATTAAACGTGTTCATGGTGCATACACTTATTGCCTGCATGATAGGATTAGCTGTGGAGAGAGAAAAGAGAGAGAGAGAGAAATAGAGGAAGAAGAAAAATAAAATTCATTTGCTAAATTATTTTGCTTTAGCTTATTCTGGTTTGAGCATTTTGCATAAAGTAATTGTTGGGAAAATATTGTCAGTGAGGGCACACGCATACAAACACACACACATACACACACACAAAAACACTATTATTTTTTAATGTATTTTCCCTCTTTGGTTTAAGATGTTTTGAATTGTCGTTGAGAGTATATATTAAAAAATTTTATGGTTTATTTATGTTGTTTTATAACCAGTCATCAAAATTTGCTGTGCAATTACTGCTAAAAGTGAGAATTACCTTGACTGCCCTTTTCCAAAATTAATGGGAATCAATGAAATATAGAATTAAACAAGCTATGTCCGCTCTACGGCAAAATTGAGATCTTCGCCTTTGTAATTCGTAACTGCTGAAAATGGTTGAAGGGCTGTTATGATTGTATTATTTTTGACCAATGAGAATATCGACTGGCTCTCCCAACATAATCTGTTCACGTCTGGCATTCATCATGCGAGATCTGTCGATCTCACACGCCGATCTGACAATCTTAATATAATCCGTCAATTAGCATGTCTGCTTTTGTAAATGCGCCAGGACGGGTCTGAGTATTGGGATTGTGGCTGCGTAATGCAGACACCATGATAGATGTCCTCTCTCACTGTCCTCCATTTTATTTGCAGGGGTTGAGTGGAGCGGTGTGTTTCCAGTGCAGAGGATGCATAACAAGAGGGCATAACCTCAGAACTAAGCAGCCTGCTTTCTCTATGCGCCTCATTAGATACCTCCTAAATGTATTAGTAGAGTATTGAGAGGGAATAATTGTTGATTAGATATTATCCGACAAAATTAGGCCAATGATATAATGTGAGATTGATCTCCTGATTGCAGGGAATTGATTTGCAATTTGCTTGTTTAGAAGCCCGGATCGGTTGGGAAGTACTGACACAGTGTCTGTATTGAGTCTCCTCCTCAAGAACATTTCAAAGGCAGAGCAGTGTGGATCTCAGTGCTGGGTGAAGTGGAGCACAGTGTAGGGTGCAGTGTGGAGCTCAGTGTTGGGTGCAGTGTGGAGCTCAGTGTAAGGTGTAGTGTGGAGCTCAGTGTAGGGTGCAGTGTGGAGCTCAGTGTAGGGTGCAGTGTGGAGCACAGTGTAGGGATGCAGTGTGGAGCTTAGTGTAGGGTGCAGTGTGGAGCACAGTGTAGGGTGCAGTGTGGAGCACAGTGCAGTGTGGAGCTCAGGTGAAGTGCAGTGTGGAGCACAGTGTGGAGGGTGCAGTGTGGAGCAGTGTGGAGTGGAGCTCAGGGTGTGGTGCAGTGGGAGCTCAGTGTAGGGTGCAGTGTGGAGCTCAGTGTGGGGTGCAGTGTGGAGCTCAGTGTGGGGGTGCAGTGTGGAGCACAGTGTGGGGGTGCAGTGTGGAGCTTAGTGTAGGGTGCAGTGTGGAGCTCAGTGTAGGGTGCAGTGTGGAGCACAGGGTAGGGTGCAGTGTGGAGCTCAGTGTGGGGTGCAGTGTGGAGCTCAGTGTGGCGTGCAGTGTGGAGCACAGGGTAGGGTGCAGTGTGGAGCTCAGTGTAGGGTGCAGTGTGGAGCTCAGTGTAACGTGCGGTGTGGAGCTCAGTGTAGGGTGCAGTGTGGAGCTCAGTGTAGGGTGCAGTGTGGAGCACAGTGTAGGGTGCAGTGTGGAGCTTAGTGTAGGGTGCAGTGTGGAGCTCAGCGTAGGGTGCAGTGTGGAGCACAGTGTAGGGTGCAGTGTGGAGCTCAGAGTGAAGTGCAGTGTGGAGCACAGGGTAGGGTGCAGTGTGGAGCTCAGTGTGGGGTGCAGTGTGGAGCTCAGTGTGGCGTGCAGTGTGGAGCACAGGGTAGGGTGCAGTGTGGAGCTCAGTGTAGGGTGCAGTGTGGAGCTCAGTGTAACGTGCAGTGTGGAGCTAAGTGTGGGGTGCAGTGTGGAGCTGAGTGTAGGGTGCAGTGTGGAGCTGAGTGTAGGGTGCAGTGTTGAGCTCAGTGTGGGATACAGTGTTGAGCTCAGTGTGGGGTGCAGTGTTTAGCGCAGTGTATGTTGCAATGTGGAGCTTAGTGTAGGGTGCAGTGTGGAGCTCAGTGTGGGGTGCAGTGTGGAGCTGAGTGTAGGGTGCAGTGTTGAGCTCAGTGTGGGATACAGTGTTGAGCTCAGTGTGGGGTGCAGTGTTTAGCGCAGTGTATGTTGCAATGTGGAGCTTAGTGTAGGGTGCAGTGTGGAGCTCAGTGTGGGGTGCAGTGTGGAGCTCAGTGTAGGGTGGAGTGTGGAGTCCATTAGGATGCAGTGTGGAGCTCACTGTTGGGTGCAGTGTGGTTGTTCACTCTCATGGCGGCTATTTTATGCCCATCTTCTCTGTGCACCAATGGCACAGCAGCATCATGCTGTTCCTGTATGACCTCATGCAGAGGGTGGCTTTGAAACAAAGAGCCCCTGTAACATGTGAAAGTGTGGAACAGCTCTCAGTGTTGGGTGTACTTGGGCATCATGGTGCGAGCCATCCTGAATCAGGCTTTAACAGTACAGTTAAACCCCTCACACCCAGCTGTACTGCTCCCTCCTGGTCTCTATAATTTGGAGAGTCCGCCCTGCTTCAGTCAGCCTCTCCGGAGGTGGCTTTGTGCCAGTGGATTTGATCTCCTCTCCTAATGGCCTTTAGCAGGGGAGAAAGTGACAGTGATCAGTGGATGTGGACTGTAAGATTTATAATGTATTTGTGCTAGCTGATTGCCAACAGAAGCGGCCTCTCCCAGTGGTGCTGTATGCAGACTGGTGAAAATCAATAGGGATTAACCTTCGACCCCTCCACATACTTACGCCGCTGTCCGCGCTGCTTACCAATATTTCATCAGTTTCACTTAAACGCCGTGACTTACTCAATAAGGCGTGGGCTGCTAATTAATTTCAGAGATGTACCCCCTCGCCCCCCTAACTGAAGAAACCGGACGGGGAGAAAAGGACAGGAACGATCAACAACTGTTCCGGATCCATGCGTCATGAAAGCAAGGGCTCCTTTTCCCTCGGTCTTTACTATTCCATCAGCGACCAGCCTGTTGGCTCCCAAACATGGCTTCCACCGCTTCTAACTTTCACATTTTTTGAAAGTGTGTTTCCCGACGGAGAGGGAATGGGGATGTGTGGTGTGATAACGTCTGGGTCCTGGGACTGCAGTCCCTTCAGCTGTTAGTTTATACATTAGTGTGAGGTGTGTCATGGCTGTGGGGGTCTGTGGAGTGGGTAGGGCATCGTATGTGTGACTGCATCAGACGGCTGAGGTGGGGGGTTGGGGGGGGTGCGGGGCTGGCTTCTGTGGCATCTCACCAATAGGATCAATGCATCATACAATGCCCATGTCTGCTTAATTATCATCAGTGGGCCTTTTTTGGAGTGGCGGGGGTAGGGTTCCCAGCAAAGGGCTCAGGACCGAGCGCTGCATTGACGTTAGAGCAGAGAGAGACTGATCGTACATACATTCTGTTAATCCCCTTTGCACATAAGAATGCCAGGTCAGCAGATCCGGCCTGTGGTATCGACACCGAGCTGTCGTGCGTCTGGGACCGGGCCGCGTCCCGTCTCTGTGACAGTGCCAGCGTTCGGCCACCTCCTCCTGCCCTGTGTGTAATGTATGTCGATAACGGGCAGTGTGTGAATTATGTTGTATAGGCTCTGTTCCTTTATATCGCAATCGAACCTGCCAGCCTCCATTGTGCATGCCTGAGTGTGTGTGTCTGTGTGCGTCTGTATACGGCTCACAATTTGCTAATATGTTACAAAAATGTGAAAGGGGGGTTAAAATATGAAGTCTGTATTCAACATTTGTTTTTAGCTTTTCTGATTACCAAGAGCATCAGGTTTCACAGATTAAATGATACAAATCAATACCAAGTGTCACAAGCTTGATATGTCAAATAAACTTCATGAGGGTGGGAGTCAACACACATAGACTTTAAAAAACACCGAAAATAACACCGAAATGTCCCCAAAAAATCCTTATTTTATGGTGTATCAGGTTCAACAAATGAAGAATTAGTTAAACATAGTTACACAAAATGTAAGGCCTCTGGTCTGAGAGAGCCATACATCGCTGCTATAATATGCTGCAGTATACCGTCAGATTCAACGTACATTCATGAAATCAGCCAGAAATTCCTTAGAAATATTTAAAGCATGACAAAGGAAGTTACGTATGGGAAGATCTGGCATGAGTAACGAACTGACAGGTACTTTGTCACTACAGATTCCAAGCCAATTTCATCAACCAAGTTGTAAGGTTTCATTATTAAATGCACGTTGAAAAATTTACAACTTTCCACGTGCATTGTGATGTAGCCGTCAAATCGACGTACATTGCCACAAAGATGAGTATTGACGACCGCATACCAACTTTGTCTACACCCAGCTGCGACCCGTAGACCAATGAAGATCACCGACCAAGTCATTCACTTTGCATACAATAACCAATAACGAAAGCTGAAAAAATCAAATCACTTTCCATTCACATTATTAGACAATTTGCGTTGAAAAAAATCTGTCCGAGTTCAACGTACGTTAAAAAACTTCTGTCACATTCTAACGCGCGTTGGTCATATTCCCTCTGATTCCGACGTGCATTGCCATGCTGGCAAACACGCCAAACCAAAACGATCACAATGATCTCTCGCACTACAGATTCAGGGTTCACAGATCAAGGTATTAAGTATCCAGGGAAGGGCAACACTCTTGTTTGAGTAAATAACTAATTATCCGGGTTTATATTCAATGTACGTTGAAAAAAACGCACGTTACAAACCTTGACAGATCCCTCTGCAGACGCTCAAACTCGCCATTTGCATCGATTTAATGGAAATGTTGGACGTCAGGGGTTTCTGTGCGCATGGATGCAGATATTGATTATTTGTGATTTCTTGGAATTCGCACTGCTTGGAAATTAATAGTGTGAGCAACGTACGTCGAATCTTGACAGAAAAGGTGCAGGTATTTTTCGGAAGCACATACCTCTTGGCTCGCACGTGGATTAGTAAAAAAAAAATGGCATAATGATGTTATTTCATGGGTATATTGTGCTGAGCAAAACTAACGAAGTCTTAGCTCCGTTCAGTACTCCAAATGTAGGTTGTGACTTATCTCTCCAATATTGACGGAATGGTCAACGTACGTTGACTCAGAACTTAAATTGCTGTAGAAAAATATTTTGCAACGATAGGGAGATGGGGATCGGTAAGTGAGTATTTCAAAGCAATTTCTTATCAATGGATTCTATTTGTGCTTGATAGAGGAAGGAGAAAAAGGTGAAACCTGCGCTTGAACAAATCATGCTGAAATTGTCACATTTTCCCTTCATTAAAAGTAGACAGTTCCTGAAGTCAAAGGGATGAAAATCTGAAAACCAAGGGCTTGTTGGGTTTGTTTTGTTTCTAGAGTTTTTCAGAGTTAAAATGAACACAGAAAAGCAAGAATGATGAGTATTTAATTATTCAGGTACATTTTATTTCAGTATATAACATGGTACCATACATATAACACATTAGTAAATTGTAAGCCATATGTGTGTTTACGTGTTTTTATGTCTTGAATGTGTGTATGTGCTCTCCTCAGGTGAGTGTGGTTCTTTTAGTGCATGAATGAATGATACTCCATTACTGTGCATATTTTTGCATAACAGTGCGTGTAACTGCAGTGGTGCGGACAGAGCGCTCCCTGGGCCTGTACCTGGTGCACAGTTTTGGCTTCTCAGCCTTTAGCTCCTGGATAATAAAACACATTGGGCAGCACTGCTTGTGGGAAAGTCATGTTGTCAAAGAATTAGCATAAGGAAATTGTTTTTGTGGTGTAAACAATCAGTGAAATATATTTAGCTTTTTGAATTTTGGAGGTATGTAGGCGAGCAAGGATTGTCTCAGACAGAGTAAAAACAGGCCTTTACAAATGATTGCCTGGAGGCGAGCACTTAAAGATCACTTATGAGAAACTCAACCCTCCTGATTCAAAAGCCTTTCTTACCTCAGATACGGCCAGGCTTAAAGGGGATGAGGGAATAATCATGATTGATTATTGGCTTTCGTCCCCTGTAGGAATGCAGCAGAATTTTGGCTCAGGTATTCCTATATATTGTTTTTTCTGCTGCAGTATATATGACAGATTTTTTCTCTGGTGTCCACTCAAATTTAATTGGTGGACCAGAAGTGATGTCAGCACAGAACAGTGTTTCATGTACTTGTTTATTTAACAGTAAATTCTCTAATTTGACCGTTTGTGATACGCTACGCCTTTCACTGAACTAAATGAAATGAGAAATAAAGAGTTTGGACACATGGAAGGTTTTCATTAATGAGATATCTTTGTCCTGATGCCACAGTCCTTGCTTTACAGAGCTGTCCAGGACTTTACTGTTGTGCTCTTGCCTCAGCCAAACTATTATCACAGAGGAAAACATGGAGTAATACGGGAGGTAACTGCACTCAACGTTAATGTGTATATTGTAAAAGTTAACACGCTCATTTCAGCCTATCAAGTGTAACTTGGTGCTGGTCTTAAAAAAAAAAACTAAAATTACACGATTCCGGTGCTGCACTGCCATTCCCTTCTTGAAGGATGAAATTCATACTGATACTCATTTGTAAAATGATGAAATAAATTAATAATGGGGTTGGCGTTTGTGCTCAAGAGAGCGAATTGGACAGGAGCTAATCCATGTGTAGCCATTTCCCCTGAGTTTACTTTCTATATGTGCTATTGATCGCGCGGCTGTAACATGCGCTGGTCAATCATTTAAACAATGCATCATGCGCAGGGCGCCCACCTGTGCCATTTGCTTTAAAGGAAGCATGCGTGCACTAATCAATCATTACACTTACGCTCTCATTAGTTCCATCTATTTCTGTTTGTCTGCTCCGTCTGGAGCTCTGATAGCTTCCCGCGGATGGAATCGCCAGTTTAGACGGGTATAATGGCGATATTTGGCTCAGCAATCGCGGCACTCGTATCGCGTCGCGATGCTGCTTTAGAACGCGACGCGACCGGACTCCCATATCCGTCGGCTGCTCCCAAAGTCACTGAGATCACCTTGAGAATCACGCGGGGAAAATAATTTCACATTTTATTCTGGGTGCTCTCAGCTGAACGGGTTATTGAGTTTGCGTGTGAAAGATTACCGCTTGAGGGACCAGTGCCAATGGATGTGCGCTGGAACCGTCCGCAGTGGGTGGATCATTAGACAAAGTGAGAGAAGATGTCTTTATCGGAAACAAGACAACTGCTTTGCGTCCGTGCATCAGATTTGTGTTCAATTTGATGTTATTTAATTTGATGTATGCTTTTTGCATTTTGAGCAAAACTGCAGCACTTCCCTTGAGGCGAGGACCATTTGCACTGCGTTATATGTGAAGAAGAGAATCGCTGTAATATTCAGCATTAAATATTAACAGGTCTTCTGATGGGTGCGTTTGAAAAAGAGCAGAATGTGGTTACCTTGTGCAGTGTGAAGTGTGCACCAATATTTTTGAATTTACGGCATTCAGAATTCTCACCCGTAAATACGTGTACAGCGGATTTATAAGTAAAGTGCGCTCTTGGGGAGCTGAAGTGGGGGGTGTGGACGCTTGGTGCAGCCTTAGGTGACTCCTGGGCGGATTGGGCAGCGTGTTTTTTTTTTTTTTTTTAAAGATTCCCTGAGCCCTGTTCTCTGTGCTCATCTCTTGCTGTCAGCTGCAGCCTGTTCACTTGCAGCATCCTGTGGGCCTGTGTCCAGGTGTGCGGTGAGTGTGGTGCTGTGGTGGGATGGAAGTCCCGTCTCCGTCTGAGCTGGGTCTGAGGAGCTCAAACGGACGCCGGCTGTGTCTTTAGCTCTGACTCTCACCTGAAGGGGGCGCTGCTCACAGATCGAGTGGCCTGCTCCACACAGTGGGTTTTTTTTTGCTCGGTGTTACAGGCTGTCAGTAATCACACTCACCATGGCCAGGTTACAGTTGGGCGGAAGCCATTCCAACACAAGGCAAATAACGGAAACACGTTACATCAAAAGCCATTTTCAGTAATTAAGTTGCTTTCATGCTCTGCTGACTGTCTTTCATGTTCTACCAAGCATACGGTGTGAGGTTGTTTTTTTTTTTGATCAAAAGATAACATACCACATTTTTTCCTCGGCAAAAGGCTCTGGAGGAGTGTGAGGTGCGTTTGAGGGGAGAGAAAATCTGAAGTGTTTTATCCTGTGTGTCTGTGTGTGTGTGCGTGTGTGCGTGTATGCGTGTGTGTGTCTGTGTGTGCGTGTGCGTGCGTGTGTGAGCACATATGTGTCTGATGTGCAGGGGAATATCAGATCTCTTGGACAGTCCTCTGTTGATTGACGGTAGAGTAACATATTTACACATTCGGAGGAAACTGAAATTGATATTTGATCTCTGTGAGAAAATGTGTTGATACCCAGACCACAGGTTTACCCACTGTAATTTTCTAACATGTTGCATGTAAGGAAACTAAAGCCGTGATATTACTGAAATTCACTTCTCTCTGTAAGTTTTTGCGTTCATCCCTCATAGTGTTTTTGTAACACAATAGAATGACCATTATAAAAAGCATCTCCTCCCTTTTTTTGATGTACATTGGGTAAGATAATTTTAATTAATTAAGCTTTGGCATGTTTTTGGACAGTTTTCATTGTTTTCAGCTGAGTAGGATCACAGGAATTGGCACAGAGGCATCATTTACCTTTTTCTTTTCTTTTTTTTTCTTATTTCAGTTGGGAAACAGCAGAGAAGCTCAGAGGAACATATTAAATTGCAGTGTGGTGGCCCATCGGCACAGGGAGCGTTAGAGAGGCTTAAGAGTGGGTCACCCTGCTGTCCAAGCCATGAGTAAATATCTGCATGTACTTATAAAAAATCACTGACTTATTTCTTCTAAAAATACTCTAAACGGAGCTTAACTCAAGCAAAATAAAAAATGGTTTTAATTTTTTCAAATCTTTAAATCTGAGTTGGTTCGTGGGAAGCATATGTCCTTCAGCTGCTTGTTAGATGAGAGGGAAAGTCTGTAGCTCTCCTGTAATTATGTGTTGTTTGTGTATATTGTTCTCCCCTTGAGCTTTTCAATTCTTCTGTTCTTTTTCCCATAATGCTTCTCTGGAGTGTGGAGTCAGAGCTGTAGTGTGTAGCTGTGTGTTGTTCTGCCTGGGTCTGTGTACTGCTGCCGCCCCGCCCGTTAGAGCAGCGGGGGGCGCTGTGGAGCGGAGCCTGAAGGACGGTCACTCCCACATGAGCGATGGCGTCTCTGATTGGGTGCAGCACCTCGGCCTGTGTAACTTGGCTGAGGACGGAGGACCCAGACTGCACTGCTGCTGCTGTAGTCCGGGCAGAGACCGCAGCCCAGTGTGGCGTCCAATCCTTTTCTCCGCGCGAAAAAATCCCCCGGCGGGACATGCCCCGGACTCTCTGTTCCTCTCTGCGTGCGGGGCGTCGGAGCGGAGCTCCTGTGTGTCAGAGCAGGGGGGTTAAATCACACACCGCTTTTAATTAAGCCTGCGCCGTTTTTATTAAGAAAGTTTCTGTTACCTGGATACCAAGCAGGATTTACACAACTTCTGCCCCTCTGCCCCCACTCGCCCCCTCGTCCGTTTGTTCTTTTTTGGTTTAATCTTCTCAGCTGGCTGAACATAGTTCCTGGGATGATTTTTGTCTTCAGCTTGAGAAATCAATGTCCTATTTGCCCCTCCCACTGCAGCTCCCTGGTTGAATCGTCTAACATCAGCACCACAGACTGTTACCTGGAGTCCCAGTCCTGTTCACAGCATGAGCACTGTTTATGTCTGTGTGTGGGACCAATAACTTTCTCTGTCCGGCTGTGTGAGGGGGGTATTATGCTTGGCTGAAATTAAAATGCCCTGAATTAAGTAAATCAGTTCTCTTTTCCTGCCTCCAAGCTGAGGTCATGTTCAGTTGTGCGGCTTCGCTTTTGAATTTGCGTAGAGGAACTTGATGAGAATTCGGGAGAATTGGAGTCGTTCGTGCTGTGTTGAGTTTAAAGGAGATTTTCTCTGTCCTTGAGAAACTAGACTGAGTCTTTTTAGGTCTTCTGTGTTAGATTGTCTTCTACCACGATCCAGTTTTTCTTGCCAAGCAGAGATCCATACGCCCTGTAACTGCATCAGTATTTAAAGCATTAGCAAATCGTTGCCCCACATTAAGGAGTTACAGCTTTTTAAAAGACTTCTGCTTTAGACTTCATACTGACGTCTGTTCTGTGGTGAGGAGATCAAAGGGGGTTAGACTGACTGGCTTTGAATTTTGGAAACTCTTTTAATTAAAAAAGGACAAAAAAACGAGGGAAAAGGGTGGATATTCTTTGATGCGCGTTCCAGGCGTGTCTGCTGCTTGACGCGGTATTTTGCTCCGTTTTGCTTCTGCTATTTTAAGAAAGGAAAAAAAAATTCTGGTTAAAGTGTTGATTAGACTACCATCTCAGATAAATTAGAAAACAATATTTCTTTTGTCTTCATCGCCTTGACTTTCTTTTGTTATTTTGTTATGCAACACTGAATTCTACTTCAATTTAACACAATCAAAATTGCATAAAATCGACAAGCACGAATTGGTTTAAATAACATATATAATATATACAATTGTGTATATATATATATATATATATATATATATATAATATAATTATTATATAATATATATAATAACATATACACTGAGGAAATGTAGTGTATGTGTAATTCTTTGGGTGCAGTTCTTTTTTGCCCAAGGAATAAAAAATCTTAGGAATCTTACATTTCTATGAGACATACATGGCCATGTTAACATGATGTTGTTTTGCTGTTATTGAGGAGATACTGACGCTCTAACATCAGCTCCAAGGTTTGCATCTCTGATCTTGTCTTTTGGTTTTGTTCTGTCCCCAGGAACACCTGCTTAATGGCATTATGTGTTTTGGTTGTTCTTTTAATCTGTGATATCTGTCCCAACAAAGTACTGCGGCTGTAAAATTGAGGAAAATCCCACAGAATCACTGTGTTCAACTGGAGTAAAGGAAGAGAAGTTTAATAATGGAGTGCATCATTGGAAAGAGGTGTGTGTTTGACTGAGCTTCATGAGCTGTGTGTCTGGAGCTCAGTGTTTGTCGGAGGTGAGGCTCGGTGTTGCGTGGGTCTGTGGGTGGATGGGGGGGGTTCATGGGGACCTCTTGGATCGGTACTTGTGTCACTGTTCGAATCTCCTGTATGAGTCGCTCACAGCTGGAGTCCAAACCTCTGGAGAGCTGAACTGAACCACTGCATGTGGGCTATAATCCCCCACAATGCACTGCATCCATATCCCTGGCTTCTCTCTGTCTTACCCCCTTTACGTCTTAGTTCATCTCTGTCCAGCTTCGACAGCCTCTGTACAACTCAACTGTTCATCCTTTAGCACTTTCAAGAGTTTGTTTTGCTTTCAAAGTCAGAGCCTCTTTGATTGTGTCAGTCTGAGCTCTTGAGCAACTTTGTTTTCAGGTCCCAGTAAAATATTACATCGGAATTTATATGTTCAGTGAGTAAGATTTTAATCGCATATTTTTGCTCTTACAGTTAAGAGGGTTCGAGGCCCTCGGCCCTGTACGGCTGTAATGATGCCCCCGCTCTAGGGTCTGTCCTGTGTCTTGGGAGAGGGCGGGCGGGGTGTGGGGGCTCGGTATGGCGCATGATCGGCTCCGCTGCCCGTCTGGTGTGGAGAATGAGCCGCAGCTGTGTTAAGAATTAAGAAGGCTCAGCAACCCACACGCGGGTCCCAACACGCCCTGGACACCCAACACCGCACTGCACCACCACTGAGCCCTGCTGTCAGCCTGCTTAACACTGGAGAGATGGGTGCTGGTATCAGGGCATAGACGCTGCACTGCTGCGTCACTCCAGTCCCTCTCTTTATGTACCTGTAGGACTGCTGATCACTGCTGAGGAGCCATGCGATTCTGCCTGTGATTCGCTCTGGGGCCCCTCCTGAGTTGCGCACTGTGGAGTCCCAGTCAAAATAACACTCCGACAGCTCCGAACGTACTATTCAGCCCATCCACCAATGCAGAGCAGTGCCCTCTCTTCTCTTCAATTCCAGTGCATGTGTGTGCTAATTATTGCAGAGCAGTAATTGGTCATTTTAGTGCAATAAATATTTTTTAATCAGTTGAGGATATAGATTTGCCTCGGTTTGGGGGAGGGTATTGCGTGTGACACGGTGCTGTGATCGCATTGTAAGGTGAGGGTATCAGGGACATTAAAAAAGAGGAGAGGTGGAGAATGCGTGGCCATTCGCAGATGTTCTTTTGTGTGAAATCAATACAGGAAGAAACCAGTAGGGGGCATTGTGGTTTAACTGTCCATTCGGCAGCCTTTTAAGGGCGAGGATTGTGAACACTCAGATTTGACTTGTTTCTGTTTGTTAAATAAGGCAGAACTGCTCATACTTATTTTATCCTCTGTTCATTAAGTCCTGTGTTTAGTGTAATCATTCGCTAGAATCTCTCCTGTATGCATCTGCCCAGAATGACATCAGTGAATGCGCTCGAGGACTTTTACAGATGCACCTTTGGAAAAAACTGCACCAAACCGTTTGTGGGCTTTTCCTGAGTGAGATCACTAAACCAGATCAAAAAAAAATAAATTCATTTGCTGATGTTCTGGGACTTTAGTTAATGGGCTTTTTTTTTTTTGTACACTGTGCTTTCATTTTCTAATTCTCATGTTTGGTCCTTCATCACGAATAGCATTTTTGCAAAATATAATTTTTTTTAATATTTGATTTTGGTGCGTGCAAGTGGTTTCGGAAATAATATGAAATACTGGAGAAAAAGGTTTTCCTCCAGTGGTGTCATGATAAATGAGAGTGAATATTCTCAGTGAATAGCAGGTGTGTTCGTCTTGCGTGGCGGTGTTTTAGTGTTGAAGTGCGTAAGGCCTGAGTATGATGTGCATTCAGATGCGTTTTGGGTTCTTTCCAGGTTCTGAAGTCTTTTGTAGAAAGGAAGAGCAGGCATTCTTTCTTCTGCACGTGACTGTGCAGGTAACAGGGATGCGTACGTGTGTGTGCTTGCAGCTGATCTGTCCCCAGTTCTGCGCTCCTTCAAAGTGTGATGGACTGATCTTGAGGCAGATGCTGTCCCGGATATGAAGCCTGTGTGCAGGACAACTGAGGAACACCACTGCATGTGACCTCAGATCATTGCGTTACTGGTTGTACTGGGTGTTTGAAAGTCAAACATAGTTATGGGAAGGCATGTGCATCATAGATTCTGTACAGATTTAGTAAGTAATTAAAAAACGGCAACATTTTGTCTGGTAAATCTTTCTAACTGCAGAAAAATCATGATAATACCGACTACTAAATAATAGTTTTGATTCAAAACCTCATCATAATTTTGACTCTTCTTTGAGTAATTTTTTTGTTTTCTCTTTGTTAGTACATGTGGTACATGTATTTATTTTTTTACATGTTTTGTGTTCTTTAAATCATGTAAGGTTATCATGCATTTAAGTAGCCCATTCAGTATATTTACATGTACATCTATTGTGCTTCTCTCTCCCTCAAATTCTTATTCTCACTTTCATGATGCTATTGCTCTCAAAATAATTCTATCTGTGTGGTTTCTGTGAATTTTAGCTTGAGCATAATTTCAGGAAACTTTGAAACGGATGCCAGTGCTGCACTTTGATTACAGTCCCAGTGGTTATACTCAGAATCATTCACTCACGTTGCTTAAAGACTGCGGACACATTTGTTTTGGTTAGAGGTTGAATTTTAATTAGATTTTTATTTCTCTGTGAAATTGTGTGATGAGAACAAAGTCTTTTTGATGACGCGTGTGTGCGCACGCACACTCGTGCACACACACACACACACACACACACACACATGCACACATGCACGCACGCACGCACACACACACGCACACCCTCCTCTGGAGAGGAATGGGGGATTTGTGTGCCTAATTTGGCCACCCTCTCTCTCCAGGATTCCCACTGTGCTGCTCCCGAGCCTGTAATATCCGCGGCGCGCTCCACGCTCCAGAGTGAAATGCGTTTTCTTCCCAGCGTGAGAGTGTATCGCCCTCTGGGTGAGACTGAAGCCTCTCTCTCTCTATCACGCCTTTCTGCTGTCTCTCGCCCTCACCCTGCCAGCTCTGCTAAAGTGATTTAGCACATTGACTTGTAATTTTGTTTCCGATATAAAGAGCATTTTCTTTTTCTATTGCACTCAAAGGGAGTTTGCCCTGTAGGTATTGTGGGAATCTATTGTTCAGGAATTAATACCAGCTACTCTCTTCCTTTTGAAATACTTGTATGTTTTTGCAGGCGCACATTTTTAATTCGTCTGAAAAACACGGAACTGCTGGTGTGAAAGCGGCATGGCCTCTGAGATACTGATACCCTCATAAATGCTTTTGTGTCTTAAAATAATATTTTATTTAAATATGCTGATGAAAACCAATGAAAAAACTCCACTTCACAATATGATGATATTCTTTTTATTTCATTAAAAGGGAGTAAACTTTTTTGTCAATTTAATTTTTAATTTTTTAGAAATGATTTTACTTGTAGAGAAATGCATGCGTGAAATTCACTGTGGTGTTTTTGAGCGCTGAAACTTCAATTAAATATGCTGCTTCTACAAATCGTTTATCACTTTTTTCTGTCATGAAATCAAATGTAAAATATTTATTTCCAAATATAGATGCTTTAGGGAAATATCAAATTGGATTCACATTGATGAATATTAAATTTCATGTACAATATATTGATTTAAATGTTTCAGATTTTGCACGATATTGAATGCATATTCCGAAACAGATATTTTCTGGATTAATTCTGGAATTTGAGCCTAAACCATTGTGTTTGGTGCGCAGACATTAGTCAAAATGACAAAAGGAATCCAACCTAATTTTCACACAATAGATGAACATTCAATCAAGCACGTGCCAATACATTGACGCTGGCAATTCAGAGAAGTACAGATTTAAATGGCAGCCAATAGTCATTAACAGTATATCTGAAAACAGACGGACGATTGCCCATAGATCACTAATGACAGGAAATCCATCTGCTTCTCCCTCCATCTATCTATCCATCCGCTTCTGCCTCTGCTTCTCTGTCTATTAATCTGTGTCCATTTCTCTCACTGTACCGCTGCCATCCATCCTCGCCTATTGTAATCATTTGTGTCGCGCGTGAAACGAGAGCGTTAGTGACGCGGCCGAGCTTCGCTTAGGGTTTCTGGGCGCATTAACCATATCGGCCCGTTCCGAGGTCACGTTTCACTCGATCTGCGCGGCGTTCCGGGCCGACGATAAAGCCTGATGACCCATGGAAAGCGGTGTGCTGCGCGCGCATTGATGCTGTCATTACGGGGCCACGAGCAGGACAATAAGATTCACTGTGCCGAATTCCTCTCCACGTGTATAATACACCGGCGCATATTCCTTGTTATTCTAGTTTAGTACTGCAATCAGGCAAGGCTTGCCAATAAAGTTTATTGTTCGGAGCTAAGTGTCAATATCCTTAGCACCCCTGGCCCGGGGTGCTGGTAATTAAAATGCCACAGAGCGCATGGGACGGGCATGAAAATTTGATGGCAAATTGATTTCAGGTTCATCTTGAAATTTGTCCTCAGTTGGACTCGATACTCCTGCCTTTCCACTGGATGGCTTTTGTCAAGAGGGTCTGTCAACAGGGAGACACGGCAGCTGCCCCCGGAATAATAAACACAGACCCCCTCCTCCCCCCCCCTGTTTAATTCCCCCTTTTATTCATTTCACCGTCCTTTCCCTGATCATGTGACTCCGCATGCTCGGGACGGCACCCGTCTGTTATAACCTGTCACAGTCTGTCCGTGGTAACCACCAGTCATTCAAAAAAATATCCAAAATGTTCACTGTCAAGCGTCCCCCGCCTGCAATCCGCCACTTAAACATTAAACATTTGTCGTGTCCGATAACATGGGTGCACCCCTCCTCTGGTCTGTAGGGCTGCTGGGTCTCATGACTGCTCCTTTGTTTGACGTGGCTACATCATTTCCTTGGCGATCATCGTTATTTTAGTGTCTTTCCCACTCTGCGATTTGTGAGACGCAGGTCACTATGTGAGAGGGGTGGGTCTACCGGGAACCCCACACTGCACTGGAGTGATGGTGCTGGGTGGGGTCATTCATTACTGGGGGGCCGCTATGTACTTCAATCCAGAACCACCTTTTCCAGTGTACTGTGTATATATTAATAATTTTTTACTCAAGATATTAACAAATAATATAGCAATTCTTACCATTTTCTTCTATTTGTTTCAGTTGAAATCAGTGTATGCTGCATTGCTTATAGTTATTCAGTTATTCATTACTGACTAGTATATATATATATATATATATATATATATATATATATAATTACTATTCAATTATACATACTGTATTGTGTATACCTACGAATATATTTTTTCTGTGATGATTAATGCTCATTGTTTGGAATTTTGCTTTTAATTTTTCTCCTCATATGTCTTAATAGCAGTTAATTTTAGTAAAAAGAATGCTTGTTCGGTCATTCATATAATATGAGTCTCACACCCTCCACTTCAAATTCACCCACATTATTCTTGTTACTGTACATTATGAATTTAGTGTGGGCCTGATGAGCAGCCATGTTGTCTTAGTATTACCCCATTATGGTGTTTGCATTGGTTGATTTCACAGTGCGAACGCGGCGCTTTGTTTTGAATTGATGACGCAGGCGGAAGGCCAGCCGCTGACCTTGGCTTCAGTAAAACGATCTCAGGTGCGTCTCACATGATATCTCCGCGAGACGAGCCTGATGGAAAAGTCTTCCTCCTGTAAAGTGCGGAGCTCGACACTCGTCTGGAGGTTACGCCACTGTGCTGACCGGAGACCCCAGTGTTTGTATGAAGAGCGCTCACTCAGAGTTCATTATAATCCTCACCCTGTGACTGCTCAGCTGTGCTCCACTTAGCCGCACTCGCACTAAATACACCTCGACGTGCCTCCTTCCCTCCTCGCCAGGGACTGTTGTACCACTTCATAAGTTTAGGACATGTCTAACATGCCTGTTTTTTATTTAGATAATAGTTTAACAATAGTTTTTGAATATTCATAGCAGCGCTTGTTACTTGCAGAAGTACCTGTGTGTGTGTGTGTGTGTGTGTGTGTGTGTGTGTGTGTGTGTGTGTGTGTGTGTGCGTGTGTGTGTGTGTGTGAGGCGGTGAATAGGACTGGGCATTACAGTTTTCAGGGGAACATGGGGGTGGGTGGAGAGGGGCAGGAGAGGGGCAGGAGAGTGGGGCTGGTGGGGTGTGTGTACTTTCTGTGCGCAGTGGGGGATAGAGGGCCTGAAATCACTCTTTTTTTCCCCCAGCAGTGAGTGCCAAACCAGTGCTCCCACTGCAGTGGGGTTACTGGGACTAGACCTGGTCGCTCAGGCCATCGCCCCACCCTCAGTCTCTCCATCTCTGCTGACACTTCCTCCTTCCTCTTTCATATTGAAAGATCCTGTGTTCAGTCCCTTCCTCTCAGTCTCCAGTCACACTGTTTCATAAGCCCCCTTTGGTTTCCCAGGTAGCCTTTAAAAATGTAATAATAGACTTAATGCGGAGTGCAGCATGTTCACTTGCCTGTAAATGTAATCCCAAAACACTGGCTCATTCCCGGCTCAGATTGACTTGTTCTATCCTGAATGATGGAAGTGCTGGAAACTGCTTTATGATGGCTTTTTTTTTTTTTTTTTTTTTTAACAATACATGCAAAGTGCCTTTAAAAAATAACCACAGAACTGTCTGTTGTGTTAGCTTGTCTTTGAAAATTGACATTGGCAAAATTCCTTGCCCGTTTTAGCAAATTTTATGTTCCTGGTTTTTTTTTTTCAGGACTAGCAATAGCATTATTTATTGGTCAGAGACAGCCATGTTACCTATTGGCCAGTCTCTGTTGATGGGCCAAAAATGTCATTGCCCCTGAAATATGAGGACCATTTTCCTTCTTCCACTTTTTAAAAAGATTATCACCGTGGTGCTTTTCATGAAATATTCTCACGCAGTATCTATGAAGATGTTCTGGAAACGTCTATCTGGTGAGTAGCGTACCTGAGATGAAAACATGGCCCGTCATAACCCTCGAGGTTCAATCTAAAGTAAAACACAAAAACAATTTTGAAATTACAATGGAGCGAGATGAGAATGAGATGAGTCTGGCGGAAGCAGCCTTCGATAGGACCGGCAGATAGTGCATATTCATTATGACAGCGCTCAGAATGGACTGCAGGCACATCGGGGAACAGATGGCATTGTAATTTAAGTCTGAAGCCTCAGACAGGCGAACATCACTGCGTGTCAACACCGAACGCCGTCGCCCCTTTTAAATGGAATCAATTGAGTGCAGATTGGAGACGTTTTGCGTACAATAATTGAATATTACTGCCAGCTCATTTTAGCAACCTTCTGCTTGTCCTGTGGGTGCAGCTAGCGCTGGCACAGAGAGCATCCTCACACAGCGCGGTTTGGAGAAAGTTCCAGAACTACTGAAAAATTCATATTAATAGAGATTCATTTTAAAGAGGAGGATGCATTCTATTTGGGCATTTGTGTATCTGTGTGTGTGGTTGTGAGTTTATGTAAAGGTGTACGTCTATGCGTCTGTTTGTCTGTCTGTGTTTCAGAGTTTTTAAAAATCTTTTTCCCCAAACCTGCTGAAATGTGCGTGAGAGAGAGAGAGAGAGAGAGACGGGCCTGATTTACATATTCTCCGTGGTGTCCGTTGCATGTGTCTAGGCGTGAGCTCAACACAAAGCCCCTGGTATGTGTTGCACAGTCTGCTCTAAAGTAACCTCTTATCAGTTTCATCAGGTTTGTTTGAGTGGGATGACGCGATCAATAATCAGAACTGGTAATCAGTGATATTTTAAATAAGCATCAATCATGCTTACAAGGTTAGCCACGTTTATCTGTTTGCATTAAGGGAAGTAACAGAATGAATGAAGCACCCTGGTTGGGTTTGGTCCTTTCTTCCTCGCTCTGACTTCTCTGAGAAATGCCCGGTGGAAAGCAGTGGGGTCTCATTCTGTCAGCACCCTGGCTTGAGTCATTTCTCTTCGAGAGGGGTACTTTCGGGTGATTCTGGTTTGAGTGCCATGTGGGCCTCATAATTGCCTGTCTTTAAAGTCCTATATTATAGATCAAATTTTTCCTTGCCCTTTTACTTATATTTCAGTCCTTTGCCCACCAAACACCAAACAAAATGTGAAACCAGGTTGTCTCTGTGTTGTTGCTGCAGCACCCTTTTTGAGATATGGTGTCTGAATGACCTGTTTTGATTCTGTGCCCCTGTCGTTATCATAAGGGGTTTCATTTGCATGGCACACCTCATGAAGATAATATTTGGTTTTGGGCGCCTTTGTTCACCACGATGAGGCAGCCAATCAAACCAGAGCGCTTTTTATATTGACTGGAAACTCCACATAGTTAATAAGGGGAGAATATTTGAGGCGACTGATGCTGAATTATTTTTGCAAAAAGCTTCAAAATCTTTTTTACAGACATCAGGGAGTTGTCTTCCATTGTTAAGAGAATTGGGGAGATATAGGAGAAGCACACAAGGTGAGCTCTGCTGGATCTCTCTGTAGATGAACTTTTATGGGGAAAAAAAGTTGGGGGCGGAGTTAAAAAAATGTATTGTCCAGCTGCCCCGCCTCTGTGCTTTTGATTGGTCAGAGTGTGATTAACTCACAGAGGTATGCTGGGGCTGCTGGCACTATGATGCATTTGAATATGGATGTGTAATAGCCGGCCACTCCTGGGGTTCGGGCCTCTGTAAGCCATACAAATGCCCTTGAGGGCTCAGGGTTGGCGACTCATTGAATTTATGCTCAGCTCTTTCACTGTGAGCTCCTTCCTCCAGCACTGGCCGGTGTCCCCGCGGAGAGCCCTCCCAGGGAAGCTATTGTGGCTGGAATAGATGTGAGGCTGTGGGCTGGACCTGCTGGGCCCCGCTGGGTTGAGCATGAAAAATGGTGTGTTTGAATCCCGGCTGTGTAATGCCCACGTTTCTGACACCTACTACAAATATGTTACTACAGCTGTCTAATAAGGCTGACCGTACGTGAAATAAACATTCATTTATTCTTTTTTTCCATCTTCTAAATCTGGACTGCATGCAATCTGTTATTTAGATAATGTTGCAGTGCAAAGAATTAAAAGTATATTCCTCAAAAAATTGCGTGAAAGCTGTCCACCAGTCTTGCCTGACTTCCAGTGTTTTTTTTTTTATAATTATTGTTAGTATTATTTTATGTTAAACTAGGCGCACGTCTGTTGTTTTCAGACATTTCATAAGTATTGTTTCCACGTTCAGGGTATTTGCATGTGGCACAGTGTCTGTTGCCTCCAATTATCGACGCAATGTTGTAGTCAGAGGTCACAGGCGAATGTTTGCTTTGCAAAAACGGCCTGATCTGCCATTGGGGAGGACAGATAACCGTTATACACAGACCCGCTGATCTCTTCTCAGAATTTCTAAGTAACTGCTTTCATGCCAGCATTTTGCCCTAGAATATCATGGTTTGGAAACATGAGGTCAGTTTTAAGGTTTTATTTCCCTCAAAATTCTAAATTTGTATTCCTAGAATACCAGGAAAATTGCTCTCAACTGCCAGTAGTGATTGTTTTGTCGGCAAAATGCATGAAATAATGTGTTGATGTAGTGTTTGCAGTGTAGCAGAGGATGACTGGACTTAAATCTCTCCTCTTTCATTGTATTTGCTTTTTACATACCGTGCCATTGTTTTTCAGAATTGAGGTTTCACAATTACAGTTGGCTGTAAGGTATTCTTCTGCAAATGAACTATCACACCCGTGTTTGCTCTGAGGTGTTCTTGTACATGTATCGTCACAGCCATGTTTGCTGTAAGATGTTCTTCTTCGTGTACTATCACAGACCCACTATTTGTCAGTGTCTGATTTACGGTGTTTCTCATACAAACCTTAGCTTCTGTGGCATTTGTCTCCATTTCCTAATGGTGCTTCAGCAGTAACCGCATACGGGGTAGTTTTTCATTTTAATGGCTTCTGGAACGCTCACGTCTTGCATATAGACGAGACCAGTTAGTTCAAGCCAAAATATTCTTTTGGATAAAACATGCAACAAAAAAAAAAGCTTTTTGTGACATGAGGGTGAGGTTGTGGTGTTTAGGTAGTTAACCATATGATTTTTTGAATTCTGTGGCTCGTTTCACTGCGAACATGGAGGTGCAAAGAGAAACGCTGCTGTGTTTTTTCCTCTGTTTGGAGAGGGAGAGAGGGTTGAATTGACGGAGAGAATGTAAATTTTTTGAGCTTTGCGATTCACACGGTGGGACAGCTGCTTAATTTTTGCTTAAATTGCAGGGCATCTGCTGTGCAGATATTGTGATTTTATTCTTCTATTAAACTGAATAACTTTCTTGCCTGTGCCAGGGCCTGTCACGCACGCCCGAGCCGACCTGTTACTCTCAGGCTCTGCGAGTGGATTTGAAATCGGCAGAAATGAGCGGTCTCTGGACCTCTATCCGAGCTGAGCCATTAGGGAGTAATGCTGCAGAAATTCCGGTGGATGTGTTCTGCGCTCAGAAGGGCTCGCTGCCAGAACCCGCTTGGCTCCTGACCCAAAAATTCGGGCTCTGTGCGTCCCGCTCCGGATCGGCCCTGCGTGTATTTTTGTGTCTGAAACTGAACCATACAGGGATGATGAGATTTTAACCACACATCCCTCAAGACAAAAAAGATTAATTAAGCTCACTCCACGCAAAAGCACAAGGCATGCACACGCACACGCACACACACACACACACGCGTGCGCTCACACACCCAATAGTGTGGTTGGTGCAGCTCTGACTGTGGAGAGTGAAGGTTTTAATCAATCTGTATTAGGGAGGGAGTGCTGCTTGTGCCCCTGTGAGTGCAAGATGCCTCACTCGCCTGCACCCTCTTTCACTCCATCGCTCACCCTCTCTATCTCTCTCCCTCCCCTCTTCACTCCGTTGTGACAGTCTGTCGCCCCTTTTTCCTTGTCTCCTCTCACTCTCTCGCTCTCTCAGTCTTTCTTCCCTTCTCTCTCTCCCTCTTACCTTTCTCCCTCTGTCTTTCTGCCTTTCTCGCTCTCTCCTTCCTTCTTCTCTCTCCCTCTTTCTTCTTTTCTCTTTCTCCTCTCTCTCTCTCTCTCTCTCTCTCTCTCTCTCTATTAGCCAGCCCCGCCTCCCTCCCTGCGATCCTCATGTATTACTATTAGAAGACATGCTCACTGGGAGAATCGCCCTGTTCCTCTGTTTTGATTAATATTTTATCAGTCGCACGGGGCAGAAATGCTGCTCTAATAAGTAATGGAGGGGATTCGCCTGCACTGGGGCATGATGGGAGGGGTGGCAGGGCAGGGGCTGCTGGGAGTTTGCCTGGGTTCGAGTCTCTGCAGCGATGCTGGGTACCTGTGGTGCCACGTCATGGCTGCATGAGCGATCGCCTGGGCCACAGGAATTACTCCTACCATCTCCCCTGCTACGGCCATTACTGCTGCGTGGCTACTGATTTTTACGGATGGCGGTGGATAAAAGAGCGCGCTCTGTCCCCCCAGCACACTTAATTAGCTACAGCGGGATAATTAGTCCTTTGAAGAACAGTCATTTTTGAATGTTTTTTTCCCCCACAGTTCTAAAGGAGAAGGTACACAGCAGCAGTTGGGTGTCAGCGTTGCCATTGAGCGTCTTGCCATTGATAGTCAGTTGATGCGGCGACACGGCTCGCATCACTTCACGTCCGACGACTGCGTCCAGAGAGAGTCCATCGTCAACATTCTAACTGAAGCAATTTTCCAATGGCAGACGCTAGCATTCAATTTGTTTTGTGAATAGAAATCAAAATGAAATTGGCTGTTATTCCCATATAACACCCAGTTAACTTGAATAAATAGGCATTATTTTGCAATTCTTGCCTTCAGCAAATCAATTGAAGACCTGTGTGCAAGAAGTACCTAAGTCACAAAATAATACTTCTGAGATTCTGGGGGTCAAAGTTTTCAAAACATGTTGCAGATAATGACAATGGGCAATGGAAATGGACCAGTGCACAAGACTTGAGTGCTTCTTTGCAGAAATCTTTGGTATCAGAAGATGCTCTGGCCATTGTAGCTTTTAATACTGGTGTCAACTCATTTTTTGCAAAATGTGACTTAAGTACTTCTTGCACACAGGTCTTCAATTGTGCTTTTAAGGATTTTGACAGTTTAGCTAACTTTAGCATTTGCTAAACTGTCATCAGGTAACACACCATTGACTTGCTGTAGGCCTGTAGTGGTGGTCTGTTAAACTTGGTGACAAAATATATATTACTAATTAGAGCTAAGGCTTGCCTGCATATATTAAGAATAACTAATAAATCATTAAATAAATGACTAAACAGCAAGAATAACATTATTTTACTTACGCATGATGACTGACAAAGCGGATTGGCTGTTATCTGCACGATGATGTAGCCAACGGATTCTGGCAAATTTCACAGCTCGCGATGCCCGTGTGCTGCGCGGACACTGGTTCAGAGATTCGGGGAATGCCTCCCCAGCTAACACAAGGCATTCTCCCATTGGTGCGGCTGTTACAAACTGGGCAAAAGTGGAGGAAATCGCAGGATTGATGTGGAGCCTGTAGATCACGTTTATAATGAGGATGAGGAGAAATGGAAGAAAGCTTTGAGAACTTGCTGTACCTAATAAATTGCTAGCTATTCTACCATTCATTCCAGTGAATTATGCATTTTGATTGGTTAACACCAGGTATCTATTCACCGGTAAACTACCTTGCACTGGATCAAGACCTTGCGCTGCATGAAGAGCTCTCGCTTGATTATCGAGCAGCGTCAATAGAAAACGTAGGCTATTAATTTCCATAGGGGTGTTGACAAGAGTCATGGTAGAATGGAGATAAACCCACCGTTTTTTTCGAGCACTCTGTATTTATCGTAGGCTAGATACCTGGAAATTTACGTTTGAAACCGAGCACTTCAAATGAAATTTCCAGGTATCCATCCTACGATAAATACCTTGTGTTCGGAAAAAAACTGTAGGTTTATCTCCTAAACAGTTTACCTCCCTGGTAGAGACACGAAGGTGAATAATTACAGTTAAGAGTAAGAAGCTAGAGTTACCCTTCAGAGTAAGTCGATCCAGCCGCCACTGAGACAAAACCAGCAACTTATATGCAGTGGACAGTCAGGCAGGAGGGAGTGGCCACAGCTGATCACACTACTTAACAAGACAGACCAATTAACTGTGAAACTAACAGACTGCTGCAACCAGTTAGGCACACACCAGGGTTGTAAAACCTGCAATGTTATGCTGATGACGTAATGAACGGGCAGAACATTTCGGGAGCGTTGTGAGGTCGTTCCATGCTAGCAAGGCTGTGAGGTGCTGGGTTTTGTGTGGGAGCGGACGTGTTGTCCTGCAGGTTTTTGTGTGGGAAGCGCAGGTTCGATTCTGTTTGTTGCTCCTGGTTGTAAAAACACATGGCATATGAAGATGTGAACTCTATGTTGTGTGTGTGTGTGCCTGTGTGAGTGTGTGTGTGTGTGTGTGTGTGTGTGTGTCTTGTGTATACGTGCATATAAAACACAAGGTCATCTGTCGGTATGCTGGGAATCCTCTGGAATACCAGTGTTTTTATGTCACCTGGGACGGCAGTTTCTAGGCTGGCATTGTCAGAAACAAATTGCCTCGACTCTGTGTGAAAGCTTGGGCGCGCGTAAAATGGGATTTCACGGCTCCGACTCTGGTAACTTCCTGCGGTAACTTCCTGTGTCCGCCGCGTGGAGGGGATGAGCGGTGTGTGACAGCCGCTGATGGGAGTGTGTGTTCTCTCTGCTCGGTATCGCACAGGCTCGTGCTCTCGCTCAGTAAGCCTTTTAGCAGATTCCTCTCCAAACGGATCGCGGTCGAGTCTTTGGCCCCAAGCCATGCCGGGACGCCTGATCAAGGCTCCTCTTTTTAATTTTGTGACAGAAATGTTGGTATTCAGTTTTTCAGCAGTGCATGATAATGAGCTGTACTTCATTAACACACGCAGAATTCTAGTTTTGGTTTCGAAGCCAAAACTCAAGTCTTTTGTTTGCGAACTAAAGTGCGTGGAATCACTCCTCTCTGCTCGGTTTGTTTGGTAAAGTCGATAATTCCCTCTGTAACAACATCTTTTCAGTCCTCCAGTGTAGATTTGGACGCTTTCTTTGAATTGCAAAATTGTTTGCAGACTTCTTTATTTGAGCGCTCTAGCTAAGCCCATTGTAAAACAGACACCAGCTCTGCAGTTCGGTTACTGCCTGCTTCAAAACAAAAGTCTTTGCTTTAAGAATAAAGATCCACAAGTTTCAGGGTGTCAAGTGATGCCAAGATTGCATTAGGAAAAATTTAACTTATCAGAATAGTAAGTTGTATGACGATGAATTAAGATGGCTCCTACATTGTGCGCCGTAATTCACTGAAGAGTAACACAGTTTTTATTATTTCGGTTCTGTTGGACAAGTCAATCACTGGATCTTAATCCGACTGAACATGCATCTTACATGCTGAAGAGGAGACTGAAGGCAAAAAGTCCCTGAAACAAGCAGGAAGTGAAGACGGCTGCAGCACAGACCTGGCAGAGCATCACCAGGGAAGATACCCAGTGTCTGGTGATGTCTATGTGTCACAGACTTCAAACAGTCATTGGAAGCCTATTCACCCAAATGCTGAAATGATTAATTTATTCCTCATTTTGTTGAACTGTCCTATATTTTTTATGCTGCCAAAAAGGGGAGACTATGTACCAAAATGTGCTGTTATTTTTAAACAGTTCATCCAATATGGATGAAAACACCATCAGTTGAAAGGTGAGATTCTGCATCTCATTGCCATAGTTTCAAAGATAAAGTTCAGAGCTAATCATTATGAGCAGAAGTGTCACTGAGGTTATGGCGGAGCACAGGAGCTTGGTGTTCATCTCCACAACTGTCCTACCTGGAGTTTCTCCCTCGGCATACAGTGAAATTGAGAAAAATACTTCCCCATTCAACCCCCTTTGTTTGATAAGGGATATAAAATCTTCAGCATGAATGTAGCTTTTGAGCTGCACTTGTGGGACCAGGCCGAGGGTGTGTCCTCTCTGTAATTAGTAAGAGAACGTGTGGCTTTGGCTGGTGGAGCTGTACTCAAGCCCCACCTTATCTTTAATGTTTGGAGCCTGTGATTGGTCGGCCGGCCTCTCCCCTCCTACCCCCTGCTCCGCCCCCAGTCACCCCTGAATGTAGCCAGCCGTTGTATTTCCCCATCGTCTTGGTGCCCCCCCACTGCAGTGATGTATTAGGAGCTTCAATCAGGGCCTTTTATGAGCGCGCTCCCTGACAGCTGAATGGCTCTCTGAGGTCAGATATGCGGGATAGGGACCTGTCTGCCAGCTACTTACGGCCGCCTGAAATATTCATGAGGACACTGAGAGCAGTGCAGTAAGCCCTCTCCTAAAGGCAAAAATTTATAATTGCTGTCAGTCATACCTGTGAATAAGGAGTGTTAACGATCGTATTTCATCTTCGCTATTCCTTCTTTTCCGCCTTTAGTCCTCAGTAAAATTCACCTGGGCAACCAAAAAGGCGTGCAGTCAGAGCCGCTGAATGTTTGGAAGTTCCACGCAATTTGCCCCTCCGTGCCCTTTGTAGACGCACCCTTATTAGCACCTGTATGGCGGTAAAGCTCTCGACTTGCCTGTGCTGATTTTTTATCTTGTTTAATCCTGCTGGTTGGACTTATAAGCCTGCCTTACTGTAGTTTTACCGGCCTGTTTAATGATGAGTGCTTTAATCAGTGCACAACCAGTGTACTGGTTAGATTTCTGCCAAATGAGCTAAACAAATGGAGCTGCGACTCTGAAACAAAATGGCAGCTCAGAAAGTTTGTCACGAGATGCTTGTTACAAGGCAAGGCAAAGCACATCGGCAAAGCACTGTAAGGGCAAAGCACGCCGGCATTTAAAAAAATCTTCCCCTCAGCACAGTTTGACTCCCGCAGAAAGATCTCCTCACTGAAGGCTGGCCGCTAAGTGGAGGTGATGTGTTATCCTGTTAATATAAACTTGCGCTCAGGTGATATTAAGCTTTTCATTCTTTTAATTGGGAAATGATCCGCTGGCAGGCAGAGAGGGTGGGGGATGTACTCCACCAGCCTTCCTTTCCACTTAGTGTTACTCTCTCGCTCTGCGACCTTGTGCTGTCACATGACCTGGATCACCTCAGCATTCCAGAAACGTTATCATACTGAGGGAAAGAGACAGAAAAAATCATATGAGTTTTGTTGACGTGTACATGAATTATTCTGCTAGTACTGCTTGTGGTTTTCCCGCTGGTACATTGGTTTTGATTAATTATGGTGTGTTGGTAATGTTTCTATGTTTTGGGTTGGAGGCCCCACGCTCTGTGAATAGGGGTCGAGACATTAGCGAAGCCCAATGAAGATGGACCTTAATGGAGCTGATATTGCTTGGTCAGCTTTTGTGCTGTCCTTGGTGCTTCAGGTATTGTTTCTGCTTCAAACAGGTGTATGTGTGTGTAGGAGCATGCATGTGCAGGTGTGTGAGTGTGTTTAGGCTCTAATGAAGGGCAGTTTTCATTTTATTAAATGCTGTTGGGAGCTTGGGCATAGTATTTGTGTATTTCAGATAGAGTTACATAGGAGAAGGAACCTATTGGCTCTGTTTGGCTGCAGTACCTCTATTTATAGAGCATCCAGTGACTTGTTCAGGAAGTCGGTTCATTTTGTTGGGGTTTAATGCAAACAGAGAGAAGATACTGTTCCCCTATCAAGTGCTCTGGCTGTAGATCTTTATAACTGTAACATTGTGTCTGTTTAAGAGAATGGAGTTCTGGATAAGTAAAGATGTGTCCGTCAGACACATTCTGCAATAAAGATTTTAGTATTTGTTATAGTTACTGATTTTCATCGAGTTTTAGCTCTTCACACCTCTAATCCTGTTTCACTTGAATTCTTTGGGTCGCTATGGTCCGTTTCCTGTTCTCCATAGTGGTTATGTTACTAAGTGGCGCGGTCAGAAATCCCCGTTAAGCGATGGGACGCAGAGTTCCTGTTATCGGTCTTTACTGGCTCTGCGGACTGCAGCCTGCCCTGGTGTACATCACAGATGTTTGGTTTTTGACAGACAGCTGTCAGATGCTGAGGCCTGGGAGAAGTGTTAGTGGTGATGCTGTTCCAGGTACAGCCGTTTGGTGGAACAGACCTCCCATAAAACACACCGCCTCTTTCATTTCATCGCCTGCGACTCGTGTCTGGGGCTCGGGGGGCTGTGTTCATATGTTTAAGGGCTTCAAAGACCCCAGAAGAAGAGGAACGCGTTTGAACTGAGTAACAAAGTAGAGGAACATATTTTTTTCCTTTCCCTCCCAAGAATTTCTGCTAAAACTCTGAAAGCAGAGGTCATCTTTTAAAAAGGAGAGGGTTCTGTTGGATGTCTTCTTTTGAACGTTGTTTTATTGGGAAAAAAAATCTATCTCTTTCTCTCTTTTTCTTTTGCTGGAAATATTTTTCCCAGGCGGAGTAGCAGAATTTCCCTTTCATTTGGCAGAAGAAAGGCGCAAGGTCGGCAGGCTTTGCGGGGATCACATGATGGGGCCTTAAATGTAAAGCCCACCTGACTGCACCTGTCAGCCGGGTCCTGCAGCTCGCGGGTGTACTGACATGCTCAGCGGGTGTATTGGCACGCTCAGCGTGTGCGATATCTCCCATCATGCTCTACTGCAGAGTCCCTGCACCTTCAGTGTTCAGTCACACTGCTGTTCAATTATAATACCGCTAACGATAATTTTATATATATATATATATATATAATATAGCGATATATCATTGTATATAATAATGTGATAATAATATGGATAATGGTAATAGTAGTCATAATATTGATGATTATAAAAATATGAATAGTAATTCTAATAATAATTTTGTTGACGATCATGATAAAGATTTAAATAAATATAAATAACTACAGCGTATTTAAAGCAAGAAAAGTCTGTTAATTCCGGGTAAGGTCATCGATTATTACTTTGTACTGTACTCCTGTGTCCGTTAAAAAGGTTTTTAAAAAGGTTTTTCTATTAAGTCAGGTTTCATTCTATGAATGTTTTTTTAAAGACAATTATTAGGTATCCATCTATTTACTGATAGGTATTGGGACATGGAGTGCGAATAGTAGTGAGGACGTGCATTGTGAATAGGCAGGTAGTAGGAACGCTATGCAAAGCAGAAAGACGTGGATATTGAGCTGTTGAGAAGTAAAGGCTGACAGAGAAAGAGACGTTTATGGGAATATGGAGGAGAGATGTGCCTTTATTTTTCTCTGTGTGGAAATGATTTTAGCATTTCACTAAAATATAGACTTCCCTTGCGCACTCTGCCAAAGCTATGTCTTGCATATTTCATAAATCTCTTATTCAAACTGAAAAATTTACATTTTATTTTACATTAGCGGGTGGGAGTTTTCCTCTTCAAAATACTTGTCATCAATATGACATTTTCGCATTCATTGTCATGTTATTTTCTCGAGGAAAACTTACTCATTTATTCTGCAGTTAAACACTGCTGTATTGTTTTAAGAAGTTGAGCTTAGTTAAAATAAGAATTCTGCTGGCCAAAAAGTGAGAGAATTGGTATTGTAATTTGATTGTTTTTCATAGAATATGACATTAAGATCCTTGTCACAATGATGTTGCGTTAGCAGAATAGTTTATATTTATTGTGTTATGCTGTTAAAGAAATTGACAATTAAAATGTTCCTAGAGGGCTTGCATAAGGTTCTCAGTAATGGAAGCTGCATTGTGTTTTGGTGGGCTGCCCAAAGCAATGCGTACCTGTGTGGGAATTAAATGGTAAATTACGGCTGTGGGGAGCCCTTCGGTGACACTGCTTCCTCTGTGGCTTGAGTGAAACTGCGCTGATAATGAGCCGGAAATGTTTCTTCATTAAAACTGACAGTAAAGCAAATGCCTTTCAAGTGCAATTGCCCTGCAAATCTGTCAAAATTTTCTCCGCAAAGCATAAAATGATGCTCAACAAATCACAAATAATTCTTTAATTTACCTGCTGGTCTGCCAAATATTGAACCTTAAAAACTGCAAACGGAAAAGAGTTATGATTCACTTCCCCATTGGCTTTTAATTCATTTTTTATTGTAATTTATTGGATGCATAAATTGCGCGGCTAATGGCTTGTTTAAGCCAATGTAACAGCACAGCTGATGATTCAGTTCCTGTACTTTAAACAAGCATAATACTAATAAACACCAATAAATCTACAAATATGTCAATTTCAGCCCAAACCTAATGTGTGCTCAGTTAATCCTGGGCTTGACAGGTGTAATTTACTGGATGTTTTTTGTGGGCTGGACGCACTATTAGGGAAATTAGCGCTGTAGTTTGTTAGAAACCCCATCAGCTGTAAGAGTCTCCCTCAGTTAGCGGCGATCCTGGACTCCGCCTGTGGCCCTGTTCTCTCAATCAGCGACTCTCGAAGCTTCTTAAACTCTCACCCAGCCTGTAACGGTGCACAATGTGACATATTAAGCATCTCAGGACGGACGATTAATATTTGGGAGTAATGAAAAGTTATGGAGAGCGTTTTTCGCAAGGCGTGAAATAGCACAGAGAGAAAAGATAATGCTGTAATCGAAGCGCACGCGCTCCTGTAGAATCGGCCATCTCTGTAATTTCAGTATAAAATCTGATGATTAAGAAAATATCTCTCTGAGTTTGACATTGGGTCAGACTGCAGTGCCGATGACTAGATAAAAAATCTTGGTGTTAATAGCTTTGTCAAGGGGGATCCATCCATGCATTTTTGTGGTCTTTATAAAGTAAGTAATTTATTTTAATAAAAATCTCAGGTCTCCCTCTAACTGGTTGAATCCACGTCTGTAATCCATGGTTGAGGGGCTGAGTGCAAAGATTATAAAATATAGATAACTCTTAAGATGGGGATCTCTCTCTCTCTCTCTTTCTTTCTGTCTGTGTCTGTATCTCTCTCACACAGTCCTTCGTTCTCTCTCTCCTCTGAAACGCCTCATAGTGATGTGTCTCCTCTTCTCCTAATCTCTTCATCAGGGCTTTTGGTTAAATGGTGATGCATGATCCCGGGCTGCTCGGTGGCGCTCAATTAATCATGGGGTCCGTGTTCGACGTATCTACTTTTTATCCATCTCTTAAATCAGTCAGCACTGCTATTGGCAGCAGTCTGGGCATGCTCCTGAAGCGCTGATTGAAGTGGCATTGTTTGGTGGACGAGCCTCTCTCAATCAATAGGTGGCCTTACTAAATTACAGTTTGCATGAAAAATGAAGGCCGTCCACTGAGTGGTGCAGGCGTGATCTGTGTTAGAGGAGTTGCGTGTGCAGCTGTATCACAGTGCAGGCCCGATGTGTGTTAGAGGAGGTGTGTGTGCAGCTGTATTCCAGTGCAGGTCCGATGTGTGTTAGTGGAGATGTGTGTGCAGATGTATTACAGTGCAGACCCGATGTGTGTTAGAGGAGGTGTGTGTTGGAGCTGTATTACAGTGCAGGCCAGATGTGTGTGAGAGGAGGTGTGTGTGCGGCTGTATTGCATTGCAGGCTTGATGTGTGTGAGAGGAAGTGTGTGTGCAGCTGTATCACAGGGGGCTCTCCCTCTGTGCTGTGCTCCGGATTGCACCTCCACCCTCTCCGCCTGAAGATCAACAGATAACCTCACCGGTATTTTCTGCAACATCCTTATGGACTGAAATTCCCGTATAAACACTCTAACGTCACATCTTTAAACCTTCTTTATACAACGGTTAGTTCCGAACGAGTAATTTGATTGAACGAAATGCATTGCATGAGGGCTGATGATAGAGTACAACATTACTAGGACATATAACAGCAAAATCACTCTCAGATGTCTTAATGACTGCCGAACACAAACTTAGCGCTACATTGTTAGCAACAGTCAAGTCCTGATCCATTTGTGGAACTATTTGCGCTGGCGAAGCCACATAACTGATTAAACAAAGAAATCATAATTTGTTGTCGCTTATTGCCGTCAACTAATAAGTGGCATTTGTTGAACTGTTGTATAAAAGCAATATCACACTCGAGGTTGTGGTGTTGTTGCTGAATATCATCACGGCTGTGATATCTTCGGCACTCGGTCTGCCTACAACCGCATCGCCGCTGTGATGATATTCAGGAACAACATCACTCCCTCTCGTGTGAGGGAGGTTTTGGAAAATGTTCCTAATTCACCTTTTTGGATTTACTTATTACTTCATGTAGACCCAACAACAGGTACAATTTTTGTCCTGTATAATCTTCAGTCTGAGATATGGAGGCTTCAAAGAAGGGCTCACAGCCCTGATAAACTGCTAAACTCCATCACTCATTACTTTTGAACTCGTCATGCTACATGTTTGAAATTTTCAGGGGCTGTTCTACACTTCTGGTTGTCTATAACTTCTAAAATGGTTGTCCTGCAGTTGGATATTTGCCAAGATATTGTATTAAAAATTGCTCTGAGTGAAGCAAGTCGTGCTGAGGCCATGATATTGCTGAGCAAAAATGAAGTTAAATTGTGTGATTGTCCTTTATCAAACTGTGTCTGTGCTCTACCTGTACTCTAAATGAGGGGAATCCTTTACTGTAAGGTAAAAAGAGCTTTAACTGTGATGAATGCAGAAGGAAACGTCAATCTGTGATGAAAGCAGACTGAAAGTGTGTTGGACCTGCTTAAAATCAAGTTCTAATGACCCCAGGCAATGAGGGGGGCACGGTTTAGCTGTGACCAACTGAGCGAAACACACATCTGGGTACATGCAGTGCAACTCCATTATAATTCTGTAACATGCTGTCCACAATTTATCTGGGGGTGAGCTGGGTAGAATATTTGTACTGAGTGATAACATTACAGATCAGTCACTGTGGGTTCAGTGTGCAGGGGAACCGGAGTTAGTGCTCATTTCTGACTCACAATCACAGAAAGTCAGAGGGGTGCACACATCACAGGTCGCTGCTGAAGCTAACTTAAAGCTGACGAGACGCATCATGTCACTGTAATGCCATGCAGGTCACTGCCTATCCTGCGAATTAGGCATTTACATCTCACTGTACACTGTTCCAGCAAATACTGTCTGTCCTGTGGGTCTGGCCTGCTCCAGCAGACACACTTCAGTCATTTACAGCTGAAATATCATCACTCCTGCAACTGCTCAGCTGTTGTCATATGCAGAGAGTGTGTGGCTGTCCCATGTGCATCGTTCACTTGGGCACCAGAGAGCGGGCCAACCTTTATCTCTCATCCATCCATCACCACAAGTCTCCTACTAAAGACCCTTAAAGTATAACTGCTTTCCTTTACCTGCTCATGGTCGTTTCAAAAGTACTGACCGTTTCTCTTAAAACATTCTTTGTTTCTGAAAGACATGTAATGCAGTATCCTTTGATTGGGATGTGTGTGAGTGAGTGTGTGTGTGTGGGGGTATGTGTGTGTGACTGTGCGAGCTGAATGTATGTGGCAGTGTGTGTGGGAGGGTGTATTTGAGCGTAATTGAGTGTGTGGACAGCAGTACAGTAAGATACACGCCTGTGTTCTGCGGGTGTGATGTGGTCAGGCTTGTTAAGACCCAGTGGACAGGGCATCAGGGCAGACCTCCCAGCTCTCCAGGGGTATCCCCCCCCCACCACTCCCCTCCACCTCCACTGACCTGTCCCGACCCCTCCCGGCCCCCCAGGGCCCTCAGGACCCCAGGATCCCCCTCTCCATTTAGGGTTTTGGGAGCGAGGGTGGAGGCTGGCGGGTGGAGCGGGAGCTGATTTTAGCTGCCAGAGATGTGCTCTCGCCCTCAGCTATTAATCATCCGGCGCTTATTTACCGAGGCCTCCGTTACTGTTCAACACCGGTACCTAGAGGGTCAATTAGAGGCTACAAGACACATTTCTGCACTTTCTTTCCTCAGCAAGACACAAGAGGGTCAATTAGGAGGCGTAATTTCAGCAAGAATGGCTCGGACCTCCTGATCACAATCCGTGCGGAGAATTTTGGGGGAGTCCAGTTTTGGAGGGGGTGGTTCGAGAGGAACAGGAGGTTAGTTAGCAGGTGAAAGAGTCACAGACCCCTTCTGACATTTTTCTGAAAAAACACTTTCAGTTCGCCTGCGGCGATACATCTGAAGTGATGTTTTTATATTTTTGAGTGATGTACAGCATGTTCTGTATTTTAACAGAGACCTTTGCATGTAGAGTGTTAAATCCTACTCAGTTCATTTAACATGGATGTAAACAGCTTAAAATTGCAGTTGATTATTTGTACTTTAATTGCACTTAACAATGGACTGAGACGTGTTTGAATTGCTCCCTGTAACGCTGTCACCGGCTAAATACTTCCGGACCTCTCTGTCTCATGTTGTAGTCTTGTACAGGCGGTGTTTATATAAAGTGGTGGGGTGAAGTAGACATTGGAGATATAATATAAATGCACACATGCCACTGAATCTCATTTATAGGTGGCCACATCAGTCTGTGCGTGTTAGTTTTGATCCCTCCTGTTGTATTGCTTTAATAAGAGAAAGAGCCCCTCTCTCACAGTGCAGTTTACGGCGCTGCTCTGATGCAGTGACTGCTGGTCAGGATCTCGGGCTGTAAGGATGGACAGGGAAGTAACCGATGGTAAATACTCCTGCTGGGCCATTACTCAAATCTCTGTTGAAAAGGAAGGTTTTTTTTCCCTCCTCTTTTTAATATTTCATAAATCTGATGATTCACTGTTTGGCAGCTCTGGCCCTCCTTACACTTAATTCTGTAGACTGGGCTGCAGGCGCGGGTGCGGGCTGGCTGGCAGCTCCATTGTGTTAATTGCAGTAATGATAGATCGGCAGGCCGATAGAGGGGATGGATGGCAGAGGAGGCTGGGGGCTCTCGCTGCCCGAGACGCTGAGAGATGAGCGCTTTATTTACTGTAAAAGCTTCCGGCCGAAGCCGCCGCCTCCATTTCATACCTGCTTTTATTTCATAATGGGAATGCATCTCTGTATTCAGCTGAGTCGCCCGCCTCCCTGAAACACCATGAACATGCATCACTGCTCCGGCCCTGGGCCTGCGCTACTGCTACGCTGCAGAAATCTGTGACACAGGTACCTGCACTGTGCTGCAGGTATCTGTGACCTACACTTCTGCCCTGCGCTGCAGGTATCTGTGACCTACACCTCTGCACTGCGCTGCAGGTATCTGTGACCTACACTTCTGCCCTGCGCTGCAGGTATCTGTGACCTACACTTCTGCACTGCGCTGCAGATATCTGTGACCTACACCTCTGCACTGCGCTGCAGGTATCTGTGACCTACATTCCTGTACTGCGCTGCAGGTACACATGACTCACACTCCTGTACTACGCTGCAGGTACATGTGTCCCACGCTCCTGTACCACGCTGCAGGTACATGTGACCCATGCTCCTGTACTACGCTATAGGTACATGTGACTCACGCTCCTGTACTACGCTGCAGGTACATGTGACCCATGCTCCTGTACTACGCTGCAGGTACATGTGACCCACGCTCCTGTACTACGCTGCAGGTATCTGTGTCCCTTGCTCTTATACTAGGCTGCGGGTACATGTGATCCACGCTTCTGTACTACGCTGCAGGTATCTGTGTCCCTTGCTCCTGTACTAGGCTGCGGGTACATGTGACCCACGCTCCTGTATTACACTGCAGGTATCTGTGTCCCTTGCTCCTGTACTATGCTCCAGGCACATGTGACCCATGCTTCCGTACTATGCTGCAGGTACATGTGACCCACGCTCCTGTACTACGCTGCAGGTACATGTGACCCACGTTCCTGTGCTACGCTGTAGGTACATGTGTCCCACACTCCTGTACTATGCTGCAGGTACATGTGACCCACGCTCCTGTACTATGCTGCAGGTTTCTGTGTCCCTTGCTCCTATACTAGGCTGCGGGTACGTGTGACCCACGCTCCCGTACTACGCTGCAGGTATCTGTGTCCCTTGCTCCTGTACTATGCTGCAGGTACATGTGACCCACGCTCCTGTACTACGCTATAGGTACATGTGACCCACGCTCCTGTACTACGCTGCAGGTACATGTGACCCACGCTCCTGTGCTACGCTGTAGGTACATGTGTCCCACGCTCCTGAACTATGCTGCAGGTACATGTGACCCACGCTCCTGTACTACGCTGCAGGTACATGTGACCGACGCTCCTGTACTACGCTGCAGGCATCTGTGTCCCTTGCTCCTGTACTAGGCTGCGGGTACATGTGACCCACGCTCCTGTACTACACTGCAGGTATCTTTGTCCCTTGCTCCTGTACTATGCTCCAGGCACATGTGACCCATGCTCCCATACTACGCTGCAGGTATTTGTGTCCCTTGCTCCTGTACTATGCTGCAGGTACATGTGACCCATGCTCCTGTACTGCGCTGCAGGTATCTGTGTCCCTTGGTCCTGTACTATGCTATAGGTACATGTGACCCACGCTCCCGTACTACGCTGCAGGTATCTGTGTCCCTTGCTCCTGTACTATGCTGCAGGTACATGTGTCCCACGCTCCCGTACTACGCTGCAGGTATCTGTGTCCCTTGCTCCTGTACTATGCTGCAGTTACCTTTGACCCATGCTCCTGTACTACGCTGCAGGTATCTGTGTCCCTTGCTCCTGTACTAGGCTGCGGATACATGTGACCCACGGTCCCGTACTATGCTGCAGGTATCTGTGTCCCTTGCTCCTGTACTATGCTGCGGGTACATGTGACCCACGCTCCCGTACTACGCTGCAGGTATTTGTGTCCCTTGCTCCTGTACTATGCTGCAGGTACATGTGATCCATGCTCCTGTACTACGCTGCAGGTATCTGTGTCCCTTGCTCCTGTACTAGGCTGCGGGTACATGTGACCCACGCTCCCGTACTATGCTGCAGGTATCTGTCTCCCTTGCTCCTGTACTATGCTGCAGGTATATGTGACCCACAGTCCTGTACTACGCTGCAGGTACATGAGACCCACGCTCCTGTACTATGCTGCGGGTACATGTGACTCTCCAGTGATCCTGCTGTTGCAAAGTCTCTCCCTCACCTCTGGCGTTGTGTCATCACCTTTGAGTGCGGAGTATTCTCATTTTCATATGGGTTTCATCATACATATTAATTTATTTTTAATAAAATATCATTTAAAGTTTATACTCTAGACAATATTTTATGGGGAACTATTTAATTAAAATAACTTATTTTGGAGCCTGTGGGTGCTATACGGTATAGATGCGAATTCTGTGCTCTGTTATACTGTGAGGTTCTGTCCTCTTATAGTGGTTGTGAACTGAATGTGGCACTTTAGAGTACGTTTAGTGGAATATCACCATAAGAATATTTTGTGAAAGAATCACCTTGTTTGAATTGTTCAACTATAAATAAAAAGTACTGGAAATAACGTGGCTTTCCCTTGTACTAGAGTGGAGCTCATGGATTTCAAAATGGTCACGTTAAAGGAATACGCTCAACAGCTCATGTCTAGTGAGGTGCGCATCATCATGAGAAGTCACTGTAAATTAATGCTGAGGCAATGAGGGCTGGTTCTGCTTTCTCGACCTCCTTGGATTAATTAATGTTGTGGGTAATTGTGGATTCTGCTGGGGTCCCCTGGCGACCTTCCTGCTGACCCTGGCGTGGGAGCGCCGCTGCATTGGCGCTTGATGTAAATATGCGAGGAGTTTTCTAATTTTACCTCCCGCTGGACGCTGGCACTGATGCTCAGGGTTCCAGCAGAAGCCCCATTGTCCAGTGGACATCAATGGTGTGAAGAGCAGTGATTCGGTATCTCAGGTCAAGAGAACCACCCAGAATCCACCTCGCAGTCAACAGGGCGTTTTAACATTCCTCATATACATGATTTGCAGAGTCTGCTTGGAACAGATTGCACGCGTAATGAAATGGTAAAATGGGCGGGAACCGAAAGCATGGTGTCTCTCTCGCTTGGTCTAATGTGACGTGTGCCCTGCCAATGAAAAGTTTGACAGTCAGTTTTAATTGAACCCTCAGACATGTATGCGTTTTGCGCTTTAGATTGGGTTTTCCGTATCGAAGATTCCTGATTGAGTTTGACGCTCTGCTCGACTGTGGATAAGACCTTCTTTAGCATTGATTCTGGTCTTCCGTTGGCCAAAGTGGAGGATGTGAACCAGCTGACATTAACTCAAGCAATAATGAGGATGGGAGTGGTAATGTGAAATCCATTTTGTTTTCATAGTTGTAATTGATCAGGGGCCTCTCCCCCCCCCTTTGTGTTAGATCTTCTCCATCGCGATGCCCCTCGTTTTGGCTCAGCTGGGGGAAATTAGCTGAAGCACTAATTACAGTGGTAGGGACGCCAATATCACCGCATTGTTTTCTGAAATAATGGATATTCCTTCATTTATTTGCATGGCTGTTTCTGACTGATGCTCGTCTCTCCCTCACTCAAAGGGGCAGATTATCGTGCTCATCCTGTCACCTTTATTAACCTGGTCCTCCATGTAGTTATTTTTGTTTATTCACTTTCTGTATGTGTAATTCACATTGTATATTTTTTTTGGTCTGTTCTGAAATGTATTAGCACACCCGTACTTTTCATTTATTGCTTAAGATCCCTCCTGTCTTATTGACTAAATATGAAAAAAATAGTGTGTTATCTATGCCTGACTCAAACCTGTTTATACTTCATTCCTTAAGGCCCCGTGTCCACCAAAGTGTTTTTTCTCAGCTGAAAACGCCAGGCGCTCCGCTCAAAACGTCCAGCTGGGAGCGCTTGAGAGCGCTTTGGAGGCGCAGCGTTTTTCAGCTGAGGCACTTAATTGGTTGCTATGGTACAGAACATCTGCACAGGCAGTGGTTATTTTATTTGTTGCAAGTTCGTGATTTTGTATATACAAATCTTAGACAGACTATGTCCATTAGGTGTTTAAGTTAAACAAAAGTAGGATGTCCGACCATGGTCCGACGCGGACTGACCATAAAGATATATAATAGAACCAGAGAGAACGAGGAGGTACTTTTGCTTCAGCCAGTTAGCATGTTAGCTTCCTGCTTCCGTGTTTCCCACTAGAGACAACTTTATGGCCAACGACGTGGCGGCTCCATAGACACCAATTGAAAAGTGCACATTTTTTTCTTGCCAAATAAAGCGAAAAGAATAGAAAATGTATTCGCTAATCCTTCATTATTTTGCTCCTTGACCGACACCACTGTTCGATGTTTTCAAGGGGGCCTGTAAAATAAGAACTGATACTTAGAGCTTGATGACAGCTCGTGCATGAGTTTGGTTGTCCAGCTGTTGCTCTGACTGCAGCAGTTCAACGAAAAGAGTGAAAAGTGCGTGCGCGTTCTGGATTAACAGCGTTGCTTGTCATTTCCCCTCGAAAACATTCGCCAATCCGCACAGCCGACATACTTTCTTGGCCATTTGTGCTGTGTAATCAGATTGGCAATCTTATGAAATGGTGCCAGAAATAAGCACCCATGGAACGCCATTTTTATAGATGGCGTCGGTCAATTCTGTACTTCCAGGGCTGAGGTAGCTAGCCTAGCATTAACCATTGAAAGTAATAGGGGTAGTACTTCCTCGCTCTCTCCAGCTCTATTATATTACCTCCATGGGACTGACTGTTCGTCACTGTTCGTTCGAAGTTGCGTGAGAATTTACACCTCAGCGATGCACTGCTTAGCTATTTGGCGTTCAAATATTCAAAATAAGTTAACGTTAAATGAAAAAAGGAAAAACCCAATTCTGATTAGGTAGATCATAACTACTATTCAGACATAAATTAACGGCGCACATCGCTGTAGGATGTCACGTTCAATTTCAATAGGCTATTAACTGAATACAGTCTAGCTAATTATATTCCCGAAATATGAGTTTCGGGGATATATCATGGTTTCGCCCCACCCGCCGCCGCTGCCGCGTCCGCCGCCGCGTCCACAGATTTTAGCAGTTAGCGCAATAACTCAAAAAATAAAAAGATTTTGGGCAAGTATGCACTCCTAGGTTTGCCACCAGGTGGCGCTATATATTGAAAAAATCAGTTTTTTAGCCATATCTCTGGAACAATTACTTACACAGACCTCAAATTTGCCTCATATTGTAGGTCTAGTAAAGGGGAATCTATTAAAGGGGGCTTCAAGGATTGGGGAATTTCGGGGAAATACCCCTTGCTGTCGGCCGCTGACAGCGTAGGCCTAGCTAAAAACAGTCGTTGCTCACTGTACACTCTGTGCTAAAACTACGATTGGCAACATAACAAAGCTATTCATCACACAAAAGACATTAAAACATTCATATCGTCACGATCACTCATTTTCCAGAATTGAGTTCAGCAGACGGGCGATAAGCAGAGCTCCACTCTCGGTCACACATAAGCACCACGAATACAATGTTTCATAACGTCTGAGAACCATGCGGAGACCACTCCTTAGGCAATGTCCCATTAGTGTTCACATAGCATGCATAAAAACACGACTTTTTGTCGCACTTGAGGATAACGGTACCAACGATTTAAAAGTCTTCACGCGTTGTTAATAAATTATGTGTAGTTGTTAGAAAAATTAATTCATGGATTTAACAGAGCCCCGTTTCTGGGTGTAGGCTATATTGGTTTTGCGGGCATTGGTTATACTGTCTTTCCATTCTCGAAATATTTTGGGCTGTCTGCGCTTCCAGACAACATCAAACAATAACGCCATATTTTGGCGTTCTATTTTTTGTCCCACCGAGTTTTAGGACAACTCTCGAGTGGTCCCAGAAAGTCGGACAGTCCGACCAGAACGGAGGATGACGGGCCGCTTACTGAAACACCCAGAAAAAGACGGACTGTCCTATCCAAGCGAGGATAGTCCGTCGCTGGGTCAGACGGTTTGTCGTGTTTATTGAAACAGCCCTCAGGTCTCATTTAGCCTATGTAGAAACACGTTTTACCCAGTGAAAGCCTGATTTCAGCAGATGCAACAAAGTTTCATAAAGTTGCGCTACAAGTAGTACAGCAGAAGTATCATTTTAAGTGAAACCGCCGCAAAGTAACATTAGCCGTTGACGGTTAGGAAGCTATAGCCTATGTATTTATTTTTCTGATCAAATAGCTGATTGCCGCTTACCTGACAGACCCATGGCGAAGGAAATGTTCCTCCAAGGGGAGTCATGTGATGCGATGCGAGAAGAAGCCACGGAGTCGGGAGCTCCATACTGCATCGCTACTTTTCATCATTTTAAAACTTTTACACCAGAGATACTGTAATCCTGTACACTCGTTAACTAACAGGGGTGCAAAAGATGTCGAAACTTTCCAAGACAGTGGCCTGTGGAGATATTAAAAAACACTTAAGATCGTACTCGGCCGACGCCATGATGCAGGACCAAGAGGAAGATAGCGAGCCCGACCAGCAACAAGCTCACGGCATAGCTCAGGATATTAGTAACATCTACACAGCACTAACAAAGATCTCTGAAGATTTGGAGGGGCTTGCAGAAATACGTCACACTACTGCGTCGGTAGAGACTAAACTCTCCTCCTTAATTACGAGAATGGACGATGTGGAGAAGCGAGTGGAGTACCTGGAAATGACCGAGAAGGAGTGGCAAGCTAACCCGCCAGCTAGCAAGACAGAAGTCGGACAGATTTGGGACAAATTAGAAGATATGGAGAATCGCTCACGGCGTAAAGACAGAAGTCGGACAGATTTGGGACAAATTAGAAGATATGGAGAATCGCTCACGGCGTAAAAATGTCCGCTTCATCGGCATTCCAGAGGGCAAAGAGGGAGGAGACGTGGTGAAATTTTTGGAGGAGCTGATACCAAATTTGCTGAACATGGAAGGAAGACGAGAGATTGAATGAGCACACAGAGTTGCTAGCCAGCGACCCACAACAGGTGACCGACCCAGACCAATATTGGCCAAGTGTCTGAGATCATCGGACCGGGATGCGGTGTTGTGGGCAACGAGGAACAAGGGCAAGCTGAGCTGGGGAAACACTACTGTAATGCTTTTCCCAGACTACTCCAGAGCCACCCAGATGAAACGCGACAAATTCAAGGAGTGCAAGAAAAAGCTGCATGAACGCGAGGTGAGCTTCAGGATGCTGTACCCGGCTAAGCTGAGAATCGAGACACGTGAGGGTGAGAAAGCTTTCGACTGTCCCCGAAGCGCCATGGCTTTCATAGACGCTATGCAGTGAGTAAGGGAGGTTTTATGTTTGTTTTTTTTTTGAAAGTTACATTTTAGACACTGGTGCAGATTCATTTTCATGGTAGCGGTGCATGAGGAGTCACGACGAGTGGAGCCTCACGGACCAGACACGGACCGTCGGATTTCCGTTGGGGAGACTTTTATGGGGGTTGAAATGTGCAAGGTTCAGGTTCAGTTGCACACTCTTTATTTTGTTAGTTTCCGGGGACTGTTTGGCTTTAGTCATCACCACTGCGCTACTGTACTGTTTCTGATATTTTGCCGTGTGTTATTAAAGGGTAGGCAGGTATGTCCTCTCAAATAGGTTTAATGCGTCTCTCCACTTGGAATGTAAATGGACTGGGGAACCCCATAAAGAGAAAGAAGGTTATGATTATGCTCAAAAACAAAAAATATGACGTGGTATTTCTTCAGGAAACACACGTCAGCAGAGGAGTCTGAGAAGCTCTGTGGAGGATGGGTGGGACATGTATTCTACAGCATTGGCTCTAGTAAAAGCAAAGGTGTCATGATATTAATAAGTAAACAATACAATCTGAAATACAATCTCAGAAGCTAATTTTGGCTAATATATATGCACCAAATTTGGATGATCAAAATTTTTTTATTGATCTTGAAAGGAAGCTACAAGCCGCTGGGAATCATGCTGTGGTTCTGGGAGGGGATTTTAATCTTTTAATGGATCCAGCCCTTGACCACAGTGGGGCAGGGGTGCGTAAGATCACAAAGGCTGCCATGACATTGCAGAGAATTTGTAAATCATTAGGTCTGATAGACATTTGGAGGATTATGAACCCTTCTGGTCGGGATTACACATATTTTTCATCTGTACATAAGACTTATAGTCAAATAGATCTTTTTCTAATATCCAAAACACTTACTTCCTCTGCTGTGGGTTGTGAAATAGGGAATATTCTTATTTCTGATCATGCCCGGGTCGGCTTGGACTTATTACAACAAAGTGAGAGAAAGAAATCTTATAGGTGGCGTCTGAACTCGTCCCTTTTACAGGACCCAGCAAATGTAGAGTGGCTAAGGACAGAGCTTAAACATTATTCAGAGATCAATTGGCAATCTGTATCATCTGCAGGCATGGCTTGGGAGGCCCTGAAGGCTGTGATTAGGGGACGTCTTATTCAACACACTTCATATCGTAAAAAAATGAAAACACAAGAGTTGTGAGAATTGGAAAATAAAATTAAACAAGCTGAAGCAGAGTTGAAGCAACAAATAACACAAAATGGCATGAGAAAACTGACAAAGTTAAAATACCAGTGTAATAACATAATATCCCAAAAGATTGAATTTTATTTATTTAGGGCCAGACAAACATATTTTGAGTCAGGGGACAAAGCAGGAAAGTTACTGGCCAGTTATATAAGACAGACGGAGCTAGCCTCCACCATTCCTGCTGTTAGGTCGCCGGCTGGAGACCTGCTCACTGCGACTGTAGATATTAATAAAACTTATAAAGAATTTTTCACTGATCTCTACAGTTCAACATCTACCTCTAATGAAGAAGAAATTCATAAGTTTATAGAACCATTAGGACTTCCCAAATTGACAGATGAACAGAGAAATTTTTTAGACTCAGATATTACTATTGAGGAGATTAAAGGGGTAATTCAGGCTTTACCATCAGGCAAAGCACCTGGGCCAGATGGCTTTACTGGGGAATTTTTTAAGAGCTTTGCGACAGAGTTAGCCGAGCCTTTATTAGAAGTGTATAAGGAGGCATTGGAGAGAGGGGTACTGCCACCAACTCTAAGACAAGCACATATTAGTCTAGTTCCTAAGAAAGGTAAAGATTTGAATGAGTGTAGGAAATATCGTCCTATTTCATTAATGCAGATAGATGTTAAAATAATCTCGAAAAATTCTAGCAAACTGATTGGACAGTGTAATTGCTTCTTTGATCCACATTGACCAAGTGGGGCTCATTCGCGGTCGTAGCTCCTCAGATTATATTAGACGCCTCACTGATGTCATGTGGTCTGTGATTGGCGTTCAGTCCTCAGTCGCTGCGATCTCTGTCGACGCCGAAAAGGCATTTGACATGGTTGAATGGGGGTATTTATTCAAAATCTTGGAAGAGTTTGGATTTGGTATTACCTTTATAAAATGGATCCATGTATTATATAAGTACCCAGAAGCTAATGGGTTTATCTCTGATTATTTTAGGTTAGGGAGGGGAACAAGACAGGGCTCGCCTCTTTCTCCTTTGCTGTTCTGTTTAGCTATAGAGCCTCTTACAGTAGCAATACGTTGGGTGACTTACTTCCCAGGTGTTAATGCAGGTGGGACGCTGCATAAATTGATGCTTTATGCAGATGACATTTTATTACTGGTATCCGACCCCAGCAGATCTGTACCATGTTTTCTTGGAATCATAAACTCATTCTCAAAATTCTCCGGCTACAGGGTGAACTGGTCTAAATCCGAGGCGCTCCCCTTAACGGCTTACTGCCCCTCTACTGCCTTCCCTCCAGGTGTATTTCAGTGGCCTGAGCAAGGTATTGTGTATTTGGGTATCCGATTTCCTAGGCAGCTGAAAGATTTGGCTAAAGTCAATTTTGACCCATTATTACAAAAAATTACTTGCGATGTTGAGAGATGGGCAACTTTTAATTTGTCCATGGCAGGTAAAGTTGATATTTTAAAAATGAACTGTATCCCTAAGCTCAATTGTCTTATTCACTTACTCCCCTTAGAAATTCCCCATTATTATTTTAAAAGGTTTGACAGAATATCCAAGTTTTTTATTTGGAATGGTAAACGCCCCCGTTTGCACCACAGTGAGTTACAAAGACCAGCTGATAAAGGAGGTTTGGGGTTGCCAAAGATGTTGTTTTACTACTATGCTTTTAATTCAAGACACCTGGCCCATTGGTCTCTCCCTCCCAAAAGGGCCCCCCCTTGGTACGGTGTGGAACAAGCTGTAGTGGCCCCTCTGCCACCCCTGCAGATATTGTCTACTAAATTAAGTAAAGAAGCAAAAATGCATCCAATAGTCTCTCATCTTGAATTAATTTGGACAAAGGTTGCTCGAATATTTAAATTTGATCCCTTTCTGAATGTCTCTTCAAGTATATGGTTGAATCCGAAATTACGAATTGGTAAATTCCCCATTTATGGGAAGATGTGGCTGGAGAAGGGTATGGTCACATTGGGAGATCTGTATTATGATGGGTCATTGAAATCATTTGAGGACTTAGTGCAGCAATTCAGTATTCCTAGGTCTCGCTTTTATAGGTACCTACAACTTCGCCATATGCTGATAGGGATTTTTGGATCCAGTACATCAGTTCCCCAAAATGCAGAATTCCAAGATAAGATTCTAAAGGGTTTTGGAAAAGGACATGAGGCATCAGTCTATTATTCTATGATGATTCAGAACCTTGGTAATGGGCCCATTTTAGCTCTGAAGAAAATATGGGAAGGGGATATGAACCTGACATTCAGTGATGAAGATTGGGATAGGATTTGTAAAAATGTTAAAGTAACGTCAAGGGATGCAAGGGTACGCCTCATTCAATTCAAGATTATACAACGCTTTTACTGGACTCCTTCCAGATTGTTTAGACTGGGATTATTACCCACATCAAACTGTTGGAGATGTAAGTCTGAGGAAGGTCATTTAATTCATGTATTATGGTCCTGTGACAAAGTTCAACAATTCTGGGCAAAGATTTATGATAACCTATGTGAGATTACAGAGACACAATTCCCATTTAGCCCTAGATTATATGTTTTGGGTGATCATTCAGTTTTGACTGGACAGGGAAAACATATTAAAAGCTGGATCCAAACCAGTATTATGATTGGTAGGCAGATACTCGTTAGGGGTTGGAAGATAGAAGGGGTGCCCTCGTTGCAAGAATGGGCTGCAGAAATGGCACGAGTTGCAGCATTTGAAAAAGTGTCATATAAACAACTGGGTAGAATGGATCTATATGAAGGAAAGTGGGGTAAATACTTACATTTCTTAAAGGACTCCTGAAAAGGCTTATATAGTGGAGAGATGCAAGTCCTGAGTTTTCGTGTGGAGGTTTGCGTACCTGTGCTTTTCCTTTCCTTTTGTGTATGCTGTGCTTACGGATTCCAGCTATATATGTAAATTTGTGTGTATGTACAAGTATATGTGTAAGGGAATAAGTAGATTTGGGTATTTGCACATCAGTATATTAATAGAGGTATTTGATCTGTTTTTATTATGATTTTTAGTATTTTTAGTATAATTATTTTTATTTATGTATTTTTTTCTTTCATTAATGGTACAGGTGGTGCGGCTGTGGTTATTAGAGACAGGTTTGCTTCATATGAGAGAACATAATGTTAAATATCGGCAACCAAAGAAAGATCAACAGCCGGTGGTAAACGTTTAAGGGGGTTTGTTTGTTGGGGGGGGGGGATCTGCTGTGAATCTGCCATTCTGTGTTAACATGCTCTGTGACAACGTTAAAAAAAAAAAAAAAAATGTTAATCATAAAAAAAAGAAATGTGCCTCCAAGCATTATTTTTTAAGCTGATGTTGTGGTAGTCCGGGGATGTCATCTGGTAGAGACATGGGTATTCAGAGACAAGCAGTATTAGTTTTTCCTCCATAGTTGTTGCTCCGTTGTTGCTCCGCACTTGCACAGGTAGGAGGTGACGTTCGGTTGTTGCGGTGTTTGTCCCGCTCCTCCTGCACTGTGATTGGACGGCTGGGTAAAAGGTGACATTGAAGAGCGCAGCGCTTCACTCAAAGTTGAACATTTTTCAGCTCTCGGCGACCAGAAAAAAAAATGCTGAGCGCTGAGCGTTCAGCGCAGAAAAACCGACCAGCGCCTCTTTGCGCTGCTGGTGTTTTTAGCAGAGCGTTAATACGCGGCGCTGCCATTGCAAACAATTAGAAACATATGCTCAGAGCAGGAAAAACGCTTTGGTGGACACTGGGCCTAAGTGCGATCAAAGTTCTTGAATTGTGCTTAGGAGCTGATTAATGTAGTCCTTCAGTATACATAAAATTATTACTGGTCATAGCTAGTGCTTGTTTGGCACCGATCATTGTTGGTGTTAGTTTTGCATGCGCTATAACGCCTCAGTGAATAACCTCATAACACTGAGTGTTCCCTACATTTCCCTGCCGCTCCTCTCCTGAATATCTGAGTACAGTTTTGAAGACAGTGGGGATTTTACAGGAGGTTCCGGGCCGTTTCTAAAGCCTGTTTCAGCTCTGGCTCAGACAGGACCCCCTGTAGCGGGTGCGTGTTGGCGGCTGAGAGGCTTCTCTTCCCCCCGGCGGCGGCTGCTTGAGCGCGGTATTGATGCTCTGGCGCGGCGGAGTCACTCCTGCTGAGGCGCGGGCGGTTAATCCCGCCCCGTGCCACACCGCGCTCTAACTCCAGTGTGTTTTTCTCTCCGCTCTGCTGTTCTTAATGTCGCCCATAAAGGAAACAAAATAATAAAACAAAACCTGCGTGGCGTGACTGCTGCTCCTCTGGGGGAAATAAATGAATATCGTAAACCTGTCGACGGCGCTTCCCCGTTACTCCGCCGCGCTGCCCTCCTGTCCCCTCATCCCGTTTGAGTCCCATCCCTCCACCCGTCCAGTCTCGGGTTCCAGCTCTGGGCGACCATGATGGGGTCCAGCTCTGGAGGGTTTGTCGTAGCGGCTGCCTCTCGTCCAGACTGTGCTGTGCTGTTAGTCTGTATAAACCGATGAATGACCTCATCCTGGATCGGACACTGGGATCCCTCCACCACGCCGCGTGTGCCATGGGATTGTCAGGCCCTTTTGGCAGGCTTTGCGACTCATCGTAGCTTGTGAGATCTTAGGAAAGATAACGGCTCACCTGAGAAATGGCTGGGGTGGGTGATGTGGCCAACTGTTACACTGTCTCTGGGTGTGCCCGTATTTGCATCAAGCATTGAAAAATCTAAACACAGGACTACCTCAACATTGGTTTTGGCGTAATTTGGTGTAATTGTGAGTGCGTGTGACTCTATATCTGATGAGTTTTGTCATTGTGTATTATTACCCTTGTAGTTTTGTATGGCAGGAGCATACACAGATAAGCAGAATGACTTGTGTGTCACTGCATCTCCTCCTCTGTGCTGTGCATGGCTGCATTAGAGTATGTATATATAGCTCAGGGATGTAAACATATTTTTTGAGGTTGCTTAGCTAATCAGTTGAAAATGTAGGCGAGAATAAGAGAAATGAAATGGCACATGCCTCAGATGGATGGCCGATGAGGCCTTTTACCTCCAAAAGCCAAAAAAATCACTCAGGCATAAGTGCTGTCATCGGGCTTCAGGTTCTCACTGCCTCAGCTGATGCTGAATTAGCGCTACACTGCAGTTAGCTCACACCTAATTTACAGCTTTTTCTTTTTTTAAAGAAGTGTCCGTCTTGTAGTCTTCAGTGTGGTCAAACTGATGCTGTGATTTTGTGCAGTAAACGCGTCTTTTCCTGTGGAGCTGTGCATCTTTCAAAGGAAGTTGAGGAATGTCTGTCAGTACTTTGCGCTCGTATCGTTCATCCAGATTATTTTCCTTGTTTCGCTCTCAGGCTTCATGTAAAATTTTATCGAATCTCTGTGGCTCTATGGTGTGGTGAACACAGGACCTCCGTTAGACGAGTCATTGCACAGTTTAGTAACAATCATTGTATCCATTCTCTGGAATCCTGTGACGAAAGGACAAAAATGGCTACTTATTTAATGGTGGTCTTCATAGCGATATAGCAGATGGAAGAGGTGGGATTCAGGTTCAATTCCTATCCGCTATGACGAGGCGAGACACTATAAATAAGCAGCGACTGATCTGTGCTGTTAATTATGAATCACTAACTCTTCTAAAGAGGAAAAACTTAGAGGTCGCATGAGCTTATGACAGCCGCGGTGTCACTGTGTGGGAATTAGCAGAATTAAATGGTGCTCATGCACTTCTTCACACATTATCTGTTTGTGAAAATGATTATCTGGGTGCATGAAAACACAGCCAAACTCTAAACAAACACTGAGTATAATTCCAGGAATTTGTGATTAGTTTGAAATTAGTGTGGAGTCGGTGTGTGCACACTCAGTCACTCACGCATGCACGCACTCAGTCACTCACGCATGCACTCACTCACTCACTCACTCACTCACTCACTCACGGACAAGCAGAAACCGATGCACTGATACACAGGTGTTTACAGTCCATTGGCTTGGTTTTTTTGTCCTGTGGCAGGGCAACCCAAGAGATCACTTGTTTTTCAGATTGTGGGAAGGTCAGTTACTGTTGAACTGTGGGTTTATTTGTTGCTGATGGAGTGATAGACAGAGGGAGAGAGACAGCTCGAGACAGAGAGAGCGAGAGAGAGAGATTATATAGCTTTGCATGTAGACTGTAGCAACATCATTCTCCACTGTAGAGGAGCAAATGCCCTTAACATTATTTCTTCGCTTTCTCTGTAACTGACGATCTGCACATCAGCCTGTGCTCATGCACTAAAACCATGTTTAATAATGACTTTTCAAACGATAAAACATACTTAATGTTTGATACCTCCTAACTGATCACTGAAAAAAAGAGAGAGATTTACATTTAGGGGCATAAAATTGTCCTTCCATGTGATAGCTATGCACAGTGTTGGTAAATGACAGCCATTTAAAATCCATAAAACTGTTATTGTGCATAATACCTTATTAATGTACCTGTGTGGGAGGTTCACTAGAGTGACGACTGTGTAAGCTGCTGAGTGATTGGCTCGGCCGTGTACATCATTCTGTTTTCTCCTTTGTGTCTCTCCTATTGTTTATGGAGTTTACTTGAGTAGCAAATTGTTCCCTAATGTCTGGATTTACCCAGTAGAATAAATCTCCATATGACTGACTTTATCTTCAATTTATTCCTTTCATAATATGACTGTACTATAATAGTGCTTTGTAATGTGGGGGGTGTTCATCAATTTTACTAGCCTGTGTGAGGCAGTGTTTCAGATGCAGTGATACATGTTCAAAAACCAAATAAGTATTCATCTAGGCCACAGTGATGTGCTTATTGTTTAGTTTAGCGCCAACAGGGTGTATCCAGGCGTATTTTGCAATTTCGTGCCCCGCGCAGCCTGGCGCAATTACTCCTCTGTCCCGCCTCTGTCCCTCCTGCTGGTGCAAGTGGCAAAGAGGGAGGAGAGAAGGCGTTAGTGGGTTTAACACAGCCGAGTCAAATCTTCACCAATCAAATGAGCTCCTCTCCTGACCTTTAAGATGTTGGAATAAAGAAGCCTCTGTCCTATATCTGCATGATGCGTTAATGTTGCATTTTACTTTGCTGCTTCAGGCATGTTTTCTGCACCGCTTACGTCTATATTAAGCATTACAAATATGAGTTAACTGGCTACCTAGGGCATTTGCGAATTATTACCATTAGTGAACTTGAATGGAATTTTAAAACGAAACTACGTCAGATCATTCAAACTTATGAAGTTGGAATGAAATACGACGGTTGCTCATTTATTTCTTCTGCCTGCATCATTGGGAAGAGAAACGATGGATAGCGTATTCCTATTATTACACCCTGTTGCTGCTTAAAATTTTGGGATTAACATGCATGGACAACAATGCAAGATACGTTACACATTTATTTTCAATATGTGATCTTAACTCAGTACGAGATCATAGCAATCAGGCTGTATTCCTTTCCCCCGCTAAAAACGTTAAAACCTAAGTGACAATAATAGTATTAAGTCACAGCACACTGGGCCGCCAACTAATTTTTTGCACGACTGATTACATTCAAAGTCAATGCAAAGACGCGAATACATGCGTGTATTCGCGTCTTTTCATTGACTTTGAATGTAATCAGTGCGAAAAATTCGTTTCGCGTCCGGTGTGAAAGCAACTGAAGGGCACATACCCAAATAGCCTACACACGCACTCACGCGCCCATATGCACACATTCTCTCTCTCTCTCTCTCTCTCTCTCTCTCTCTCTCTCTCTCTCTCTCGTTCGTTGCAGACAGGGGTATTTGCGGTCAAAGCCACTGCCGCAAAAAGCGGCATCAATATCAATACTCACTTACATTTTATAACAGAAGTTCAAAACTTTGGCATAACATAGAAGACACACATTTAGGAAAAGTCATGGACGGATGGACTCATATCTTTTACTGACATGAAATACCGTGCATTACTAACATCAGTGCCCGGTTCAAGTGTTAAGGACAGAGCTGTGCAGCCAGGTGGTCTCTCCTCTCCCGTGCGCGCTGCTGCTCTCCCTGCTGCTACGGCACATGCAGTTCGGCCTCTCTCTGTCTCAAGTCCTGTAATGTCTCCTGCGTGAGGTCAAAGTGACATCCATGGCATACAGCTATGTTGTGTAGCACGCAACATGCCACAGAGAATGCACTGACACTCTGAGGGATGTCAGGTCGAGTTTCCATTACACGTGCCAACCGCCTTTGATCTGACATCAGGACAATCGATATAGATACTATAATTTATGTGCTGATTCAGATATTTACATTAAGTAATGGTTGCTGTAATTATTTATTGCATTGAAATGTGCCCGACATTCTGGAAACCTGCCTGTGAGGTTTCGGTGACGTGTGCGCACAGAAAAGTAAACCAGGTTGGAACTGGCGAGCTTTCTGCGCAGTTTCGGCGGAGACTTTTGCTACGAAATTGTCACTGCATCTTGATGAATATGTGACACCTCCTCCTACTACGCCGCCACACCCATCTTGCCACACGTCCGTCTACCAAATTGCCAAAGTGGCTGCGCACGGTGTTGCGCCGCACAAAATTACCACTGCACGGGCTGCACCGGACGAAATTACCACTGCGTGGGCTGCGCCACGCTACGCCATGCTGCGCCACCCTGCGCTGCGCCAAGAAATTAGAGCCCTACGGCTTAATTTCCATGAGGAAAAAGAAATTATCTGAATATGACAATGTTAGTGCTTTGTCTCGAATACATGTGCTATATAATCTGAGTCACACTCATTTTTCAACATAAAAGGCACACAGAAAAAAATGCAAAGACCTTTTCTAGGTATTTATTTGTCGTTACAATTGTGGCGTTTACAATTGCATAAATAAATAAACTGGGAAGAAAATATTTTTCAATGCTAAATCGATTTTCATGAGGTTACATTCTTAATATTTATTTCCGCATTCGCCCGTTTATACAATCTCCAGTATTAAAAGAGAGATTAAATTTTACACAGCTGAATGAAATGCAAACACAAAATTATATTTCTTTTTCCAAGCCAGACTCTGCATTGTCATTTATTTATGAGTTTTTTTTTCCTGCTCTATTTTTCCAATCCTCTAGGAAATATGGAAATTCTTCTGGGGAGTGTATAATATTGAATTCAGGACATTGTCTGACAGAAGGGATGCTTTTATTGCTGTTCCATATTGGGTAGAATGGCTCCAGTATTTTGTGGGAGTGCACCTCTATTGTATAAGGACATTTGTACCCGGCTCTATCAATAAAACCATCCCATTGTGCTGGAAATGAGTCGGATCCGTGCGCTCTCTCTGATTTAACTGCCACAGTTGTTCTGCTGTCGCTGTTCGAGTTGTCGCCGTTATTTGTCAGGTGGCAGTAATCTCAGTGCGTCCAGAGGGATGAAGCAAAAGGCTGTATCTGGTCTGAACTGCCTTATTTGTGGGCAAAAACACATCAGACGCGAGCAGAGAAGGTCCCGTCTCATAGTATCCTTGTTGTTCTCAAACTGTGGGTCCTAAAATCTTCCCTGTGTGCTGGTTTCTGTTGAAGCCATGATCGGAGAGGCTTTTTTTTTTTTTTTTTTTTTTTTTACTAATTTGCTTTTCTTGGCTGGAGGTATTTTTGAGCCTCTTTACAGCAAATATAGATGCCATAATTCCGACATTTAATTGCTAAATAAGTCTGTAATTGAATTTCCAAATGTTGTTCTTCTCTGGAATAATTTCCCCCAGTCTCTGTGACACAAATACTGAGTTATAAAGCCTTAAATTGGCTCATGCACAACAGAAAAAAAATGGCATTATTTGTACTATGCATAAAGGGGTTAAGCCACATTATGTCAAGAACAGCTGAAGAGAACAAGAAGAATAGCATTCTCATCCTCCTTATTTTGTGGTTATTGTGCAGAACTGCAAAAGTTATGACACTAACCGTAATTGCTCTGAACTGGTCAAATTTAGGACCATGTTAAATCAATAGGCTCCAAACAGGTAATCCCTCAGTAAATAATGAGAAATTTTTAAACAAACCAGATGATAATGAGTTAGACCTGCATTTTGTTAAATCCAGCAAAAAAAAAAAGAGGATCATATTGATCAACATCTGTCAATAATTTTCCATAAAATATTGCCACTTCTTATGTAGTTGTTTAGGATTAACCATTTGTGCTCAAGAACGATATTGGTACCAAAGGAAATTGTCATAGAATTAGTTTTGATCTGTCTCAAGTTATGGCATTTTGTACAGAGATACTTTGGACAAGTATCTAACTGTTCATATTTGATTTAAAAAAAAAAAAAACACATGGGAAAAAAATCCTTAGTTTTAGTGTCAAATAATTTGTTTCATATGTCTAGACCAAGAAGAAAAGCCCGAATTTTCACTTGGTTTGTCCGAAATTTGGAGCAACTTGTATTTTTATGGGGTATGAAGGCCATTTGCATGTGTAAAGAGAATAAAAAATCCTTTCAGTTTAATGGGTTATTTTAGGATATTTTGTGCCCTTTTGGTTGGAACAAACAGCAGCTCAGACAGGGGGCCTCAGGACAGAGTTTGGGATCCCTGTTCTAGAACTGACATGATGAGAGGCTCCTCAATGTTCCAGGCTGTGATGTAGAAGGACATGCATTCAGCGGGCAAGTGGGTCTCTTAATATTTTTAACAGTCTGTTTTATACTCATATTTTAAACTTTATGTTTTTGTTTCGGCACAATCATTTTTTTTGTGCTTTAAGAACACTTTGCGCTATTTATAAATGCTCTAGTTTTGGACTGTACTTCCTTGCTGAAAATATGTTGTTTAAATCTCTTCTGTATGTACAGTGCACTTGATGGGATTGTGTTTTGTTAGATAGAGCTTTTATAAGGCTTGTGGGCTTTGATTCTGCAGAGCACCGTTGGTGTCCCTAATGTTCACCTTCTCATTGATTACTCACAGCCTCTTCCCCCCTCCCCCCACGCACGCACTGCACAAAAATATAGAAGAGGGAAAAATTGGAGGAAATTTGATCTGCAATAATGAGCACTCATCCAAACTCACAAGTGAAGCAATATCAAAATGCAGCCCTGTCCAACACAGTAATAAAATCCAGGATACTTTTAACAGAAACATAATCATTTTGATGAAATCTGTTTTATTGATTTTAAAATGCAGACTTTGGCCCGATCCGCTCGATGGATTTTTCAAGAGCTCTTACATTTTTTAATATCGTAGTTTATTTTAGCAGCCTAAATTGGGTATAATGGGGCAGCCGTTTCTCACTGAAGGCTGAATTGCAGTTTCTCTGTATCATCCAGTACAAAGCGAGGTCTATTAATATCATTTATAAGTATGTGCACATTCTTTATGTGTTTTATTCTGCTTTAATTAAGATCACTTTAACACTCCTCACTGAACGGTCGTCTCCATGTTTAGCACATCACTTCCAGTTGTTTTAATCACCAGGTTGTGTTATTAAGTCCAGTCTGTATCTAGACTGCGCAGCTGTAGATGAGCGGTCTCCTTTGTAGCGTCCCATACGCCTTAGGGGAAATGGACTCTGGAGTAAGACATCGTCCGTCAGGTGAAATTTGGTTGTTGAGGCTGGTGAAGACTCTGCTGTGTTCAGGCTCATTATTATACGACTCTTATTTCTGAGGTCTGTCTTGAGACGTGTGTCAATCTGTTCTGCACAGAGTGAGAGGCCGTCTCATTCACATCAGCACTCAGGCAGGCACAAGAGCAGCTTTAGGTCCGGTGAGGTCCAGACTCCCCCAGACGGGTGTGGGCTCATGCTGGTGAAAGGAAGGGAAAGAGTTTGGAGGAGGAATCGTGGTCATGTGATGAGCTCACTGACCGCCTCCTTCAGGACAAAGGAAGGAATGAAGGTAGGTGGGAGGAAAGGAAGGGAATTGGGAAGGAAGGGACCTCTATGCATAGATGCAGCAGGCAGGAGCAAAGGTAGGTGTTCCCAATTCTCTAAAGAGCGAGGAACTTTCCTTGAGAATGGATATGACCTGGAAATAGTTTGGCTGGCAACCTTGACAAAGATCATCCACATTGTCTTTCATGAAGGAAAGGAAGCAATTTGCTCCTTTGTTGCTTCTTTCTAGCGGGGAAACATTGGACCAGCCTTGGAAGAAAGGAATGATGAATTGTGGACCACAGTCCTTTGCAGGTGTAGCAATAGGTTGTTTGCAGTCACGTGACTAAATTCAGATGGAGGGCAGGAAGTAAACTGCAGCTATGGATGAGATGGAGGACAGTCTGTATTGTGCTAGCTTAGACGTTATTACAAGAGGAAGACACAAACAGAAAATAAGTAGATATGTTTGACGTGATCCGTATCTTATGAAAAATACCAATTTTTCAACTGAATTGAAAGATTTGCTGGCTATTGAGGCTGTAGATATTAGCAACTACCTTGTTCGCCAGACCTCTTTCTACTCAAAACAACAAATGAAAGCATACAAAAGTATGGAGGCGTACAACATCTCTGACATGGGCTTACTTTTCTGGTAACCGAGATTAACTGTAGGAGCCCACTCTACCGAGCCCACGTCCTTTAAAGCACTAGGTTAGCCTAAAGAGAGCAATAAATCCCTCATTAGATGTTTGCGCCCCGCAAAACACGTATTGTTGTCAGTTACAGGACTACAAACTCAAAGATAACAAAGGAGCAACCGCAACTTTAACATAACAAACTAAGGAAAAAGCTAACTATAAGCTAACGCTACATAAACAATGCCACAAGAGGTAACTAACCATTGACAAAGTGTTCACTGCACACACAGAAATTATCCGACTCTGCTCCTCCCGACCGCAGACGAAGGTTAAACATCCACTTTTCAGTGTTTTTCGGTCAGCTTCTTACTTTTTTCCGCTTTGTGAACCACAACTTTCGGCACTCGATGAAAACTCTTAGTTGTTTCTCAGTTGGACTGATTTGAAGAACTATAAACAACGCAAACCATTGGGCGCGTCTCAAAGCGTAGGCTACATCCTAGGAAGGCTGCATTTTTAGGGGTCGTCACTTAATTCCATCAGCCAAACTAACGTAACGTCATGTTATCTCCGTTAAACAGCTTTGTTTAAAGCGAATTGTTAGGTTTCCCTAACTTTAACCATAACTCTAACCCCTGAACCTAAACCTAACCTTCTATTTAACCTTGCTTCTTACCTCAAATGTCAGTTTAGTGGATAGAAGTAGGTGTCGGCCCCTAAAAATGCTGCCTTCAAAGGATGTAGCCTACGCTTTGAGATGCACCCATTGGCATTTTATACTGCTTCTTCAGGAGAAAATTACTTCCTGCCCTCCATCTGCATTTCCTGCCACAGCGACGCAGCACTGTGACGTCATATGCAAACAAGCTATTAGATACGTCATTGGTTGTGGTCATTATGTTGGAACAATCATTTCATTATGGATCACCATTGTATTCATGCTGCACTGAAGGGCAGGACTTCCGATTTCTCTCAAAATTGTCCCAAGGTACCTTCAAAGTCTCCATGTAACTTTCCCTTGACCCATGTGACATTTTCTTGGGAGGTTAAGGAAAAGTGGAGAGGAAAGGAAAGTGTTTAAGAGAATTTGGGTTCATCCAAGGTGTCGGGGGGTGGAGCTGGAGAGGGACTGTAGGGCCCCAGGGGAAACTGTGGTCTCATGGAACATTAATATCTGCATTATATTGGTGCATTATCTTTTAAAATTTTCTCCGGAATACAAACTCAATTCTGAAGGATATTTTTTCAATCCTTTCTTTGAAAAGGGTCTGTTCATAATTTGTCATGAAGATAATAGTATGATATTAGTCAAATTCAGTGTGCTACTTTGCAATCTTAAGCTATTCGCTTGAAAGACATTAATTGGCATTTTTTGTCTGAATCAGTAATTTGATATTCATTGTTTTGATGAAAGCCTCATTCTGAGATTTTTCAGGTGGTTTTCATTTCTGAAATTTGTTTTTTCTGCAATATAGTGTAAATTTAAATTCAATTAACTCAATTTTATTTAGACATGTTAAATTAACATTATACAGTGCGGGAATGCTGCAGTATTTTACATACGACCTTGCAGATTGCTCTAAATAATAAATTGCATTTCTCCATTGATAGTATTTCACATATACAACAGTTGTTTTTATCAGCATCGCATTAGCATAACCATTTTCAGTTTCTTACCTTCTCCCTCATGTTGTAATGCACATTGGCAGAGCAAGACGGAGCGGCTAAACACGCTAACGCGATATTTGTAATGTCATAATTAGAGAGACTGAAAAAGGCGTTGTGTGCTGGGCTGCCTTTATTGAAAAGGTTACTGTCTCAGATTAAAAACAGCTGACACGAGTTACACATGCTCGTCTCTGCTAATTGCCCAAGCGACAGAGTGTTAATGAAATAATGAAGTGCATGAGGCGTGAGACTATTGTCTTCGTTGGGCCGCTAGCCAATGTTGGGTGGGTTGGTGGGGGGTGGGAGCACCTTTCCGTCATTCGAGAGCAATTATCCAAAGTCTGGTTCTTATCTCCTCTCTGCAACACAGGGAGACTCACCGAGATCTCTGCACTGACTGAGACCAGCCTCTGCAGCTTACCTTTTAAATACCATCTCAGAAAATAAGGTACATCATTGTTCTTTTAAGGGTACAATGGCCTTTCACTGAAGCGGTTGTAACCTTGAAAGCGCTTATCTTTTTTGTCCCTGACAGAGTTGCCTTGAGGTCGAATAATCAGTCCTCGGAGGTACATTAGTGCAGATGGCCCCTCGATTGACAGTGGTGGTCTTCTTACTGTACCCCGATTTCTGAGAGAGCGGTTTTGCTTGTGAGTCGGTAAGCTGTAGCTCTGTATCAGAGTTAAAAGTTGTACACAACTTGTATACCATTGTTGCAGTCAGTTGCATGCACGCTTCAGCCCTCAATTTTCCAACTGTTGACTTTGTGTGCTGCAGGTATTTTTTCAGGGCAAGTATAGCTTTTTGAATTAAAAAATATCTCATGTTAATGGTGTTATGTGGCCAGATTTAGACCACTGAATTTCGTATTAAAAGCTGAAGTGGGATTTGTGAGTTAATGAGAGAAGGCACGTGAACATTTTTGTGGGAGGGTGAGCTCGTCGATGGTCTGGTGGCGGGGACCCGCTTTCTTTAGGAGAGAAGCCTGTCGTATTTCCCATAGTGCACTGGGGCATGTGCCTTGCAGTAAAGAGAATAATATGATAATAAATAACCAGCCTGAAATGGGGGAGGGAAGATCAGTAGATCGAGAGGAGTGGGCCGTCGGAATCAGTGGCTCTTAATCTTACAGTACTTGTCTCAAACATAAACACACCTGCATGTACACAGAGACACACAAACACACACGCGATCGCCCTCCTACAGGGTCAAAATGTTCGAATTGCTGTCTTCCCATTTCACCTGCTGGTGATCTGCAAGCTCATTGCGCTCACTGAGAAACAAATATAGCACACCGGATACGCGTCGACGCAAAAAAGATGCTATTTTCAGCGGCGTATCCCAAAATAATTTTATTTCTGCAAATCAATACAAATATTGTGATTGCAATATCAGGTTGACTTTAAATAAACGTTCTTCCGACCACAATTGTCCCCAAGTGCAATTTTATATGGTATAAAGATTAAAATTTTCCGAGTATTCCATTAATATAAAGGGTAGGGCCCTGATGGCACCGTAAGGAGATGCTGTTTTGGAGTGTGCTGTTATTGAGGCTTCATGAAGCAGACTTCTGCAGGCCTCTCCATTCAACATGCCACCGAGGTCATTCTGGCAGTTGGCTCTGGTTTAAACAGGCAGCTCATATATTTCAAATGTTTTTGTCAAAATTGGCCTTATAACTGTCGTGTACCTTACCATTAGTCTGCAGACTAACCGTTTTCTGACGATCAAATCATCTGGCGCATTGGGCTCTGATCTTGAACTCTTATGATTCTCTCAGTTATATCTGCTTAAAGCAAAGGATGTGTCTCTACTTCAATACTGTGCACTTCACACTAAGTACCGTCAGCACACTGCATCTCAAATTAAATACTGCTTACTGCACACTCAGTACATTCAGAGTCGTGTGTTTCAAATACTGTGCACAGCTCAGTTTCGTGAAGTATACTGCATCTCAAATTAAATACTATGTTTTGCACACCCAGCAAACTGCATACTACATCTCAGATCAAATAGTGCACTGCACATTTTTTGTAGTTTGAGGAATGAACTGAATAGTTGGCACCAGCTTTTGCAATTGTTTTTGCTCATGTTTAATCAAAATGCAAAAGCTCCATTTACCATCTCTGGTTATATATAATTTATGGTCAGTATGTGTGCAGTTTGCCTTTGGCTTACAGCTGCAGTGAATGGGGCTGTGTTTTTTACATTACCTGTCTGTTTGAGGATGAGGTGCTCGTTGGTGTCTTCTTGCCATTGTCGGGTGCATTGCACAGTTCTCCCGAGGGGGATCTGATGTACTGTCCTACAGCCTGCTCTTGAGCGGTTAATTATTCATTTTTTTAATGGGTTATTACTTTGGCCAAAAGTAATGTGTCCCCTTTTGCTTAAAAAATAAGCGATCTTGCAAACACAGTGCGGCAGGTTGTGTGTAATTGGCCCGAGGAGTGGGGTGCATGTAATTGTGATTTAAGCCATAAAACAGGGGTGTGGAACTCCCTGCCCTCCCCAGCTGTGTCCCGGCCTGTGCCAGATCCCATCAGCGCTGATCCAGAACCACACATAAAGTTCCACCTTCACATCCACATGAGCCCCAGAGTGCAGAGTGGCGTGTGTTACCTTATTCTAATGCCTCTGTCTCCTGTGCCAGTGTGAGATTTCAGTTCGTGTGTGTTTCCTCGCGTGTGTGCGTGTACGAGTGTGTGCGCGTGTGCGTGGTGTGTATCAGGTTTTTGAGTGGGTGTGTGTGTGAGTGTGTATCAGGTTTGTGAGTGTGTGTGTGTGTGTGTGTGTGTGTGTGTGTTTTGTTGTGTGTATCAGGTTTGTTTTTGTGTGTGTGTTTGTGTGTATCAGGTTTGTGTGTGTGTGTGTGTGTGTGTGTGTGTGAGAGTTAGTGTGAGTATGTGTTGTGTGTATCAGGTTTGTGAGTGTGTGTGTGCTTGTTTGTGTGTGTCATGTGTATCAGGTTTGTGAGTGCATTTGTGTTTTGTGTTTCTGAGTGTGCTTGTGTGTACCGCGCGCGTGTGTGTGTATAGTGTTTGTGAGTGTGTATGTGTTTGTGTCTGTGTGCATCATGTTTGTGAGTGTGTGTGTGTTTGTATGTCAATCGTGTTTGTGAATGTGTGTGTGTGTGTGTGTGTGAGAGAGAGAGAGTGTTTGTGTGTGGCTTTACTCATGCTGCTGCTGCTTGTGTTATTGTGTGCACATATGTCTGCATGTGTACGACTGTGGGCACTTATCAGCGTGAATGCAGTTACCTGTTCATTTCTGCGAGCAGTATTTTGTGTAGGGGTTGCACACATGTCACGTTGCTCATTCGTGTTTGTGAAGTCACACTGGATGACCGAGTGATAACACTGTACACCAGAGGTAGGGAACCCAACTCCAGGAGGTCCTTTGCCCTGCATGTGTTAGATCTCTCTTCTCTGACACCTGATTCAAATGATTGCCTTGTTGTCTGGCCCCTGAACGAGCTACAGTCATTGGAATCGGGAGTGTTGGAGCTGAGAGACATTGAAAACGTGCTGGGTTTTGGCCCTCCAGGTACCCTTCCAATGCATTGCACACTGAGCTCTGGAATAAAATCCTCCTGGCCCCTAGGGGGCCCCGTCTCCATTGCTGAGAGAAAGCAGAGATCCCTTTCCTCCAGTAGGGCAAATCTCATCCCTGTGCTGTACACTGGAGTCGGTCCAATCTTTAAGGTTCACTGCATTTATTTATTTTTTTATTACCTGGGCCGGTAGGCCACGGGTCTAAGTTTCGGCTCCGTTTTTTTTTTTTTTTTTTCTTGGGGTCGCGATTGTCCTGCTCATGCGTGCGTGTGGTTTCGCGATTGGCCCAGGCCTAGACCTGGCCTGAGTACAGGCTCTGAGGAGCCTCTTGTTTATTAATTATTACTACTTTCAGGATCATTCTTTGCACAGACTGCTGTTTACTCGGGTCATCTCACACGAGTCCTTTGTGGGGACATAAATGAGCGTCACTGCTACTCTGAGTGAATGTTCATTAATAAGACCCTATTTAGGTGAAACACAAGACAGAAGGCTGATCTGCAGGTTCATGTAGTGATTAGATGTGCTCTGTAAGAGCCACCATCAAACATGGGAGTTGAGCTGAAATGATTTCATGCTTGTTACATGGGATGTGACTGAGGTGAAAATGTGTGCTGTCAGGGGTATTCTTTTTATCATTGTTAATGTTGCACTTTTTTTTTTTTATGTCGACCAGTCAGATGGAGCATCCATAGTGAGCTCCATATTAAATTGGACAGTGAGAGAGTTTTTTAGTTCTTTTGACTTTGAAAGGACACAATGACAATGAGGTTTGAGGAGTGTGGACAATCAGCTTTGATTTGAATGTGCTTTCAACCACATCGGATGAAGCCTTTAGAGTTGATGGAACCTTTTTATCCCACCGGTATATAACGCAGGGGGGCGTAGTTGTCATTGCGGTTGTCTGTCCGTCCATCCGTGGACATTTAATTTCCAAGACAGAACTCAAAAACTATGTGGAATTTTTTCAAGAAACTTAACCATTATATTAATTGACCTCTGAAGTGGTGCCTTTTGCTATTTTTGAATTTCTTCTATTTTTATCCCCCAGCATATACTGCTGGGGGATATAGCCATTTGTATGTCCGTCTGTCCCTCTGTAATCATTTAGTTTCTGGAGCAGAACTCAAATATTTTTCAATATTTTTTAACAAAACTTGCTGTGCATATTAATCAAGTCCTAGACTGGTGCCTTTTGATATTTTGCGATTTCTGACAATATATTGCGGGGGGGGGATACGTCATCTACTGATGACTCTTCTTTGCGTAGTCCTCCCCCTTTTTTGGGTGCATAAAGAAATTTTGGAGAGTTTAAGAGAATATTGGCAAAATCGTTGTCTCTTTTTGCATACAATGACTGCTTTAAGTCTGTGGCTCGTATACATCACCAGACGCTGGGTATCTTCCCTGGTGATGCTCTGCCAGGTCTGCGCTGCAGCCATCTTCACTTCCTGCTCATTTCAGGAGCTCCTGTCAAGCAGGTAAAATGCATGTTTTATTAGATTCAAATGTGTGAAAAAATGTGTCTCTGTCCGATGAATTATGGTGCTCGCTGTATCTATTCAGGCTGAGCTACTCTCTGTTTGGATTGAGCAGTTGTTCTACATCACTTACGGATGCTTCGCGTACCAAATGTAGTGATATGTGGAGTGAAATATAGATGCCAAGAATGCAGAAACAGGGTTTTTTATGGAGTAAGCTTTCTGTCAGTGTTTATGAATTTATTCATTTTTAATTTCATTGGCAGCTTAACCCCCTCTATCGTTTAAGTGTACTTGTGTTCTGTTCACACTGCCTTTTTTTTATAACGCTGTAGCTCTTAAGTCTCTTTCTAACTGAAAACAAAAAATAAAAAGTGTACGACGGGATTTTATTCCTTTTTTCTTGCTGCAGGTTATTTTATTGCTGCTGTCAGCAGGCTTTTATCATAATCAAAGTCTCGCTTTTTATTTTATATTTTTTTATGGCAGGCGCAGCACTCAGGAGTTATGTTTGGGTCATGTTTTGCCGAATGCCCTTTAATACGGGAGCTTTAGAAATGCAATTTTCGCGCCGGCGCTTATTAGAATATGAAAGTGGTGCCCGGGCCTGTCCAGCAGCACCAATCTCCCTCCTGCTCCCCATGAATTAGGCATGAGGCCTGCAGTCAATGCGCTTTAAAAGACCTGTGTTTAGGGACCAATGGATTTTCTCCCGGCAAACCCGTCCATAATAAGGGGGATTTGATTTTTCGAACGTCGTCTTCGTCGGAAAAGGAAATGCTGTTTATTCGGTCTCTTTTCAAATTGTCAGAGGAACGTTTCTGTGTGTTTTTTAATGTCCGAAGGCTTTTCATTATGTCGACACAGTGATCAGTCGGTTGTAGATGGGTCCTCCGTGGATCCGCACACAGGTCTGCAGCGCAGGGTAATGTCAGTGTGATACATCACATGGAAATTACCAGAAGACTTACCTTTTAATTGAAGCACAATGTAGAGAAGTATAATAGAATGTAATAGTTATTAAAGTAGCCATTATTCCTGGTGATTACAGAAAAATATTGGACTTGGTTGCAAAGAGAAGTGATTTCAGGAGTACAATAATCATAGTTATAGCCTGAAAAGATGTCTGAGATTTGTTGGCTTTTGGAAACAATCACTGGAGTGGGATTTTTTATTCTTTTTTTGAAGTATTTCAAAAGCAGAGATGCTCGGACTGATGTTTGGGTACTGCCCTGGAGCTTGTTCGTCCCCAGTCTGTCGGTGGTGTCTGTAAGGCCGGAGGAGATGGTAAATCTGGGTAAATCCACGCTCTGGGTCTGCACTCAGATTGTTCTCTGGCTCCCTGGCTCCTGGCGTCCCATAAGCCTCTAATGCATGTGTATCATCTGCTCCAGCTCGCCCCTCCCACTTCCTGTAATGAGAAATAATGCACCCGGAATTTCCTGCACTATGGGGGAAAAAATGAATCTAAAATAGGACAGAAAAAAAGTTCCTGATTCTAATTGTGATGTAAATGGATTTACATTTTGCTGTTATTATTTATATTCATTGATTGAGGCAGGCTGTATGGTTCTTCGGCTGAAGAGAACGGTGTGTTTTTAATCGGGCTGTAATGGATTCATCTTGTCTGTGCGTGTCAGAGGAGAGAGGTGTTACTGTGTTTTAATATGACACTGTATCTCAGGCCTGAAATAAATGTAAAACAAGTGGGTTTGGGTCTGTCTTTTGACTTTCAAATGAAGGAAGCAAAGCCGTACTGAGCCACAATCAAAGATTAAAGATTAATACGATGGTAAATATGAAAAGCCAGTCCTCACAAGGTGTGAGTCACAGTCCCATACATGCTAGAATTTCTCAAACACATACACCTCAAATATTTTCTTCTTTGAAAAATGTATCTTTCCAGAAAATTTTGCTTTTCTTTTTTACATTATTATACAGTAAATTAGATTGTGCTTTTATATATCTTTCTTTATTTATTTGCTTGGTTGGACCAGAATCTGAATATGCTGCAGTCTGATTGGTTTGGAGTGTTTTTAATGTTGCATCGTGATTGGTTTGGAGTGATTTTAAGAAGCTGCAGTCTTTTTGGTTTGGAGTGTTTTTAGTATGTTGCAACGTGATTGGTTTGGAGTCATTTTAAAAAGCTGCTGTGTGATTGGATCTTTTGTGATTTTTATATGCTGCAATGTGATTTGTTTAGTGTTATTAATATGCTGCAGTGTGAATGGTATAGAGCATTATTAATATTCTGCTGTGTGATTGGTTTAGAATGTTGTTAACATACTGCAGTGTGATTGGTTTGAAGTGGTTTTCTTGCCCTGATCTGAGCTGTTTTCACAAGAATCTCCCCATCCAGTAAAGTACGGTTTGCGCTACAGTATATTTTTTTTTTTTTTTTTTTTTCTGGTTAATTTAATGTAGACTTTGAATGTATCTTGGATCTCTGTCGTTCATAAACATAAATTAAACATTCCTCCACATGGCTGACATATGTTCGCTGACTTGTTTATCACCATTTGGAAATTTGACCGTCCGGTGTTACCGTTCACATTTACATGGGCGCGCGTCGGTTATCGCGCTGCCACTTTAATACCGAATCGCTTCTCCCCGGCGTTATCTGCTTGTTTCTAATTATGAAAAAGTGTCAGTGTTCTCTTCCTCTCACGGCGGAAGATAAAATTACTGCCGCGAGTGAATTCTACATTTCCGCGGCGCTGGATAATTTAAACCGCACTGCCAGGCAGCCGTAACTGAAAACCGCCGGACTGCTGTTGATTGTGGGGCTGGTTGTTAAGCGATCTGCAGCGCGCTGATGGAAGGGCTGCTGGGGGCTAATGCATGTGACCACACGATGTTAAGAGCGCTAACTCTGGCGCCCCGAGCCTGCGCCTCAGCTGTGGAGAGGTGTAAAAACGTCCGTCCGCACGCCACTCTCACTCTCTCAGTCTCTTCTTTCAGCTTAAACCGTCCCATCTGACCGTAATCAGATCATGTGCCCCGACCACAACCTCAGGTGGGCTTACCTCCACTGTCTTTGGGAAACTTAGAGGACTTAAACCAGGCCGTTTAGCATAAGAAACGCTCCCAACCCTCACTCACTCCCTCAGTAGGACAGTAATGCGACTATAGCTCCCTGTCTTCGCTCCTCGATTTGAGACATCTTGTCACCCTACTTGGACATATTTGAGCGAGTTTAGCTCTCATGCTGGTGTCGGGAAAGACTTCAAGTGTTTTCACTCAGAGGATCTGTTTAACCTGGTGGGAGCCCTGATTGGTCTGTAGACTCATCGTACCTGACAGCCTTGACTGTTTCTGCCTGCCGGGGACCGAGCTCTTTTCCTCCCGCTTGAGGATGAACTGGAGACTTAGAACGGTTCTGAACTGAGTCCTGGACTCTCAGAGCCGGGGCCTAATTGGGGAAGAGGAGGCTGGAGCAATCAATAGGGTACTTGTTGAGAACAAGAGAATCGCTCTTCTGTTGAGCGTCGCTGAGGGCCTGAAAGCCCCGGCGAGAGAATCGTGTCTGAGAGAGAGAGAGAGAGAGAGAGAGAGAGAGAGAGAAATAGGAAAGGGACAGAGGCTCGTCTTGTTCCGGGTAGTGGAACAGGAGTTGTCAAATGCTGAAGATAGGGCGACAAACGAGTGACATGACCCCCTTATTCTACACCCCTGCACTGTGTGGGTGAAGCCACCTCTGATTAAGGGTGAAGGACACATTTTGGGGGTGGGGAGAGGGCGTGAGTTAGCCCGGGATTTGGCTTTATTTCTTCAGTCATAGCTTCTGTAGAAAATTTGAGTGCGTCTCACGTCACCAAAGGAATTAAGACAGCTGGTTATTTACACTGTTCTGCACATTTCACACTCTAAATTTGCATTGTTTCCCTGAAAATGCAGCAATGAAATATGGGCCACCCAATTATCTTAAGTAACTACAATAACAGTTGGTTTTGTGATTTTGTAAATGCATAAGTTTGATTGGAATATTTGACTCATTTTCATTAGAGAAGTTTGAAGTGATGGAAAGTCAGAGCGCAGTGACTGTAAAGGTGAAACTGAGAGCGCGCGCTGGATGCTAACAGAAGGATGCTTCCATTGCAGCCCCACCAGCTGCGCTGTGATAAATGGACTGAGGGTGTAAAGTCTATAAAAAGTGTCTTTTCCTGTTATTTTCTCTCTCTTTGCTGCTCCCGCACCTGCGTTTGGGGTTGGGGGGGGAGGTGTGGGTGGAGGGGGCTGTCCCTTCGGTCGTGAGGTCGGTCGGTGAGGTCGGACTTGCGGTCGAACACGGCCTTGCATCTTCCTGTCAGGAAGTGGACGGGCCGCAGCTTCCTGTTGGTTCTCGGTGCAGACCGAGCCCCGCTGAGGGAGGCAGTGTTTGGGGCGGTCGATGTTCTCGTTGCCCAGGCTAATGCTGCCTGAGCCCCGGCCCGGACTGGGTCACACTCCTGCGCCCCCAGCACCTCCCACCCCTCACCTGGGCCAGCCCCTGAGAACCGGCCCTGCAGGAAGATTAATGGAGCACGCGGCTGGAGAAATCTTTTGTTTGTGTGTCGGGCAGCGCGGGCGATAAGCGAGGGAGAGAATCCGCGGCCACAGCAAAACCGGAGGATGTGATGCAGCCTGCAGCTCAGCGCCGCTTAAGATCAGGCTTTTTAATTATTTTATTATGCAAGTGACAATGGTAAAAAATTACACAAGAGCCACATGTAAAATCACTCCTATATAAACTTATGAAATGCTCCTGAAAATGACTTGACTTCCCAGTAATTGAAATAACAGTTTATTTATTCAAACATTTGCAGTCTATTTTGTTGAAATTTCATTTTTTGGGAAATGGTAATTTTCATGGATTTTTTTTCTCAATTTACTTGTGATATTTATGAAATATTTTAGGAATAATGCATTTTAGGGCTATGAGCTCTAAAGTAATCTGAGGCCAGAATTAATTCACACAGTCTGTTTTCACACGATGAGGTTGTGTGTGGATAGAGCAGAAATCTGCTTATGGCAGGATTACCCTGTGTGTGTGTGTGTGTGTGTGTGTGTGTGTGTGTGTGTGTGTGTGTGTTTGTGTGTCATCGTGTATCTGTGTGTGTGTGTGTGTGTGCGCGCGGTAAACCTGTACATATGTAATACCCAGCAGTGCAGGTTAGCTCAAGAGGGGGGGAAGAAATACCAAAGGTAAAAAAATTCAATATTTTGCAGTAATAGCTCTTAAAGATGAGTGTCTACCTGTGCTGTAATTTACTGTTACAATAAATACAGTCTTTTCCCCCTGTACCTTTGCTGCAGGAGTGACGCAAACGACCTTTATTTAGCAGGAGGTAATTGTGCAGACCCGTGCGAATGTCCGATTGCGATCTTTCTCTCCAAATAGTGCCGCCTCAGCAGGGCTCCGGTGCTCCATGGCAAGGTCCTCTCTCCATTCTCAAGGTGTCCTCATGCAGGGCCTTTCTCTTGGTTTTTTTCTAATGGATTCGCTTGATATACCTTCTAAATGGAGGACTTTGAGCGTTAATTCAGCTCCTGATAAAGATCCCGTTCCCTCCCTTTTCATAACTCTTCCCAGAGATATGAAGTACACAAGAAGGTTAGATGTGGCATTTTTCCCAGCACAAAAATTCTCACACGGCGTCGACTTGGGGGGGTGGGGAGGGAAGGGAAGGGAAGAGAATCAATTTAATTACCATTGGGGTGAGTGGGATTGTGAATGGAAGATAACTGTTTTCTCCTCTCGTCCATAAAAGAGGGAGTCCGTCTTTTGAAAAGAAAATTGAACTCTATTCAGGGAGTATTGTAAAGGCAGAAGGTCATCGCTAATATCTCCCAGCTGTCAGGTATGACTGTCCAATCTATCGCTGGCCTTGGCCCTCAGCTTGTACAAAAGGAAATAATAAAGTACATATATTTTTAATGATTTAGGCGACTGTTGTATGTGTGCATATATCTGCGTGCTTTTATGGGTGTGTGTGTGTGTGTGTGTGTGTGTGTGTGTGTGATTGTGCATGCGCTTATATGAGCGTGAGCGTGTGTGTTTGTGTGTGTGTGTTGTGTGGCCTCAGTTTTCAGAGATGTTTTTTGTCTGATATGAAAGCACTGCAGTGTCAGTGGAACAAGCTTTAGAAACGACGTACAATTAAAGCACTATAGCAACACTGCAGATGTTAAAAATGTATGTGAATATTAAGATATTTCTTTGTAGTAGGCACATTAATTCAGCTCTATGCACAGTGTTTTCGGTGAAGAAAAGTGGGCCTTCCTTTGGTCTGGTGCACAAACCTATGCTGCCCAAAAAGAAATCCTTTTCCACCAAATCCTGTCTTTACCTCATCTCTCATTCACAGGAAAACAGCTGTGTTTGCTTTAATTATGTGGTGTGGCACCTCGCTACAGTAAATATAATGACTTATTTAAATGTAAATACAATCATTCTCTCCATCTCTTCTCTCTCACTCTGTCTTTATATACATGAAGTCTGAAACCCAAAGCAGAAGGAATGTGGTGGCGAAAGTGAGCACGTCGGCTCTGCAGAGAAGATGGCGTAGCTCTTATAAGCGGTGGCTGGCGTTTGAAGTTCGGTGTGGCGGGGCTCCGTCAGTGGCCCATGTTTGGTGTTTCATGTTTAGGGGCGTATGTATGAAAGGAGGGGACTTCCCTGCTTCACAGAGGGCCGTGTGGCTGATCTGTGCACTGCGGACTACCTCTAGTGGAAACTGCGTTTGATCAGAGCCCCGAGACCGAGGCCAGGTCACCTACAGTCTCACAGCAGCTCTGTACCGCGTGATCCATCGCAGGATTAAAATACTCTCACTGCATGTGCCTGTGTGGCAGGAGCACTGCATGCTGTTATTATTATCCCCCGCCACGAAGTGGAAGGGGGATATAGGAATGGGTGCTGTCCGTCCATCAGTCCGTCCGTCCGTCACACTTCGTTTCCGGACCACAACTCGAAAAACGTTAAAGATTTCTTCATGAAACTTCACATGCATATCAGTCTAGTGGTGAACTGGTGCCTTTTGATGGTTTGGTATTTTTGAAAAAATTTTTTTTTGCGTTTTTGGGGAAAAACGTTGGAATTTGGTTGAAAATTCAGGGTTGCATTCGTTTCCAGAGCAGATCTCAAAAACCATTCAAGATATCTTCACGAAACTTCTCATGCACATTACTCTAGTGGTCAACTGGTGCCTTTTGATATTTTGGTATTTTTGAAAATTTTTCATTTTTGCGTTTTTGGGGAAAAACGGAATTTGTTTGAAAATACAGGGTATCGTTCATTTCCAGAGCAGACAAGATATCTTCAAAACCGTTCAAGATATCTTCATGAAACTTCACATGTACTGCAGTCTAGTAGTGAACTGCTGCCTTTTGATGGTTTCATGTTTAGGATGCAATGCTACATTGAATTTCAGTGCAGTGTTAGCCATAGTTGGAATTTGGTTGAAAATTCAGGGTTGCATTCGTTTCCGGAGCAGAACTCGAAAACCGTTAAAGATTTCTTCATGAAACTTCACATGCATATCAGTCTAGTGGTGAACTGGTGCCTTTTGATGGTTTGGTATTTTTGAAAAAAATTTTTTTTGCGTTTTTCGGGAAAAACGTTGGAATTTGGTTGAAAATTCAGGGTTGCATTCGTTTCCGGAGCAGATCTCAAAAACCATTCAAGATATCTTCACGAAACTTCACATGCATAATAGTCTAGTGGTGAACTGTGCCTTTTGATATTTTGGTTTTTTTGAAAATTTTTCCCTTTTTTTTTTGCCAATTTTTCATAAGGTAATTTAGGAGACAAGTATCTTGGAGCAATCCCACAAAATACTTAATTTTGCAAAATTCAAAAAACTGACTGATCACAATCTAATCTTTCAAATATTATCATTATGTCATTATCATCATCAATAATCTCTCAAATCAATCTTCATATATATAGACCTACTTTTAAAAAAACATATCCGTGGCGGGGGATGTGAGTATTTCATGCTTGTTTTATTTGTGTGTGTGTGTGTGTGTGTGTGTGTGTGTGTACTCATACGTGTGCATGTGCATGCAGGTTATTTTAAGTGGCAGACTCTATATGAACAAGATACAGAAAAGTTCAGTGGAAAGTTGGTTGGCCTGTCTGTGAAATATTTCTGGTTAGATTATTTGCCCCAAAAATGAATTTCTGTATGAGCTTAACAGCGCAAAAAAAAAAAAAAAAACAGATCTTACTCGAGTGGGTGTGTCATACAAATGTTATGAAACAAGTTGAGTAAATTTTGCATTTGTTGCGAGCTTTAGTGACGTGACATGACAAGCTTTATCACATGACTGAATCGAATAATTTAATTGAGTACAAACGTTATTTCTGTCAGCGCCTTAATGGTAATTCCTATTATGTTAGCACTAAGCTAACACCATCACTCTTATACTCCTTCAGTCACTGAGTCGCAGACATTTACGTTTGAACTAGCCATGGTTTTAAGTTCACAGTCAACTGAGTAGCTCGCTGACGTTAGCTCGCTACCTAACAAACTAATTTTACATAATGGTTATGGGAAGGTACTGCGTGCACGCTAGCTAGCTCGCTAAGTTACGTTAACTTGGTTATGAGAGTGGTACATAGCTAGCTTGCTACAATGCTAAGACAGACCAAATTAAACGGTGTTACTATTGGTATTCAGTTTGGCTAAATATTAAGTGTGTGACATAATGTGGAGCGATTCCCCCCACACGCTCTCAGCCAATGAAATTTTTGCACAAGTGATATTGGTAATATCAAAAATATGTCATGAGCCGGGCTATGGGAAAAGTACTGCGGTTATGTGACAAATTGAAATTTTTAATGTGCTGAAAGCCCAGCTAAATACATTTAAAATCAAACTCACAAAGTAAAAAAAAACTTTATTTTCATGTGTTATGTAAAACTTTACAAGTGGCCCTCATCCTTAAAATGCAATATAATAAAAGAGATGTTTAGTCTAGAACGCAAGTAGTAAAGAGTGGGATTGTTTTTTGCTTATTTTGTTTGTGGTCATTAGGTCAGTCTTTCATCAGTGATCCCTCCCAGTACCTCTCAGTCCTGCGGAAAGCTCTGGAACCCTGCTGTGCTCAGGACTGTGGAGTCACAGTCCTGGTCCCCCCGAACAGCCCTCCACCCAGAATCTGCGCTCAAGCAAGCTGTCCATCTCTTCAATTCAAATTCAGAGCGCTTTATTGGCATGAGAAATCTAGCATATTTTCTATTGCCTAAGTCTGCCAGTGAAAATGTAAAACATAGCAAAGCAATAGCAGAACAGAGCAATATTGATTATGTAGCAAATACATGTACATATAAACATTAATAATGAGAGGATTCTAAATGACAATATCTTGCATTCTTAATCCCATCTCTCTCTCTCTCTCTCTCTCTCTCTCTCTCTCATTCTCTCTACAGCTCTACACTGCTGCTCATTCTGAGTTAGACCTCTAATGCCTCAGGTTAAATTCTCTCATTCAGAGGCAGAATAAAGTGTTTTCGTCTGTTTGGCTTTGTAAAGATGCACTGCGAGCCTCGCCACAGAGAAACTCCATTAGCCGTATTGCTGGACTTACTGCTCAGAGTTTTGGAGAGTTTGAGAGATAGAATGGTGAAGGGGAGTTTAGTACATGTCTGAGCTGCAAAAAGCACAAATGAAATAATTCCTGGAAAATAAATGACATATTCTTCCCAAAAAGTTACATAAATATCCTGGGGTTTAAACCAAACATCCTTGAAATGTGCCCTTGAAAAACTATATCTACACAACAATATTTTTAGTGTGAACTTTAATTTTCACATGGACAAATGCAAATATATATCTCTTCCATTGCTCTTGCATTGTTTTGTTGCTGACCATAGGCATTGTGTGCTTATGGGAAATTCCACGTAATTATACCTGAAATAAAAGCGGAGACCTTGTGGCCACACCTGTAGTTGCCCGAAAGACCGCAGCCGCTAAACGATCTATAATGTCTGGCGAGTGTAGAGTTGCGTGGCGTCTCGTATAGGATGTGCGTCGTCGACAGTATTTTTTGAAATTTCAGCTGCTTTATGTGCTCAGCACAGATTCTCCTGCACATCAGATTTCAGCTGCATTCGCCTCACATCTGCGGCTCACGCAGGCAGGCAGTGGCGCAGGTGACTGCGCTCGTCTGGGAGCAAGGACAGCGCTGCTAACTGCAAACTTCCCTTCTCCATCTTCATTCGCATTCTTCTGGGGTTCTGGCTGTTTTTTTTTTTTTTTTACTCTGAGAATTTCTCAAATTCTCGTAACTTAATTTGACTGCGACCAGAGGGGGAATCGACAGCAAGTGGAACATCACAGAATTTTTTTCAAGGTGACTCTTTTGTGTGCAGAAATTTTAAGAGGTTTTGTGCTTTTAATGTTTTTGCTTTTAATCTTTCTCTGGCGGTAACAATCTCCCCGGTGCTCGGCAGATTGGCCAGTATGACAGTGGGGGTGTGGACACCCGTAACCCCACTGTAGTACTGACCCGCGCAGCCCTCTCCTGTGTGCTCACATCAACTCTCTCACTCACTGAGACTATGCATGTACACAAAGTTCTGTCATAGTAATTACTCAGTGTACAACAACACGCCGAACAAGTATTTACCAAATGAGGTTCTTCAGAAACACAACTTCTGAGCAGCTCAGAAAATAATACTGTTATTTTCTCTCCTCTTTCACAGATTGTTTCAATGTTAAAATGGAAGAGACTCGACAGAGTGGAGCTTGTTTGTGTTATTTTGATTCCACACATACAAGCTGTGGTACAAAGCGCTGTGGTAATTAGAGGGGTCTGTGCATAGCGGCAGGCGTGTTTATTTTAGAGGAGCGCATTGTGTTTTGCGCGGCGTGGAAGTGGGAGATTGTTTGTGCAACACACCAGCATGTTTACGCTCTTCTCCCACTGGAGCGCTATTCTCTGCTGTTCACCCCAATTATCGGAGCGGAAATGAAAATAGCCTAAAAACGCAGGCAGAACACGGTCGGAGAGGGGAGGGAGGGAGGGGTGCACTGCTGGACCCAGAGGGGCTCGCCCAGGCCTGCTGAAATCTGTGCTAATTAATACACCCAACACACACTACACACGCTACGTTTCAATGCTATTACTGTTTCAGCCTCGGATTACAGCTACACTAATGAAACAATAACACACACACGCATACACACACACACACATAACACACACACACAAACACACACGCATACACTCACACACACAAACACACAAATGAGCTACACAAAATAAATACACAGTGAGGTATAGAAGATGGCACAATTTTAAATGGTTGTAATTCCTTCTCCCTTTACCTGATGTGTGTTTGTGTGCATGTGCACAAATTAAAGAAGACAGTCTGAACTGTCATTGGCTGGTATATTTATATCCACATGAAATTAACAGTGTTGGTATTACGGGCCTGTAAAATTGTCCAAATACTTTCGGCTGTAACTTTAAATAAAGCCTGCACCCTGGTTCAGTGCAGGAGACTGAAGTTTAGCTTTGAAATTTGGCACTACATAGTGAAATAACTCATTACATTACAGTACTGTTTTTAGTGGGGATGTGGGATGTGTGTTATGCGTACTGAGTGTTCAGTACATTGTAAATGAAATGGATCTCTGCCTCACTAGCGCACGAGATAATAAAGCGAAAATCTAATTATGGATCTATTTTATTTCCCCCTTATTCTAAACTGTTATTTTTAAGCCGTCGCTACTTTTAACAGGGCAAACTTCCTGCTGTGCCATTTCCTGCTGTTTTAATTAAAGTTTGAGAGCAGAGAAGAGAAGGACTTAACACACACATACATACACACACACACACGGGAGCGTGTGCATGGACACACACACACACACACACACACACACATACACACACTCTCTCCGCGGCTGATATTTTCCCCACTGTCTCTCTGCTTCTGCCTTAAGAACAGACAGTGCATGACTCTTCTTCAAAACTGTCATGCTCTCTCAAGACGTTCTTTATGTGTTTAATGTAAATTTCCTCTCATCTACTAAGGCATTTATTAACTTGTTTAAATGTATTGATATTTGAGGAGCATATAATAATCTTTTCAGTTCACAGTTCTCTTTTCATTTGCTGCCAGTTGTCTGCATGTAAAACGCACGCACGCACACACACACACTCTCACACTCAAACACTCACGCGCGTGCACACACACACACATGCTCACACGCATAAACACACACACACGAACACTGATGTATATTCGGACACACACAAGCAAGCAGACACTTTTTTTTTTTTAAACTGGAAATTTTATCCCACAGTGGACTGTGAGTTTTCAGTTCTAAGTAAATATAAGTGATTCTCCAAATTTTGTATCATGAAGGAGGTAAGAGTATTTAAGTTCTTTTCAGTATGGCTTCAGCGGTGACCCATTTCATGCAGAAAGGTTCATGCTAATTTACACGGCGACTTACAGAAGCTGAGATACGGGACTGTAGCAGTTTTGCTCTTGTTAATAGTAACTGTGTGAAATAAGCAGAGTGAGTCACTGTAGATGGAGTTTTCGGCGGAAAAGACGACTCTGATAGGTCAGGCTTGCACTTCTCTCTCTGAGATATGTATGAGATACAGGATGAGCAGGAGAAGGGTAAAGGGACCGCTGCAGTGACATTAAAGGAGTTCTCATAAGAAAGGTAGTTTGTGGGCTGGAGTGGGTGTGCTGGGGTGTTCAGCTCTGTGGCCTTTTTATTCGGGACGGGGAATAACAGACTCGGGGGGGCCTTGGAGCACCGAACCCCCCCCTCCAAACTGATGTGTGCCTCTTTGCCCTGTTTGGAAACCGAAGTCAAAGTGGGTCCCTCAGCCCTCCACGCTCACACAGCTGAGAGGGCAGAGAGGAATCGATTTTGGCGAAGTGTGTTCTAAATTCATCCACTTCTCCCTCCCCTTTATAACGGCTCATTTGCATAGAAATGCTGTTTGTGGGGGTGAGTGTGGAGGGTAAGTTTAGAGGGCATTAGGTTGTGGGGCGCGCGGCTCCAAGGGCGTGTCCCTGCCCGGGGTGTGACTGGTGCTGAGGGAGGGAGGGAGGGGGGTGGCTATAAAGCCACAGTGCTTTCTTTCTTTTCCTCTCTCCCCCTGTATTTTCTCTTTGTCTTTTTCTCTCTCTCCCTCGCTCTCTCTCTCCTCTCTCGGGGATGTTTGTTTTTGTTTTGTTGTTGGCCGTTTTTTTAACGTTCTGTCTCCGCTGTATCTGAACAATGCTCTGTTAAACTTGTTTCTCACTCCACTCTGTTTTGCCTTCTTATTTTTAATTTTGTCCAATTGTCTCTGTTATTCCTTTTGTGTTTTGAATGCTCCTCCATTTTCCTCATTTTCACTTCAGTTTGCTTTTTTTATCTTCCTGAAGCTTGCCTTTGTTCCTGCTTTATTTTTCCTGTGAAGTCTGGAATGGAGATTTGAGCCTCCCCAGGTGTGTGTTAGCTGCGGCGAATGAGCCCTTAGCTGAGAGGGAATCTACATTAAAGTGCTGGTAATGCACCGTGGAAGAATAGATACAATATGCATCACCACTCTAACAAAGGACCAGCTTTGTTTTTATTGCGTCTGAAGTTCACTTATTCCATTATAATCTCTTAAAATTAAGTGGATATGGCTGCCTTAGGAATTCATTTCAGTATTATTGCTGAGTAAGATGGTTCTTTTTCTCCTTTGAATTTGGAGGAATGAATTTTCAATTTTGCATTTTGGATTACTTTTTGAAGTTCCCCCATATCTCACTCATGCTTGTGTGTCTACATCATTTAGATTCTCAAAATTGTAGATTTTAAGTTAGACTTACAAATGTTGTCACTGAAGGTAATGTGCTAGATTAGGACTGCAGAATCCCTCGATATCAGTGATAGAATCTGATATTTTTTTTTTTTGCTGGGTTTCACCTGGGAATCTGTGAAGTCGCCGTGTATGTAAAAGTATAGTGGACGCAGTAATTTTTCAGTATTTACTGGAATAGCGTGGAGGTGTGTCCAGATTCAGTGCCCTGGCCTGCAGACTGTCCCCCTGTGTGCCTGATTCTCTGAACTGCACCTGCGGCGTCAGGGCCCCTGTGGAATCACACACTCCGGATGAATTCAGAAGCTGTAAGTCTTTTCAGCCATTCTGTGGAGCGCATATCAATCCCCTCTGTGTATTTTTATTGTAGTGATGTCGAAAGGTCTCGTGTCGTAGGTCACAATATTCATAAAATGATGAGCCGTAATTTGATAATTACTGGGGGTTTTATTGCCTGTTTATGATCCAGTGCTTTTTAAGCCAAGAGTGTCCATAGCACACAGTTACAGTATGTGGTATTGCAGTGTGTTATTTTGGCGCATTAAAAAAAAAAATGGACAGTTTATCATAATGTAGAATAAAGTAATGATTTTGGTCGCACGTCCTTTGTATGAAATTACTCCTTGAAGTCTGTGACACTTAGACATCACCAGACACTGGGTATCTTCCCTGGTGATGCTCTGCCAGGCCTGTGCTTCAGCCATCTTCACTTTCTACTTGTTTCAGGGACTTTTACGTTCAGTCTCCTCTTCAGTGTGTAAAATGCGGTTCAATTTGATTCAGATCTGGTGATTGACTCGGCCAACAGAACCAAAATAAGAAAAAAAAATGTTGTTGTCCAACGAATAATGGTGCTCATTCACACACTGAGGTGAATAGTTTTTTTTTTTGGATTCCAGATGCATTCTGTCGCCCTCATTTTTTGTGCAAACTTTACTGCTTGGTCACTTAATTGTAAAGCTTATTTGTAGTGGTTCTTTAATCAATGCGGCTATGTTCTGCTAAAAGGAAATTCGATTTCAGTGAAATAACATTGCACTTTCTGCAGATGGTATTATTGCTTTCTCAATACTGGGCTCCAGAAGCTGTCATTCATACAAGTGATGATTATATAAACAATATCGCATAACATGCGCCAAAAGTGGCCGCTCTGGCTCTGCTGTGGTGTGTGGTCATGAGTTGAAATGGGACCAGTCGTGTGCCTGTCTGTGTTGATTGTGAATGGCCTCAGGGCTGTGGCTGTTGAAGTGGTCATAACTGCCGTGGAGTCGTGTAAAACACCCTACTGTCCGTCTCACGGTGATTAATGAGCATTTCTGTAAATGAGTTTGCCAGGTAGGCTAATTTTCATGCTCACCTTAGGGGGGATGCTTGTGTCTGGATTAGGAGATGAGGTCGGTGCATCAGCAGTGTAATGCCCTCTGGTAGAGCTGTTGAGTTGCTTCCTGACTTTTCCGAATGGCTGCGGTAAGTGCCATTGACTGTCATGGAATGTCACTATCAGGGCCACTTGACGCTACGCCGATAATCCTGACTTTTTGTCGCTGCCCGAGAGATCAGAAAAGAATCCGCTACTTTTCGTTCTCCAGAATAAACGGAAGTCTGTTATCAAAACGTGAAAAATCGTGGTTTGAAATTTCAGCCTCCCTGCCACCCAGTCATCTCTGATTCTGCTCACCAGGTAGAATTTAAGCCCAGTGCAGGTGTGTCTGTGGCTGGATTACCTGACGACCATGTAAGAAAGCTGCGGCCATTCATTAGTGTGTGAAGTCATGCAAAGGCAGTGCGGTATGTTGAGCTGAATGTTTGGTATGTTGCAGCGCATGCAGGGAAAAAAATACTCGGGGGTGGCAGGCAAATTTGCGCTGGAAAGTCCTAAAAGAACTCCTAAAAATGCAAAGATGGGGGTTACTGCAAAAATCTAATTCGGCCTAGTAAATGCGATTCTGTTTGTCATGGCTTTTGCACAGTGAGCGCACAGCTAGCTAGCCGGTCAGGGCAGCAAAATTTTTTTTCCTAAACCATATATCAATGGGGACCATTTAGAGGGTTCTGATTGGCTCTGGCATCTAGGTTGGTTTACATCATCATCACTCATTAGCTGGATGAAAACAATGCATATCAGCCAGACAGCTTCTCGGGAGGGCACGCGCACACTAGGGAGACAATGGCCCTCCTATGTTTGGGCTCTTGCTACGCAATTACGCCCACATCATGTTAGAAGTGAGTCTTGCCATCAAGCTTGGAGTTGAAAACAAATGAGGTTACAAGAAAACTGTCAATACCAGTGGACTAACTTAATGAATTGCTTATTGATTATGTTTTGGTGGCTGGACTGTGTTACTGCTATGTATGTAATCGCATATTATGTTACTTTTCAGGATATGAAGTCATCTAGCTAGCAAGTGAATGTTAACCTAGGAAAATATTTGTAAATAATCATCATATTTTAGCGATATGCTTTGGGGTTTGCCCTCACTTTTCTAATTTGGCTAGCTGTAATAGTCGTATCTGATATATCTGACATGAACTTATCTATGTTTTGCGGTGCTTTCATGTGTCCCAAACTTTCATGTTTTTGGGACGTAAGTTAGCTAGCTAGCTAGCTCAAGCGCAATCGCTGTTACAGCTAGCTAGTAAACTTGGGGTAAAAGCCTATTCACATCGCTCAAATATGATGATTATTTACAAAGATTTTTCTCAGCCAACGTTTGCTACAAAGGAAAATGGCTTTGTAATGTGAAGAGTAACATAATACGCAATCACATACATAGCAGTATATCGCAGGAAAAACCAGCAGTGAAATAACATGACTCTAGCCAATCTGTCTGCTTTCTTTTCAGTTAACAGAAGCTGTTAATCAAGGTTAAAGGAGGTTGTATGGGTGCGATTGTGTTGAAAGTGACCAGAGTCGACAAAATGTCTCCCTCAGCTATATGGTTTGGGAGTCTGCACACTCTGTGAATGTATGCATTGCATGCACTCGCAGCTGGCAGTCCTGAGGGAAATAGTGCCAAGATCATTTGGCAAAATGCGCAAAGTACACTTCAGAAAAACAACACTAGCGCACTGGCCTAGGTTTAGGTCAGGAAAATGTAGAATGACTATAATCAGGTTTAGGTTAGTTTCATTGTCAAAAAGTGCTAAGAATGGTTAAATCAAGAATGCAGAAGTTCTGCCAAATTTTTAGATCAAGTGAGACATTCGAGTTAAACAATGATATAATGTAGGCTACAATTTTGAGGCATAAAAAAATGACCAATATGGCTTTACTTGGCATTAATCTGCAACAACGACAATGAGTTTCTTTTGATTAGTGGAATTGTGAGTACATTTTACATTATTCGCTTCTAAAAAACATAATAGATGTAGATCAATTTATAAGTATTCCTATCTACCCTTACTAATGCTAGAACCTAATCTGGTAGTATTAGAAGTGCTAGTAGTACTACTCATCACCAGTAAAAAATTATTTAATCAAAATATTTTATAGTATCCCTCATCAATCCAGGGATTGGTCAAGAATGGCTCATGTGACATAAAATAATTCCACCATTGATGAAGTAATAAAAAGTGGAATCCATTATCCATTTTTTTACATTGTGTACAATTTGAAAACTTTGCCACACATTATGGTGGAAAGGGACGATGGGCTCTATCTTTCACACTGCCTTACCCGTTGCCACTACCCGCAACCCGTGAATTACGCATTTAGCAGCTTCCACTATCCCTAAACGATATCTTGCGGCCACACTACCCGCTATGCATTATGTCTAATCCTTTATTTGCGCCTGGAGGTGTGCCCGTATGCGTGTTTATGCGCTTTCCTAAAATTGCTATCTTGACCACACACTTTAGGGAAAGCGTGTAGCGGGTCCTAAAACCACGCGCTACCCGCATTTGGGCTTTCACAAGAGCCCTATGCATTAGCACTCAGCAAAGGAAATTTTTTTCCAGCGAGAGCGGCATTTCAGAACTCTCTTGCGAATGAAGGTAATTTTCGGCGACAAGTATGTACGCCTGTTTTTGCAGCACGGTCACGCAACTTGCTGTAAAAAAAGATAGACAACTGTCCGATTGGAAAATGTAAACGGACGAAACCACGTACTTGTCACCAGAATTACCTTCATTCGCTGAAGAGTTCTGAAATGCCGCTCTCGCTGGGGAAAAAAAAAAAAAGTTACGTCGCTGAGTGCCAGTGCATATACCTAATTTTATTTTTCAAAATGGGATTTTGTTCTATGCTTCATTTCAGACGGGAGAGGGAGTTGGAAGTGTGTGGCGAAACGCTTTTTTTTTTTTTTTTTTTTTTTTGTTTCCATCACAAAAGGGGTAGGCTTAATTTATTTATTTTTTTTACTACATACCAAACATTAAACAATTTGTCAATGTCAAGTAATAATAATAATAATAATAATAATAATACAATTCATGATTAACTTAACAAAAACAGATCCTCCCCTGACTGGATTTGACCTCATGCACGGGCAATTTAACTTTGTCAACGGAGAAACGTGGCGACCTTCCTCTCTCCATCACGGATTTCGGTTTGAGGATTTGGGATAAGCGCAGCCTGCTCCGAAGGCAGTGGCACCTGGCACACTGATTGGTTTAACTGGCGTAACGCCAATCCACGCCTATGCATAATGTAACGGGTAGCGCTGGTGTTTTAGGGATATAGGCAGGTGTGCAAGATAGCAACTTACGCAGGGGAACGCCTCTTACGCAATGCGAAATCCCCAAATAACGGGTTTAGGGACTCTGGCGTAAGATAGGGCCCAAAGACATTCAGTTGACATTTTTTTCAGATATATAATTCTTTCTCATCAATTTAGAATTTTGTAATGAGGGATCTAAATCAAATATACAATGCACTGGTAGGCACCAGTGAAGTACTGGATATAGTACAATATGGTATAGTACTATACCAGTCAAGTTAGTGAAATGTGTGTGACTTTCAAGGTTCATCTTGAATATTGTCCACTTTTTTTTTTAATGGAATTATAAACTAACATGACATGAAATTATCGGCGTTACAACTGGGTGAAATGAACGAAACATCCACACAAAAAAGAAGCCTTGTCAGCTATTTGAGACCTAATCTTATGCCATTAAAGGACCATAAGCCCCGAAATTTGATGAAATAATGCCAGAGGGTGTAGCCCTGGAAAATGTAAAAAGTTGAAATTAAAAAGTTGCCCCCTAAAATTTTTAAGTATTTGGAAAAACAGACCTAGAATTTAAAAAAAAAATTTTTTTTCCTCTGAGCACATGGAGGTGAGAGGGACTTTTCAACAGTGTAGGACCACAGGCCACACATCAGGTGGTGTGGTTGTGTGCCAGAGAGGACAACATTGTTAGCTTATTACCTTCCTGCATGGAGGATATTTATTATTATATATAACAACGTGATAAAATAAAACACATCTTCGACAGTTGATTAGGTGGTGTTTTGGTTCTGGTTATCAATGTTGTGATTACTGCTTAAAATTTCTTGATATTTTGTCTTTTTCTCCAGCCACTGTTCAAGTATACTATAGAGTTGAACTCTTTAACGTTATTCTGCAATTGTTGGATTTTACCGACATTGAATTCTTGCAGAGGAAACTGGCTTCTGCAGGGAAAATGACAGTCTTTGCTCAAAATCTATATTAACTGCTGTGGCGCTACTTGACGGTGTCATTAAAATGAATGTTCTAGAGTTGCCTGGGACAATGGTGGTTTTGTTTTTGTTTGGCGGGAAAGCTTATGAACGTCATGTTGTTCTTCTAATTGCCCCAGTTGTTTCATAGCTTTGTGACTGTGCTGGTCGGCACATTCCAGCCTCGTAGCTCTTGGCATGTCGATGAGCGGTGAAACAGATTTAATCAGAGCATCAGAGGTGTGGTGGAACATAAAACACAATCAAGGTGGATTAACCTTTAAAAGTCCCATTCAATTGCTCCTGTTTCTTTTTTTTTGTCTTGTCAAAATCCTGTATGAAGTTCTCGAACCTTTAATCTTCGGTTTGTTCTTTGATTTTTTTTTTTTTTATGCTAGAGGAAATGCATAATTTAAATTCTTTGAAGTCATTCCAATATTACTGACATGTTACCTTTAATCTAAGGAGCCTTGCAACATTAAATATTTAGTCATTTATTGTACAAAGTGGTGGGAGGCTCCGAATCAGTCCAGTCCCCTCGATTCATCTCTGTATTATTCTAATATTGGATTTCTGCTTACTCAAGCCCTCAAAGTTATTTCAAAAGAGGAACTGGAAAGCGCATGTATTTCACATTTTAATGTCCATCTTTCACAGAATTGCTGGAGACAGGGTTCTGAAGGACTCGGGGATGTTTATTTTGGCTGCCTGGCCCGACTCCTGTAATTTAATAGCGAGCGTACGGTTGTGCGTCTGATGGCGGCCTCGTTCGGCAAGCACTTTTTTTTTTCCCCGCCGAGAAAAAAATGGCGGGTTGGCGAGAGTGATCCGTTTCATTTATCGATTGCATCGATTCCTTCACGTTTCACCTCTGCTCCTATTGTTTTCATCGAACTGGACACCGCGTGTCATCGCTGTTTCTCCAGCCAGCATATTTCATGCCCTCTCTGGCTCCTCATCAGCTCAGTGAGGACTGAGCGCGCTCCACAGTCCCGGCCGTGTTCTGTTAAACCCGCCGGCCGAGGGGGAGAGTCCAGTCTGCGGAGCTCTCTGAGAGTTTGCTTTATTTTATCAGGTGTGCTGCTGTTTGTGCGGTGCTTTTGGGACTGATTTGCCCAGATTGTGTGATGGGATTCGAGGAGACGTTTCTGTCCCATCTGAGCCCTTGCCCGCGATGAGCTGAACCTCTCTCAGCTCGTGTGACTCTCGAGAGCGCTCTTTAAACAGATAAAAATGAGCACGCTTCATCTTTCTCAGGGCAAACACAGTAGTGTGATTGAGCCTGTTGCTCAAGAATGGGGTGCTCCTTTCTGGATGGCAAATATCAGTTAAAGATACTGTGGCTTTTCAGGGGACACACCCTGAGATTTGGGTCCTTCTTTACTGATCGGTCCGTCTATTTTGTTAATACTGGAGAATGTTCTGGACTCTCTCTAGAGAACTGTCTGAAACCGACTCCTCGTTTCACTGCAAATTGTTCTTTTTTTTTTTTTTATTATTATATGCCGAGGGATACAGTCCTCAGTGCGGTCGTCTGTCCGTTCAGCCATCTGTCCATGTGTCCGTCCGTCCGTGGACATTTCCTTACCGGAGCAGTACTCAAATACAGTTCAATATTTTTTTAACTGAACTTGCTGTGTCCTAGACTGCTGCCTTTTAATATTTTGGGATTTCTCAGATTAGATTGCGGGGGCCTGGGGGATATGTTATCTTCTGATGACACTTCTTTCTCTCTGATTTTTCCCCTCCCTTTAGTCCAGCTTCAGCCAAAAGGCAAACTAGTTTTTATTCAAATCATGCTGCGTGTAGGTCGAGATTTATTTGTGATTTTTTTTTCATTGCTTGATTGTCTTGAGACTTGGGTCTCAAAACATCTTCATAAATGAAATATGTTATTTCATCATAGCATTTTAAGCTCATTCACGTACATTTGACTTATGTCGTGGTTCATGCTGACTGTTACACAAAAACTTCAGTCCTGTCAGTTAGCTGCTTTTTCAGTCACACAGGCAAATGTGAATCTACAAGTTCTTGACTTGTATTTGTTGAGTTTTTGATTATATGCGGCATAGATTCGTGCAGTGTCATAGATGTGTGTTACTGTGTGTTACGTGTTGTCAGTTTTCCCGCTTGCCATGAACACCAGCAAAGCAGTATGTTCTGTACAGCCAGCGATCTCCAGTCATCATTACTGCTCCGGTGAGAACAAGCGCTCCTGAACTCATCTTCAGTGATGATTTCTGACATAAAATGCTTGACCTTTTGGATCAGTTTAACACACAGAAAAGGCTTGTGAGATTTGAAATCAATCTTCTGCGTGAGCTAACTGCCACCATTGCACTGCTTGTTCGCTCACTTGCTGCTCATAAACTGAAATGCTTTCAGCTGGTTAAGTGACTGATATCACCTGGCTTAAAGGGGAATGCATTTAATTTTATCCTTGGTTTGACCTTAATTTGTTGGAGTTTAATTCTAAAGTGGTTATATCATACCAATGAGTTTGTAAAATTGTCTTGTTCATTTTAATATTTAAGCTGTGCGAGAAATGACAAAATGATGAGCTTGTGCACTTAAAAAATCACCTACCCCATTTTCCCTGTAGTATGTTTCTACAATTTGTGGTCGTGACAGTAAAATGACTGCTGAAACTTTTTTAACAGGAAGTCTGGAGTTTAAATACTGCATTGTGGGTAATTTCAGTGCTTCAAGTCTGCAGTGTTGTAGTCTTTTTCCCATGAGTCGAGGGTCTGAAGTTGCGTTCTTCACTTGCTTGTCGAGTGGATTTGACTTCCCTCCAAATGGCCTGTGCACAGCTTCCCTGACTGGATGGGGGAGGGGATAAAATAATTACTGGAATGAACTTGGGCTCAAGAATTACCATTTTGAATGGAGAACTCATTGGAGTCCTGGACTAAGCTTCATCTGAATTTAAATTTTCAATTTTTGAATCTTTCCATCAATATTTAGCAAAATATAAATTATATTAATAATATCAATATAAATATATAATCAATTAACTGATGTTGAAAGTGAGTCAGTGCTCTTTTTTAAAACCAAGGTAGAGTGCTGGATCAACTCGAAAAATACTCCTGTTTGAATTAGTTGGTTGTCTGAAAATCCAGACATTTAAAAAAAGACTCTTAATTTGCCTTAAAATGCATCATTTCTGGGGACATGGTGTTGCATTCAAGTCTCTGTTGTATAATTAGGGCACACAGCTCTTAGCGCGCTGGCTTTCATTTTGAAGCACATTCTCATCGTCAGCACTCCCTGTGACCCTTCTTTCTCTGTGGTTTTGCGCTCTCCGCGGTGGAGCGTTTTAAGTGTCCCCCAGGCTGTTCTAACTTCCATATTCAGGACGCGCTGTTGCGCCGTACGCTCCCTGCTCCAATCTCTCCAGGAAGATTAAACAATTAAGTGGACTCATAAATGTTGTCATACTCCCCATCCTCCCGATTCTTTATTAATTAAATTGCACAGTGTTCCAGCTAACCCTTCCCTATTGGTATTCTGTCCACATCTAAACATCATATAAAGTGACGCGCAGCACAGAGTCTATAAAAGTACCTCGCGGTCACATGATCGCTACCCCTCCCCCCCCTCGCTCCCCTCGTGTGTTTTACAGACAACGGCAGGACGCTAGTGTGGCAATTTGGAGATTTCTCCACAGACACTTTCAGCTAAATTACTTCTGTAACAATCCCTGTCTTGATTAATAGCTCAATTCATGTGGATAAAGACATTCCAACAGTTGCTGTGTACTTAAGTGTAATGAGTTTTATCTGCAGTGTTGGGCCTATAGGTCGCTATAGGACACACGACACTGCAGGTTCACCACTGGGCTTCCTGCAAGTCCACACTGCAAATAAAAATTACTTATTCTTCAAAGCGCATCATTGGGTCTGTTTCAATATTAGTTAATAATAGAGTGCGTGAGAAGGCATTTAAATACTTAAAATGTGCCTTAGTGGTGAATGGACCTTTGAACTTCGCCCTATTACATGCTACAGAGTGCCTCTTTTTAAAGAGAAAACACGCTCTCCTTTCTCCGGTGTCAGGTGATGACACGGCTCTGACTGATGAGCAGTTTGTACCCCAGAGTTCAGGGACAGGGTTTGTCCCTCCTCGTGGCATGACGCGCTCATTCGCCCGGCAGAGGACAGGTGTTTAGCGCTGATGCCCAGGGCTTCACTCTCCGAGATTTTACAGGATTGCAATTTTGAAGAATTCTCTCCATTTTGCACACAGTTGACAAGCTTTCTGCCAAAGACATGTCCCCGTTTACCTTGAGGCTCCACTGATGGATCGCCGTGGTGACCTTTATTAAGCAGACAGATTAACCCTTTCAGGTGCAGTTTCAGTGTTCACATGTACACTGTTCTTAAATGAACACTAACCAGCGATGGACGTAGCATTTTAAAAAGACGTCAAAAATTCCTTTCAAAGGACTAATGAAGAGGCGCTTAGTAAATTAAAGAGGGCATTTATACGATGCAGTGTTTGTCACCAGATATTAAATACTTTTCATGACTGTGTATGAGCAGTTATAAAGGCCTGAATATAACTGTTTGATATTCTGTATGTTTATTGCCTTCTAAAGACTTCCTCCTGAATTAATGCATTAGTTTATTCTTTTTTGGGTTGGGTTGCTGTTGCAGCGTTTCGCCTTTGTGTGGCGCTGGAGTTGGAGTCAACCATTTTCACGATACATGTATACATCTGACAAAAATAAACATCTCTGTTTGAATTTAAAACTTTGTGGTCCTGGTTTATGGCTTATTTTCTGTAATGTGATGGTGGAAGAACACATTACACATTTACACTGAGTGCACAAACTCCAGCTCCAGAAGGTGCTCAGAACAGCGGGGTTAAATGGGGGTTGATTGGTATTGCTTACAGTGATGGAGGCACTGGGCAGGCATAGGTCAGGGTCTGACAGGGGGCCTCCCCATTGGCCGAGACTCGGGCAGGAGCCGGGGCCTGCAGTATGGATTACCATGGCGATAGGCACTGAGTAGCTCTGGGCTGATGACTAATTACCTGACACTGAGACACTCCACTCCACTTGGTCACTGAAATTAATTTCTCTTTTGAGCAAAGCAGCACAAACTGGCTCTGCAATTCTGGTTCGATACTCAAATTAACTGGGAGTGTAAATTATTCCTCTTCATGAGTGTGTGAGTAGTTTTCATTAAGAGCGAGTGTATATTTTATCAGTTTGCATTTGCAAAAAGTAGAAATATGACCCCCTCTTGGCTGCGTGGCAGCGTGGAATAATCGAAAGAGCTGGATGAATTAACTAAAGGCTCTCGCGCCTGTTTTTCAATTATTTTTCTCTTTTTTCTTCCATTCCTTCCTTTCTCCTACCTCACCCTTTTGCTCCCTTATACCAATCTCTCCTCCGCTCGTTATCTCCTCCTCCATCGCTTCTGTTATCTCTCCTTTTTCTGTTTCCCATTTCGGAGTTTGTATCAGAATATTAGCAGCCGTGTAGCGTGTGCAGTTTGTCTCTGGGAGTAAACAGATAGGGCTAATTGTTTTCCCTCCGTAACGATTTGCAGCCATTTTTATTCCGGACGAGTGCGCGCTCTTAACGGCGAAGGGGACCTAAGCTCACTTGACGCCACTTTACTGGTGTATCTTGTTTCTTTGTCACACTGTCAGCTCTTTAATGGTGGCTTTATATTGCGTTCTCTGCAATCTAACTTAATGGTGTGGTGTGGAGTCCCGTTCTCCTGCTTAACGGAATGAAGGCCAGGGCTCAGTTAATGGAATGGCCCTGCCGATGGCAACCTGCTGCCTCTTTGGACATAAACCCGCCGATTCGCCATCTTTATCCCCGCCGCCCTGTCACAGTCATGAAGACCGGCCAACCGGTTAATATCGATCAGAATTAACAGTGAAATAATCTCAGTTTATCACATCCCTACTCAACTCGCTGGGTCTAACTCGGGAGCCTAATAAAGTGTCTGAAGGAGGGGAGTGAGAGGACGGGATGGGGGGGCTATATTCCCATAATTCCCTTCACCAGGACGGTGTCCGAGGCTCTGCGGCATCATTAAAGGCTTCCGTCCGCCGCAGGTCTGAAACAGAATATCATCGAGCACGGGGAGTGTGAACAATTAAACGCACCGCTGTCCTGAAGGCCAGTGTAGCCACAACAAGCAGCCTCCCTGAGCCAGAATGATATAATATACACACTGGGGGCTGCACTGGGAGATCACAGTGGAAGGGCCGTCTGTGGATGAACAGTTCAGATGCTCGCTCACACTCAGCCTTCGCCACGTTGGCCCTGCTGAATATTTTCACTGGACCTCAGCAACAGTGAGGTCACCTGGGTCAAACTGAACTGCCCTTTTGCACCTGTGACTTTGTCACTGTATGTTAGTTGTCCTTCTTGATACATTTGTATGTAAGCATTATTTATTCAAATTCAAATTCTGAGTGATTAATGTTTCCCACAGTCTTTAAGTAAGTGAATTTGTATTTGCTCATGCATTGGCTGCTATGTTTTAGTGTACTACAGAAATTACAGTACTTACAGCTGTGTTTGGGTTCACTGCTCTTGCTCTTGTTCTTGTTCTTGGTTTTTGGAGTGATTGTGAATTTTACTCATCTTTGCTCTCTGGCTGCGGGGCACAAAAGCACATTGCTGTGTGGCAGTCTGCATGTGGGCGGAGCCATGAGTTAGCAAGGGATCATATACCGACAATCAACTACAGTGATGCACATGTCTTCGTGTGCCAGTGTATCAGTGATTGTGACAGTGATTTACAGTGTGGTGACTGCGCAGTGAGTTCAGCTCATGCAGGCCTGTGGGACGCTTTAGCTTCAGCTGGTCTGTAGGTTTATATTCAGCTCTATCTCTGAAGTCCAATCCCTGCAGAATTTGTGAAATGCCCAGAACAGGAGCGCCTTTTCACATGTAGGCGTGGACTGCATTGACCCACAGTGTGTCCTGGAAGTATCAGGGCTAACGATGGCGCAGTCTCCAGCCCCTGCTGTTGAGGCAGTGATGGATGGATGGATGGACAAATGGACAATTTTTTTTTTTTTTTTTTTTTAATTTAACCCTTATTTAACCAGGGAAGTCCCGTTGAGATTTGAAATCTCTTTTCAAGGAGCCCTGGGGGTTGAGGTGTGGGAGGAGAGGGCAATTTGCACAGCCAATTAGATCAGGGGATGATTAGGTGGCAGGTTGAAAGAGCCAGGTTGGGACTTTTGCCATGACACCGGGGAACCCCCTACTCTTATCGAAGAGTGTCATAGGATCTTTAATGACCACAGTGAGTCAGGACCTCGGTTTAACGTCTCATCCGAAAGACAGAGTCTCCTTCAGTACAGTGTCCCCGTCACTGCACTGGGGCATTGGGGATTATTCCACCAGAGGGAAGATCGCAATCTACTGGCCACCAACACCTCTTCCAGCAGCAACTTGGTTTTCCCAGGTGGTCTCCCATCCAAGTACTGACCAAGCCCACACCTGCTTTGCTTCAGCCACGCGGCTGGAGCAGATTGAATAGTGGTATGGCTGCCGGCTTAATGGAAGGACTCATGTCATCGCTGTGGGTGATGTGACCAGCCCCTCCCCTGTATGAGCTTGGTGATGTGAGCGTGCTCATGCTGGGGTGTGTGTTCAGAATCAGGACCCTCCATTATGGAGATCGACTCTTGACGTGTGAGTCAGCACGCTGCTCCAGTTCAGCCCAGACAATGTGTCACTGTCCAATTAATTGTGGTGCTCACTGTAAATTTTATCTCTAAGAATAGGGCTGACAGAAAAGTGAATATCTTGTGTGCAGCGTGCTTTTGTGCAGGACTCATACTTACTGCATTCATGGGCTCCTGTCTCACCTCTCAGTTCTTGATGCAATAATTACTCTGTGCTTTTATAGTGCACCAAACACAGAGTTGGGCTGCATGTACAGGAGGGGTTGTAGTGCAATGGAAAGCATATTTGTGAGCATGAAGGCGAGCATTTCCATAACACCGCAGGTACGAGGAGGCTCGCTGCTCACTGTCTGAGATCCTGAGGATGAATCATTCACAGTCTCGGCTGCAGACATTTTCTGGCAAGGAAGATTAACAGCGAGAGACGACATGCAAAAAAAAAGAAGAAGAAACGCACTTCTTCTGATAAAAATGATTTGGGGTTTTCCCGCTTCCTTTTTCCTGATGGCCGAAGATAAATATTCACTTATTAAAGCGTAACTGGAATTGACTGTGTCATGCATCAGCCTAATAGCCAAAGCCCTGGTTCAATACAGGGGACTTGGGGAAGGTTTTCTTAATGAAAGAACTGACGTTTTCTATGCCCCGGCTACATTTATCAGACTATATAGTGTTCATTATATGCTACAAAAGGGTGCCAATGCAGACGGTCGGGGCCATCTATTAACTGCACATGATTGGGGCGAGTGGATTATGGAAATAACACATTTAGGAAAATAGGGCGCCGATAATCCGTCCAAATAGAAAAGATCTTTATCAGGGGAACATTTTCAAATGTGTTTGACAGCAGGCACACAAAGTGCAGGGTTGAAGTGCTCTTTAGGTCGGAGGGACAGACAGCTTATTGTCATGCTTGATAAAGACGATATCTAATTAGCCTTCGTAATTAAATTTCTGCCTTGATTCAGGTGGCGGAATTGCTGTCTGTTTTTATTTATTTTTTTCTTTTACCAATGTTCTCCAGAATTCAGTGCATTTGAAAGGGTTTTTTTCTCCTGGGTCTCTTTCCTCTTTCCACCAAAGCTTCTGTGGTGCTCGCACTACCCATCATCCCCCAGCACAGAGGCCGAAACACTGACTCTCCGGAGAGGAGTCATACAGCTCTAATGAAACATCTGCTTCATTTCAGACTCTGCAGAGCCCATCATGTCTGAAGTCTGATCCTGTGAATCAGAAAGCAAGTTTTCTTACACAAACATGTCTCCAAAAATGTTAGTTCATTACCCTCACTATACCCGTCCTGCACTTATTCACTGTGTTTGCGCGTGTTAATCGGTGATACACACTGAGGGTTTTTCTCTATAATACTCAGCCACTTTATCTGCACCTTGGATAAATCAGCGTCTGCCTCATTTCCAGTGGAACTGTGGGTATTCTGGTGTTTTGTCTCCCCCAGTTGTGCACTCATGTATGAGTGTGTATTATGTGATTATTCTGTTAAAATTCAAATGTGTTTGTGTACACGCGTGTATATGTGTGTGTGTTGCATGTTATTTTTCTGATTGAATTCAGTTGTGTTTGTACACATGTATGAGTCTGTATTATATGTGATCATTGTGATTAAATTCAGGTTTCAGCTGCTCACATTCCTGCACTCTGGCTTGTTGAGCCATTAAATTGTTTTGGGAGAGAGCTGCAGACCCTGGCAGAGGGGGCAGTATCTGCACCCCCACAGGCCCACAGTCCTGCCCCGCTGCACTGAATCTCCCTCTGAATTGAGCCATCCTGTCCTGGCGTAATAGGATTATTCAGGCCGGGTCCAGGCGGGTCCGTATTTACAGGCTGTAACATGCAGCATTTCTCCGCAGCTGCTGCTGTGGGTACTGAGGGGTACTGGGCCCGCTCCACTGGAGGTGTCAGGATTAATGGGGCTCGGAGAATCCCAGTGTCAATCGCTCCGGTCCGGGCGCTTAGAACCGGCCGCCAAACACTGGCTGGCATCCATTCTGCCTGCGGTAATTAGATAATTGGAGGCTTATTGTTGCACGCACTACTTCACGCTGATAGAATGTAATCAGAGAAGAAGAGCAGGCGGAGGGGGGGTGGGGAATTAAGGCGGAAACAATGGGAGCGGCGTTATCGGTGTGTCCGCGGCCCGGCGGAACATTCCGGGACTCCGCTCGCACAAAGGCGGTCATTCTGCTGTGGATAGCGCGCGGCCCCTTTGTGTGACGCAGTGCCACTGAGCCCCAGAACAAAGACAGTGTGTAATCAGCAGTCCAGCCCGAGCCCATTAGCGCTCCGCCATGCGCTAGAGTACTCTCACAGCCGAGCGGCTTTAAGGAGACCATCTCTCTATTTAGCGAAATGGGAGAAGAATGGAGGATACTAAAGAGTGTGACCACTATCACTCTGACCACTCTGGACCTTCCAAGTGACCGTCATCCTCCCTCAGGAAATATACTCAGTAAACCAGGCTCTGAAATAAATCATTGTATCTCCCCGGATGACAGTCGGGAGATATTATGGTTTAGTTCCGGGGCCGCCGTCGCCAGAGATTTTCTGTTCCAGGCTCTGGAGGCTTCAGTGTTTATAAGATTTTTTTTCGAATTTGCATAGTCAAAGCTTTTTATTTGACAATGTTCAAGATCAGTTTTCGGCAATTTCCGACATACAATATGGCTGCCGCCGGCCATTTTGTAGAAAATTTTTTTTTTTTTTTGCAGATTTTGTGTTTTCTGGTCATTTTGAGCCATTTTGAGCAAAAAAAAATTTTTTGGTTCCAAGTCACCTCTGGACTTAGAAAAGGTTAGGGCTAGCTGCCGCACCCGCAGAGATTTTCTGTTCCAGGCTCTGGAGGCTTCAATGTTTATAGGATTTTTTCCTAAATTTGTCAAAGATGTTTATTTTACAATGCTCAAGATCAATTTTCAGTAATTTCCGACATCCAATATGGCTGCCGGCAGCCAAGAGTAAAAGCGGTAACATAGTGACTGTAAAAACTTGCAAGTGATCTCTGATGGGGATCGGGGAGATACACGACTCAGTCCCTGTGGCGACCGAGTTATCTAGTTAGCGACTGTTGTAGATGTCTGCTCCTCATTAGCACACGGGAGTATCACAGTTCACTTACACTCTCCTGTTATTGTGTATTAATCTCTTAAAGGCGCACGGACATCACCCATATTGTGGACGTCCAGAGGGAAATTCTCTCTGTAAAGGGGTGGGCTATCTCCCCAGCCTGACTCTCATTGGCTGGGACTTCCCAAGATTCCTGAGGATAGGGTAATTGCTGTGTCCATCATCAGCTTGGGCAAGCTCTACTGCTTGAGCATGCTTCTGGTGTTTTTGTTCATCCAATCGACTTCAATCTTGGCGAACGCATTGCTGAGGACTTAAGGAAGTGCGATGTTGAGTTTGAAGATGTTTGGTTGAGCAGTTCTCGAGAAATCGAGAATGCTGCAAGCAGCAATGCCGGAGGTCGAGCAGTCAGCCCACAAATTCAGTTAATGCCTAGCATGTGTTCTTGTGGAAATAAGTGCGCCTCTTCCCCTGACGGGTGATTGACAGGCCTCTCCTAGAACAGTGTTTGTCTCTGAGGGTCCTCTTCTGCTAACCTCAGTGATAATTTTACCCAGCCTCCCTCATAATTCTGAGAAAAACACTAAAAACTGTCCCATGTGGTATTGGTGGTCCATGGTTCTAAACCAATTAACAGTGATCACCTCTTATAATGAGCTTGGTAATTTTGGGCTGGATCTACTGTCATGAGTTCCTGGTCTTGTAAAGTATTTGTGTCACAAAGTAAATGACTAAGGTCTGTAGAGACCAACTGATTATTTAAGTCAAACACCAGGGGGCGCTATATGCCATGTTGAAGTGTATTGAGTAGATTTGAGTGGAATAGTATTGACATGTTAAGAATGTAGACATGGTAAGATAGTACTGAATTAATTCACGCAGATGTGTTTTCAGTGAAATGATGTTTTACGTAATTTGTTGAAATTTTTAAGTTGGCGTTCCCAAAATGGCTTTCAGGATAACCAGCATTCCCAAGTCTGCCTTTGTGATAGCCCCCCAGCTAGATCCAGGTATTTTCGCGTTTCGCCTCATTCTCTCCAGATAGAATGAGCTGAGCCCTTTATTAAGTGTATCAGGTGTAGAACAGTCCAGATGTCGTGATCTGGCTCCGGGAGCTTGAGGAGGGATTTGGAAACTGTAGCACTATCGCGTCATCCCACCGATTCACTGTCCCAACAAAAACCCAGCCCACGAATCCTCTGGCAGGCCCCGCAGTGATGAGTGCGGTTCCCCGGAAGAGTGATGAGTTTGGGGCAGGGCTGGGCTCGTCGTGTGGGTCAGCGCGCACCCCTGATCCCCCACCCCCCTTCCCGCCAGGACAGAGCGGCCCTCATCCTGACCTTCAGGGTCCCTGCTTTTCCCAGGAGTCCGCGGAGCGTGAACCTGAGCGGGGCCCCTCCCCTCCTCCATCTTCATTGATGGATTTCAGTGCTACTTAAATTTCAAAGTCCTGATGCATCTGAACGCTGCAGCGTGAGACGGTCGCTGCTCAGGCACGTATAGATCGCACAAGGTCATCTCGGGAAGAGCTGGGCGCATGGGGGGGGTGGGGTCCGGCCGTATATCAGGATGTATTGCTTTACTTTTCCCTATCCATCACTAAGACGATAATTCTATTTCAGTGGGAATCACTGGACTCAGATGCCGTCCGATGGTTGTTATCGCTGCAAACCGAGGAGCTGTCACTCCGTAATCGGTACGAATGACGGGCATTAAAAACCGAAAAAAATAGACCTTTGGGTTCTTTTTTCAACGTTGTTCATGTTTTCTCGTCTTTTCATCCAGCCGTTTTCCTTTTCTGGAAGTCAAGAAACTGATGCGTCCGGATGAATTAGTTCAGCAAATGAAAGGTCTCATTTTGGTGCTTTGAAATTCTACCACAGAGCAGGTTCTTTGCTTTACAGTGCACGTTCTCACCCAGTGCTTAGGAATGGGATTTCTCCACACTGAGGTCCAACACAGAATCACAGCCAGGGGCCTGATTACACATCTTTCCACCTGCCCTCCCTCTTGTGTTAATCGCGGCGAGTCGAGTCGACCGCGAAAGCGTCTTCACCCTGTGGGTGTCGGATCTCAGCTGTCTCCTTCAGCAGGGGAGAAATATGATGTGCGACCATCTTGACTCATCCTGACCCCGATTAATGACAGTCGGGGTGCAGCGAACAACTTCCTACGGAGTCCTGAAACTGGAGCTGCCTCATGTAACAGTGCTGACCTTTAAGAATATCACACAGATCGGCCCCACCGCAGGCCCGCAGTTCAGTCAGGGCATCGGCAGAAGCGTGTGTGGGATGCTTCCATTTTAGAGCTACTGAACAAGCACATTGTGTCACTCACCTCTGTGGTTTCAGCTCCGTTCAAGCCTGTGTACGAGAGAGAGGTTCTCTTTACGCCATAGGGGCCATCGTATGAGCTCAAAACACTCTGATCTTTCTCCCGTTCTAGATAATAACCTTTGTTCTTTCACCCCATGAAAATGACTTTGAGGTCACTTTGTGGTAGAAATTAGAATTTGCTCTGTGCATCTGATCACGATGTTCAACCCATGAAAACAGTGTAAAGTGAATTTTTAGCTCACTTGGTCCAATGAACCAAAGGGAGCTTACGGGATCATGCGTTGATGTCTGCATTAACTTTGATCTTCTTCTGAAGGGATCAGTGTGAAATTTGGTGGGAAGGTACATATGCAGAATAAAATTAGTTCAAGGCATCGAAACTCGACATCGAACATGGCCGCCAGTCGGCCATATTTAAAATTGCACTATATCGTGCTACAGAGCATTTGAAAGCAGCTAGAATACTGAAACTTTGTATACACACACTTTTGAGGACATGAAAATAGAAACTGTAGCTGTAGTACTACCCCCTTGAGCAACACACTTAAGCCCAATAGCCAAATGGTTAGCTCTTCGGTATATAATGCTGGGTACAACGATCTATTGTCTGGGGCTTGATATTTCAATGGAGCTGCTCTATGAAAAGAGCACTGAGGTGCAAAAAAAAAAAGACATCATGAGACATCAAACCATGATGCTGAATTTTGCTTGAAATTCTTGCTTTCTTTCTACACAAATTACAAAAGGTGTCTTCATCGCCCCAATGTTGGACCAAAACATAAAAAATATCACCGCTTGTGAGCTTACAGAACACTAAAGCCTGAAATAAACCAAGTGAACTGCAGTGCCCATGGCACTATTTTTATTTATGTCTGCTGAATTAACATTTTTTGCCATGTATATTTGAGTCATCCTTAGCTGACAGATGGTTTATCAGACAAGTTCAGAGGTCTGTCTGCATTTTCCTGAGATACAGTATTGGTTTACATACACATATTGACTAAAATATGGTTTTTCTTGAAGTAGTAATTTGTCTTCTTGAGCCCATCTTTTGTTTCTGTTCCTTATTAGAGGTCAGATTTTTGGGACTCAGGTTGGAGGTTAGAGCTGCTGGAGAGGATCAGCGACACTGAGACCTTTTATGATCAGTGCTGGTATAGCAGGGCATAAAATTTTATCCCCTTTTAGGGTTTAACGGCCTTTGTGATAATATCATTAGCTAACATTAAACACGCTATAGAATCTCCCCTTTGAAACGCACAGCCTTGTGGCCGCTCCCTTTAAAAGTATGTATTTTATTTATGGGGAAAGTCTGTGGTCACTCGATCTGCACAATGGCCCACAGCTGTGGGGGGGCTAAGTCAACATAACAGACCTCTGTAGCCACTGGATTAATTAACATTTTATGTAAATCAGGTATTTCTGGTCCTCATCCCTCCTCTAATTATTTCTGTTATTTTAACATCTGGGTGTCTTTGATGTCTCACTGCAGTGTTTAAACAGTCCGAGATTCCAATCGCACGCTCCCGCTATAGCAGTCTCATGCAAAATACATGGAAAGTGTGGATATTAGCAGCACTTGTGGGAGACAGTTAAATTGAGCAATTCCTCTGCGGCCGAGGCTCATGTTTCTGCGTGTGGAGATTTGTCGAGTGTAAATGTACTTTGTTGAAGATCTGAGTGTGGCTCTCTGCCCGGGACGTGGGCCGTCTGGTGCTGCTGTAATGCAGCGGGCCGCCTGTAGGGGGCACTATTGCTAGCCCGTAGAGGAGAGGGGAGAGGGCCCGCTTTGACCGTCACTAATCTGGCTTTCCTCCCACTTTGCACTGCAAGAATTCACTTCCTTTCTCTTTCAGTCTTTTTTTCAGCAGTACGGGGGTGTGCGAGCCCCGCTTCTCTCCCTGTTCGGTGTGCAGAAATGGGCTTGGGTTCTGCTCAGTCCTGCACATGCCAGGTTTTTAATGATTTGGTCCATGCGGCTGGCCGATCTCAGGCCAGGTGATTTGTATTGCCAGCATTGTGCTTTCAGCTGGACGTACGCAGTCGCATAAATTCATTTGCCCACTTTCATTAGATCCTTTTCAGTGTGCACATCCCCTGATTGCTGTGCGCTGCTGTTCTCCCTTGTCGGAGGTGGTTTGTCCGCTGAGTGCCTATCCATTTTAGATTTTGAGTCATTAAGACTTGTAAACAAGTGTGAGTGCTTTTCTGGTGAGGTGCCTATGCATATCAATAACAAAATAGCAATATCATTATTTCATCAAGTAAATTAAGTTCATTAAATTAAGATAATTAATCCAGATTGCCCATATGGTTGGTAGTGTAATTGAATGTGCTCTCTCATCGTGGTGTGGATAAGTAGCTACACAGTTCTGTGCTGAGACAGTACCGGTGTTCCTAATGAATTCAGTATTTATAATCATGCGGTGATGTGTGGAGTATCAGGTCGGGAAACTGTAGCATTGCGGATGTGATGGCGTGTGGCTGTTGTTTAATGATACTGAAATAAACTGCAGAAGCTTCCTATGTGATTGTCTGTTTCCATATATCTTACCCACTGCTGGATTTCAAAGCTCAGCATCTGATGAATGTCGCTTTGATATCTGTGTATATGTGTGTGTGTGTGTGTGTTTGTACCTGCATGTATGTTATTTTGTAATTCTGTGTGAATATTCATTTATGTGTGTGTGTGTGTGTGTGTGTGTGTGTGTGTGCATGTGTGTGTGTGTGTGTGTGTGTGTGTGTGTGTGTGTGCAAGAGTGAGGATGTGTCAGGGTATGTTTTTTCATACGTACCCAACACATGCGGCCTGAACACAAGCTAATTTTGCCCATTTAATCAATAGGCCAGTGGCCTGCTGCAGGATGTGGAGTGTATAAATGCATGGGCTGGTTCTGCTCTGAGTTATGAGTGTGTGTATTACGGGATATCACCGCTGTACTGCCACATTGGTACAACTTTAAAAATTATACAGTGTAAAACCATCATCATGTATTTTCATAAAGATGAAATATTGGTATCTCCGCTCAGTTACAAGGTTTTATTAATGACATGCTGTCAGGCGCTAGCTGCTCTGCATATTCGCATATTAAACAGGCGAGCTCAGAAATGCTCTTTTTATTACTGCCGGGCATAAATCAGTTTAAAGCATCTTCTCCTCATTCATCCTGCTCCCAGCTAAGTCGTCTTTTATTGAAATGAATTGGCGGCCCGTTCCATTGGCTCCCCGATTCCCTGGCAGATTTAGGCAGAGTAATCTGGTGACACGCGAGCGGCGGAATTGATTTACCGCCTTTCTATTAGAACTGTTGGGCGCCCCCCTCATCACCCCCTCCATTTTTCTTCTTTCGCACTCGCTTTTTTCCTCCCTAAATGCACACTTTTTTGAGAAGTGGGAATCTGAGCCCAAATTTCGCTCTGCCATTAGCGGAATCAGGGTGGAGCGTGCCAGTGGGGTCCTGAGGCTCGGCCGTCCATTTCGCTGCCGTCTCTTAAAATGCTTTTTACCTCCTTTATCTAATCTTTCTTCCGTATCACTGCTTCCTGTGCTTTAATTTTGTTTTTCAATATTATTTTGCAAGGACCTGCAGCCTTATTGATTCTGCTGATTATGATATAATTTCCCTCATTAGTTACGCTCTACTGTAAAGATTCATCATCTTTCGCGCACACCAGAGTGCAGTTTATTTGATGACCGTGAGATAGAGGGTAATATTGACACCTTATTTTCTCAGTCTTGTTGAAAGTGAATTTGTTACCTACATTCTAATGGCTTGATCAAAAATGATAATGAGCATCAGGAACAGGATGATTAGTGCGCTGAAGTTGTTTGCTTATTATTTTATATGTGATGAATCTTCAAAGCTTGCAATGCCTGGCCAGCTTTTCTTCACACATGGGCTTAAAGGTCCCCCATTGTGAAAATCATGTAGATGTGTAATTCGGGCCTCCCTCTGCCTGACAGCTGACAAAACATGGATCCAGATTGGCTCAGCACTGTTGCTGTGGCACTCATCCTAAGAAATTGCCTTTTTAAATGACCCATTTTGATTGTGTGCCCCTTTTGACATCACAAGGGGATCCATTTGCACAGTACAGCCCAGTATAATCTTGTTTCGGTTGTGGCAGCCAAGAGCAGAGCCTCATTTACACAGATCAGCTCAATATGCACATCAGAAAAGTGTAACCTTGTACAAAATGATATTGGCACATGAATCTAGTGTAATTAATATATCTTAAAAACTAAATAAGATCAGGGTTTGTAATGAATGGTGAAGTCAACAGGCAGCTGTACCTCATGACATTTATGATGCCTGTGTGAAATGGTAGAATACTGCATCCCTAACTCTGAGTGTAACGTATGTACTACCAACATGATGATATTGTGCTTTGCATTATGGGATACTGCTGATCCATGCTAGCACATCACATCCAGCCATCCAGCCGAGAGGAAGATTCACACTTAGCTAAACATAAATGTAGGAGTGTTATTATTGAGGATACTGCAGTCAACATGGCAGGATAACATAATGACATCATTGATTACTGAAATAAATTAGAAGTTTTGTTGTATCTTTTCAGTGATCTCATGCAAAATACTGTTGTTTTCTTCCGGATGGTTGGACGCAATGCTCTCTTCTTTCCCAAAGCCCGGCTGATAAATCATTCATGCTAATTCATCCAAAGTAGGAACTTAGGTTGTTGTTGAGCTTAATGGTGTGTGAGCCGGTATCAGTTTACTCTCTTGAGCCGTTAAACAGTTTAAGGCTTAATGCTTGACACCCACAGTTACCACACTTAGCATCCCTGCTGCACATGATCTCTGTCCTGTGCCCTCCCCAGGACCTTCAGCAGTTTGCCTCCCAGTGGCGATGCGCCGCAATAGCATTTTTAGCGGGAGGTACAGAGGACAGGTGAGGAAGTTTGTCCAGACAACTTGCTGTATTCTGCTCCAGATGTCACTGAGGAAATTACTGTTTCAGGGTCTCTATTTTGTGACCAATGTCCATCGTTCGCATTATATATACAGTCAGGTGAAAAATTAATGAAAAAATATCCATGAACAGAATAGGTGAGGTTTTGGGCCTCCACATTCTGCCAGATCCGCTTCAACATACATGTGGCATAAAGTCTACAAGTGTAAAACTTTACTGGAGGGATGAAGCACCTTTCTTGCAAGTGATCTACTTTTGTATATTCCTTCATTTGGTGTTTCAATAATGGTGATGGAGAGCACTGTCTAACATGTTCCAAAGTCTCCTATGTGAGTTGAGTTGGTTTTTAGATCTCGTGACTGTGAAGGTGGTGACATTTATCTAGGATAATTTTTTTCATACTCAAAATCATTCAGTGACCCCTTGTGCTCTGTTGAACTTTAGCAGTTGTCATCCTGGAAGAGACCACTTCCATCAAGGTAGGAATGCTTCATCATGGGATATGAAGGTGATAACACAGAATAACTGCATTGATTTTCAGCGTTCCTCTCTGTCTTTAAGTAGACGAGTGGATCTAACCCATATCAAGAAAATGAGGAGAAGCATCTACATTCGTATTTGTCTATGCATTTCCTCAGGTTTTTTTCCTTTAATTTGTCACTTGTTCTACAAAGCATGAGAGCATTCTTTGAATTTTTGATGTTTGGGGAATTTGTTGATACAGTAGCATACAATGACATTCCAGATGACATTTTCATCAGTTTTGGGGAAAGCCATTTTCTGTTTCAGCATGAATGTACCCCATGGCTCTGTGTGTGGACCTACATGGTTTGTCAAGCTCGGCGGAAGAACTTGACAGGCCTGTTCCGAACACTGACCTTAGGCTCATAAAGCTGTGATAAATTTAAACTAAAAAGTCAGGCCTAAATGCCTAAAATCAATACCGGATGTATGGACTGCTCTTCAGGCTGGGTTGGAAGCAAATCACTTCAGCAATGTTCCAACATCTCATGGAAATCTTATCCAGATGATTCGTGGCTGTTTTTGCACTTAAGGGGGACCAACTCCATATTGATGACTATTGTTTAGAAAGTGCTCTTGGGTGAGAGGGTGTCCATGTACTCCTGGTCACGTTTGGGTTATTTCCATGCTACTTAGCGTGGAACCACACCATTCCCGAGCATCAAAAATTGCCATCTCTTCCTCAGCTAGGACCTCTGAATGGCAGTAGAAAGGGTTAAAAAATTTTGGGTACGCGTGTGTGTAAGGTTTGTGTGTGTAAGCGAGTATTTGTTCGATGGGGTCACTGCTACCAGCCTGATTGTGTGCAAGTGCATGCGTGTTTGATATGTGTGTGTGTGTGTGTGTGTGCGTGCGTTGGGTGTGGTCACTGCGACGGGTCTGATTGATTCTGTGCTCTATCGGATATTCCGTACGTGCGGTAGCTCACCTTTAGAGAGGGCCGGTCGGAAGAGGCGGTGTGGTTGAAGCGTCCTGCTGTCCCGGCCTGTCATCCTTCAGCTTGATGGATGCTGGAAGCGCCTAACTCAGAGCTACACACCCGGCCAGCTGATCTTTATTGGAACAAGCGTCTGCGAGCCGAGCCCCTGACATTCGCCATGTCTTCATGAACTTCAACCCAGCGCCTCCGAGCCGGCGCTGCTTATCCTGCATGATAGCCGCTTCTCCTTTACATAAATTAATAAAGGCCTCTCTGAATATTTTTAAACTGGCTTTAGAAGCGGCGAGTCTGTTCCCATCCCAGTCCCGGGGAGTGGAAAGACGGATGAAGCGGGGCCGCCTCCTCTTTAAAGTGCTCTTCCAATACCCAGCGAAATAATATTAATCTCGACTGCCTGCTACTTTCATTTACAATGGACTCCGCTCTGGGGAATGCGAGCAGCGAGGTTTCATAAATTTCAAATGAAATATGAACATTTCTTGTCAAAATACTTGTGTTCAGTAAAAACCTCTCTGCTAGTTTTGTGTTTGTCTTTAATAAGCAGTCGGAGCTGGTTTCTGGCAGCTGCCCGGGAAGGGGGAGAGAGAGAGAGAGAGAGAGCAAGAGGGAGAGGGGGAGAGAGAAGGAGAGATGGAAAGAGAGTAAGGGAGAGAGCGGGAGACAGAGAGGGAGAGAGGGAGAAATGGAGAGAGTAAGGGAGAGAGAGGGAGAGGGCAAGATGGAGGGAGGGAAAAAGTGAGAGAGAGAGGGAAAGGGAGGGAGAGAGAGTAAGGAATAGAGGGAGGGAGAGAGAAAAAGGGAGAGGGGGAAGGAGGGAGAGAGCGAGATAGAGGGAGGGAGAAAGTGAGAGAGAGAGGGGGAGGGAGAGAGAAAGAGGGGGAGAGAGAGGCTGAGTTCTTTTAAGCTGTACTGGGGTGAGGCAGGATGTGAGTGTGATCTGATGTCTGGGGTTCAGAGGGTGGAGAGACAGGGGGACCCCTCTTCCACAGGGGCCAAACCCCCACAGCACAGAGCTGTTCAGAGCCGGTCCCTGGCCTGTCCCTTATACTCCTCGCTTACTGAGGAAACCAGCTCGTCCCATCAGAGAGGGCTTTGTGTGCTGATGGGGGGCAGCCCTGGACAGGCCGTCTGCGCTGTCCCCTGTCAGAGCTGTCCCCCGTCCTTCCTCTCGTCCTGCGTGTCTCTGCCATTCTGGACTCCAGTTCCCAGATGGAGAGGTTTGTGACAAAATCTGGTCATGGAGCTGCTCTGTTTCCGTCATGTTATCAGCCACCATCTCAAAGTGAAAGAGTTTTTTTTTTTTTTTTTTTTTGCATCTTCTCTTTTCTCATATTCAAATAATTTCCCCTGTTGTACTTGTTGATTCCACTGATAGCAAGTTTATTGTTTTCCCCCAAAATTAATCCATTTCCTTTCCAAGAAAATAAGTAAAAAATCCAACAATTTCCATCATGCGCTATGTTTCAGTTTCACACGATGGAAACAAAATGGGTTCTAGTCGCGAGTTTTCGTGTTTCTGTCTGGGGACACTACTCTGGATTTGCCAGGGACGGTTAGTTTTGGCAGTTGAGTAGAGCTAAATGGAAGGGCCTTTCCCTCCACTGCTGACATCATGTTTATCACAAACGTGCGATTAGAGCAGTACTTACTGAGCGTTCTAGTTCTGATATCAGGATCGCCATTGGTCATTGAAACTGCCTAAGTCCTGGAACATTGAGCACATGGACTTAAAGTGTTCAAGAGAAAGAAACATTCCTCTCTTCTGTTGGGTTAAAGCCGTCTAAGAGAATTTCCCTGTTATTTGTTAGGTCTTCCTCACTTGCGGCCTGAGGCAACAGGAAAGTGAAAAGATTAAGAGATGGAGGCTCTCGCTTACACGTGTCGGACATGATTGGTTATGTGCTGTGACTGCGGTAACATGGCAGTCTGCGTGTTATCGCACAGTGAAGATGTGTTTGATGCTGGCAGGGCTGGGACCTACCAGTCTGCTGGCCGTCGGACTGACCCGCTGCGTTCTGCGCTAACTGTGCTCTGCAAACCTTCGGCTCATCCCCAGAGATCAGCGCGTCGTGCGCCATTGAGCAAAATAAAGAGTGGGGCAGTTTATATGAAGAGAATAAAGCACTACAGCGATGGTTTAATCGCATCTCCAGCGCTGATAATGATTCTGACATGTTTTGTTATTGTTCCGATACGGAGTCGCTCAGCCCTGCGGGGCAGCTGCTGAAAACTCTCTCTTCACTCTCTCTCCATCCACTGCCTGCAGTCTGCCAGCGCGGCCTGTGCAGCGAGCAGGGAAACGGAGCAGATTTAACAGGCTCAGGCCAGCGAAACCGCATCGCTTCAAGCCCAACGCATGACGCTTGACGTGTTCCACAAGGCCGGCACTGTCCGGGGGCTCCTCTCTGGGAACCCCATACAAATTGATTTTCATTGTTTGTTATAAAAACAGGGCATCATTGGGGTGGTCAGTGTTTCCCTTTGAGTTGAGCCCTAAATGCCTTTTACAGATAGTGCTCCCGGGTTAGCATTGCTGCCAGCTGATGATTCTCTCTTGCGCACAAACTCACACACACACACACACACACACGCACGCGCACACACACACGCACGCACATACACACACTAACTCTCGCACACACAGATGGACATAATGGAAACACGCTTTAAATAATTACTACAGTGTATTGGAAAAAGGAAGTGGATGTTGGATTGATTCGTGAGGGCGCTCTTTACCCTGAAAGCCAGTGTTTTCCTTGATGACTCTGTGCAGAGGGGGAGATGCCAGTCAGGTGCTTCACATGACAGAGCTGGTGCTGCATGTTATGGTGATCCAGCATCCTCAGTGCCACTGGGCTCCTGTCTGCATTTATTTCTGTTTCCCTCCCTGGGACTCAGCTAGATCAGAGCCTGTGTTTGCTCCGAGAAATTCACATACCCCCCCAACCCCCCACCCTCCATCTTTATTCCTAATCGCAGTTTGCAGGAAACAGACTATAACTCATCTGGAAAACAAGATGAACTCACTTAGGCAAGGCCCGTGATCTGAAGCGAGCGTGGCGTGCCTTATCTGCGTACGGGGCCAAGGCGCTGAGATTTAGGGCCGTCGGGGTCGCAGGGGTCCCTGTTACGGCTCGGTCCTACAGGCTTGATAAGCACATGGCTCTGGCTCGATACGCCGCCAACAACAATAGCCCATTAATAACCGACAGTTTCCTGTCCCCACTTTCTAATACACCGGCAACACAAGCGCGGCCCTATTTACAGGCACTTTTCCCGGGGCTGTTATTAATTAGCTCGCTTGCTTGGCGGGTTCGGGGGTCATCATCTTCGGTGCCGATGCCCTTGCCACCCTGTCCATACCCCCAACTCGGGCTGCCCTGGTGACCCCTCGAATAAATCAAAACAGCCTGAAGAACCCCAGCATAGCAAACAATTTTTAAATTTCTTTTTTTCTCTTGAAAGTTCTGAGACTGTTTGATTCTCCCAGAGCGCCAGAGCTTTCTGTTGTTTTGCGGTCATTAGGAGTATGTTCTAGTCCACTCAAGCGAGAGGCAATGGTGTCGTAAACCCTTCTGCTGTAATACCGCTACATCTTATATTTGTGTATCGTTGTCTGCCCCAGTTTCACATATTCTGTATTCCCCGTGTGTCTCTAAAATGCATCAAATTACAGCAGAAAGCTGGGAGCCACCAGGTCGACTCCACACGGATTCCCATTTGTTTATTACGCCCAATCCACTCTTATTGCCCGTCCCGACCTCAGAAGACACTCACATGCAGTTTAAGCAATATAAGAGCTTTGTATGATGTGATATATAATTCAGTTTATACATGTTTAATATTGTTCAACATGAATGCACAGTCAGCTGGTAATAAAAGCAGCATCTGAGGAGCATAAAAGGAAATAAAGCTGTCAGTGAAATAACAGCTACGTGTCGATTGGTGCCAATTTACCTTGAGAGCACCTGCTCCGGTCCAGATGATTGGATGATTGGGGAATCCGCCAGGAAGGAGGGGGGACTTGGCGGCGATGCCATTGCGCCTCGACCCCCCCATGCAGCTTGAGTGTGTGGCGTGGGCCTCTCGCTAAAACGCTCTCTCGCTCATTGCGCCAGAACAGCGGCTGCCAAAACCTTCGTCAAAATATCCCTTCTCAAAAAATTTAAAAAACATTCTCGCCGGACTCTCAGACCAGACCCTCTTTCCAGGCCGCGTTCTGCGTTTGGCCTCTAAATCATTCATATCGCCTCTGCTTCCCAATTAATTGGCGCGGTTTTTCCGAGCCTTTCCTCCGCCGCCCGGCCCCCGTCTCTCCGCCCGATTGGCTGTTTATTCTCGCTTCTCAACTTGACCCTAATTGATAATAATAAGCGCGGGGCTGGATCTTCCGGCAGTGCGGCCGGCCGCTAACGCCCGCCCGCAATCCGCTAACCCAGCCCCCCGAGAGATCATGCAAATGCGGCCGGCGTGGTGAAGTTTACTCTGCTAACTGAAGTAACCGGGTGCAGCTGGAAATTCTGGGCGCCTTTAAAGAATTTTGTTCTGGGCCCCTAATCCTGAAGGTGGTTTTCTGGCCCCCCTGCAGCAGTGGAGCCCCCTAAACTCTGGGCCCTTGCAATCAGCACAGTCTTCCTGCAACAAAGTGCTGTTAGAGGTATGAAAGGCCTGCAGCAACCACACCTTTCACTGATTAATTATAATTCACCTGATTAACAATGAAACGGTATATTTGCTGAGTAATCAAAACCAATATCCATCCATCCATTAACGACACCACTTCCTCCTCACTAAAGTTGCGGGGGAGCTGGAGCCTATCCCAGCTGACTATGGACGAAAGGCTGGGACACACCATAGGCAGCTCACCAATCCATCGCAGGGTGAATCAAAGCCATTATGAAGCCTATAATTGTAATTATTGCCTATTGTCTACACTTATGGAATTGGTGTGACATTGAAGGGATGGCAATAATCTGACTAAACACAAAATATCCAGAACTTTCTCCAACCTCTAGTTCTTGTTAAAGCATTTTTTCAACTGGTGTAATTAATCATAAAATAGTACTTCGTTTCCTCAGAACATTATAGGAATTCAAAAATATACATCTGAAGGCAATAAATCTTGGGTATGTCAACTGTACCAAACTCTCAGGCAAAAAGTTTAAATTACAATAAGCCTCGCAAACATATTTACGCAAGTCGGTCGTTTCATGAGCTACATTCACTTTGAATGTACAAAGTCATATCAGTGTTTTATGTGCAGTGGAAAATGCCTCACAACCTCATGATGCTATGTAGAATAATGCTATCAAAAACAAAGTCTCCATTCATTCTACACCTGCTAATCTGGCAAAGTGAACGGTGACAGATTTGGCATCATTAAGCATTGAAAGGTGAGGTCACTGCTGGCCTGTCATACTGTTAACAGCACAACGCTGTCTTTCCCTCCACTGTAGCGGCCCTGATGATTGTAATGGCTGCTCTTCATGCAGGAGGTAGGTTGGGTTGTGGGTTTGATGTCTGTTACCTTTACTAACCCTGAGTCCCTCTTTCATGCAGGGAGGTCATTCTCTACCTGCTGAATGGGTCACAAATGAAACTTCAACAGGCTGTTTGCTACTGGACTCCTATCATTAGCTTTGCTTGTGTTTTCTGTGTGTATTTGTGTGTGTGTGTGTGTGTGTGTGTGTGCGCACGTGTTTGTGTGTATGCGTGCATGTGCGTATATTTGTGTGTGTGTGTGTGTGTGTACATGTGTGTGTATTTGTGTGGGTGTGCAGGTGTGTGTGTGTGTGTGTGTGTATGTGTACGTGATCATCGTGCGCCTGGGCTGTCACAGTGAAGTCATACTTCAGCTATCAGATGACAGATTATCCTCTGCATAAATAAGGCACCTTTTGACACATCATTATTCATTACAAGATTACAGTGCATGTGAAAATTTTGATGAGCGCTGCGCTCACACAATATGAGATTTCCTGCTATTGTTGAACCAGACTCTCCGATAGACTGCGTCTCTCTGTCTCACCAGATTTTCATCTATGTATTTTGCTGCCAATTTTTGTTTGGCGCAATATTTTCTGGCTCTTTTATTAGAATTTGAGTTGCTTTGAATGAGCAGTACCCTCTGAAGTGTAACATTTAGCATGTTTTGCTCCTCTAAGTAAAAAGAGAATTGCACATTAGCCTGCATGGTTGACTGTGCATTGTGATATTCAGAGGCAGCTCATTATGAAAACATTAACCGAGTCACACAGAGCTCTGCCACACTGTATGCTCACTCCCTGACCATCAGCATGGCATCCCCTCTCAATGCTGCTGCTGAATTGAATTGTTGGCGGTACAATGGATTTAAACTCTGTAATTTTGACAGTTGGGTCAACCCATGATGCATTCTGTGCCTTTTTGGTTGAAGTATTTCAGCTCCCCATACAGCAGGCAGTCCAGTTTTATACACTCAAAAACAACTAACGCACTCTGTTAAATACAACTTGTGGTTGTAAAGAAGGCTTTGGCAAACTCTGTACTTTAGAACTCTGGTTCCTCAAGAGGAGAAACCTTTTAAATCTCAGCCATGAGTAAACATAGACACTTCTCTTCCTCTTTCTTGGCTTAAATTGTGAGTGCGTTAACACAGATGTTGCTTTGATTATGCCTTTCGCAAAAAGTGTTGATGCATCGTGAAAAGTACAGAGTGTTTAGAACTAATTATTTTTAAGTTTGTGCTTCATTTTCTTACCCCTAGTTGGAATTCCGGTTGTGCATTTTGAGTCAAAACAATATTGTAAAACCATGAACGCTCTGCACCTTTGATTGGACTGTGAAGGAGCCAATGGATGCAGTCCTCTCTGAAAGCCCCGCAGGAAGTTAGAGCCAATCTTTGAGTAGGGGTGTGGTCTCTATAGCTGAGAATGACCAATAAACTGTGCCTTGAGCCTTAGATATCCTAACTGATTCACCTGCTGATTCACCTGGGGTCTAAAATAAATTTCTCTCCTTTTTATTTCATGAAATGTCATCAGCAGTCGCATCATTGTTCCATTTGAAACAGTGCGCATCAGTGTGTTTTTGACGTAGCCCTGTGTTTTATAGGATTAGTGAAAACATGACTCCATGCAGCATGCACACCCGCGCAGCAGAACAGCTCCTGTGGATCTTTGTGGATTTTTTCTGCAGCAATGCTCTGCTGGGCCTGTTTAACACTCACCACACAGCGCACACTGATGCAGAATTGCCTCTGTCCTAATGGGACTCGTTCACATTAAAGTGTGAAGGATCCTTGAGGAGCGGAGAGTCATTCCCGGCCCGATCCACTGGAGTGCTGTGTTAGAGAGCGGCGGGTGAGAGCCGTTAGTGTGGAGGGCGCCAGCGACTCTCTCGAGTGCGGCCCTTACTGCTGCTTTCACAGGGCTCTTTGAGTCGTCTGATTGGCCGGGGAGAGCAGCGAGCGAGTGTGTGATTACCCTGAGCCTCCTGGTGCGCTCTGCTTGGGCCTGTCAGCCCCTTCCGGCAAGATCCACCTGCACCAAGCACAGCTACCACATCCTGTTATTACATAGTGACCAGCACAAGTTTTTTGGCCCAGCCAAGCTGGCCATTTTCCTACCACTAAAGTGAGCCTAATGCTTGGTTTAAGTAAGAACTGGGATAGTATCCAGCTTAATATTAAGTCCTCTGACCCACAGAGGTTCTGCCTCTTGGACAGACTGATCAAAACCTACCATAATTACATTCAGACCTGCAACTTGTCCATGAGGCTTTGGTGGAATTTATTTAACTCAATTTATTGATGGCAAAAACCTCATCCTTGAGGTCCATGGCCTACATTGAATTCTTAGTTTGGTCAGCCTCTTTACGTTACATTGTTATGAAGTGGCTTGGAGGGTGAATTGGGCACAGTTGGTATCCTGGGACCAATGGATGTGCTGTGAGCCATGGGTATACTGCGAGTCGTTTGTTTACTGGGAGCAGTGCATAAACTGGGATCTGTTGGTATACCGGAAGCCATGTGTATACTGGGGGCAGTGGGTTAATTGGGAGCAGTGGGTATATCAAGAGCCATGGGTATATTGGCGGCAGTTTGTATACAGTACTGGGAGTGGTTGGTATACTGGGAGCAGTGGGCATACTGGGAGCCGTGGGTATACTAGCTCAGGGTTGAAGCTCTGGTGTTGTGTTCAGCCTGAGGCCACAGGTATGACTCACCCATGCCCTGCTCCTGCTGTATTTTGGAAGCATTTAAACCAAACTGGCTTCTTGGAAGTTCTGACTGCTTGGGTCTTCTCTGCAGTATGTAAGGCTTCCATCCATTTGCAATCAGTTTAAGTTGGAGTTATGCTACAGTTCATAAGTGTTGGGACAGTTACTGTGGTATATACTGTATGATAGTATATCAATATAAATTGGAGATAAGCCAATTTGCATATAAATTCCCTCTAAAGCTGTCAGTTTGCACTTCGACTTCATATTCTTTGCTTCATTTTAATTGACTTGGGTGCCCAGGCAAAAACTGCACCTCTGTAAAAATACTTACGGACTTCGCTTTGCTGTGTCACCGTTGTAACCTGGGGGACAAGATGGGGAAAAAAAATGGCTGATGATCTGGAAACTTGGGGTGTGATTAAGAGGCAGGTGAACAGAGCGAGGACACTAGGGTACCCCGACTCTTTTCAATGAGTCTCCGCTTCGCGTCAGACGTTAGGCTGGTTGCATGATCTACTCTTCCTCTTACATATTTTTCCTCAGTTCTGTGAACGTTATCACCTTAGCTTAAATAAGATGCCTTCCCTCCATGGCCAGCAGAGTTTATAAATATTATACGATCTTGTGTGATAATATATTTGCTTTCTGCATGGCAATAGTGTCAGAAAAGATGAACATGCCATTTTCTTGTGCAGTTTTCAATTTGAAGTACACATTAAGCTACATACTGGCTTACAATGTCCAACTCAAGAGTCCTCTCTAGATAAGCTTTTGAATAAAGTATTAATTTTATCTGCAAGTCAGATCAAAAATTTGCAATCTTTTACAATCCATAACTGAATAAGATTACGCTTTGTGTTGTAATCCAGCAATTAAATCTGTTATTATTAACCTAATCAGCATTTTCATGACCAGCTAAGAGATCCCTGTTGAGATATAAATTGAATAATAAGAGAAATTACAATTTGTTTCAAATAAGCAGGAAATATTTGAATGCCAGGCCTGGCAGAGGCTTTTCAGAAACTACTTTTATTTTTGCTTTTAAAGTAGCGGTTCACCTAACACGAGATGCTCTGCCATCTGTTGTTCATTACGAGGCTATCTGTCTTGTTCTAGTTCATTTGTGATGCATAACCACTTGAACTCATGCACGTAAATGACAATGAAACTGTCTACAGCAAGAGGCTTTTCATATGAATTAGTGGTAAAATTTATGTTCGGCGAGTAAATTATCAATCAACAAACACACCGCTCTTTTTAATGCACCTGTGGTTTTATGCGTCTTGTGTAAGTGAATTGTACATTTTGTGCTGAATTTGTGTCCCAAAGGCAGCGTTAGAAATGCGCCCTCCCCCCTGTGCCTGAGTCCTGGATATCCCATCAGGGGCTCGGCCGTGATCGCACTACCTGTCCTCAGTTTTTGGAAGAGATATTCTGGAATTATCTCTCATGGGACCCTTGCATTTCTCTCTTTATTCGTTTACGATGTCGGCCTCTCCTGTTATGCTTTTTCAGAGGCAGGGAAAAGAGAAGCACATCTCCGCTAGAGTGAGAGGGGAGTAGAGCTTTAAAAACATTCGCTTCTGTCCTTTCATCCTCATGACATGCTGTGAGGTCAGAACCGTAACTGCCCTCTTTACGTCGCAAAAAAAAAAAAAAAAACACACAAATCTCTAAGCATAGATTGCTATTGCAGCAAGTGATGTTTTAGTGGCTCTTGCAGCCTCCAGTTTGGTGGGGCTGTAATACGTGTTTGCACTCACACAAATTTATGTATTAGGCCATCTGTTAATGCAGTCGGACCCTACAGTTTGCAAAAAAGAGAAATATTCACTAAAATAAAACAAAATAAATGCTCATGGTATTCTCTGCCGGATGGAATTACGCAATTTTCTGAACTTAAGTGAATCTCATCAGAGTTAAATTTAGCTTGCTTGCTTTTAAAAATACGAGCGGGTTCCTGTGATGTCACCACACTTTAGCCTTCATTGTCCACACCGAAGACGTGCGAAGGAAATGACACTTTCTGAAGTTTCTCTCGTTTTGCTTATTTTAGACTTTCCATCAGCAAGTAAAAGTGTTTGATCTGAAATGTCAGAGGTGTGTCAGCAGGGCGTAACTCTCACACCATTGTGGCTCGCTTATCTGCATATCGAACTATGTGGTACAACCGCAGGACGAAAAACAAGGGCACTTTGTTCCAGAGAAAATCATTGTATCCGGAGGGGCTACAAACACTCAAAATCTCACCATGATCTCAGTGGCAGTCACCCAGTGTTTTCGTCAGCCTGAATGTACCTCTGCCATTCTCTAGCGATCTCGGTGTCATTGGCTGTTCTTCTTTCAGCCCCTGCCAGTGAAAGAGAGTTTATTTAGCTGTCTTTCATACAGGAACCCCTTTTGATTTTTCGTGATGTAACAGCTCCTATTCTTTGTGACTGATGTAACAGCTCCTATTCTGTGTGACTGGTGTAACAGCTCCTATTCTGTGTGACTGATGTAACAGGTCCTATTCTGCGTGACTGACGTAACAGGTCCTATTCTGTGTAAATTATGTAACAGCTCCTATTCTTTGTGACTGATGTAACAGCTCCTATTCTGTGTAAATTATGTAACAGCTCCTATTCTGGGTGACTGGTGTAACAGCTCCTATTCTGTTTGACTGATGTAACAGATCCTATTCTGTTTAAATTATGTAACAGCTCCTTTTCTTTGTGACTGATGTAACAGCTCCTATTCTGTGTAAATTATGTAACAGCTCCTATTCTGGGTGACTGGTGTGACAGCTCCTATTCTGTTTGACTGATGTAACAGATCCTATTCTGTGTAAATTATGTAACAGCTCCTATTCTGTGTGACTGATGTAATAGCTCATATTCTGTGTGACTGATTTATCAGCTCCTATTCTGTGTGACTGGTGTAACAGCTCCTATTCTGTATGACTGGCGTAACAGCTCCTATTCTTTGTGACTGGTGTAAGAGCTCCTATTCAGTGTGACTGGTATAACAGCTCCTATTCTGTATGACTGACGTAACAGCTCCTATTCTTTGTGACTGACGTAACAGCTCCTATTCTTTGTGACTGGTGTAACAGCTCCTATTCTGTGTAAATGGTGTAAAAGTTACTATTGTTTGACTGCTGTAACAGCTTTTATTATGTGTGGTGTAACGGGTCCTATTCTTTGTTAAATGGTGTAACAGCTCCTATTCTGTGTGAATGTTGTAAAAGCTCACATTATGAACACCTGGACTCTCGTGCTCCAGAGAAAAAATGTTATCGCTTCTCTGCAGCGGGTACCTCCCTGCTCAGCCTCCTGACAGCCTTCTGTATTGACTGTGTTGCGGTGATTCCCTGGCTGTCCCCGCCCTGCCTCCTGTGGTTTGTGGCAGACAAACAGCTCCTGACCTCAGAGGTTTGCTCTTCCTTGCTCTATTCGCTGGCCTTTTGATAGAGTTCCTGCTTTGCACATTGCGGCCCTTCTGACGGGGACCCTGTTTGTTTTTAAGCTGAATTATTAACCAGCTCTCCTCCTCTCGCGGCCGCGAGCCGCTGTCCTTCACCCCCCCCTTCCCCCTACACCTCCTGCTGGGAGAGGGGGCTTTGGATCAAAGCTGCACACAGAGGCTGATTTTCCCCTTTCATCTTAAGTCAGAGTGAGATTAAAAATGAGTCCTCCTCAGTTACCGACTGACCTGAGGGCCCTGCACTCCTTTATGGATTGTTTTGGACTTTGGTCTGGGTCGCCGAAGCCCTGACTGCCCACTGACATGGTTTGTGGTGAATTTGAATCCACGTCAGTCTTGGCTGTAGGAATCAGTGTTTAGTAAGGGAACATGTTAAGTAAGTCAAAATCAGTCAAAAGTGCTGTGACATAATCATCAGTCAGTTACTCAGAGGGATTGTGGTTTTTTTCTATTTAGATTCTTCCAGCAGTTTCTCAAACTGTCCGTTTGAAGTATCCCTCGGAACCCTGCCGTTTCCATCGCAGAAAACTCTGCATTAATGTAAATGTTCCCAACAGAGGTCTGAGAATGACAACCAGGCATTTCACTGCTGAGGGAACAGGATGATTTATGAAGTGGTGGGATGCATGTTCCCAACCCTGCAGCAAGTGTCCAAGAACCGCCGTGATGTGCAGGTGGGCTGCTCGCAGGGTGAACGACGGCTAGCATTGTAAAGCCATTAATTCCTAATCAGATCCTCATGTGTGAGTGTGACAGAAATGAGTCAGTACTGGGCTAAGGCGTGTGCGAGCAGCGCTGGTCAGGCCTGCTGTCGCTCTCTGGAAATGCTCTCAGTGGAGGCACGAGGACACTAATGTGTCAGACCTGCAGAGAAGTCGCTGTCCACGTCAGTGAGCATGGTGGTTATCTCCTCAATCACCTTCTCTGAAAATTTCTCTGAATCTGAAGTGTTTGTTGATAAACATTTGATGGGTTTTCGTGTTGTACTAAATGCGAAAGCCCAGGTTGGTTGGTTGTCGTTTGGTACCCTGTTCTTATGAAATATGGAGCCATTGTTTAGCAAAAGACTCCAAAGCTCTCCTCTCATTTATTTCATTATTGTGTGTGTTGTCATAAGTTCAGTTTTCTCTTAAAGTTTTTACTTTTTCGAGGATTTTCATTGTTTGCTTTACTTTCCGTGTTCTTAGCGAGGTGTTCTGAGAAAGAAAATTTTCCTGAAAACTGAAATGACTGAGACTAAAGAAGTCTTGCGGGTAATGCTTTTTTCTGCATGTCCAAATGTAGGCACGAGCTGAAGCATGAAACAGAAAAGCGAATTATAATTCAGTTTCCCCGCGAGTGAGTGGAGTCAGGGACAAAATTTTGGTATTTAATTTTAGGCCTGGGGCTGATTATTTGCCCTTGTTTTATTCATTAAAATGGCCTTGTGGGGCTGCTTTGCCTTTCGCCACTGTGAAATGTTGTCTGAGACTGTGCATTCGTGTTGCTGGTAAACTGCTACACATGTGGCATAATCTTGCTTTCACTGCTGCACGTAATGAGGATGGAAACATAAAGTCTCTAATCGGCTGGCGCGCAGCAAGGTTTGTAAACCAAAAGAAATATTGTATTTGCTCTGTTACTGTCCCCCGGAGAGGAAACATCCATATTATATTTTCATGAGCCGTGCAGCACAATTGGGACGTGACCTTGGTGTCTGTTTTATGGCGCCGGTATGGAGTGTGTATTCACCGCCGTATTTCACTCTTGGATATTCTCCCAGCTTCCTGTTTGTTTTTCCAGATGCTGTCCCCGTGTCACGGGGGGCTTCTTTGTGTCGCAGTTTTTGTTTCAGAAATTTTCTCGGCTGCTGCCAAGCTCATCGCCCTTAGATATTCAGAGCAGATAGGCAGGGGGACGGCCTGGGGTCTGGGAAAAGGGAATTGGGGTGGGTTTTCTGGCAAACGCGCAGTGAGCACTAGGCATGAAACTCCACTCGACGGCAGGGGTTGTAGACGGGGCTGTTTATTATCTCAGGATTGTGTATTTGTGGTGTGAGAGCGAGCCTGGATTCAGGAAACAGTATTACTGAATGCCAAAACCTTACACAATCTGCTCACACTCCTCTGAAGTCAGTGATGATATTGATCTTGGGTCCTCAGCAAGCATCTGCTGAAAGACTCTGGGCTCAAGGAAGACTGCAGGAAGACGAAAGGCTGTTGCATTGACCCTCATGTTTACATTTCACACACAGTACCCACAAGGTACAACTCAACACACAGCATTGATTGTCATGCTTCTGCCTGCCATGGTGTTATGCGGCCTGAAAGTTGATCCTTAGCCCGTATGTACAACTGACCTTATGTTACCCTGACCTTTAACCTGATGACCTCCAAAACCTAATCAGATCAGTTATGGGGCATTATCAAGTGTCATTTGGAGAAAATTCCTCCTCTTATTCAGTGTGAAGGACTGTATGATGGACTACGTGGTCAAATGTATAATAGTTTTATACACCACCTGGCCAAGAAAGTCTCACACACTTATTTTGCTGGATCACTTTTAGCTTTGACCACGGCATTTAATCATCGTGGCATCATTTTGACGACCATATGCAATGTCATAACAGCTATTTTCATCCAGAGTTGCATTAATTTTTGACCAAAATCTTGTATTGACATCAGGAGAGTCAAACCACTCCATAAAGTTTTCTCAAGCACATCCAGAAGACTTTCAATGGGGTGAGTAATGTGTTGGGCAGTTATTTAACCAATTTGTGTTGTTTCAGCAGTCTCTTCAGTTGTTTTCTTTGCTTGATGTAGGCCAGTAGTTGGTCCCTTCTAAAAATAACATTTTTTCTGACTATGGGAAATCACTTCCAACGTGATTATTTAAGAAATGGGAAGCTATTATCAATGTCAATTTTATTAGCTTGTGTTGTTTTACCAACTCCAAATTCCCTTTAACTTTTACCGTTCCTCCATTTTCTAGTTCACTTGTCATGTGAAACATTACGATTCGCCATGGTTATTCCAAGCTACGAATGGAAAGGCCGTCAAAATGGCCGAAAGTACGTTTGATAAATTTTAAAAAAAAACATATATTAAGTGAACTGCCGGTTCCGTAGCATTACTTTACATGATAAAGATGATGTCACTATTTGTATTTGGTAAAATTCTTTTTTATCTCCTCCTTTTTTCAATGACTTTGCCAATACAGACAAGCCAATAAAGCCAATCATTGCAAAAGTAGGAGGTTAATGAAACATGCTGTTATTCGCTGTGTGTGGGGCCAGCTGAGAACAGGAGGGGATTGGTTCAGGAGGTATTTGAGCAGCCAATCAGGCGGGAGAAAAGGGACTCATAATGCTCTGGCTCCACCGGCTCTAAGGAGAGGCCAACCAGCTCCGCTTTTTTACTTCTGTCCATGGGACCTTCGTAATTCAGTTCCATTCTGCTTGACCTTTTCCCTAAAGTCACATAATCACTCAATTTTTCCTCCTCAGCTTAAACGCGTCACATTTTTGGCCTGCTACTTCAACTGCACTTATTTTCTATCTCCTGCTAGTGAGGCTAATGCTACATCAGCACTTATAATGGAAGTCTGGCCTCATTCCTGGCATATAAGGGAGATTTTTGACATGCTGTATTGATGGTTGCTTCAGGAGGGCAAAGGTGTTGTGTTTTTTCCTGCCGGTAACTGGTAGGGCTGCATAGTCTGATCTGATTCTTAACGACTTAACAGCCAAACGGCTTCTCCCACACATTATTCACGTGCTGATTAAGAGAGGCTGGTTATCTCCCTGTCATTCTCTGCACAAACCATCGGCTAAGTGCTCCGTTTTACTTGCAAATGTTATTGTTTTTAAATAGCGTTATTAGCTTAAATCTCCTCTTTGCTGGGAGGCATTGTGAAGAGCGAAGGATCCCGCTACCAGCATCTCGCCGCGCATATGCACAGATGCTCATGCACACACACACACATACACACACACACCTGCTCGCATTAAGACATGCACACACATACAAGCTTATATAGAAACACACACGCACGCACACACACATAACACAAATGCTCAAGTGGACACACACAGATACACACGTGCTTGCATACACACACTCACGTACACACTCACGTGCTCACATGTAGACACGCACACCCATACACATTGAGAGACACATACACACAAACAAACACACACAGACTCTCAGAACAGATGCAAACAGAAAAAATAACACAAAGGTATAGGTCACATTACATCAGATATGTAGATATAATGATAATATACTCTCAGACATCAATGAAAGTGCCTTTAATATTAGCAATAAATGGTTGTGAATAAGGATGTTACTGTTCAGTAGGATTTGTCACAGGGGCTGATTTCTCTCACAGCCTGAGTTAACTCCTTGCCACTTCGGAAGCAGACGGACGATGCTCCTGTAAACTGTTTGTTGAAATCTGGCAGGCAGCGCTGGGATGAACTCAGAGGGCGAACACTGTACCTGCCCCTGTGTCTCGCACACTGCTTCATAGTTATTAAATGAAGATTATGCCATTGTGCTAAATCAGATGGTTGTCAAAGATGATCATCAGTGTCCTTCCCTTTGTGCCAAAATGAAGTGATTAAATGCGGGGTTGGGTGCAAGTAACATTGGGCACCTGTATAACAAGCCATCCGCTAACAAATAAAATACTTACTGACAAAATCTACCTGGCGCAAAGAATACACAGATAATCCTGCCCTGTTGTGTACATACTACTTAATTACTGCGCAACACAGACAAATTTAGCTGAGCTATCAATACAACAAAACACATTGATTTCAATATAAAAAAGGCCTATAATTTATGTGTAATATTATTGATGTACATAATTCTGACGTGTAATTTGTACCAAGCAGCAACTTAACTTGTTTCACTATACCAGCTTAGTTTGCTGAAAGGTACCAGCCTTGTTTCAGTACAATGTTTCAAACTCATTCAAGTGTTCATGTGTCTGCAGGACAGCTGAAGAAGTTCCTTGTAAGTGCAGGTGACCCTGCCGCTCCAGTTTGAAGCTTTGCCCTTTAGCAATTAAGCAGAAGGCCGGATTAATATGCTTTCAGTGACTGGTCTGTGTTGCTTACGTCATACATGATTGGATGTGTATAATTGTAGCCCCTGGACGAAGTCGGGCTGCCACTATGGATTCATGCTTGTCGTCTCCGCCGCCGCGTCTGTGTCTGTAGACACTTCCTTGTGGACGCTCTACAGGCTGTAATTTTTGACGGATTACTTTCATATTTGGCATGGACATGTGTTATACTTCAACTATGACACCTATTGATTTTTGTTGCCGTGGCGACAGTATTGGCTGAATAACGCACCAAAAAGCGGAGAAACGGGCTTTCGGGGGCTACACCCATGCGGTTGCGGGCGTCCAGACTGTCTAGTTGTATTGCTGGTTTCATTGTCTTGATCATCTTAATCACATGTATATGTTTATGAATAATATCTGATTCAGAATACTTATACTGTGTATTCTGATTCCGAATATTTGTACACACAGAAACGCTCCTCTGCATTCACTCGTACATTGACAGCTCAGCACTAATGTCAGCTCATAATACCTGATTGTGTGTACACGCGTTAATATGCTAACCTTTCGCGCAGCTGTAAAGCCCAGTTTAAGAGGCTCTGAAGTATAAGCCGTAATGTCTTTAATTATTATTGTCATTTAAAAGGACGTGGGAAACAGTCAGCGGGGAAGCTAGCCTCCATTTGGGCGGCTTTTACAACACCATGCTCCGGTTTATGGCATCTCTGTCTCAGGAGAGGCGCCATGGCGACTGGCCTTGTGAAGCTGTCTGTCTGCGGTCCTAGCCGGTTTGCAGTACTGCTGAGTCTCGTTTATACTGATTACACAATGTAATGTTTCTGTGGGTTATTTTCATGCATATAGACCCTCTGTAATGGTGTATCTGGTCATCACCTCACACACAGTGATGCTGAGGCCTGATATTGCCACAGACCTGGGAAAGCTAGATACACCCAAACACAGCAATGCTCTGAGTGGATATTACAGCACAGGCTGTAATGCGTTTGGTGATTTGACTGCTAACCTACAGAAGGCTAGTTATCCTGACCCAGGCGTGAAATATAGAGTTACTGCAGTTCGATTGTAGATGCAGCAGCAGGGTCCTTTTCCCAAGGTGTTGAAGATACAAAGAGAAAAGCGAAAAACTCTTGTTTGCTATTGTTGAAATGCATTGTGGGAGTTGGAGGAACAGAGAATGCTTTGAAATTGTAGATTTTTTTCCTTCTCCTTTAAGTGCCGAGTGTAAAATAATTATTTTGCTTTTAAACGCAGAATGCTGCTGTTGAAGGCTGTAATTAATAGTCATGGCTGTTAGTTAGGGAAATGAAATGTTTGTAATCTGCTTCATATGTAAGGCAATGTTTTCCGTATCTTTCCTTGAAATATTTTTTTTTAAATATACCCATTGATCTAACTTAGAGTAAAGAATGAGAGACTTATGACTGTTAATTCTGTTAAAACAAATATGAACTGAGTTGATTGTAATAATACATGAAAGCTTGGAATCTGAATTATAAATATATTGCGGTGTCTGCATGGGGTTTGTATTTGCATTAAGTTATGCAATATCCTGACTCAGGGATTACAGACTGTCTGGAATGAGGCTCTATCAGCTCTGACCTATCAGTGAAAGAGCACTATCAGTGAGAGCGCCTCTTGGTTATAATCACACAGGCCTGATGATTTGTAGTCCACAGTTGAATCTGAAATGGCAGGTAGCATTAGCTAAGATAACTGCATACTTGAGAGACTGATTCTGCTGCTCGTGGTCTCTAAATGCAGGCTGTAATGAATTAAAAGTTAATGCCTCTGCATAACATTCTCCTTTTCTAAGAATTCCTTTGGAAATAATTACAAATTAAATCCAATTAACACGCTGGGGCTCACATTTGTAATGCTCTTACAGCAGGCTGCAGTTGAGAATAAAATTCTTAATTGGACTGAAGACAATTAGTGCGATTAATCCCCGCAGAATTCACAAAGCCCTACAGGATTATCACAGTCTCGTCTCAGCGTCAGACGATTGGTTTAGCCATGTCTTTTAATTCGAATTTCAGAATTTTTATGTGCACTTCATTGGGACAAAACTCCCAATGCTGTTTGTAACAAATAATGTCAACTATCTTGCTTTGATATAGCAAAATATTAGATTTGGAAGAAAAAAGACTTGAGCGCATGTGTTCATCATTACATCAAAAATAAAAATGACAGGGCTACGTTTCTCTAATACTTATACATACAGTCGTTTCTCAGATAATCTTACATTAAAAGCTCTCTCAGAACCTTGAACTTTTACCCGCAGCTGAGAGAATTCAGTTGGAATTGTTTCTAAAGTGGCCGCTGGCTCCTTCTCTCCGATCGATGAATGGATTTATTGATCGCCGCCGAGGTCAGGGTTTGATTTTTCTCTGCTTTTTTCAGTGCTTGTCTGAAATCAGGAGCTTATTTATGTCTGGAGGAGGCAAAGGTCAGAGCTGACTGGCTGAGGCACCGGTCCCGTCTGACATCAGACACGGAGCCAGAGCTTCTCTTTGAACCAAAGAGTTGTGTTGGTGTGGGATCCCCTGCTCTGGTGCGGATGTCCTCTCTGCTGTGTGGCTGTGGGTGGTGTTGAAGGTATGGGGGCAGTGGGTGGAACTGGGCCCTGGTGGAGGTTAAAATACAGACACAGTCTGCTAGGACGCCCGTGCTGTACAGTCAAAAAGCCGAATTCAACCCCGCTTTTCACCAGAAACCATTCATCTCCTCATCGTTCACTTTAGGTCTTTATGCTCCCCCTCTGTTCAAAGGGGTTTCTCCCTTTTGACTGTCAAAGGATTGTTGTACCCTTGAGATGATTGTATTGTGTGTTAGTTCGAATTTGTGTGTGTGTGTGTGTGTCTGTGTGTGTGTGTGTGTGTGTGTGTGTGTGTATGTGTGTGTGTGCTTTCATGCTTACATTTGCAGTACATAGGTAGTTCATTTTACAATTAATTCTATGATCTCATAATTCAACTACTAATGTATTCTTGGGAGGAAAGAAGTGTCAATATTTTTCATTATTTACTAAAATATTATATCTTGGGTATTTTTCCAGTGGAAAAATAAATTAAGGGTTGCTAAAGGGAATCAGGCATATAATTTTAATCCCAAGTCAAAGGTTGAACATTCCTTGCTTGCTCCATATTTCTGGAATTTCCAACTTTTCCTGACGAGTCATTTGACCTTTAGCTACTCCAGTTCCTTCTAAATGGCTTAAACACACAACTGGAATTTTGCAGCTGCTGAACTCACTACTGTGGAGGAACAGAAATGCTGTAGTTTGGGCGCGGTGGTATAGCATTTCATTCAGTGGAATTTCAGTGTGACTCAGGCTGTAATCTCAGAGGACTGGTGTAGCCAGGCTCTAATCTCAGGAGGTTAGTGCAGCCAGGCTCTAATCTCTGCAGGTTAGTGTAGCGAGACTGTAATCGCAGCAGATTAGCATAGCCAGGCTCTAATCACAGTAGATTAGCGTAACCAGGCTCTAATCAGAGTAGGTTAGCGTAGCCAGGCTCTATTTGCAGTAGGTTAGCGTAGCCAGGCTCTATTTGCAGTAGGTTAGCATAGCTAGGCTCTATTCTCAGCAGGTGAGCGTTGCTGGGCTCTCATTGCAGTAGGTTAGAGTAGGTGAGCTTTGATCTCTGTAAATTAGAATAACCGGACTCTCATTTCATCAATTTAGCATTGCTGAGTTCTAATCTTATCAAGTTCGCGTAGCCAAACTGTAATCGCTTCTAGTTGGCATTGCCGGGCTCTAATCGCAGTGAGTGAGAGTAGCTGGGCTCCGATCTCAGTAGGTTGGGTTTTCCGAGCTCTGATCTCAGCAGGTTACCATAGCTGGGCTCTAGTCTTGGCTAGTTATTTTAGCTGGGCTCTAAAATCAGCAGGATTGTGAAGCTGGGCTCTAATTTCAGCAGGCAAGCTTATCTGGGCTTTAATCTCAGTGGGTTATTTTAGCTGTGTTCTAAAGTCAGCAGATGAGGGTAGCTGGGCTCTAATCTCAGAAGGTTAGCGTGGCTGGGTGCTAATATCAACAGATTAACCTAGCCGGGCTCTAATTCCTGCGGTTGGTGCAGCTGGGCTCTAATCTCAGCAGGTTAGCATAGCCGGGCTTTCATATCGGCATGTTAGCATAGCAGTTGTCTAATATCAGCAGGTAAGCATGGCCAGGCTCTAATCTCGGCATGATAGTGTAGCTAGGCCCTAATATCATCAGGTTAGTATAGCTGGGTTCTAATATCTGTAAATTTGCATTGATCTAATCTCAAAATGTTAGTGTTTCTGGCTCTCATCTGGGCATGACAGAGTCGTTCTCTAGCACTGTCTTTCTGTTGGCAAGTTCTGCCCCTCCCCAGAGAGCGAGATGCACGAAACACGCCATATAAATTGAACAAAATGTTAGATGTGGGACTTGTGTGTGATCAAAGATCAATAAAGGTGGAAGAGATGTGACCCCTCCCCCTCACACACACACACACACGTGTGGCACACACAGTACCATCACTTCCCTTTCTGCAGTAAATACATGCATTTAAATCAGGTGCAGGGAGCTCGAGGTAACAATGACAAACGATGTTGTATGTAATTTTTTTCTATTAACATAAAGTAATATAAACTGAAGGACACTACTCTTGTGGAGGGAGTTAGTGGCTAATGTTCCATATCAGATGTGGACAATGTCAGGACTGAATACAGATTAGGCGCTGTCCTTCCCTCCCTGGGGGAATTAAGGTTTCACACAGAATTGGCTGCCAAGTGTATTATTATATCTTGCTTGTGCCAGTCCTGTCTTCTCTGGGCTGTTAACCCTGCATCTCTCCTGGAAGCCTCCTCTTCATGGCTGTGCTCCTGTGGAGCTTCACAGCAGAGAACCCCCTCCCCCCCTCGGTCACAGAATAAAACTGATGCACAGCCGCCCTGTGAGCGTGATGGGGGTCAGAGAATGCGCAGCGGTGATGGACACTGCTGTTCTCTCCCTCCTTACCTCACTTTTGTGAAACGAATGCACATTTGGGATGGAAAGCTCTCAGATTCCAGCCCCTGATTTTTTTTTCCCCCGATCCCTCACATCTGCTGACCTGTTTCTTTAGCGTGTGTTGGCCTGTTACTGCACGTGGGCACTTATCGGAAGGGTGCCGAGCTGATGGGGTGCTAGCGGTGTCTTTGTGGGCGGTGATTTTAGCGCAGGTTTCTAAAGATATCTCGCCCCGTTAGAGGTCCATCTGTACACTGCTCACATATGGAGAAAGTATTGCCACGCTGTCTCTGGAGCGCTGGCGTGAGAGCGCGTGAGGAGAGCCGGTACGCGAGCTGTTGCCCGAAATTTACCAAAGTGACGGTGAAGTTGACGGCACATCTGTTAGTCTGATTATTGAGCTGTCAGTCCCGTCATGAGCGCAGTTATGCTGGCCATGATTGCAGCTCCGCCGAGAGAACAAAGGAGTCGTGTGACTCCAAACTGCACACACTGTCAGCACAGCAAGGTCAGAGACGTACAGGAGAAACACTCATTCACACACCCCTCTCTGGCACCGCGTTCAGTCGCTTTACACACAAAAAAAATACTGAAAAAAAGTAAGGCACAGAAGATGGGCTTTACTGACAAACAAGAGTGACAATTCCATGGTGTGTGGAATGAGAAAGTTCCCATCATGCACTTCAGACAGGTTATATGATGAATTTAGTGCACATGTAAGCTGACAGGCTGACGGCACCGGACAACTGAGCCTCAGAACTAATCACAGCGCCGTGCGATTTGGGTTAATGTGGCAGCCGGGATTCGTGCTCCATTTTGTGAGTAAACTGGGTCCGGTGTGAAGATAAGGGCTCTATACCCCCTGTCCGGGCTGCTCTGTTTTTAAAAGCCTCTCTTGAGGATTTTCCTGCCTGGATCGGTGCTAATCGGAGTAAATATGCATATGCCAACCGAATTTTGCTCTGTGATGTTATGTGGGTTTGTTCTCTAAAGCGTACAGAGTGAGTTTAATATTCATTTCCTGCTTATGCTTCCTTGATGGACAATCTTAAAAGGGATGAAGTAAAAAGTTGATTAAAAAAAAACGTTTTCATTAGATATGCCCTTTCTAAATTTATATTCATTATATTCAAGCCTCAGATTTTCAAAATCCTGTCCCATTTTAGCTAGATTTTTTTTGTGGAATTAAAACAGAATGTTAACATGCTGTTATTTTTTGCGTTCAGCAATTTCTGTCTGAATAAATAGTATTTAATTTGTAATATATTCAATTAATATTTGAAGACCGCAATGGAAAAATGATCAGAGTCCAAATTTTGCATTTTTGTATATTTTATATATTCTATATTATTATAATATTTATAATATATAATAATATAATATATTATTTTTATATTTTATATATATATATTTTTTGCATATTTTTTCAGTGCTTTGTTTCTTAGATCGTTTTGAATTTTTAATTCATCATTTCTCCACAACGTGAAAATGTGACTCTGATCATTTTTCCATTGTGGTCTTCATTTGTTTTTTTGTTAATTTGTCCTTTGGCATTACTTTTCTAATTGTTGCCAGTTCTAGCTTTGCATGTATTTAGTTATTTGCAAATAAAATCAAGTTTTTTTTCCATGCAGAAATGCATTATTTTTTTGTGTCTGAAAATTACAAAAAAAAAAAATGTCAAATATATCATGGAATATTGACTCCTGTTCTACTGCTTGTATGCGTGTTTGTGTGTAATGAAACCTTTCACATACTCATGCAATTCAGATTAGTCTTTCAGTGTATTTTTGCTTTGTTGGTGATTGAAATTGCAACAAGAGTACAGAGGTAATTATCTCTTTGTGCGTTTGAGTTTCGCATATACAGCATATGGCCTTGATAAGAACATGTCATTGCATCAGTTTATTACAGGAACAAACTCAAAAATAAATTCAGAGTGTCAGTAAAGTCACTGACTCAGTCTCACGGAGGTGGGTGGCAGAGGAACGCAGAGTTGAGCTTATTTTGGGAGTTTCAGGGATGTTTCTCGTGGGTGAGAGTCACCCTGTTTTCTCATGCCACTGATGCGATGCGGATGGTGTTATGACTAATGACCTCAGTAGCCTCGTGGGTAAATTCATGCAGTTCCTGATCTCTCTCTGTGAGTTCCTGCACTCACCACCAAAATACTCTCAGGACAAGGGTCACCTTATTTCGGTGCAGTTTTATATTAGACCACATTGGCCTGGGTGCCACAATACACTATGTGTATCATAGTGACCCCTACTGGTCTGTTCTGGGAGAAACATGCTGAGCTCAGTGGGAACAGCCTCAGTGCAGACCCCTGAGCTGGAGTCTGGTGTGGGAGCAGACATGAACATGGAGACGTGTGAGGTGGTGTGACATTAAAAAACTTGCTCTTATTCATGTTTTTTACTTTTGTTTCTAGAGATCCGCCATGTATTATTTATTCACGTTATTTTGCGTTAAGAATAGAGGGGTGGGGTTGGGAAGGTTTAATTGGTTGCTGAGCAATTTTAAGTCCTCAAAATGAGACTCTGTTCCAGGCTCAGTTTGTTTTCAGGTTTTTGTGCTGTGTTTCAGGCTGACAGATCGGAGAGCCAAGTTTCTCTTCCTTTCAGCTGAGCAGGTCTCTGTCCTCACAGGAGCTGAGCATTACTGCTCACAGGAGCTCTGCGCTGACACATATGGATCACTTCTGGGGTTCTGCTCTGCTCTGTCTACATTGTTTGTTTTGAGGTTGGGGTAGAACATTTTTGAGACTGTAAATATCATAGTAAAGAAAAAAAGATAATTTATGAAATCATTGCAAGGTGCCCGTATCATCACTGCCATGTTTTTATATATTTGTGAGAATGTGCTCTCCTTAAAGCGAGTGCTTGTATCGAGAGTCCGGCCAAACACCGCCTGCTCCTGCTCTCAGTTCGTTAGCTGAGTCATGCAGCCATTGTGTCAGATGAGCATACTTCACATACGCTCTGCTGGGCTCCCATTGGCTGAAAGGAGCCAGTCCAGCGTGATGCGGTTCCTTAGTGACTGGAACCCGACGCCGAGGCATCCAGAGACCTGTAAACCCAGCAGCAGTCACCACCCGACTTGTTCTGTGAAAGATTTATCAGGCCTCATTAGTGGGAGTACTTGAGGGCATCATCACCAGTTAAGTCGCCGCTGATGGGCCATGAGGTGGCTGGAACCGCGGAACCCACTTGCTCCAGTCAGCTGTTCAGTCAAACAGGGTTTAATTGACAAGCCAATTCATTAAGCACTAAACCCAGAGCTTGACTAGCACAGAGAACACTGTCTCTGTTTAAACAGAAGGTTCCAGATTGCGGTCGCCACAATTTTACCATTTTTGTGAGCACTTGGTCATTTTTTTCTATCTTGTTGAGCCTCAACAGAGCACTTGGGTCCAGCAAACTACAATTTAATTATTAGCACATTTTAAACTCTCAAATTAAATGGAAATTAACCACACGGCTGAGTGCTCGTGTGCGACCTCGCATGTATGCTTATTCTATCAGCTAATCTTTCATAACTCTCATACTTGTGCTCAGTGCTCTGGGGGGAGTGACAAAATGTTCTGTTCTGCTTTGAATTTTAAATCGATTAAACACAAAAGAATCCCAAAACCATAAAGATACTCCACAGAAACAGATGCTGGATAGAGTCATACAATGATGCGCTTATCCTTACCACTATATATAGGAAAATGTTGAGCATTCTTCCATGATCCCACTAACGCTTTCAAGAGTAGGATTTGGAGTTATTTTTTCCTGAAAAAATCCAGTAGTGTTTGTTAAGGACACTTAGCACAGGCTTGTCTTTTTATCTGAAAGAGTTAATTCGGAAATAGCCATTCATTTGATACCACTTCAATAAAATTATTCACTTTGTTTATCAGATGTGCTCATTTGTAATGAATCAGGCCATTTTTCTGGAAACATTCTGGGTTAATGATGAACATAGAATTATGATGTTTGTTCAGGTTTGATTCTCTGGTCCTCGGACTTGCGTCACGTTGCTCAGTTTTATTGGGCTTGGCTGCGCGAAAGCTCACCGTCACCTTCTGTTCCAGCATTGAAACATAGTAGAAGTGTTTACAGCACGGGCGACACACAGATAACTCATGAGCACAGTGAATCTGACCTAAACCCTCTATTCTACTGGAGAGAGAGAGTAAGAGAATGCGAGGGAGAAAGTGAGAGAGAGATAGAGGAGTGAGGGAGGGATGGACAGAGAGTAAGAGTGGGAGGAACAGTGGCAGTGAGACCTTTCCCAGAATCCTCTTGTGCATGGGTCCTCTGTTGATTATTCCTGTCTAATCATCCATCTTCTTTTACTGTACAAATGTCTCAAATGTTAAGCTTCATTCAAGAGTTTAACTTTATTTTGTGGTAAAATATTGCTTATACTAGGCACGAGTCCAAAACTGCTCAAATTTTACCATGCCCAAACCTTTCCACCCCTCGTTTATAGAGTTTGTGCAAAACTTGTGCTTTTTTTTTGGTAAAGGACTACATCACTTGTTAAATGCCTGACAGTGCTACACCCTCCTGCTTTAGCTGCAGCACAACATACCTTCCCGACCCTCTTCTGCCTTAACCGCACCCTCTTGGCTTAGACGCGTTTGACTGTTTTGTAATTCGGATCAGGATAGGTTAATGTTCAGGTTAGGGATGGGTTTGGGTGTTCTCTGGAGCCATTATCAACAGCTTTGGTGGCAACCAATGAAATTGTTCCTGACCTGCTCTCATGATTGTGGGGCGTGGTTATGGCAGAAGTGCGTTGGCAGAAATAAAGAGGCGGTGCCTGCGGAATGGATGACAGCGGGACGTTTCTCCTGCGGGTTTTGGGGCAAATGCGGGATTCCTCTGCCTCTGTATAAGGTCCCGTCGAGACTGGGGCTGCAGCACAGTTAAGCCCTAATTGCCGCTGTGCATGGAAACACTGTGGTGAGGCTGGCATCGGGAGTGCCTGTATAACTGAACCCGTAGGTGCTGGTACCACAAGATCTGGGCTCTGTGGGATGTGGATTAGGTTTATTTCCCCTTTGAATGTGCAGCACGCTTGCATGAGCCCTCAGTGAATTTAAGAGGAAGGTGATGTTCAGGCGGTATTTAAGATGCCCTGAACCAACCTTATGCCAGCAGTGCTGAGCAAAAGCAGGCTTGTTGGTTTATGGGTAAAGAATAGGGGACTTGTCAGTGTGCAGTTAATCGAGCTCCTTTAATCTTTCATAGTCTTTATAACTCTGTAGCTCATGTTCCAGCCTCTTTTCACTAATCTAAGGCATCATGGACTGAATTTTAGCTTGGTGTGTGTGTGTGTGTGCGTGCATGTGTGTGTGTGTGTGTGTCTGCCTGTGATGGAATTAGGGGGTGCACCTCTCTCTGACCTCTACGTAATGCCCTTAGTTTACACAGGTCATGAGGAGAATAAACAAACGCTAAAATAGGAAAATAATTATCAAAAATTAGAATGATGTGGACGTGTTGACAAACTCAACTTCCGGACGCACAGCACCACTTTTAACCAGCTTGTGGAGTAATTGATTCCATGTCAGATTATGGAAGTAAATAAGGTGTACCTCATCTGGAAAAACTGGCTTGCCCCATTAAAACTTGCAAAGCACTAAAATTGAGTGAATATTCAGAATATTTAAAAGAAAGTTACTGCATGTGCCCGTGGTGTCAGTTCGACTTCAGTTCATGAATGAAGTTTGTCAGTTATAATTGCCTATATTGAAATGAAGAAGGGAAAGGAAAAAAAATTACTTTGTGAATGTTTTCCAAAAAAAAAAAGCATTAAATCAACATTCAGTACCAGTTTCATTCTTTACCCTGCATTTCAATGATTTGAGCTCAGGCTGCTAACATCGTGTAAAGCTCCTCTATCCGTTTCCCATTTAGGGTTGACGAAACCCTTTTTGATGAAGCTCGTTTGGGCAGGTAATGATTAGCATTGGCATTATTTGCTCTTGTTTAAGCTATTGAGCTTGATAAAGTCTGGATCGTCTTCAGGTAATTAGTACGTAAGTGGGCAGTAATAACTCGCCCTGGGAGACGAATCAAACAAATGTTTTCAGTGGGCAGTGAGCAGCTCCGCTCTGCAGCAATCTGAGCTTATTGTGTTTAGAGAGCCTTGTTTTTTCTAACGCTCTGATGTTAACCCTCTTTTTATGGTTCTGATGGATCTAATCTCCAGAGTGATTGTTTATAATTTTGGCAGTGCTCTGAAGATGGAGGGGGTGGAGTGTTTTCACTGATGGAGAGAGAGGAGTGGATAACATACTGCGTTATGGTAGTCAGAGGAATGGATCTCAGTAAAATAAATCCAAAGTTTTGAGTGAAATATTTGAATTTGCTAAAGAGAACAAACTGGACCAGTTTCGTGCTCTCCAAATCGTATCTGCGCAAAATCTGTGAAAAATCCTCCAGCCCGATTTGTCTGTTTTATGTCTCACCAATGGGTCAAGTGAGTGAGATTCGGACCTTCCTTAAATAAAGGAGGTCTGCTCCTGCCTCCGGTGAGGTAATTTAAGGGTGAGTGATAAGTAAGAATTAAGGATGCATTGATGAGGCCCTTATTGCTCTATTTTCATGCTCTGATGCATTAGGAGATCTCTGTTCCCCTAATGACGTATAAAGTGCAGGTGTGTATTCTGGAACCGGGGCCCAGGGAACACTATAGAACCTGTTCCAAACAGAACTCTGCCCCCAAATGAACCAGTCCAACGGCATCCTGCATTTTTGAAAATCATCCTATAAAATGAGGATAACTGTTTCCATCTGTCTGTCTGAATCCATTTTTCTCTTCAGCGGGTTTGCTAATCAATCTGAAACTGCAAATGGGCTTTGAGCATTGACATAGGCAGGGACTGACAGAGCCAATTTTGGAATTTGGGTTTCGCTTGAGCTTCGTGTGTTAGCGTTAGCTTTGGCATTAGCACTGACTGTGTTGCGTGTCATGTGGACGTTGGGCTCGTCTCCACTTCACTCATTAGGCATAGCATTAGCATTAGCCCTCCTCTGGTCGGGTTCCTTTGTGACTTCAGCAGTAGTTAATCTCGGTTGAGGAGGATGGGTGGTGTGGGGATGGGATTTGGGGTGTGGAGAGCCGTGACCAGGGGCCCCCTGCAGCTGCCTACTGCTGCAGTGCTCCATTAGAGGGTGTGCTAACCTTGCAACAACCGTTTGACATCCTCATTACTCACCTGGACTCCCTAACTGAGGCTTCCCAGCAGAACCAGAGGTGAGGAGGTGCCTGTCTGCCGCGCAAGATCTGTAGAAGGAGACTAATGCTTAGGGCCAGTCTGAGGATTTTAGCCCGCAAACACTCTCTCCTGTGATGCCTCTGTTTTCTGGGTCTCAGGATGATGACTGCTTAAACCATACCAACAATGATATTTAAACACACACGGTCCTTCCTTTATAGTTGCCTGTGTTTATATGTAAGCTTGGAAGAAGTGCTCTGAAAGCTGCCCATGTCTTACAGAAAATTCTATTTACATATTGCGCATGTATATTTATAACTCAAGAGCTTTATTGAATCTTCAAAAAAAAAAAAAAAGGATCACTTCAACCTTGGCGTGTTTATTACGAGAATATGAGATACAGGCTCGGGCAGGACTGTGTGTGAGAGAATACACTCATGAAAGAAACATAACAGGAGCTTTGCGCTGGGTTATTGAAATTGTCTCTAAACGCCGCGCGTTCGACTCTCTCCTTCGCTTCTCTCCTCTCATCTGCCCTTGTCTCCATTCTCCTCCTGCGCTGTAATGTGTAAGACCATCGGACCCAAACCGAAAACAGTCTGTAAATGTAATAGAAACGCATCCCCGTCTTTTCTTAATGTGATTCCCGTGCGCAGAGCCTGTCCGTATCGCTAGTGTGTACTCGCCTGTTCTCTTTCATTTGGAGATGGGCGCTGGCGTATGAGTTGATTGGAAGGGGCACTCGAGACTCTGGGAGGGCCCCCCGGGACAAAATGGCCGCCAGCATATTCTGGCCCTCTTAGACTGAGGCGCAGTGTGTCTCCCCCCGTGTCCCGCCCATTAGCGGGTTCAGTCACCCCGAGGATTGGAGTCAAAGCTGCCCGACTCTGCTCCTGGAGATATTCTGTACCATCCCAGAACTTTCCACTCCGTCCCTAACGAAGCACAACTGATTATGCTAATTAGCTGCTCAGTGAGATCCCTGGCTGTTGAGGTGTGCTTTGTTCTCTGCTGAAAAGTCTGTCTTAACAAGTGTTTTTGTCTTGTAATGAGACTTGAAGTCTGTTTTCTCCCCTTGAGAGTGGAAATCTTGTTTTTAGTCTGTGTTTGCTTGACAAGTGAAATTATGTTGAGGAGAGTCACTCTCACCTCTTTGGGAAATTTTTTGGTAGTCTTTTGGAAAATAAAGGTAAAGAAATAATACTTGAGTAAAATGATTGTTGACATTGACTTCGTTTGTAGTTTTGCAGCGTAGGTTTGACGCAGACTCCTACAGGATTGTGAATCTCCAGGAACAGGGTTGGGCAGCCCTGCTCTAGCTGTGATTTACTGACCTGGCCCATGTCGGGTTTATTTGTTGCCGCGTCTCTGTGGTCGGCCGTCATGTGCAGGGAAAGCCTCGGTGTGTGTTTGACCTGCAGCTGTGGAGTGTGTGTTTGCTGCGTTACTTATCTCTCCTCCTGTCTCCTCCCTCTCTACCACCCATCAGTTTCCCTAGCGGTGACTCCTCTGAGGTGATTTTTCCTCAGAAAAAGAGATGTGTGTGTGTGTGTGTGTGTGTGTGTGTGTGTGTGAGTGTGTGTGTGTGTGTGTGTGTGAGTGTGGCGAGGCGGTTGCTTGGGCTGCCCCTTCGAACACACATTCCTTGACCCCATGTCATACAGCACCTCTCTCTCTCTCTCTCTCTCTCTCACTCACTCTCTCTTTCTCACTTTATCTCTAGCTTTGCCTCCCTCTTTTTCTCTCTCAAACATACGCACACACACACACACACACACACGTATACACAGACACACACTGCCTGTGGCTCTGTGATGCCCCGTACGCGTTCAGAGATGAGTTTCCTCGCTGGTGAGCTGAGGAGCTCATTGGACGCGGTGTGCACGTGTCATCAGTACACACATCATATACCCTACATGCTGTTCTTAATTATCAAGCGTGTGTATCATCGGGGAGAGAAGTAAATGATGTCCTGGAGCTGTGGACCCCACTGAGAGACGGACAGAAACGGTGTGTGTTTGTGTGAAGGAGAGGGATCCCAGTTGCCACAATTTGGAGCGTAAATGAGAGCATAAAATCTCACATTACAATGAGGAAACATCCATCTCCTCACCACTCCCTTTAATAGCCCCTCTCTGCCTGCACATTAAATCTCAATCTTCTCCCTTGTGACCCTTTAATTGTAGTGACCTTTGACCCCCCACTCTGGGTTCATGTCTGACGATGAGTATTTCAGCAAAACATCTCTCAGGTTTCTTATACTTGCATTAGATTTTGGTTAGTTGCATGTGTGTGTGTGTGTGTGTGTGTGTGTGTGTGTGTGTGATTTGACTGGTGTAAATAGCAGTGTGCCTTCGTGTAAATGTAGGCTAATTGCCCCTGCCAGTATTTGAACTGAACATGTTAGAGATTAGAGAGTGCACTGGGGGGTTGGGGTGGCGAGGGTCATTTATAACGCTCACTCATGATTATTCCCGAATCTTTTACGCCGATACCGATTCCCATTAACGCAGGTGTCTGATGATCAAGTGCGGCGGCGCCTCGTTCGCTCGTAGCAGTTCGCCGAAGCGCCGTCTCGTCTTTAAACGGCAGCGGAACTCGCCACACCCGGGCTTCTTTCTGATTTATTTCTGCTGGGCGCCTTTTTGCGCGTAATCAATCTGCGAGAGGGATTGCGCTTTAGAGTCGGCCGGGGGAAGGCCGGCCGCACCTTCCCAAACAGAGCAGCGGATGATTAAATGGATGTAATGTACATCGCCGCCGTTTGGTTTCCATGTGTTTTGTGTTGCGCTCGTTTTCATCCCGAATGTCTATGTTATCCATCACGGGACGCGGTGATGAATAGTGGTGTCCTTCATGAGCTGCTCGGACCTGCTCCCGCTGTAGCCTCTCGCAGCAGGAGAGTGACAGCTGGGTTTGTAGCGCCTTCAGCGCATCCTGTGTAAGTGAATGAGAGCCCTGCCTTTGGAAAAAAAAAAGCCAAATTACCCCGTGTAGCCGTGGCTCCGCCTCTGAATCGCGCTGTGAGATGATAAAGTCGGTCTATAATTCAAAAAGCTAACGTGGAAAAGAAGGAAGTCCTTGGCTGCTTCATGCACTAGTGCTGTCCTGGTATCAGTTCTCTCCTCACTTGTGGGCTTTCCCACTTAATTTTTCTTTGTATATAATTCTTAAATACTACTCCAGCAGATGTTTTTGTGTTTTTATGGAATAATAAGTTTTTCTGTGCTGAAAGGAGGAATGTTTTTTGTCTGTTTGAAAATGTGCGAAACATTACCCACAATTCCCAACTTTATTAACAAAAATTGAGCCAAAAAAGTTCTTATGTTGCAATTTACGTGTTTGCAATTCAGTCTTTGTGGGACGAGCTTAAATCTCCAGAGAATATGATCTTTGTGCGTGCTGGTAGTGCTGGAGCTGTAATTATTGATGATTGTTGTAGTGGCCGCAGAGGAGGTGGATTGTAAGTATGAAAGAGAAACAGAATGAGATGGAGATATGAGCTCGTGATGGTCTCTGTCCCGTCTCCTAATGCTGGTGCTTTGCGGGCCGGTTTACTGTGCAGAGCATTGTGTGCAGCCCTCTCTCCATATCAGTGTTTTGGGCTGGTGAGGAACAGTAAGGCTTATTGTCCACCCCGCCAACACCCCCACGCTTCCACACACATTCATATAGGAAAATGAATGCATGCCCTTCCTGATAGAGCTGTGAAGCTCATACACTGGGTATATCTGTGTGCTCAGTACTGCACACTCAGCACATTCATGCTCTCGCAGCCGCGGCCAGCGCCGGAGTCAGAGCGAGAGGCTCTGGAAACTCACACAATTGTTTTAGGCCACGCGATGATTCCAAACAAAAGCTGCGATGTCAGCAGAATCACTGTAAATTTCAGAAAAGTGCCGGTTATCTCCCGCTGTCATGATACAAATATAGATCGAGGAAGAGTTTTATGATAAAAAAAAATTGAGCTTATCATTCGTTGTTAATTCTCTTATCTGTGAACTGGCCGTCGTGATAAAGATTCATCTGTTAATGTAATGGATGCGATTAAAAAAATGTATTTTACATGTAGTATGATCCATAAGATTTTGGACATAACAATAAAATTCATCACCCTGAAGCCCCTGTGTGCATGCGTATGACCCAGCACTCGCCTGGTGTGAGTTAGGAAGGCGTTTGTAATGGGATTTCCAACTTCTGTATGCAGAGCTGAAGGAAACTGGATCTCATCAGCTGTAGATTTGGAAGTAAGCCTTTTAATGAGGGCTTAGTGTAGACTTTGGAAGGTCCACAACACTGATAATCTCCGGAATATTCTCTATCATGGCATCTTAATCTTCATAAGCAGACTTGATGCCTCTCGGCACCCCATCCACTTGTGGACTTCTAATTGATTAAAGAGCCTGACACACAAGCCAACGGTCCTGGGTGCATTTCCAGGAAATACTTCTGAAGGGAAACTTGCGATTCCATAGAGAAACCCTGTCTTATTGCAGGGTCTTTGACGGGGTAAAATGTGCCCATCTCAGAGCACTGGCATTGTTCACTCTTGCTCAGAGGACAAGAAGAAGGAGAATAGAAATGGGTTCTGTTAAGGAGATCTATTTTCAATCAATCAAGCTTTATTAATTCAGCATAATTCATGCAAAATGATGCCACTCAAAGTGTTCAACATAAAATCAGATGAAATACAGAGCAAATACTTGTACGGAGACAAATACAGGCAACACATTACATTCAGAGCACATTCAAAGGTGGATTACTGCATTGAAAGAAGTAAAGTAAAAATACTGAGGACCAGACTAAAAAGATGCACTTACAGATTGCTCTTCAATATTTCCACGGTCGGGGCCCATAAAGGTGGTAAGCTTTTTTCTGAGTGTAGCGCACAGAGCTCGGTTCTTGTGGGAGCTCTGGTGAGCTTCGCCATTTGGGAGTGACACAAGATTCCCTCCTGACTCTCCGCTCACTGACGCCTGGCGTCCTGGGGATCGGGGGCGCAGGGACCCACCGGAGGCGACGGCTTTATAAGACGGGAGAGAGAGCAGGCACCTCATCTGTCAGAGCGGGTGTCTCTGACCCTGCCCCCCCCCGCCAGCTTCAGAGCCCGTCGGGGATTGAAGCCTCCCGATCCTGGGACTCTTACCCTTGGAGGAGCTCTGTCCCTCTCAGAGGACGGGTCACGGCTCCCGGGGGATAATGGAATTGTTTCAGAAGAGGGTACAGGCCCTGTAATGATGCACTGACTGCTGAACTCTCGCCTGCACCATCGCCTGCAGACTGCCTCGGCTGCTGCAGAACTTCATAAATGAACTATGCGCTGAGTCTGTGGCAGCGTGTGCGCCCCACCTCCTGTTCTGCGCTGTCTATGAATACATCAGCTGACCTGAGTCTTTTATTTGTTGAAAACAATATTCATCTGTGCCCAGGGTTTAATCCACTGTATGTGTTTGATTTAAGCCTGTGTCATGCGTGACTATTTGACAGTGACTCTGTATAAAAGTGCACAGGATGTGGATGTTGATACCTGAAAATTGAAGCTGACAATCCCTACTCTACCCTGATACTCACTGTTCTAATAGTCTCTGTGCTGCTGGACTGTAGAACCAAAGACAAAGGTGCAGCTGATATTAGTCAGTGTCCAAGTACTTACAGACCACGCTGTATTAATCCGTAGTGTATTGTATTACTGTAATGGTACATGTCCGCTGCAGTGTTTTTGTTTTTTTTTTCTTCAAGATGTGCGGCCTGGCGGAGCATTTGCTTGTAAATGAACATCACAATTTTAGAAATGTAGTTTTTTTTTCCCATTCTGTAGTTTTGATACCCCTCTAACACACTGGGGTGATCAAAGACTAGAAAATCACAAATTAAGTCACTCAAAGCAGGTTTTAAATCTTGAGGTTTATTATTATGACTTTCCAAAATGGTTAGCTGGACAGTTACTCATCAGGAAACAATGATAATAAAGATAAGGAGGCAATATTTCATTAATTTGTCCAGTTGTCCGCCATGTTTTCTAAATTGGATTAGCCATAGCAGAGATTGGCCTCTTACAAGAATGGACCAGATTGGCTCCCGTCTGGCAGAAGCCTGGAAGAATTGATCCTCATTTGAGTGAAATTCTGAACTTTTTACTTTTTTCCACCTGCATTTCCCTGGTTTATAATCCCAAAAACCTCTGTGCATCACCGCCTGTCTTTGCCTCTGTCCAATAGAAAATGTATAGCAAAAAGAAGCTGATCTTGACCCCGCCCCTGGTTACATTTTGCCCGTGGACATGTACAGTAACAGAGGAGCCTGTAGAACTGCACAGCTCCTCCACATTGAGGTTAGTGCAGGTGTAATTTATGGTGTGCAGTACATGGTGACCCAGCTACAGGCTGATCAGGTGCTCCCTCACGGCAGTCCTTGACCTTGTAATGCGCTTCTGGGGGGTGTCGGGTACAGGGGGGAGGGCAGGTGTGTCCAGTGCTGGAGAGTACAGCACAGAGTCAGTTTGCCATGTGTCTGTATTAGTGGCGGCTCGTGAACTGGCAACAGGAGAGGCTCAAAACAATCCCTTAAAATTAATGATTGGTCACGACCTTTTTTCAATCATTCATTTAAATTACCATTACAGAAACTCCAAAAACTCTTAACATTATCAGATGTGGCCAGTTTTCCTTTATAACACATACCGATTACGACTCCGGACTTCTCGCGCCTTTTTTTACTCAGCGGTTGGAAGCAATACATATGTTTCTCGATCGTTTAAATGAAATAAGATCATTTGAAACGTCTTTGTGCAATTCCATTGCTTCCAACCCCTCCAGTGCACAAGGACTTCAATTTTGCGTGAGAATCTCTTACATACGCGTTGATTGGATGATTGCTGACTACAGCAGATGAACGTAAATATGCATCTTAAACTCACACCGAATGCGTGAGAGTTGACAGGTATGCATTATCAATGAAAACTGACCACACCTGATAATGTTGAGAGTTTGCAGAGCTTCTGTAATGGTAATTTTAATGAATGATGGAAAACAGGTTATGATCAATCATTCTTTTTAAGGGATTGTTTGAGCCTCCCCTGTTGCCAGTTCACGAGCTGCCACTGGTCTGTACATCTGTGTGCCTGTGTCCGTATGTCAGGGCATCTGTGTCTGTATATCTGGGTGCCTGTGTCTGTATGTCAGGGCTTCTGTGTCTTTATATGTGGGTGCCTGAGTCAGTATATCTGAGCGCATGTGTCTGTATATCTGGGTGCCTGTGTCTGTATATGTGGGTGGCTTTGTCTGTGTATCTGGGAGTTAGTATGCCTGTAAGATCTCTGTTAGAATTCAGTACTGAGCCGCGCTTAGGAACCTACATGCATGCGTTTCTTACCAAGCTCTCTTTTTACCAACAATAATGCAGTCCTATTTTTCTTTTTTTTTTCATCAGCAATCATCTTCGCAGTTGTATTTTTGACATTCTCACTCTTACATGCGTATGTTTGTAAGAAAGTGGTTCCTGTGATTTGTCCGAGGCTCCTCTGCAGAGTAAAGGAGATCATTTCAACAGTTACTGCTCCTCTGTCCTGCATGGGTCTGGGTAATTAAATGCAGAAATGTGTTCTCTTAAACCCCACCCCCAAATACACTGGCGTACACATGGATATACGCACATGCGCACACACAAATACACACACGCACACGATCTGGCATGTGCCCTTGCCCACACTCACACCAGGAGTTTTTTTTTAATAGAAGGGACCTAGAAATTATTTTAGCATCAAAATCTATTTCCACACGCCCAAACCCTGAAATCAACCCTAATCTTAACAGCTTCTGTCGCATTAATCTGAACCCCAAACTACCAATCCCTCCTAAATTCAGCTCCTCATCTTCATTTAACACCTCACCTTAACCTTGACATAATTCTAAAACTTGACCTTAAAAGTAGACCTTAGAAGTCCTAATCATTAAGAGGACAAAGTAATTTATGAATAGGCATGCATTCATATCATATGCCACTAATTTCCAGAGCCTGATGCATTATCTGGTGAGTGATTAATCTTTTACAGGCTTTTGATATGGAGTAGAAAACAGCTGTGGCTGAAGGAATGCATTGCGAGAGTGTATGTTGTGTATGTTGGAAAATCTAATTAATCTTAGCTGTGTACTTTCCTTTAGAGCATTTCAAACAGAAGCCCACACCACCCGCTGCGTTCACTGCGCCATTTTCTGCCCACCCTCTCAAGCTCTGTACATTTCAGTACGCATCTCCGCCATGTTAAGTACAGTACATCTTCAAGAACAGGGCTGTGAGCTTCACAAAGTAAAATCTTCATAATTATTCCGCAGGCAATTGCAGAGTTATGGGGTGACATTTGTTCTTGGTGTTGTAAGGTTTTTTTTTTTTTTTTGCAAAAAGGCTGGCAGTATCAAAGCTGAATATTCATAAAACAATCGCAGCTGACATGATGTTAGCCGGAGATGTAAAATGTCCACAGGGAATTATCTTCTCAGCGCCCAGGGTACTCCTTACATCTAAAACTTCAAGGACACCCTTTAATTTAAAGATCTACTATAAATGATTAATTTAATATTTATGAATATTTTAAATCTCCTAATAAATTCTCATGTATGCGATTATGAGCTACACATCAGCAAATGCGGAGCCCCCGTTCTGTCAAAAGGAAGTGTGTGCTTACCCATACCTATGCAGGGCTTGTCTGATGTGGCTTATTTTTTGACATTTGATTTATGTTAGTATGAAACCATGTTCATGCAGGCCATTATGCTATCTATAAAAACGTGTGCTTTTCAGAGAGCTGGGGCCTGGTGTCGCATTGGTGGAATACCAAGTGGATCTTCTTCATAAATTCCATTATGCCACACATCGCAGCACAGCTAAAGGTGCCATTGGCTAATAACGGAAGAGGCTACCGCTGTGAATCTTATTAAAGTGTAAAACTGCGGCCTGCAATACAGTCGCTGAGGGCCCCAGGGGCAAAACACTCATATATCTCACACTCACACAACTGTAAATATACTACAGACCCATTCACAACACTGTCAAACTATTCCCCTACAATACTGACTCCTCTCAAAAATTTGACTCATTCGCAGCACTGTCAAACTGTCTTCCTACAATACTGACATCTCTCAAAAATACAGACCCACTCACAGCACTGTCAAACTGTCCACCTGCAATATTGACATCTCTCAAAAATACAGACCCACTCGCAGCACTGTCAAACTGTCCCCCTACAATACTGACATGTCTCAAAAATACAGACCCATTCAAAACACTGTCAAACTGTCCCCCTACAATACTGACATCTCTCAAAAATACAGACTGATTCACATCACTGCCAAACTATACCCCTACAATACTGACATATCTCAAAAATACAGACCCACTCACAGCACTGTCAAACTGTCCACTTGCAATACTGACATCTCTCAAAAATACAGACCCACTCGCAGCACTGTCAAACTGTCCCCCTACAATACTGACATGTCTCAAAAATACAGACCCATTCAAAACACTGTCAAACTGTCCACCTGCAATACTGACATGTCTCAAAAATACAGACCCATTCACAGCACTGCCAAACTATACCCCTACTATACTGACATATCTCAAAAGTACAGACCCATTCACAGCACTGTCAAACTGTCTTCCTACAATACTGACATCTCTGAAAAATGCAGACTCACTCACAGCACTGTCAAACTGTCCACCTGCAATACTGACATCTCTCAAAAATACAGACCCACTCACAAACCTGTCAAACTGCCCCCCTACAATACTGACATGTCTCAAAAATACAGACCCATTCAAAACACTGTCAAACTGTCCCCCTACAATACTTACATCTCTCAAAAATACAGACCCATTCACAGCACTGTCAAACTGTCTTCCTACAATACTGACATCTCTGAAAAATGCAGACCCACTCACAGCACTGTCAAACTGTCCACCTGCAATACTGACATCTCTCAAAAATACAGACCCACTCACAACACTGTCAAACTGTCCCCCTACAATACTGACATGTCTCAAAAATACAGACCCATTCAAAACACTGTCAAACTGTCCCCCTACAATACTGACATCTCTCAAAAATACAGAGCCATTCACTGCACTGTCAAACTATACCCCTACTATACTGACATCTCTCAAAAATACAGACCCATTCACAGCACTGTCAAACTGTTTACCTGCAATACTGACATCTCTCAAAAATACAGATCCATTCACAGCACTGTCAAAGTGTCCACCTACAATACTGACCTCTCAAAAATACAGACCAATTCACAGGGCTGTCAAACTGTCCACGTGCAATACTGACATCTCTCAAAAATACAGACCCATTCACTGCACTGTCAAACTGTCCCCTTCCAATCCTTACATCTCTTAAAAATACTGACCCATTCAAAACACTGTCAAGATACTAACGTCTCTCACACAACTGTAAGTGAAATATGGCCACCATTCACAACAGTGCCTAAATGTTCATCTAAAATACTCCCAATTTCCACTGGGAATATGCCAAACTTGCAGTCTCTAGGGGTTCTCTGACATGATTTACTTGCGCTTTGTCTGATTTATTAACATAATTTCTAGAAAATAGCTGGAATGGATCCTGTTTTGTTACCAATACTGTTTATGTGGAATGCAGGCATTTGATTGGTCTGAAAAACCTGTCAGTCGTCCAATCCCCCCACTGTTTGCCAAGTAAATTCACTGCGTGAAAGTGATTATGTTGACATGAAATTTTATCATCAGAGTTCAACGGTCTCTCTCTTTCTAAAAAACAATGTTTATACTAAATGAGGATTATTTAATCAGCAGAGTGTAGATTTAACACAGTTTTGGTGTGAAATGTCCTCTCGCTGCCCCTCTGCTGTTGAACTTCCCCGGTCTCACGCAGGTGCCCTGCAGCTCCCAGTGTCCCATTGTTAGAGCTCTCTAATGCACATTAAGCATACATTGTTAAAAATAGATCTTAGCATTTTATTAATACAGGTTTGACCTACAAAGGCTACACAAGCACTTTAATGATTAAAACCCGAAGTGCTAAATAATAAATTATAAGAATTTGTAAGAGTCATCCTCTTGAAATTAGCTTAGTGAATTTTCTCGCTATCATAATTAATCAGAGTGGGTGTCTAATACAGACCGCTCGGACTGAAAATTATGCGGTGCCGGCAGAGATAAGAGAAGAAGAGGCTCTCCTTATTTCACATTTCAGGACAATTACCTTTAATTTTAATCACGGTGAGGCTGTGAGGTGAGGGGTATGTGTAATGGGAAGTGAGGTGGGTGTCAGGTGCCGCGGAGGGGGAGGTCAGTCAATGCCGTGGCACATGCCCGCCAACATGCTCGTGTGCCCCCCATCCCCCACCTTGCTCCCCAGCCTTCCGCCCTGTCCTCACTCTAACACTCCTCTACCCACTGCACTTCGCCCCCTGCAGGCTGGGGGACATCTCTTTGCGTCACACCCTCTCAAATACGGTCAAATCACACACAGCCCTGTGCACAAGCTTGACTTCTGTCGTCGTGATCATTTCACCGTGATATTCATTTCCAGTTATTAATTTCTTACGCCTTATGCGTGTTTATCTATGTATTTCGATCACCCTGCACAGTGCAGGGTGTGTGTGCATTGGCTGGTACTGTACAGATAGGGTTACCAATTTTGTCTTTTCTCATATTCATTCTTGAGTGATATTTATTTCAGACTGTAAATATTCAGTCTGTAATATAAAGCACTGGTCACCCTGCATGTCACCTGCTTTCATTGATTGTCTATCAGTCCTATTTAATACAGACATAAAGAGGGGGGGTTCCTTTCCAGCCAGAGCCAGGTGTGTCCCTTACACTATCTTTCCTTGATTACCATTTTTAACCTGTTGAGCCTTATTAAGATTTCCTTCTCTTTACTAACAGAGCCCAAAGGATTGCAAATTCTGTATGTGAGTGAGATGACATCATCAGACCAGGGAAGCTATTCTGTACTGTAGAGTGCAGTGACATCACCAGTAATCCTCTGATTTGAGGGTCTCTGTTGTAGAGATGCAGCCTGGCTCTGGCTCTGTTGCCCTTGTGTTTGCGGAAATAGTCAAACCTCCTCCCGGTGCTTTTATGAGAGTCAAGTTCTGCTGACAAAGTTTCTCAAGAACATGGAATTGCCTACATGACTGTATTCTGATATTTCCCATGACATTGCCATGTTTTTATCATTGCTTCTTTTTTTTTGAAAATGAACCAATGAACTCATTACAGATTGTTTGTTTGGATTCTATAATTTTTGTTTATATGGAAACTGTCACCTTTAGCTATGCTTTATTGGTTGTTTTTGTGTGAGGAGTGTGCATGTGTTACGTGTGTGTGTGTGTGTGTGTGTGTGTGTGTGTGCGCGCACACAGTGTCTCAGTACATACCTCTGTTTGAGAGTTTTCTCAGATACTGAGTGGTGTAACTATCAGACAGGCTCAGTGTGGAGAGAATCATCATTTTAATCTACAGTATTCACCGCTGAGACTCTTGGGTAATCTCCCATTCCCTGCCCATTCTGCTGTTTTCCTGTGACCACAATGCATCTGTTCATGGAGAAAACATGAGTTCTGCTCTGAGAGAACTCAGGCTGGCTGAGGTGTGCTATTTCAGAGTAGATCCAGGAACACTGAGGACAACAGTGATGGTTCAGGCTGTCAGGCTGAACAAGGTACCAGTGAATTACACTGACTATACTTAACAATACTATACTGTATAAAAAAGGAAATTAAATGTATTGTGTTGCTCTGTGTCAGAGCATATCAAGAGCATTCTAAATGCTGAAAGCATAAAAACATTTCTCCTTTGTTTCATTTTATGCGACGGTGTAGATGACATGGCGACCGTGTATTGGAGATGATGGGCAGAGCAGCACTAAAGAATAGGAGCAGCTTAAGAGCAGTATTGATCCTGTGCCGTACTCGCCATAATTATGATGATCTGAGGTATAGATCGCCGGACTGTCCCGGGGTCGGGAGTGCACTAACTCCGCAGCGAAATGGCGGCGGGGAACGTGATTCTTCACACTCCCTGGCTCCTCTCTAACCTCGTTGCTTTCGCCTTTATTAATACTGTTTTAAGGTGGCACCCCTGCCGCGGGGGTGGGGTGGAGGGGCAGCTTTTAAAATAAATGAAATGGAGAATCGTGTAGGACTGGGCTGACTGGAGCGCACCACTTAAACGGGAGCCATTGAAACGGCTGAATTACTGCTCGGCCTCCCATTGCTGCTCAATAGCGTCGGAAACCTTTTAACTCACTCAAATTAAGTTTAGGTGTCCTTCAGAAGTGCAGCCGCTATTCATCTCCTCTATTGTTGCCATTGAAAGGGAGCAGGCCTCTTAGTTGACTGCTGTAAGCAATACAATATCTATTAGATTACTCTACCGCCACTTCGGTGTGGAATAAGCTGGGCTGAACTGGGATCATTCTGTAGTTCCACCATTCTGGCTTTGTGTGGAGGTGAAGGTGCTGGGCGGAGCTGGCCTTTTGTCCCGGGGTTTTGCCTTTTATGTTTGGCATTTTAAAAATTAGATTTGTTTTTCTTCCTTTTGGATGATAAAGTGTACAGCAGGCAGGTGCTCATGAATGCATTGTAAGAGCCTCGTTTATATTAAATTCAGACATGATCACAGGGCAGGAAGCTGAGGTGTTTACGAAGGCCTCAGATTGGTGCATATTCTGGCAAAGGGCTTCAAACCGAGCATCTATTGGACAAAGCCTTGTTACTCATTCGCTGTGACAAAATCACACACCTTTCCCTTCCTGATAGATTTGAGATCGTAAGGTCCCGAGTTCAAGCCCCGGCCACGGCCTTCGCGGCGTGTTCTTGGGCAAAACACTTTACTCCCACACTCCACGCCTCACTCCACCCAGGTGTATAAATGGGTACCAGCAAATAGAAAGGGAAACTTGTCTAAGAGCTGGGGGAGTACCTGCGATGGACTGGCATCCCATCCAGGGGGAGTAGTAATACTCCTAGTCGCTTCATGCCATGGAAACCGGGGTTAAGCACCGGCCCGATGGGCCACTAGGCTCGAACAGGCTTACTTCTTCTTTCCCTTCCTCTGAGGCTTGCATGTGCTTTCCTGTGTGTACAGTCTCACAGAGCAGTTGGAATGGTCTACTGATGCTGATATTGTGAAGCTAAACCCTCAAACTGTGGTTTTTACAGTTTTACTTCAAGTGGGCGTGAAGTCAGAAGAAGAATTTTTTTTCATATTACGGGACAATGTCTCATACGTCTTCTGTATCTGCTGGTTGCCGAGCTTCACTGAAGCCACATCACACTTATATTGAGAGAAATATTCAAACACAAGATGCTGTGTTTTCATGGCAACAGCATTACTTCAAATGGAAAATATCTGGATCTTGTGCATCATTTTATTCACATTTCCCTGTAATTCTGCAGGACATATTTGGGATTATTGGAAGCCTTGGGATCTCCACTAGAATTTAAAATAGGCCTGAAGTTCCACAGGTTTGAACACAGCAGCTGCATTTGACGGAGCCACATGTGGGTCGATAGGTTTTATGGGGTTAATGAAAGGTGTCTGATCATTATGCAGTGAACCCACCGGATCACCGGCCCACCTGGCAAAAATAAATAATAATATAAATAAGTAAATCTTTCCAGTTTGAGCCGATGTAGTGTCGCTTGTGTTTAAGCCTCATACTGCATCAGCACACATCCAGCCACCAGTTGATGTTGCCTTTCAAACAAGGCCTTACACCTGCATTTCAGCAATACAGTTTGTTATAAGCTTTTATTTGAGAACAGCAATGACACAATTCTAGAAGAATTGTGGGCTTCATAGAGTTTGCATTTTGCAATAATATGTGGACATAGGTTTGTATCTGTCATGTGACACTGCAAAAAGGCGAGTCTGTTTCCTGTGCCAGTCCGCATAGTTCTGAAAGCCGTGATGCTGTATAGGGTAGGATGTGATGTATGAGGTCAGGGTTTTGGCAGGTGGAATCTCATGTAATATCACAGCAGTGCATGGGCTTAATGATCACAATGCTTCGCCATAGTCAGGAATATCTCACAGGCATAAGACGGGGCAGCCCCAGGCCGGGTCCTGTACAGTGAGTTTGAGCAGATCTAATCGCTGCAGTTGGCATTCACTCCCAGCACTGTCCTGCAGCTCGCTGCTCATTTCACATTCGCTTTCATAGCTAACAGACCCCTGATGTTTTCATCTCTGCTATTACATCAACCGCCTGCTTAAATTAAATCTCCTTTTTTCTCATTCTAACAACAACACTTGCCAATGATTATATGTGCATTTCTGTTACTATCAAATCATAATGTTTTAAGCCGTGGATGTTTACTTTCGGATTATATCACCATTGGAATTTACTGCATTTTCCAAATGCTGCGTTTTGATTGGGAATAGCCCCGCCCCCCAAGAGTTCTCCGTATTTTCTGCTTCTGCTCTTGTGGCGTGTGCATAAAATACACTGTCAGACTGACGCTCTTTGTACAGAAAGGTTTTTTTTTTTTTTTTTTTTTTTTTGGAAATCTGGCTCCCGTTCAGTGTGACTGGTCTTCAGAGCTCGCTCTCTCTCTCTCTCTCTCACCCTCTTTTTCTTTCTCTTTCTGTCTTTGGTGAAGCACTGCCAGCTTTGCTTCGCTGCTGATGCTTCAGAGCAGCCAAATCTTTATTTATTAACACAAACTACCTCATTCTACCTTGAAGGAGCTCTTTCAAACTTAGAGGAATGTGACTGTGTATGTTTGTCTGTGTGTGTGTGTGTACGTGTGTGTGTGTTCCCTTATGTTTGCGTGTGTGTGTGTGTGTGTGTGTTTCCTTATGTTTGCGTGTGTGTGTGTGTGTTTCCTTATGTTTGTGTGTGTGTGTTTGATTAAATGTGATTGTGTTTGTGTGTGTTTGCATTCGTGTGTGTTCATGTGTGTGTGTGCGCGCGCACACGCTCACGATGGGTTTTAAGCAGTAATTGGCCCGCGCTCATTAAAATGCCAGCACTTCTCTTGTAAAATCTCCATAACGAGGGGGATGAATTTTTCATTTACACAAACCAAGTCCATCCACCAAACCTCCATGTAAATAAAACTTCAGTGACGTGACACCAGCGATGTGCCCTGGCAAAGAGGAAAGGTGCATTAGAGTAAAACCTGGATGACAATCCCTCAATCTGTTAGCCATGAATATTTCATATTTTTAATGAATCATTTCTCTGAGATGAACTTTCCAGGATACCTGTGCATCCCCAGCTGCTGTACAGGGGCCGGCCAACTCCTGTAACAGCGGAAGGTAAATGGACTTTGATCCGGTCCATGCTGTAAGCGCTTAACCTCAGTTGTACTGTATTGAAATGGGCAGCCTGTTTCCCTCTTTGCCTCGCTCGCTGATGCGCTCTCTCTCTCTCTCTCTCTCTCTCTCTCTCTCTCTACAGAAATTCTTTTTCTTCCACTGCCTGGGTTCCTTGTAGTAGACTCTGGTGATGCGCTGTCCCCACATGTTCTCAAGATTTTGAGCTGTGATTGAAACATCAGATGAGTCGAGCCAAACCCCTGAGATGGGCCTGTATTGATGTTCTGAACCCCAGATTTTAATATCGGCGCTGCGTCTCCCAGCGGAAGCGAAGACGGGATATTTCTGCGTAGCGTCAGCCTCGCTCTGCTGCTCTAAGTTGTTGTATTATAATCAATAGCAAAAGGATTATGCGGGAATGGCCAGTATAAATTATTTAAGGCAGACCCTTGGTTTAGTGACTGGTTTCCTTTCAAATTAAATTTAGTGTCAATAATTAATGTCTGGGATTAATGTGGGAACACCTTCAGATGTTGGGAGTACGTGGGGAGTGTGTTATTCCATATTAACCTGGACCGGGTCCCAGTGAGATGAACACGGCCTTGAGTGGCGAGTCATCTCATTCCTCTTGAGTGGTGATCAGGAAGATGCCTGAGTTTTTTTATGTGTATTAAGTTCATTTCCTTTTTATAAGAGGATAATTTCATTTTATGATGGATGTGATCTGTACTGAGTATTGTTTCTGTAATGAAGGCCAATGCACTGAAGGCTCAGTTTCACAGACTGAAGACTGCCAGCCCACTTCAGTCCTGAAAAGAGTCCTCAGGTCATCACTCCCTATACTGAGGTTACAGAGGCCAGTTAGGGGTTCTCCTCTCCCCCATTCTCTCTTCAGTCAGAGGCTCTTTTCGCCTCATCCAGTCTCTTACATGGAGTAGAGCTCTACTGCAGATTATTGGCCTGCTCTGCTGCAGAGTACAGGAGGAGTGCCCGCTCAAACAACTGTCCTGCTGCAAGGGGTTCTGTGGCTGCAGCGGAGAACCCTTTTACTGTCCTTTATGGAACGCTCTTTGTAGGTGGGAGCAGTGGGGTCCCTCTGAGAATGCGGGGTTTCTGTAGCCTTGCTTCCACCATCAGTCCGCTTCAGTTCACTACACATAAGAACAGTTATTTTTGCGTTTTCATTGTGGGATGGTACCAAAAGAATCATTCCAATCCTGATTCGATACTGGAAGGTGGAGCTAGAAACACTGCTGTTCGTTAATTGGTCAAGGGAGAATCTTCACTCTTGCTCGACCAAGAATATGATTGACATCTCTTTTACTATCCGGTAACAACCCTGCCTGCATTTCAGAGCACTTCCGGGGGTGGTAGATATTGAGTTTAGGTGCCGTTTTATACATGTTTTTTTTTTTACGATTCTAAGGGTGCTAAGCCTGAAGTGTTTGGTGGAAGCAGAGTTTTGGTTTGTGTGGCTGCGGTAGCCAGTGGGCTCCATTACGGCTGTAATGTTTTCTGCAGCCTGAGTGATCATGTGACTGCGCGTCCGGCTGCTGCCATATTCCCATCATGCCCCAGGCCTGTGTTCCCTCCAGTGTGAAGTCGGGGTCATATTCGGCATGGGACACAGCTGAGGTACAGACCCTAGAGATCCCTGCTGCACTGTGCTGTCTGACACAGAGCCTTTACCTCCTGAGCAGGGGGTTCAGACTGCGCTGTGAGACCAGAGCAGCTCTAAACAAACTCTTGCATCATCTCCACACCACTTGCGCTGTTTCGGGGCCTAATAGCAGCATTAGTTTGACTGTGCACCTACTCAAACTTAAACATGTCCACCGCTTTTACAAGAAACTTAACTGTGCCATTACAGATCTGCATTAAACCATAATTATGATGTAAGGCAGCTTAAATTTATTTTTGTAAGCAGAACAGCTTCATGTGCCACTTAGCGGAAGATAAGTTGAAATAATTTGATATCTGGAAATGCTCTTGTTTACATGTGGTGCAGCTCTTGAGTTATAGGGAGAGGCCATCCCGGTCTCTATCACTGGGGGCTTCTAACATGCCAGGGGCCACACAGCTCTGGGTCAAGGCCCCCTAAATGTCTCACAGATAAGCTGCCAGCATCGGGAGAAAAATAAAACAGGAGATAAGATTCTTTAAACATTGTGGAGCAAACTGCCCTTGACTGCCTGCCAGAGCCCTGAATGGCACAAGGAGTCTGACGCTTTGTAAAATTCTGCTAAAGACAGCCTGTCCGATGCGGAATGTTAGAATAATAAACACAGTGCCGTACGGCGGCAGCGTTTGGAGGACTGCAGGCGATCGCTCATTCGCCGTCTGCGTGTCGGAGCCCAGCATGTCTCCCTGCTCCTCGCACTCGCCTGGTAATTGCGACACATAAGGAAATAAGAAGCCGTGTAAAATCAACAGAAAATAGATAGTTTATTAAATTGCGCGGACATGATTTATCGCTCCTTAAACTTGGCGATGGGGAGTGTGCAGGGGAAAAAAACGCATCCAATTGAAATGAAATTTCAGCTTTGCGTTCGGTTAAAGGAGAGCCCATTTCCCTGGCCTTTTATCACGCGGAGTTAAAGTGAAACTTAATTATTTGTCAGGTGAAGGTTCAGCGGATGAGCGTTGTGGGCTGCTAGCGGTATGAGCCGTGGAGCTCGCAGGGTTGTGTTTGATGGGCGTGCACCGAACACTGTGGAGAGCACAGGAAAATATTGCCCAGTTATCACTATGATATAACTTAAAATTAGGGTAATTATAAATGTCGTGCATGTCGTTATCAGGCATTAATGTGAAAATAGTCTTTGCATCAGGATAGTAAGAGTGACTGGCATACAACTGTTTTTACTTGAATTATGGGTAATGGAGTAATGTCATGCATTGATCACATGTGGAGCTGTGTGTGACTACACTATTATTCCAAAAATCTACTTAAAAGGTCACTGCAGGAGAGCAGAGTTCAGCTGTGTGGCCAGGACCCTGGACTAAATGAGAGAATTACCCTATTGCGCACATTCCAGCAAAGTGCATGAGTGGGGATTAATGGTGATTGATGATAAAATAGCCATTGCTGAGACCTTTGCAGGATTGTGCTTGATAATTGGTACTGGCAATTCGAGTGGAGTTTGTCCTTGTCCATTTCCAGCCTACCTACATATAATATTGTCCTGTGTGTTGTTAAGAATGAAGCCCCACTGAATATTTCAGTGTTTCATATCCATCTTTTTCTAATATTACATGCAGGAATCCCCACTCCGGGATAAAGGGACACGGGAGGCTTTGTGGTATGAAATTGACGTGCCCCAGTGTGTAGGCATAGTTGTGTCAGTTTTGTTCCCTGCGCGTGAAACGCTCAGATTATTTTGTGTAATACAGTGCAGGTTAGCTGAGGCAAATGCCTGCTGTGTCTCCGGCTGGTTTAAGCGCGAATCGTCCTCCGCTGTTAAAAACAAACCAGAACGAGCAGTGGGAGAGAATCTCCTTGCTTTTGTAGTGAGTTCCACTTGGCAAAGTCACAGCAAAGTGTGGAGTTTGGCTGTTCGGAGATGCGGCGTCCCTCTGACTCGGGCTGGAGTGTCTCTCTACAGCACCGCACTGGGACGAGAAGCCTTATCTCACCTGAGATCATTTCCTGTGTGACCTCTGCTTTCACAGCGTGATGGATTATCTCCAGGGCACCCACATTAATTTTCCTGAGCTCGCCTGAAAAAAAGAGAAGGGCCTTTACTCACTACTGTGTGCTGTTGGTGCTGGGCAATTTTATCAAACAACAATGCAACAATTAGTGTAATGGTTGTGGGTTTATTCATGGATTTCAGTTTGAATTATAAAAGTGAGTGTATTTTAGGTGTTTTTTTTATGATTTCTGAGTCTGACATTGTCCTGGTTTAAAAAAAAAAAAAAAAAAAACTAAAAGATAAAATAGAATGATTTTCTTATTTTCTGTGTTAAGGCATCCTCGTATCCATGCGCGCACGCACGCAAACACACACACACACACACACACACACACACACACATTTGGATGCCAGGATGCCTTAACCCAGAAAATGATTCCATTTTTCCTGTATAGATATACAGACACACACACACACAAACACACGCGCTAGGCTGTGGTATTCTGTTTTATGGCCTTTGTGCATATGTATGCGCAAACTTTTGGCTGAAACACTTTCGACATCATTTTATTCCCTTCGTAGTTTTGTCTGTATCGAGAGCAGGGCTCAGGTCTGCCCACGCACAGTTCGCGCTCTGGCCTCAAGATGGAACATATCGAGTGAAATGCATCAACATGAAATGATGGCGAGAATATCTTCTGACGAGCTGTTGAGCGCACTGCCTCGGTTATGAGAGTGCATACTTCTGTTCGCTCCAGAACGTTTGCTCATTCATATGGCATTTTGTGCCTAATGAGAGCCGTCCTCTGCTCTCGACCGAGAACAGAGAAATGTAAATATACCGTCGAATAATTTGCATTGTTGTTAACTTCGGGGAAGTGACGAGGTTAGCGTCGCGGTTAAATTTCTCTATTTCCGGACGCTTGTTCCGTTTGATGTTCCATGTTCTTCCGATCTGATCGTAGTGACAGGCACGCAGTGGTATTTTGCGGTGGACGCGGTATTGTCATGCTGTTTACCGTAAAGTGCTTCTGTTTCTGCTCATAAGTGCGTACTCAGACCTGTACAGTGTGCATCTCGCTCACTGTGTATTTCCAGTGTTTCTCAATGGGCCCATTGTAGCCCTCTGGAATGAATCATTTGCTGGTTCAACATCGTGGAAGAGACTGGTTTGGTTTTATGTCACCTTAAATTTTGTGCATTTTGCAGACACTCTTATCTTTGGCCAAATACAACATGATGTCAATCAACAGGAGCCAGATGCTTAAGTCTTGGCCCTCTTACTTCGTAGAATAAAATCCTTAATTTAACAGTCCATGCAGAAAGTTAGTGTGCTAAATACAAATGAAGCTACAATCAACTTTCACTGCAGTTAAACTGATTGGATGTAGTAAAAGCTTGAGGAAGGGTGAGGTAAGACCTGAAGAGGCGAGCCCTTACATAAAGCCTGAAAGCAGTCGGAGTCACTGCTGCTCTGACCTCTGTGTGAAGGTCATTCCACCACACGGGAACAGGAGACAGGAGACGTGATCGGGATTATTGTTGGGTTGTCATCGGCATCGCAGACATGCGCTGTCATTTTTATTTCTTTAATCGCGATCATTAACTCCAATTGATTGATATTGCATTTTGTGAACCGTTTGAAAAGTCGAAATACTGTGTGGCGCTGTAATTAAAACCACGTCTGAGTTACACGGATTGGGCTCGGCTTCTGATGTATTTACCGTGGAATCGCAGGTCCTTCAGCAGTGGCTGTTGCCTTAATTACCCAAAGCTTTCTGTTGTTATGTATAGCAGTGCTGATGAGGTGAGGTTCCTTGGGTTTCCGCTCCATACTTTGGGGTATTATCATAAATACAGCACATTAACACTTGTTCCTCCCTGTCAGGATATAAATTAAGTCTGCAGGTGTCCCATGGAGGTTTACCCTTGGTACTAATTAAGCCATGATAATTAGGTTTGTTAAATTCTCCTCTTCAGCTCCGCTCCCCCCCCTACCCACCCCCTGTTGGAATCCAACAGTCGCAGATTGCCGATAAGAAAGGCCTACAAGACGTCCCCCAACATCACAGACAGAGTGTGAATGCAGGAGGCTAAACCTTCAGCCCCGCGCTTAGGGAACAGAAATGTGTGTAATGATTTCATATGTGTCAGACCTCATCCGTCTGAATTGAATCTCACTCATTTTATGTACTGGAGGAGAAACACATTCTGATGAGTGTTTCTTTTTACCTTTATCTCTCAGTAGTGCACCGTATTTAAATTGAACATGAAGTCATCTTCCTCATTTCCATCTTGATTACCATTTGAATCCTCCCCCCCCCTCCCCCCTTTTCTCTAGATCCTGACCTTGAAACGTGCTTTACCCTTTTACACCTTCGCTTCTCATCTCTCGCTTCCTTTCCAGGAAGCGAGGAAAGGATGTGCACCAGCGTAAATGGCAGCAAAGGTTGCAGCGGTTTGCTGTCTGGTTTCTGTGGTAGAGCCTGATGTTGGCCAGAGGGCTCTTTTAACTCACAGATTTGCCAACTGGGGTTTAGTTTAGAATATTTATGAGGACATTTGTTTGTTAAAAACAACAATATTTTAACAAGGCTTTGTGGAGCCAAAACTTGGAGAATCCCCTTGTATTCCTTTGAGTGTCGGTATTTCACATGAACAGTTTACTCTATTTTTCTGTAACGTCAGAATAACCGCTTTGTGAATTGTCTGTAATAGTTGATGGCACCCATTGCTCATGAGCCTATGTCCTCAGCTGGGTAATGACAGACCCTGCTGAGCATTAGTGCAGTGCTCGGTGAGCTTGGAGCGTTTATCGCTCTTAATCCAGGGGAGGATGGGGGACTCTGTGACTAAATCTAGTGAAAGAGCAGTCATATACTGGCCCAGAGCCTGGACTCATGCCCAGCCTGTCCCGCTGTACTCATTTGAGTCACATCGAGTAGCAGATAAAAGATCATTTCTTTCTGCATCGAACGGAGAATCAACAAGGCAGCTCAGGGTTCGAGGCCAGCCGATGAGAGTAAAGATGAGGGGAAGGGCGGGAGGGACATGGGTGGGGAAGCATGGCTGAGAAGGAAGAACAAGAATAGAGCAGCAGCGTGCAGGTACAATAAAACAACCAGGAAACTGAGCAACGACGATTTTGGCCCAAAGGACGGCGAGGGAACCAGGCAGCAAGGAATTGGAACAGTGGGGCTAGGAGTGAAGAGGGTAGAAAGGAAACATGGCAGCAGAGCCGTGAGGAAACAGGGCAGTGATGAAACAGAAGAGAGAGAAAACATGAGTGAGCAAACAGAAGAGAGGAAACAAGAGAGAGGAAACAGGAAGGAGAGGAAATGGGAGAGTGAGGGGACAGGAAGGAGAGGAAATGGGAAAGTGAGGGGACAGGAGAGTCGTTGTTGTTGTCCGTCGTCTCTGTGATTATGATGATTCCAGCATAACAATCCACATTAGCGTCTGGGCGAGCGTTTGTGGCTGATGAGCCTGATCTTTGCAAAGCATACTTGGTCACAGACATCACACACAAAAAGACTGCCCAGTGTGGACTGTAGTTCACGTTGGCGTTGGTCATAAAGAGCGGGCCTCTTCACATGCAACGCTTCTGAGTTCTTCCTCGAAAACTGCAACGCCGGAACGTACTTTGTTCTGCACAGTGATCGGTTGGAGGCTGATTCTTCCTATGTATGGTGGTCGATCTTGCAAAACTTTCAATAGGACTTAATAGTCCTTGTCACGCTTTCTCTGACTGCTTTGAGTTTGTTTGCCATTACTAAGTTTAGAATAGAATACCTGCCTAGGTAGCTAGTAGTCGGACATGCAGACTAGATGATCTGACCAACGAAGTTGCGCTTTACGATCTTGGACTTAATACTGGTAGAGGTAGCTCGAGTTAGAACGTCTGTCAGGTTTGTGATCACATCCACATGTCCACATTTCACATCCGTAGAGTAGGGAGCTAAGCACGACTGCTTTGTAAACCTTCAGCTTGGTCTCTCTCATCAAAGACACGTTTTCAAAGTCGCCCAAGTGCAAGACTCACCTTGTAGAATTTGTTGGGGATCTCTTTGTCAGTTGTTGCATTATTGGGGTGAACACTTCGTCGGTAAGTCGAACAATGGGTGGCCTTCAGCCTTTCTCCACTGATGGCAATGAAATGCTTGCAATAAGGTTGTCCTGGAAGGAGTTCTTTCATATTCTCCATCTTTTATCAGCTTACTTTGAGCCCAAAGTGAGAGAGAGCAGAAGAGAACTATTATATGAGATGTCGCAGATCCTCTTTGCAGTGGGCCATAAGTGCCATATCATCGGCAAACAGCAATTCACTGATTAGCTCTTGCTTGACTTTGGCGGCGATCTGGAGATGGCAAAGGTTTAAGATCTTGCCATCAGGGCGATACTTGATGTAGATCCTTTGCCATTGTTGTGGTCTAGGGTGTAATCTTTGAAGATGGCAGTGATGTATAAGCCAAACAAAAACAGGGTCTCACAACCTTGCTTCACACAGGTTATGATGGAGATTGGGTCGGAGACATTGCAAAATAAGATAATTATTCCAATCATACAGTAAAGCCCTCAGTAAAAGTAAAAACTAGCATGCTAGCAGCGCCCAAGTTAATGCGCTAGCTCCTACCGGCTGGCCCGCAAGGCCCGCTGGTCACGCCTGAATGGTACCCAGAATGTACCCTTACGTAGGTATTATAACTGAGACATTCAATGCCACTGCGTGACAGGAGACCACGTTTATTTCTGGTCTGCTTTATTTGTCCCCGCCTGTTTGTACTATTAAATGTTTCATTTGTTATCGATATCTAAATGATGAAAGCGTAATTACAATATTAATTTCCTCTTCGGAGACAACTGTTGAATTCACGAGAAAGACAAAAGACAGATTCATGTGGAAAACAGAAAGAAAAACGACAGAACAAATTATTTTATTTTGAAAACAGGCGTCAAGCATTGTATTTTTTATATCAACGCTAAATCCCTGTCCGAACGAAACTTAGAAATGAAAGCAATATTTGTTTTCTGTCTAAACTGTAATTGTATTGCCCTCCCCCACACTTTGCAGAAATCAAGTTTGAGGTGGAAGTCTTAATGTGTAAATTTGTCGTCTCCTTACGATTGCTTCTCTGTTGAGCGAAAAGTACGATATGCTACTTGTTAAAAAACTCTGTGGCTGCGAAACAAATAGAGGCGAAAATCTCGTTCCCAACAGATACGCAATTTGCAAACTACGAGTGGCACACAGAATGTCAGGCGGGATTTTCCGATGGTTTAGTGGAGTAGCCGCGTACAGATTACTTGCATACGCGACCCACTTTGGCTGTTTCGGTATACCCCTGCACAGCTGAATGGGTCGCTGCAACCCCTATGCTAAGCCCATTAGCGATATCGGAAATAATTCGAAACGGCAGATTTATGCGAAATTACCGTTGGTCTGATTATGTACGTATTAAATTGTGTATTTTTTTGTCAAAGCAATAACCACACAAGAGACAATTGGCGAGAACAATCTAGGACTTTTTCTTGCCGTACAAACAGAAAATGGAGTGATTTGTCCTCAGTGATGCGTCTGAGCTAGTGCGTGAACTAGCGCATTAGGTGCATGAACTAGCGCGCTAATTTGACTTTTACTGAGGGCTGTACTGTACCATCATACAGCTTTTTGATAAGGTTGACAATTTGATAAGACACCCAAACGTCTTGAGTACTGTCTGAAGCGATTCCCTATCAATAGAGTCACATGCCTTAGGGAGGGTTGCAGGACTCTTTGTCCCCGGATTTTTCAGCCCAGATTTTTCTTCCCTGGATTTTTTGTGCCCATGGACTTATCGTCCGAAGACTCTTTGTCCCCAAGGACTTTTTGGCCCTGAACTCTTCATCCCCTAGGACTTTTCGTCCCTGGATTTTTCATCCCCTAATGATAACAAAACGTGCCACCGCTGTTGACAAACGGATGGATGACGGACAGAACACCATGATATAAGGGTTAGGGTCAAGTTTAGGGTTAGGGTTGTAATGCAGGAAGAGGACAAAGCATTACAGTATTGGGGATGAACAATCTGGGGATGACAAGTTTATGGGGACGAAAAGTCCACGGGGATGAAGAGTTTGGGGACAAAAAGTCCGGGGACAAAAAGTCCTAGAGCTCTTGATTAGGTCAATAAACGCTGAGTACAGGAAACAGGAGTGTGAAGGACAGGAGAGTGAACACACAGACTAGAGAAAGAACAGGAGAGTGAGGGGACAGAAGAGAGATGAAAGGGTAGACACGGGGAAACAGGTGAGTGAGGGGACAAGAGAGAGGAAAGGCAAGAAGAGAGATGAAACGGTAGACATGGGGAAACAGGAGAGTGAGGGGACAGAAGAGAGAGGAAAGGCAAGAGAGATGGGGAAACAGGGTAGGGGACATGGGGGAAACAGGAGAGTGAGGGGACAGAAGAGAGAGGGGACAGGAAAAGAAGAGGTGAAACAGTAGACATGGGGGGAAACAGGAGAGGAAGGGGGACAGAAGAGAGAGGAAAGGGAAGAGAGATGAAACGGTAGACATGGGGAAACAGGAGAGTGAGGGGACAGAAGAGAGAGGAAAGGGAAGAGAGATGAAAGGGTAGACATGGGGAAACAGGAGAGTGAGGGGACAGAAGAGAGAGGAAAGGGAAGAGAGGTGAAACGGTAGACATGGGGAAACAGGAGAGTGAGGGGACAGAAGAGAGAGGAAATGGAAGAGAGGTGAAACGGTAGACATGGGGAAACAGGAGAGTGAGGGGACAGAAGAGAGAGGAAAGGGAAGAGAGATGAAAGGGTAGACATGGGGAAACAGGAGAGTGAGGGGACAGAAGAGAGAGGAAAGGGAAGAGAGATGAAACGGTAGACATTGGGAAACAAAAGTGTGAGGGGACAGAAGAGAGATGAAAGGGAAGAGCGATGAAAGGGTAGACATGGGGAAACAGGAGAGTGAGGGGACAGAAGAGAGAGGAAAGGGAAGAGAGATGAAAGGGTAGACATGGGGAAACAGGAGAGAGAGGGATAGAAGAGCGAAGAGAGGAAAGGGTAGACATGGGGAAACAGGGAACAGAAGAGAGATGAAATGGTAGACATGGGGAAACAGGAGAGTGAGGGGACAGAAGAGAGAGGAAAGGGAAGAGAAAAGGGTGAAAGGGTAGACATGGGGAAACAGGTGAGTGAGGGGACAGAAGAGAGAGGAAAGGGAAGAGAGATGAAAGGGTAGACATGGGGAAACAGGAGAGTGAGGGGACAGAAGAGAGATGAAAGGGTAGACATGGGGAAACAGGAGAGTGAGGGGACAGAAGAGAGAGGAAAGGGAAGAGAGATGAAATGGTAGACATGGGGAAACAGGAGAGTGAGGGGACAGAAGAGAGAGGAAAGGGAAGAGAGATGAAACAGTAGACATGGGGAAACAGGAGAGTGAGGGGACAGAAGAGAGAGGAAAGGGAAGAGAGATGAAAGGGTAGACATGGGGAAACAGGAGAATGAGGGGACAGAATAGAGAGGAAAGGGAAGAGAGGTGAAAGGGTAGACATGGGGAAACAGGAGAGTGAGGGGACAGAAGAGAGAGGAAAGGGAAGAGAGGTGAAACAGTAGACATGGGGAAACAGGAGAGTGAGGGGACAGAAGAGTAGAACAGTAGAAGGAGGAAACGGGTGAATGAAGGATTAGGCGAGCGAGGGAACCAAAGCTTTGAGGTGACGGTGCGGTGAGATGATGGGTATTTGAGTGGTGTGAGGTGAGGGGGTAGACAGCACCTAAGGAAGAAAGGGATGATGGGTTAGCAGAGGAGCAGAGAGGAAGGTCAGCAGAGCAGGGCTGTGTCTTGTCGAAGTGGCTTGTTCCTCTCTTACAATTAGCCCAAATCTTGCCATTAATCAAATGTAACTGCTTCTTGTGTGCAGCTGAGATCATGCGCCTTTCAAACCTGTGCAGTATTTCCACTTCAGTGCAAATTTCTTCTTACCAGGTGAGGGTAACGAACACAGATATGCCCAAATAAGAGCACATGCTGCTCCAACTGCCTTTAGTGTGTACTCGAGGCCTTGTAAACGCCGATCCAGATACTTCCTCGTGGCTTTTCCTGTACTGTGTACTTTCATGGAAGCTGAGTGAATGAGACACAGGGTTTAATGGGGGACGGTCTCATGGTTGTGCGTGTAGCACTCCTCTGCAAGCTCCTCCATGTGCTACACAAATTAATTACCTGAAGGATGCAGTGACAACAGGTCCCTCTCACCAGCTCTGTGCCCATCGGTGCCTGCCTCCTCTTCCTCAGACTTCCAACCCTGCCTCCTCTTCCTCACTCACCCGACCTCGCCTCTTGGTGTACGTACTGAAAGGGTCATTTTAAATGTGAAAGCTCGAATTAATTCACTTAATTTGCATGTAAATGCCCTCAGATTTAAGTGCAGAATGTAGGCACATTGTTTTCAGTGATCCTTGTAGATTCACTGCCTGTGGACCTTATGATATCTATTAATGACGGGTGGAAAATGAAACCAGTGTTCACATTGTTAATTTGTTCATTTAATTTTGATATGTTCGTATAAATTCTCACTCCTTGCCAATAAAGCAGTGTCTGTATGTCTTTTCCATGTCAATAAATATTTGATCTGTTTACAAGTTATGCCCATTGATTTTGGAATTTTTAATACTTTATTTTGTCTTCAAGTCACCCCATTTTGTGAATATATTGCTCTGATCTCATGTCAGAGCAGTGTAAGTGCATTGCACCATTATTTAAGTGGCTGCACACCAGGCTAAGTGTTCCTTTCTATATTGCGCTTTTGTCTAATTGCATGATGTATGCTGTGAAGGAAAATGATCAGACCTACAGCACACAAATATACTTTTGCTACAGAGCCATAATGGGGCCAATAATGGGGCCATGTTTCTCCATGCATTAGCAAATTCTCCTTTTGCCTGCTTGATGATTTCAATTTGTCGCACCTTTTACGCAAGTGCTTTACTGAGAGTGTATCTGTGTGTGTGTGTGTGTGTCTGTGTGTGCATGTATGCGTGTGTGTGCCTGTATGTGTGCGCACATTTATGCATGCATGTGTACATGTACATGTGCGTGCGTGTGTGTGTATGTGCTTGCATGTGTGTGTGAGTGTTTGTGTGTGTGCGTGCGTGCGTGCGTGTGTGTGTGTGTGTATGCGTGCAAATGTGTGTGTGTGTGTCTGTGTGTGTATGTGCATATGTGTTTGTGTCTGTCTGTGGTCATGTTCATCTTAAATTGCTGCACACACCCACCTGGTTGATGCACAGCAGATTTTACTGAGAGTGCCGGCCACACATTAGCATCAGTGGAAAGCCGGGGATTTTAATTAGCTAATTAGACGGCGGGATGATTAGATGGCCGGATTGAAAGGGCCATGTTGGGAACGTGGCCAGAAAGGGGGGTAACACTGCTCTCTCTGTGATGAGAGCTGTGGGATCATTAACTGCCACGCTGAGTCAGGATGTCAACTAAATGTTGTCCAAAAGATGGAGAAACTGTCGTCCCATTTCTCTACCCATCACAAATAAAAACAGGTTTAGCTAATAGTCAAATTGGAATAGTATTGCATGTTTCACTGCATTTTTTTTGAAAAGAGTTTAATGTTAAAGTACACTGGTTCGTGTTCCCCAAAACACACCACACATCTTTGAATACTCATTTAGATAATCTAGACAGTCTGAAATTCTCGTAGTTAAGTGTATAGGTACGAGATTGCCTGAGGGCCCCAGAGAGTATGATCTATTGTGTACAAATCTGTGTGCGGTGATTGAAATAAAGTGACTGTAGAGTGGCTTGTTTTTCTGCTGTGCAATTAACGCACGGATGGATCAGACCTAGTGCATCTACCACAGTTTCCCAAAGAGCTACATCCTCCTCTTCTATTGTTCCTTTTGAGGAGAGAGAGAGATGTAGAGAGCGAGAGAGAATGGGATGGAGGGAGTGAGAAATCGGGAGAAGGAGAGACAGTGTGATGGAGAGAGAGGGGGAGACGGATGGTAGAGGAGAGAGGTAAGGTATTTTTGTAGCTAATTAGCCCTTCACAGAGCTGCGTTATCAGGGTGTGCTGGAGTCGCCCGGCCCCTGACTCTCACCCTCTCCTGCTGATAACCCAGCTGAGCCCTGATAAGGCCCAGGTCCTGAGGAGTCTCTGCCTGCCTGCGGTGCAGGATCTGAGAGCCGCGAGGAGGAAACAAGTGCGCTAACAAAGGCTTCGCAGCCAGGAAATGTTAATCACTGCCATCTCATTACCGTAATTAAGCTTGATAGACACACATTTCTGCGGGGTCTTCCTCCTCGATAAAAGCGATAGGGCTGCATGCTCTGGGGAGTGCGGTGCGACGGGAGAGGTGTGATTATGTTTCCGTATTGTGGGTGAGATTAGGTGCTATTGTTCAGACAATTACTGCATTGTTTTTAGGAAATTGAATGGCTCGGGTTTGTGGCGCGTTTGTTTTTAATGAAGATTTATTAGCGGCGTTTCATTGCCTCTGGCACCATTTCGCTGCTACTTCGAAAGGCGTTACATCGCTCTCACTGTTGACATTACTTTCATTTGTGGAGCTGGAGTTCATTTTGACTGATCTGATTACAGTATTGAACACCATTCATTGGATGCTGACACCGTTTCTGTTATTTTGGCCCCTGTCGGCTGAGTCCATCACCAGATCTGAATCCAATTAAACATGCATTTTTTTGCACTGAAGGCAAAAAGTCCCTGAAACAAGCAGGAACTGAGGATGGCTGCTGTACATGCCTGGCAGTGCATAATCGGGGAAGATCTCCTGTATCTGGTGATGTTCGTGCTTCGCAGAATAATTGCAAGCTTTGGTATGCCAAGGACATGCTACCAAATTTCCAATATGATAACTTTACATTATGTCAAACTGTTAAGAAATTTTTGATACGCCCAAAAAATGGGGGAAGCTGTACAAGAGTTTCTGAAGAATTTATCCAGTTTGATTTGCTCTTCGACCTCATTGTCATTTTAAAATTTCAATCTTTAAGTTCTAGAGTACATAACCAAGATAAAGAATGTGTTTCTGTCCAGGGAATTATGGTGCTCTCTGTATACCTGTTTATGGTCGACTCAGGAGTGGTAGTAGATTACCTACATATAAATATGTGATGTGATCAAATTGCCTTCAGCTGAGGCTAATGTCAGCTCCCTATTTCTAGCACCAGCCGCTATGGCCCCTGTGTTCCTCACCTACTCTGTGTTAAGGGCAGCTCATGGGCTGGCATGATGTGCATATTCATGAATCACGGTTCATTTATACAATGTCCGTACATTTAAGAGCAGGTGAAATGCTGTGGAATGGCACATGTTCAGTTCTGTATATTTATGCTAATTATTTTCAGATCCATGCCATGACAGCATTTTGATAACTGACACTGTCTACTGTTTGTTGGGTAACCTAATGACAGCGATGATTGATTTGCATCGCAATTTATAATTTTACTGTGGCAATCCCACATTCTACTTGAAATTTGATCAGCTTTTCCTATTTGTTGGTCTGATTTGTACTATTTCTATGTCTACCATTCGATTCTGAATCCATTTCAAAAATGAGTGTGAACATCATCCACTCTTCTAATTTACGGGGTTAGGTACGAGTATTTTTTTTCTGTTATCAAATTCCATCTTATATACATGGATGTTAAAAAATTGAAAAAAAAATGCTGCATACAAGCATTATCTTTTTTTTATTAGTTTATGATTTTATTCTTTTTTGATGAAGATGATGAATTGGATGGGCTTAATTGCAATAGCAGTTCAACCATACATTTTTGAAATTACAGTACCCTTAACTAATAGATGTCCTGAAAGCTATTTATGAGATCAGTCTATTTGTGTAACTACAAAGAGAAGCCGTTTCTCTCGGTGTAATTCCTCCAGCAGGTCCTGGTTTTAGAGCTCTCCTGTGGGCCGTGAAATGGGGACTCGGGGTTTGTGTCGGTTCCTTTTATTCTCTAAATATTTTCCCTCCTGCCCCCTGTCATTTTAAAGCTGAGATTTATGCTAAACGCCAGCAGGGCTGAGGAAGTTATAAAAACGGGAGATGGGGCGCGGATCAAACCGAGTGGTTATTCGGGGCAGTGTTTACCGCGCTGAGGCAGGCGGGCACGTGTGCAGGCGGGCACAGGGGCCGAGAGGATGGGGTAGTGCGGCTCCTGGCTCCCGCCACTTCCTGCCCACTGTGGAACCTCCTCTGGGGCCACCTCCTCATATTCAAGCCAGGGTGTGTGACTCAACACCAGGGCATCACGCTGAAAAAGCCCTGCTTAGGTATTGAGTACCAGGGAGAAAGAGTGTTGAGCAACGGGAGTTAGTGAGTTGGTGTGAGTGAGTAAATTGGCGAGTTTGTGTGTGAGCGAGAGATGCCCTGCAGTCTTTTGTTTATGTTTGATCTTCAGTGTAATGAGAGTTGTTTTCTTACATAATGGTTGAGGAAATGTCATCGTATGAATCTTCTGTATGTTTACTGATAAGCTGTACAGTTTGTATTGCGATGAGTCGCTCCTCTGTTGCATCTGCTAATTCTGTGTGGAGTATAATCTGTAGCATAATAGCACAATATTCATAACTCAGCCCACTTCCTATAACCTCTCGTCAGTATAAACAGTTACTGCCGTGCTGACTTTGTTAAGTTAGAGGGAAAGTCAGTATTACTGCACAATCGTTTTGAAGGTAGGTTTATTATTTCTTTGTATTCTCATTCTGCGCGTTGCTGTTCATTTTCCTCGATAAGCAGCAGTGTGTGTACTTCCATATTCTCGGTATTATTACACGCCTCCTTCCCGTGTGTTATTAATGTGTGGGAGCTGGAGGCGGGAAACATTAGCGCCGCTCGCGGAGAGAGGGACGGTGGGGAATTGAGTTTGTTGATTATAACTTGCTTGTGTTTATACACGTTTGCAGCTGCTCTCTGTTTGCCAGGCGGGAGTTGGCGAGCGAAGGTGTGGGGGGGGCCCTAGAGAGCGCGACGTTAGCTTCGGCTACACCGTTCCTGCATCATTACCTCGCTCCAAACAAAGTCCCCTTGTTTCCGTGTCAATAGCGGATGAAAACGTTATCGGGGTCCCGGTGCTCCGAGTCCTCGGTTGGGCTGGGGGAGAGAAGAGAGGCTGGAATAGATTTATGAAATGAAGCATTTCGAGCAGAATTATCATCCCCCCGCACCCAAACACACCTTTCATAAATCACTGCACCGCACCTGAGAATACAGCATTTCTTATTGTGTGTTGCATGAACATACACATCTGTGTGTGTATGTGTCTCTGTGTGTGTTGCTGGTCTGGCGGGAAGTGAAAATTCTTACATTACCTGTTCATGTGGGTGTGAATTTGTAATTTGTTTTTGTGTGTGTGCGCTTGTGTGTGCATGCAGTGTAATTCTCCTGCTTTTTGTGAATATGAGATGGTGATCTATCGCAGGCCTGTTTGGACTTACACATATTGAATACATTCTCTGTGCACATATGAGAATTGCACCAGCACTGATACTATTGTATTTTTGCATTGTGCTCCCAAAAGCCATTAGTGAATTCAAATTCCACTGGCAGTGCATGATAATTTCGCTCTGTTAGGGATGATCATGTGCTGCATTGCTGTTCATGTGAGAACTACAATTCTGTCCAATGCAAGGCTACATTTTCAAAGGTTAATTTTACTGGTCAGATTTAGAATTTTAATTCTATTTACAGTAACTCCAGGTGATCAAAGTACAGAGATGTAGGCTTGTCTGACCCAAATCCCTCCCCAGTCATGCTTTTATGCCAGTTTTAAAATTACATATCAATAAACATATCTTCACATAACACACAAACGCCATAATTTCAGTCAAGCACTTTCCAACATATACTTGAGATATACAGTATATGTTTTTATTGAAATAGAATAGTAGTGGCAGAACCCATAATGCTGAGATATAATCTGTCTGTCCAACAGCATCTCCCAACAATATCTCGTGATGTATTTAGTACGTTTTTATCCCATGTAAAGTTATTTAGCCCTTTGCCTGTAGTCAGCCAGAATAGGCTCCAGCTGCCCCGAGACTCTGCTGAGAAAGAAGCGGTTTAGATAATGAATGGATGGATGCACAGTTATTTTATTGGCACGGTGACAATAAAATAATTGTAATCATTATTATTTGTTGAATAGTTGCATGACCATGAGCATGTAATGCACAGACACATGCCGCAGGATACTGTTGGGTCCGTTCCCTGTCAGCTGTGGTGGTGTTAGCCTAATTCCTTTCAGTTATGAAGGTGTGGACATAAAGACCACACTAGTATAGTAAAGTCTGAGCTTATGGTCGGGACTAGGTGTAGTTCTAAGGTTAGGTATTAGAATAATGGGCAAGGTTAAAGTGATTTTTTGGGTGGTTTTTTTGGTTAGTGTTAGGGAAGGGTTTTAGTTTAGAGTTGATTTTTAGGGTTCGGGGGTGTGAAAAAATGATTGTGGCGTATTAACAATTTTTTATTGTAAAGAAAATTATTACTCTGTTTGTGCGTGTATGTGTGTGTGTGCGTGCCTGTGTGTCTGCATGTGTGTGTGTATGTGTGTGTGTGCGCGCATTTGCATGTGTGTGTGTGAACGCTCAGGGTGACCTTGCCTCCCACTGTAACACCGTATGATTAGTTGTCACTGGTTCTGACTGACTCTGACAGGTTTTCACTGCTTGTGGCTTCACCTCACACAGTAGGGGGGAGGCATATTGCTCTCCAGTTGTCTGTCCATCTGTCCGTCCATCATGCCATCCCTTGCAAATATCTTGTCTGCATTATATCTGCTGAAAGAGTGGAGAGATTTTCACTAAATTAAACATGTAACTCCCCTCAGAGGGCTGCTGAACTGATTGGTTTTTGGAGGTCATCGGTTCAAAGGTCAAGGTCACATCAGGTCTGTTGTATGTGGGGGGTCGAAGTTGAACTTCTAGAGCATATGAAGCTATGGCAGGCTGAGGCATTACCGCAGTGTGTGCTGCTCCTCTGTTAGTCTCCTCTGCAGGGCCTTCGACCTTCACCTCTGACCCCGCTTCTCAGCTCAGGTTTGACCTCTGCATTAGAGCGTGCGCTCAGCTCTGTGAGTAAAATGCGCTCGGCGCTGGTCTGCTGCTCCTGTCCCAGGTCACAGCGGTGAAATGGAAAGAGGGTAAAATGGCGGTCGAGCGACGGGTTCGGTCTCTCGGGTCACTCTTTTTGTTTAGGCCGTGATAGCGGCCCCTCCCACCGCGTCCATCGGCGAGGGAGCGCGGCGCTTTGAGACGGAAATGGAAGCTGCGATCAGATAAAGCCCTTATCGTAATGAAGGCGGAGGGTAATGCTTTACAATGCTCAATAAAGTAATTGCTCTGCCCCGTTCATTTAGCCTCCCCGGCCCCACAAAGAATAGCGCTGCACCCAGACACTCTTTATACGGGCATTAGCCATCTCAGGAGTATTGTGTTCTGTAAGCCCCATTTTCATACGGGCTTTTCTTCTTCTCCTCCGGTTACTTAAGTGCTAAATCTCAGCGGAGGTGCTGGAATTGGGCAGCAGGCGTGGGGAGGTGGGTTGGTGTGAAACGCTTTGGCCTCTGTGGTTGGAGAGCTGTTAGAAGTGGGCGGGACTCGGAGCTGAAGTGAGCCGGGCTAATGCTGTGCGTGTTGGGATTTCTCAGTGGGGCAGGCGAGCAGCACTTTGGCAGGAGACGTTGTCATTGGGCTTTTTTCTGAGATTATTCCCATTTATAGTGGAACAGAGATGAGGAATTAATCTATTCCTCGGAATATGACCCCATAAAAATTTTATGGAGGAGTAATGAATGCTGGAATAATGATTGTTTAAATTATATTTCTGGAATTTAGCCCCTAACATAAGGCCACTGCCTGGCCGTGTGGAGACCCTCGCTCTGTTATCAAAGAGAAGGAAGTTCAACCTGTATTTGCCTCAGGCTTGGAGTTTAGCTGCGCAGAAGCATTGTTTGGAACTGGCTTGAATTCATCAATGACTTTCACACAATTGTATTTATTATTCCGTTTGGTTGAAATTATGAAATTTTGTTGGAAAATCATTGTGCTCTTTTTTCACATTTACAAAGTATGTGTATCTGTTTATCATTGTTATTTAGTCATAAAATTGGCACAACAGGACAAAAAAGCAGTCATTCAGTCTGGCCATTTTCTTTTTTTTTCCACTGCTGTCCCTGTGCCGATATCCATGTATTTTTCGAAAATTTGTAAATTTATATTCGCAAACGCGAAGTGTTAAGTTTGAATCACCCACCTGTAGCACAAAATGCTTTTTTGTTCTCTTGTCCAGTTTTGAATATTTATGTATTTCTGTTAAATGAGAAACATAAGGTGCCGTAGCTTATGCTATCAAGCTTTCATATTGCATCACTCAGACTTGAATCTTGCACTCGATGATGCAGTGTTAATGAACAAGAGTCCTGTTCTTCAGTGATTTGTGTAAAATGTCACGCTGAATATGTTGCGCTGAAGTGTTATGAGAGTGATGGAGGCCTGTATGGGATTGGACCCGGTAACCTCAGCCTGCCCTGAGCGCGGTCTCTCTGCGGCCCTGCTGATGGACAGCGCAGGTGAGCGGGGGCGGGACAGGTTTGATTAAGGGGCGTGTCTCAGACCGCCATGCTGGGCCCTGCTGTTGCTCCTGTAGGGAGCCTGTTTGGGAGGAACAAACCCATCGCTACATCTCAATTACACCCTCCTAACACACCCCCACCCCACACTCTGACCTCGCACCGCCCCTCTGCTGTGTAACACAACTGTTCTCTACCTTCCTCTCGCTCTCTCTCTCTCATTTTTACCCATCATGCCCTGTGACAGAGTTACACTCACCTGGCCATGAAACATGCAGAAGGAGTGACAGAGAGAGAGAGAGAGGGAGGGGGTGTGTGTGATACCTCCTCCCATATGGCAGGTTTAAATAAAAAAAAAAAAGAAGGTAATAAAAGGGTAGGGAGGGAGCCGTAGCATAGGGCTCAGGGGTCAGAGGTCGTGCCGATGCACATGGAGGGAGGAGATTTTCTGCCGATGAGCCGAGCTCTGCCCTGATCCTGTCACACTGCCAAGCGCAGGCCGGGTCTCCTACAGTATGGAAATGTCACCTTCCTGGCTGACGCAGGCGGCGGCCATTCCGGCTCTGTGTCTTCCAGTGCAACAGGACTGAGTGGCTGGCCTCTCTGCCAACTGTGCCCCTCCCCCCAATCCATAACTCAGGGACACGAGGTCTGACTGTGAGCACGACTTCGCTCCCACCTTATTTACTGTCCCTGGTATTGGCAGGGAGAGAGAGAGAGAGAGACGGAGAAAGAGAGAGAGAGAGACTGGGGAGAGGGAGAGGGACTGAGGAGAGAGAGCAACTGGGGGAGAGAGGGAGCGAGAGAGAGAGAAGCTGTCGGGCCATGGCGTGTTGAAAGCGTGAGGATTTATCTGTCCTTGTGCAGCGTTTACACACCTCCTCTCCCGCCCAGGGTCGGCCTCCGTTTCTCTCCCCGCCGGTGCTCTGTGCCAGGAGAAAAGGGCACTTAATGCATTATTCTGTGTCTCAGTGATGCATTTACATTCTCCATTCATCCACTGTGTCATTGCCTGGCTCTGGATTCCTCAGGGCCTGATTTACTGGGATCCTCCGCGCGTGCAACACCATTCAGCGCCCAAAACACGCATAACGCGACCAAAGATCAGGATGCAAATCAAACACCGCGGCAGTCTCTGGTCGTGTCACTGACTCTGCGTTTGCCAATAGATTTTAGCGCGTGCTAATGGTTTTAAAGCCTGATTTCTCAAGTCTTTTATCGCAGAACTGGAGTATGATCTCAGGCTAAAAGAAAGCCTGGTGAAGTGTTTGCCAATTGGCTCATGACTCCCTGTACGGATTAGTGCCGCTCCGACTCCGCCGAGCTGAAAGCGAAGACCGTGGAGACGGTCGCTCAAGAAGCATCGCCGCTCTTCAAGAGGCAGACAAGCCGGTCTGGAGCGAGAGAAAGAGGCATTCAAGTTTAACTGCTGGAGTAAATTATTCACCTGACAATTACTGAAAGAACCGCCTAATTTACACTCTCTCACGTCGTTAAAGGGCAAAAATGTAATTTCTCATTCACCACACAAGGGCTGCCCAATTTGGATCTTCAAGGGCCGCTCCACTGGCTCCATGAAAGGTCCAAAAAAAAATGATACAATTAACCTCTTTAGAGCTGCAATCGGCAGGTAATTGGTCCAGTTAAACCATGGGAGAGTTGAGCGGTAGAGAGGTGTTTTAGCATAAAAAAGAGCTTCGACTGAATTCACCACCACAGGCTCCAGTCTTTCATGGCACCTTTGATATGCAGAGGTACTCAACGGTGGCAATTATACTCAGACTTGATTGATGTGGTCGCAGAGTTGGCGTTGTACTGACTCAAGGTGGGAGAGAGTGATGATGTCATTTCCTGTGTCGTCTCAGCTGGTTGCTCTCCTGTACTCTTAATTCAGACAGCTGGACCATCATCAGCAGTGGAGCTGAAGCCGTAATCTTGGACAGTCTGAGCGCTTTCATTTTGAGGCTTACATCACCGTTGTTGGCCGTTTGGTGCTTGGTCCCACTGCTGTAGTCAGAGATTTTCTTAAGCGCCATGTAGCATTTCACCAAACATTCTGACACAGTTTCTCAAAAATATGTGTGCCAGGGCTACTGGGCTGGGTGTTTGGTGGTGCTACAGTGACCACCACAGTTTCAGATCTAATCCCAGGGCTGACTGTGGCCTGAGGGCTCCTTAGAACCGAGTATTATTGGCTTCGTGCTGCTCAGAGATATGGGAGGGATACAGTTGTTTTGGGTTGGCATACTACATGGCCTCCTACTGGCCATGCGGCTGCTCCTCAGTTGCATTCTTGCCATGTTTAGGTTTCCTCCACCCTCATTGTGTGTGTGAGAGGTTTGAAACTGCAAGTGAAAATAAGCGCCTCACTGGCTCGTGTTTCAGAGAACTATGAACTATCTGCAAACTATCTGCACTCTCCCATGATGGCAGCGTGAGTCGCATGTTGAGCATGCATGTAGTTCACTGATTGGACATTCCAGATTTTGGATGGGATTAAAGTTTTTTTTGTTTTTTTTTTTTTTTTTACAATATATTAGAAACTTTATGTGCTTATCTCAGGCGATGTACAGTTAGTTGCCTGAAGTTTTGGACAAAGACATTTTTTCTTCATTAGGGTCTGCGCTCTGCAAACATCTGACCGGCATGCAGGTCAGAAATTCTCTTCGGTTGGCAGGGCCCTACACTCCTTTGAATCACATGCTGGTTAACAGAGGCTGCAAATCAGGATGGCTAGCTTGCAAACACTGCTCACTTATAGCTAACTCCTGCAATGAAGCAGCGATTTAACGCCATTAGCTCCTCTTTGCCTCTGGTGCAGCTTCCAGAAGGACACACTCAAATACACTCTAGCGTTAGATTGCAATGCTTGTGAGACGGAGTGAGCTGCCTGGGTTGCCCTTTACTGAGCTGTGATACAGGCCCTTTGATTCAAGCGTAGAGAGCTGGTAGAATCATCTCTCTGTCCCTCCCTCCTCTTTTCTCGCTGCCATGAGTCTCAGCTCCTCTCTTCTGTCCTCTCCACCATTCTGCCCAGAAAAGTCCATCAAAGCAGCCATCTTGGTCCCCTCTCTTGTTCTCTGTTTTCTGTATACCCTGGGTGGGATGGCAGAACTTGTGTATAAACTTCCATCTTTGTTTCCTCCCCCTCTGTGTGTTAGAGCAGTGGGGGGGTGAATATATATTTTACTGAAGTGTGAGGACCACGGCACCTCTGAAGTTATTACCCTCCCCCAGCGCAGGGAAGCCGGGGGGTCTGGGGTCCACCAGGACATCATTTCACCCTGAGTCTCCATCAGCCCCACATACTTCTGGGAAACTCGGAGCCCAGTCACCCTGATGCAGAACTGCTTCGGCGAAGAGACTGGACCTCCCCAGGGATCGGAGTAAAGGTGTTGGAACGAAGGGATTTGTCACTAATCTGGTGCGCCAGGAGAACAATAGGATCTGCGGCCCAGGAGAGGGACATGTTCTATTACTGAGCAAGAGGAGCATCGGCGTAATGGAAGCAGTGCAGAGGAGCATTGGCGTAATGGAAGCAGTGCAGAGGAGCATCGGCGTAATGGAAGCAGTGCAGAGGAGCATCGGCGTAATGGAAACAGTGCAGAGGAGCATCGGCGTAATGGAAGCAGTGCAGAGGAGCATCGACGTAATGGCAGCAGTGCAGAGGAGCATCGGCATAATGGAAGCAGTTCAAAGGAGCATCGGCATAATGGAAACAGTGCAAAGGAGCATCGGCATAATGGAAGCAGTGCAGAGGAGCATCGGCGTAATGGAAGCAGTGCAGAGGAGCATCGGCGTAATGGAAGCAGTGCAGAGGAGCATCGACGTAATGGAAACAGTGCAGAGGAGCATCGGCGTAATGGAAGCAGTGCAGAGGAGCATCGACGTAATGGAAGCAGTGTGGAGGAGCATCGGCGTAATGGAAACAGTGCAGAGGAGCATCGGCGTAATGGAAGCAGTGCAGAGGAGCATCTGCATAATGGAAGCAGTGCAGAGGAGCATCGGCGTAATGGAAGCAGTGCAGAGGAGCATCGGCATAATGGAAGCAGTGCAGAGGAGCATCGGCATAATGGAAGCAGTTCAAAGGAGCATCGGCATAATGGAAACAGTGCAAAGGAGCATCGGCATAATGGAAGCAGTGCAGAGGAGCATCGGCGTAATGGAAGCAGTGCAGAGGAGCATCGGCGTAATGGAAGCAGTGCAGAGGAGCATCGGCGTAATGGAAACAGTGCAGAGGAGCATCGGCGTAATGGAAGCAGTGCAGAGGAGCATCGGCGTAATGGAAGCAGTGTGGAGGAGCATCGGCGTAATGGAAGCAGTGCAGAGGAGCATCGGCATAATGGAAGCAGTGCAGAGGAGCATCGGCATAATGGAAGCAGTGCAGAGGAGCATCTGCGTAATGGAAGCAGTGCAGAGGAGCATTGGCGTAATGTAAGCAGTGCAGAGGAGCATCGGCATAATGCAGAATCTGCGTAATGGAAGCAGTGCAGAGGAGCATTGGCGTAATGTAAGCAGTGCAGAGGAGCATCGGCGTAATGGAAGCAGTGCAGAGGAGCATCTGCATAATGGAAGCAGTGCAGAGGAGCATCTGCGTAATGGAAGCAGTGCAGAGGAGCATCGGCGTAATGGAAGCAGTGCAGAGGAGCATCGGCGTAATGGAAGCAGTGCAGAGGAGCATCGGCGTAATGGAAGCAGTGCAGAGGGGCATCGGCGTAATGGAAGCAGTGCAGAGGAGCGACAGGGGACGGGTGGGGACTGCGCCGTCTCACGACCCTGGCAAATTTATCGGCTCTGTCAGCCGCAGCTTTGCATTGTTTTCTCTGGGAATTTGGCTGGCCGGATGTTTTTATTTCAAAAGAAATTGGTTTATTTGGGTTTATTGCTGCGCGTCTTATAGCTGAGGCTGTGTCACCGCGTGCCAAAGGTCCCTGGGCAGGAGTGCGAGTTTGTTTATGTGCGTTTGTTTGTGTATGCAAGTGTGTGTGTTTGTGTGTGCATGTCTACATGTGGGTATTTGAGTTTTTGAGTGCATGCGTTTGTATTTGTGTAATTGTGCCTACATGTGTGTGGTGTGAGTGTGTGTACGTTAACATGCAGTTCAGGCGTGTGAGTGTATATGTAGTAGTGTGTCTCGAGGGAGTGTGAATGAAGTCAGTCCCCTGGTCTGAGTTGATGCTGATTTATAAGTGCTGGGAGGGAGCGGGAGGTGGGGGGGGGGGCTTCTGGGGGTCAGTGAGCCTCACTCCGAGGGGGGTGTGCGGGAGATCTGTCCCATGATGCTCTGCTCCTGTTCTCCCCTTGCTGGGGTGCTAGCAGATACACATAGGCGATAATGGCATTCCCATTGTTCCCATAACGGAGATGTTTTGTCTGGAGGAGTCGCGTGAGGCGAATCTCTATTGTTCTCTCTGCTGTAAAAAAAAGCCTTTCCTGACGTGTATTTGTCTGGAAATGAGACCTCAACACCTTGACATGCAGTATTTTCCCTACCCCAGGTGGCAAATATTGATGCGTTTCAAACTTGTCTCAACTTCTTGCCAGTATTTTTGGCCTATCTTGCTAAAGCACAATTCATAATTGAGTAATTACGGAAACCCAGTTTTTGGTCTGTATACATTGTTTTTGGGGGTTTTTTTTTTTCGTTTTAGTGCAATAGCACAAACAAAGGGTGATAGACTGTTGGGATGATGCAGTGTCCTCATCTGTGTGTTTGTCTGTTCGTCCATCGGCATCATTAGCACTTTTTCAAGAATCTTCTTCTCTGAAGCAGTCTGCCAGAATGACTTGATATTTGTTAAGCAGCATCCTCATTACAAGGTCTCCCAATTTTGTTCAATGAATTTGAAAAATTGATTTTTGAATGTTTAATGAATTTTTGAAATTTTCAGTTGTCCCATATACTCAATATTGGGCATATGAAAAACACAAAAACCAAAACATTACGATATCAATATGCATGTGTGTGCACACGCACACTTGAGCACACACACAGATACACATGTATGTAGACACAAAGGGACACAGACGCTCACAAGTGCACTTGTGCACATGCGCTGCTCGCGCACACACATACACATAGACACTGGCATGCACACGCACATATGTACATGCATCCACACACGCCTACCCACACATAGCACCGTCCATTTCACCACATCCTTTAAAGCCTCGCCCAAGCCGCTGGTCTGCTGTCACGCACAGCTCTGTTTTATAAGCTGCTGTTTATGAAGAGGTCTGTGCTGTGAAATGCTTGTTAACAATGGAGGTCTGTGGCGAGCAGCTTTAGGGACCAATGAACTGCCCCGACTCTTCTGCCTCCTGCGACATGACAGAAAGCAAGAGATTGCGGACATTACTTCAAATGTTTATGTGCCTTTTTAAAAATGATAATCATCATATGTTATTTAGGTAACTCATTATTTAATTATTGCAAATTTTAATGTTTTTATTATTTGTTCCTTGTTGAATTCTTGCATTATTACAGTTGTACTTTTCATCAGGAATCTTTCATTAGAAACCTTGTCCTGTCATAGTCTGTTTTGTTGTTGCTACAGTTGTTTTTTTTTTTTTTTTTTTTGGTTTTGCAGGACTGCACTGGTATCATGCCAATAAAGCTCATTGGATTAAACTGAGAATCGGGTAGAGCGAGAGAGAGATGGAGAGGCGAAGAGAGAAGTAGCATGAGAGTGAGGTAGAGATGTAGGGAGATGGAATCAGCTGGCTAAAGATTTAGAGAGAGATGGAGAGAGTGGGAGCCAGAGATATGGAGAGAGTTGTAGAGAGAAATAGGAAGAGAGAGAGAGAGAGAGAGAGAGAGAGAGAGGGCCCAGCTGTCGTACCCCTCGGTATCACACAGCTGTCAGGGCTGTTAATGATGGTAAATTCATACATGTGAATCCCCCCCCCCCCCCCCCCCCCACACACACACACACACACACACACACACACTGTATCTGTGTGCATCTGGACACCAGGCCCGGGTCCCAGCCTCCATTCCATCTGCGCGGGGAGCGCCGTATCCGCGGAAACCCCGCCGCAGCTCCTGCTAAACGGTGGCGAGAGGGCTTCTGTCGCCCGCGCCGCCTAACGAGTAATTAAGCCGCTCCGCTCCAGTGCTGTCACGCTCGTGTCATGGCGGGGGCGGAGTCACACAGGAAGGGTGGGTGGAGGGACGGAGGTGAGGGTGTGAGTGTGTAAATGGAGGAGGCTGAACAGATGTTAATAAACGCGCTGGGAGGCCCCGGCTCTACTTTGCCCAACTCGCACACACTGCGGTCTGCTCTCATTTCTGTGTGATGTCAGAGCAACAGTCTTGGGCGAATTCCACTGTATCGCTGCAGTGAATTAGCCTGAAATTGACCTTTTTTAAGTTACTAATGTACCATCCAGGATCTTTGCCCATCTTGCTGGAAAGATGGAACCTGCTTGTGAGGCTTAAGCGAGCGATTTACACACAACTACACATCAGGGTTCTTACTTTAGTCCTCTGTATAATTACATTTATCTGTCACTCTCTCGGGATTCTTTTTGCAGATGAAATAAATGTCAGTGTCCCTCTGTTATTCATGCTTAAGAGAAATCTCTTCCTTACCTGGAGGATGGTTACACAATGCCGCGGATTATTCTGGCATATAATCGTTTGAATTTATGTGATGTACCTTTGATGTGTTAATTTCTGGTTGAACATCAGTGTAAGCTGTATGCCCAGGGTAAAGCAGTCTGTTTACTTTTCTGCTTCCTGTAGCGTGTCAGAGTGTCAGCGGGTGGCGATTATTAGTGTTTTTATATTTTATTTCATTTGAACCTGTGACACGCACCTGGAATGAGAGATTAGGACGCTACATCTGAGATCTGTAATGGAGTCATGAGGCTATAGATGCACTCTAGCAACAACTGAACAACCAGCGAATCTTCAGGAAAAAAGTAAAAAAGTAAGAAATAAATAAACAACAGAAAGATCTCAAGGGGAAGCGGTAATGCTCCTCAGGAAAGGTCACTGTTTCACTCCCCCACTTACAAACTTAAAATCCATTTAAGAAGACCTCTTTAGGGTGTTTAAAATAGAGCTAACTTCGTTTATACCTTACGTTTGCAAATCGGCGCTTAGAGCGCAGCTATTAATCACCTCACTTGAAGGAGTTAATGGTAGCAGAGGTAAACGGTAAATATCTTGGTTCTGCTTCGCTACTTGTGTACAGGCGCCAGGTATTGTAGCGGATGCCGTAGTTTCCTCCAGTGCTCATACACCCTGTCGTATTAAACGCTGGAGTTTCCCTCGTCTTACCTGGCTGCTCTGAAGGAAATCCTGGCCCTGGACGTGTGTTAGCCTGTGCTAACGGCTCGCACTCCTCCAGAGTCTCATTTCAAACACAAAGGCGGGTTTGTCAGCCCCAGCTGTGTGGAAAGATTAGATTCCTCCCACTTTAGGCTCCCCTAAGTTATTAAAGTGAGGGAGAGAGGGGAGCGGGGAGGGAAGAACTGACCGCTGCTGTAGAGAGACCCCCCCCACCTCTCTTCTGTATCTCAAAATTCAAATTCCACTTCAGATGGGTAAGAGGTGCATAATGGGGAGAACTAGGCTTACACGTCCTCCTCTGTCTCTCTCTCTCTCCCTCTTTCTCTCCACCTTCTCCCCTCCCTCTCTCTCTCCCTCCCTCTCTCTCTCCTGTACATGACAGTGCAGTAGGATAAGGGAAGAGTAATTATGGTTCAGTGGGCTGCCAGGTGTGATAAATGAGTAATCAGGCCAGAGGAGTGCAGGGACTCAGAGGAGGGCTATTAGAGCCTTATCAGCTGCAGGCTGCCACCCTGCACCCCCACCCTACACCACCCCCACACTGCACCCCCATACCCCCTACCACACCAATCCCCCCCCCGTCCGCCCACACCCCCATGCCCCACCCTGATCCGCCCCGACGCGGTCGCTGTCCTTAACCCCTCGGCCACCGGTGCTCCTGCTCTTCCTCCGGCTCTTCATCCATACTCCTCTTCCTCAGCACTCTTCCTCAGGGCTCCCGGCTCTGGTGGTCTCACTGAGAGCTGTGCTCCCCCGGAGGTGTGTCCCGGGGTCACGGTGGAGTCCTGAATCTGCTGTGTGAGCTGTCTGCTGCTCTTCTGCAGCTCCTCTGTAATAGCATCAGGCACACAGTCATGCACACACTCGTATACACACAAACGCATGCGCTCGCATGCACACAAACACTCACAAACACACACACTCGCATACTCACAAATGCTTACATATACACACACTCACATACATGCAAACACACGCACTCCCATACACACAAACACGCACACTGCATACAAAAAAACGCATGCACTCGCATATACACAAACACATGCGCTTGCATACACACAAACACTCACACTCGCATGCACACGAACACGCACTCACATGCATACAAATACATGCACTGTTATGCACACAAACACAAGCACTCGCATGCACACAAGCGCACGCACTCACATGCACACAAGCACATGCACTCGCATGCACACAAAAGCACGCACTCGCATGTAGACAAACGCATGCACTCGCATGCACACAAACGCACGCACACGCATGCACACAAACACATGCACTTGCATGCACACAAACGCACGCACTCGCATGCACACAAACACACGCACTCGCATGCACACAAACACGCACTCACATGCACACAAACACTTGCACTTGCATGTACACAAACACACGCACTTACATGCACACAAACACATGCACTCGCATGCACACAAACACGCACTCACATGCACACAAACATGCACTCACATGCACACAAACGCTTGCACTTGCATGTACACAAACACGCACTCACATGCACACAAACACATGCACTGGCATGCACACAAACACTTGCACTCACATGCACACAAACACATGCACTGGTATGCACACAAACACATGCACTTGCATACACACAAATACTTACATACACACACAAAAAAACTCGCAAGCAAACGCACTTGCTTGCATGCACACTCACAAGCACATGCACTTGCATGCACTCAGACACTCGCAAACTCATGCATTTACATACACACGTGCTGACAAACACAGGCGCTTCATTTATTTGTGTTGTGCTGAGTGATTTCATGAAACCTGTGAAGCCCTTAGGGAGTGAAGTCTCTTCCTTCTCTGAAGTATCATCTTGGCTTTTAACTGGGACCCATTTGTTTCCATGCATTGTTCTGTATAAAAAATTTTTTTTTAAATGGGAAGTGTTTTTTATTGATATATATTTTCAGTGTTTTTGTGGAACAGGATGAAATGCTGAGCAGTAGTGGCGTGGTGTTGAGGTAATTCTCCCACTTGCCGTGTCTCTGTTCTGCGGACATTAGCGTGAACATCTTGTGGGAGGAGACTGGATAATGGCCGCCGGTTGCACCCTGACGGCTGGGCGGAGACAGCGCCCGTCAGGTGGGGGTGTAGAGCTGGCACAATGTCGGGGGTGGGGGGAGGGCGAGAATCTAATTTCATTGTAGTTAATGGCGAGGAAAGAGGGGCTTTCTTATCAACCCCGGAGAAGTGAAGAGGGAGGTGGAGAGGGCGTTTCAGAGCACGACACGCTCCATTTACCGCTCCGCTAACATCCCTTTCAGGGAGACGTGTGTGTGTGTGTGTGTTTTTTCTTATGCATATGTGTGTTTGTTGAGTTTATGTAGTTTTGTGTGCTGTGCAATATGTGTGTATGTATGGATGTGTGCATATTTTTCTGTTTGTATCTGTGTGTGCTTGTACTGGGAGTGCATATGGGTTTTTTGTTTCTTGTGTGTGTGTGTGTGTGTGTGTGTGTGTGTGTATGTACACCAATACAGCCACAAGATGAAACCACTTGCCTAATATAGAGGAGGTCCTCTTTGTGCTGTTAAAACAGCTCCTGCAAACTGATGTCACTTGAATTCCCAAACTGAGGGTTTCCCAGCAGAACATTTCCCCGAGCAGCTCATCCTCTTCCCACAGTGTATCCTGGTGCCATCTCTTCCCAGGTAAATGGTGCACATGCACCCAGCTAAAGTACACGAGGTGAAAGAAAATGGGACGACCTTTCAGCTGCTCCATGGTCCAGTTCTGAAGCTCAGGTGCCCATTGAAAGCGGTTTTAGGGATGGACCAGGGTTAAAGTGGGCATTTTGACAGGTCTGCAAGCTAAAAAGTACAATACACAGCAGGGTACAATGTACTGTATGATGTGATATATTCCTTATATGAAAATTATTGAAATTCTCTGTAACTTTCGCCACAGTCACTCCTCTGTAGGTTTGTACCAGACAGGATAGCGTTTATAGCCCTCGTTCATCGATGAGTCTTGGGTACCCAGAACCCCATCTCTGGTTCATGGTTTGTTCCTCTTTGGTCCACTGTTGGTAAGAACTCACCACTGCAGACAGGAAGCAGCCCAAAAGCCTTGCCACTCCAGAGATGCTCTAACCCACTCTTAGGGTCATGATGATTTAGCCCCAGTCAAAGCTGCTCTGGTCCCATTTCTGCCACATCCAAGATGTCTGATACGAGACCCGACTGTTCGCTTATGGTCTGTCGCAGACTTGGACATGTGCTGTTCTGAAGAGATCCACATTATTCGCTGTATCTGTGAGAGGTTTTAATTTTTGGCTCATTGGTTTATGTGTGTATGTATGTGTGTGTTTTTTTATTTGTTGTGTGTGTTTGTGTTTGTGTGTATATATGTGCATGTTTGTGTATGTTTGTATTTGCTGTGTGTGTTTATATGAGTGTTTGTAGTGTGTGAGTGAGAGAGGTAGAGAACAGGCATGTGGGGATTTTCCACAAGGACAAACAAGGTGGCCCCTCCACCCTCTGTGATGTTGTGTTTTTCCCAAGGCGAGCGGGTAATATCTCAGGCCCCCCTCAGTGCGCTCCCCCCCCCACTGCTGGAGCCCAGAGTCTGTGCTGCACCCCCACACTCACACTCTGGGGTGCAGCTCAGGCCCATAAGTAGCCTCACGCTAACAATGTCCCTCTGCTCTCCAGTCCTAAAGATTGTGAAATTAGGTCGCCCGATGGGTGCACCAATATGGGTGACTCTGGTTACCCGTCTGCATCAACGTCAGTGTTATGCTTTCTTGTGTGGACGAGATCTCCGCAATCAGCAAGTGTTTAGGTCGTCTGGGTCAAACGTCAAGGTCACTGGACATGTAAATGCGTCTTATTTTGTTTGGAAGAGATCTCAGCAACTGCTTGGCATAAGGGCTCCATACGTCAGTGGTGTGTTTATGCCAGTGTCTGTACGTGCATCCACCATGTGAAGTTCACATTGGTCAAAGGTCACTGCATAAATGCACCCACTTTGGGAACTTTTTTTTTTTTTTTTGAAAATGTCTTTTCCAAGTTGGAATCGAAGAACAATGGGTTATTTCCACAATATAGTGATTCAACTGGACACCAGTTGGACAAACATTCATGCTTCGAACTGAATAAGGGAATTTACAGTTCAGTGAAACAGAAATGGCGACCTGATGAATGGCAGGGAGAATCCATCAGGGTTGGGCTGTGCTCATGACAGACTCTGGTATCAGGCTAACGCTCTGCTTTCTCTTTCTTTTCCATGTGCCCCTGTATCTACTGCCCCTCCGTCCACCTACAGGTAAGAACTAACGCTCCTCTCATTCAGTTCAGTTCAGTTTTATCACCCTACCCAGAGGGAGAGGGGTATTATTGTTTGTGGCATTTGTCTGTCTGTCTGTCTGTCTTTGTGTCTGGCATATAAAAGATTTGATCGAATCACATGAAATTTGCAGGAGGGGTGTGCAGTGGGCCAGGGGTCACCTGATTAAATTTTGGACCTAATTTTGCAAGGTCAAGGTCACCAAAGACCAAAACTTGTTTTTTTTTTTTTTTTTCAATAACTTTCTTAAATGTCGTTTGATCCATTTCTAACGGAATGATGTGCATTTTTCAATTCCGTATACAACCATATGGTACCCAACAGTGTGACGTCGTTAGGCTGGTTTCGCAGAAGGGCTTGAATGTCAGGTGGTCCCCAGGTTATTGAACACCCAAAGCACTGAAAGCTCTCCCTCAGGTGGGGTTTGATGTGCCTGACACCACGGGTTAGTATTGCTCTTCTTACCCAGATGCTTGACAGAGAGACAGGAGGGCAAACACCAGGCTTTAGCCCTCAACTGGCAGCTCGGAGGTTAAGAAACACCTCTCAGCCTCTCTGCTGAATGCAGTGTGATGTGACAGAGGCAGAGGCCTCCTGTATCGCAGTGGCAGCTGAGCTGTCGCTTCTCTGAAGACAACTTCAATGAAGACGACAGATTTTTCACAATCGCGTTTCAGTCTCGAGGCATTTAAGATGCCAAACTTGATGCAAACTGCAACATTGTGGAGAGCTTATTAACCCTTCTGAGTTGGACATCTAATTTAATGGCCACATTTACGCATGGTTAACATTAGATTTGTTGTGAATCCTGTAACATACGTTTGGCAAACTAATCAGCGTAAATCACTGCTCAGTTTTGAAAGTTTGTGAAATCAGGGGTGCATCAGTCTTGAGCGCAAATGATAACTCTCAGGACCCGTAGTGCTGCCCTCTAGTCAGCAATGGGTTTGAACTAGGGTCACCAGGTGAGTGAAACCTCCGGCAAGTCATTGGACTCTGGACAGCATAGCAGTGTTAACCAGCGCTAATACTGACCCTAAGGGTCAGGAGTGAGTGTTTCTGCTCTAAAAGCTGCTTTGATTGGTCACATTTTTGGGGAGAGTGCGGGTGGGGGGCCCTCCAATACGCAATCTCAGTTTATAGTGCAGTCTGATTATTAAAAAACAGGTGGATTCTGTAGCGATGGAGCAGACCTCATTAACATGCACAGTTAGCGATTGAGTACATCTAGATTGGTTTTGCTTGCTTTTAAATAAAGTGTGGGTACTTTCTCATTATCAATACAGTCATGTTTTTGTACACTAATGTAATGAAGACGTACATGCTGTGTAAACTTTACCGTTATTTACATACGAGTATTACTGCGGAGCATTTTAATCTATTTCTCTTTTGCTGCACAGCAGAGGCTTTGTCTCTGAGCTGCTCCCCAAATAGTGACTTCGGAACAAATGCTGTGAAACAAGTCCGGACGTGTTTCCTGTAAAAGGCCCTTTTTCATGGAATAAAGTGTGCGCACGTTCAGCGTTCCGTGTCACTGGCTGATGATGTCATGGCTAGTTTAATGGAAAAGCTTATCTGATGGAAAATTATCATTCATGCTGAGAAATGTTGGTAGGGATTCCAGTGTTGCATTAGAAGTGAGAATGTGACACGCGTCAGATTTACCCGCTCTCTCCTAAATGTCCCCTTCTGCCGCTATCACAGCGGAGAAATTCAAATCCCGACTGCGCTGTCATCCGTCTGACATTTCAGAGTAAAGATGTGTTTCGAGCTGTTAGAAAGCAGTGTGATTGGAAGTTTTTTTGTGCTTTTCGCTCCGAAGCCGCATGATGCGATAGGATCTGATTCGGCCTCGGTGCAGACTGAAGGACTGGGGAAGCGGAGGCGGTGAAACTTTGCATCTCGAGCGAGGGAGACTTCAGAGACCAGACGCCTCATTGGATGATCACCTCTGTGGAAAAACCCTCGACTGGCCGAGTGCCGCTAAGATGCAAATTCAACCCTGATAGATATGTCTGTGTGTGTGTGTGTGTGTGTGTGTGTGTGTGTGTGTGTGTGTAAGTGTGTGTGTTTGACCTTGATTTTCCCTGGCAATCCTGGCGGGTACTTTGGCTCGGGGAACTGGGATCTGCCATGGAGACTCTGGCTCTGTGTTTGCACTGAAGGAAGTGAAATTGGTGCAGGTGGCACTGTGTGATTCCTGGCAAAAAATCCTCAGACACATCTGAGCTCCATGATAGCTACTGCAATAATGATGCGAGGCCCGACAGACAGAGGCCATCATGGGGAAGTTTAAATGATGGACAGCACCGCATACTGGCTGTGCATTTGTGTTGAGCCAAAGTTAATGAATAGATCTGATCTGCCGGTGAATCACGCATCACACATTCAGGAAACAGCTGCTGCTGAACCCACCCATTTTGTTTTCCAAACACACACACACACGACTCCACTGCTGTCTCGCTCGGGTTTGGAGCAAAAGATTGGAGTTTCAGTGAAGTTTTGCCGAGTGCGTGTGAAGTTTTTCTAAAGGCCTGATGCGACCGTCACTCATCTGTGAGGCTCGGATCCGAGCGTCGCTCTCCACGCTGCGTCACTGAATGATGAGCAGAGAGAGATGGAGAGAGGGAGAGAGAAAGAAAGAGACTGACTTTTAAACCCATCCCAGTAAAATGTGGCCTGTCGGTGGCTGCGCTGAGATCAGCGGGATTCTCCGGAGCAGAAGCAATTGCGGCTTCATCTGTTATTTTTTGAAGAACTCATCCGTTGTGATCTGTGTCGGTTTAATGCGTCTGGGTCTAAAGTTGGGCTGTGGCCTCGCATTTTTCACTTGGCAGAGCAAATAAGGCGATGGTGGTGTTGTCGATCCGTCATGTCGCGGGAAGCAGGCTGAGTTTCCTCTGATTTTAGACTGACAGGACGCTCAGCTCTCAGTTTCACCTTCACCACATGCCACTCCAAGCCACGCGGGGCGCTGTGAGATGGAATTACCTGTCCTCACGGCTGAAACAAAGATCAGCCTTGTGAGAATGGGGTTGTGTCAGTGTGTACTTGCTCTGAGACTGTGTATTGTGCAAAGATGCAGAATTTGCTAGCATTAGCCATAGTGCTCATAAGAATGAACGATTGCAACAGTTAACAAATGTTATGCTCATTATGAATAGCCACTTTCTGGATTATGGTTAATATTGGCATAATCTTCTGTTGATGTGCGCATTACTTGCTGGAAAAAAGTGATGTTAGTCAATTATGAATTTCATCAAGGCAATAACTCGTACTCTGATAACAATGATATTTTCGCCTTGATCCAGAAAGACAACTTGTTTGCTGCAGTGTGTGGTGAGTGATTAGCCTTGAAAACAAATATTAATCCTGTGATTTAAAGATGACCCTCCTCTGGCCTCGATACACTGTACGACAGTAGACCACGGAACCCGTAATCTCAGTTTCCCATCAGTGACACCGCAGCGCTGCTGAATACTGGTACGCGCTATGTTATGGTGTCACCCATCTGTATCTTGTGTAGTATCTCTGACTTACCGCAGGACCTTAAGCGTCTGTGTGATCTGCGTGTTTAAACACAGCTGTGCCATGTGACGACGTGCACTTATCCTTCATTCAAAACCTGCTCTTTTTCAGCTCTTAACCCTGAGAGCGCTGAACAAATTTTCCAGGAATTAAAAATGTAATTATCTCGAGCTGCTTACTTGTTTAAAGTTGCCACATTATAGGTTTTCAACCGCATCTGATTTTGATGTTTTATATCATTGGGCATCTATAGTTGCCTGTAGTGCTCTCAGGGTTAATCAAGTTTAGCTATTGGCACGTGTCATGAGGCACAATTTTTTTTCTAGCAACACGTGCAGCTTGCATATCTGGAATATGGACACAATTTTAGTAAAGTTGGTGTAGGTGGATATTCACTCATGACCAGACTGAGGATCTGGCCTTTTAACTGTAATAGTGGAGGCGATGGGTTAGAGACTGCTTCCTGTGGAAATATTTTTTATTAGAAGAACTGGGTTTTGAGGAAGCGTCACGTCCTCTGCACTGTAACACACAGAAATTGATCAGAGTTCATAGCATATTTTCATTGTTTTGACCCAGAATAATGTACAACCCCAATTCCGAAATAGTTGGGACAAAGTGTGAATTGTGAATAAAATCAAAACTCAATGACTTTCAAATCACACCAGCCAGCATTTTATTTACAGTAGAACAGAGATAACATAGCAAATGTTGAAACTGAGAAATTTTACAATTTTATCCACAAAATGTGCTCATTTCAAATTTGATGGCTGCTACGGGTCTCAAAAAGTTGGGACAGGGGCCTGTTTACCATGGTGTAGCATCCCCTCTTCTTTTTGACACAGAGTGGAGGCGTCTGGGCATTGAGGAGACAAGTTTCTTGAGTTCAGCCATTGGAATTTGATCCCACTCTTGTTTAGTAGAGGCTTGCAACTGCTGGAGAGTTTTGGATCTGCTTTGATGGACTTTTCGTTTAATTAAGCGCCAAATGTTCTCAATCGGTGAAAGATCAGGACTACAGGCAGGCCAGTTCAGCACACGGACTCTTCTACTACGAAGCCATGCTGTTGTAATAGCTGCAGTATGTGGTTTTGCATTGTTCTGCTGAAATACACAAGGCCTTCCCTGGAATAGATGTCATCTGGAGGGGAGCATATGTTGCTCTAAAACCCTTATATACCTTTCAGCATTCATGGTGCTTTTTAAAACATGCAAGTGTCCCACACCATATACACTAATGCATCCCCATACCATCAGAGATGCTGGCTTTTGAACTGAACGCTGATAAAAGGAGGGGTGGTCTTTCTGCTCTTTAGTCCGGAGGACACGACGCCCATTATTTCCAACAAGAATGTCAAATTTGGACTCGTATGACCACAGGACACTTTGCCACAGTCCATTTTAAATGAGCCTTGGCCCACAGAACACGGCGACGCTTCTGGATCATGCTCAACAATGGCTTCCTTTTTGCATGATAGAGTTTTAGGTGGCATCTGTGGATGGCACGGCAGACTGTGTTTACAGACAGTGGTTTCTTAAAGTATTCCTGGGCCCACTTAGTAATGTCAATGACAGAATCATGCCGGTGAGTTATGCAGTGGCGTCTGAGGGCCCGTAGATCACGGGCATCCAGTAAAGGTCTTTGGCCTTGTCCCTTACGCACAGAGGATTTTCCAGTTTCTCTGAATCTTTTGATGATGTTATGCACTGTCGATGATGAGACCTTCAAAACCTTTGCAATTTGACATTGAGGGACATTGTTTTTAAAGTATTCCACAATTTTTTTACGCAAGCCTTCACAGGTTGGAGAGCCTCTGGGCATCTTTACTTCTGAGAGACTCAGCCTCTCTAAGACATCCCTTTTATAGCCAATCATGTTACAACCCTGATGCCAGTTAACCTAATTACTTGCTAAATGATCGTTCTGCTGATTCTCTTATACAAAACCCAAAACCAGTGAAGTTGGCACGTTATGTAAATCGTAGATAAAAACAGAATACAATGATTTGCAAATCCTTTTCAACTTATATTCAATTGAATACACTGCAAAGACAAGATGTTTAATGTTCAAACTGAGAAACTTTTTTTTTTTTGCAAATAATCATTAACTTAGAATTTAAAGGCAGCAACACATTTTTTTTTACCACTGTGTTACATCACCTTTCCTTTTAACGACACTCAGTAAACGTTTGGGAACTGAGGAGACCAATTTTGAAGCTTTTCAGGTGGAACTCTTTCCCATTCTTGCTTGATGTACAGCTTAAGTTGTTCAACAGTCCGGGGTCTCCGTTGTCATATTTTATGCTTCATAATCGCCACACATTTTCAATGGGAGACAGGTCTGGACTACAGGCAGGCCAGTCTAGTACCCGCACTCTTTTACTACGGAGCCATGCTGTTGTAACACGTGTAGAATGTGGCTTGGCATTGTCTTGCTGAAATAAGCAGGGCGTCCATGAAAAAGACGTTGCTTGGATGGCAACATATGTTGCTCCAAAACCTGTATGTACCTTTCAGCATTAATGGTGCCTTCACATATGTGTAAGTTGCCCATGCCTTGGGCACTGATACACCCCCATACCATCACAGATGCTGGCTTTTGAACTTTGCGCCTATAACAGTCCGGATGGTTCTTTTCCTCTTTGGTCCGGAGGACACGACGTCCACAGTTTCCAAAAACAATTTGAAATGTGGACTCGTCAGACCACAGAACACTTTTCCACTTTGCATCAGTCCATCTTAGATGAGCTTGGGCCCAGCGAAGCCGGTTGTTTCTGGGTGCTGTTGATAAATGGCTTTCGCTTTGCATTGTAGAGTTTTAACTTGCACTTGCAGATGTAGCGACGAACTGTAGTTACTGACAGTGGTTTTCTGAAGTGTTCCTGAGCCCATGTGGTGATGTCCTTTACACACTGATGTCGGTTTTTGATGCAGTACCGCCTGAGGGATCAAGGTCACGGGCATTCAATGTTGGTTTTCAGCCTTGTAAACTACGTGCAGTGATTTCTCCAGATTCTCTGAACCTTTTGACGATATTAACCGTAGATGATGAAATCCCTAAATTTCTTGCAATAGCTCGTTGAGGAATGTTGTTTTTAAACTGTTCGACAATCAGCTCACGCATTTGTTCACTAAGTGGTGACCCTCGCCCCATCCTTGTTTGTGAATGACTGAGCATTTCAGGAAGCTGCTTTTATACCCAATCATGGCACCCACCTGTTCCCAATTAGCCCGTTCACCTGTGGGATGTTCCAAATAAGTGTTTGATGAGCATTCCTCAACTCTCTCAGTCTTTTTTGCCACTTGTGCCAGCTTTTTTGAAACATGTTGCAGGCATCAAATTCCAAATGAGCTAATATTTGCAAAAAATTACAAAGTTTACCTGTTCGAACATTAAGTAACTTGTCTTTGCAGTGTATTCAATTGAATATAGGTTGAAAAGGATTTGCAAATCATTGTATTCTGTTTTTATTTACGATTTACACAACGTGCCAACTTCACTGGTTTTGGGTTTTGTATAATAATTGCTATTTCAGCCCTTTTTTGCCCGTGTTCCAACTTTTTTCAGACCTGTTGCAGCCAGAAAATTTGAAATAAGCTCATTTTGTGGATAAAAATGTAAAATGTCTCAGTTACAACATTTGAAATGTTATCTATGTTCTATTGTAAATAACAAATTGGCGCATGTGATCTGAAAGTCATTGCAGTTTGATTTTATTCACAATTTACGCTTCGTCCCAACTATTTCAGAATTGGGGTTGTATAATTTCTTCAGTCTTCTTCATAGGGGTTTCTGATAGAAGCTCTTGCTGTGTTTGTGAAACAGGAGGTAGCTCTTGGTTTTATGAAGAGTAAGAAGAGATATTCGTGTCGTCCGTGCGAGCATTGCTGCTCAGAGACTGGTTATGAATCTGCGGATGTACTGTGCATATGCCGGGGTCCCCCCTGGACTGTTTGGGAGCCGCTGGGTTCAGGTGTTCAGAGTGTGTGAGTGAGAGAGAAACAGACAGAGAGAGAGAGAAATAAGCAGTGGAGGAAGGGAGCGGGAGAATTAGCGAGGGAGAAATGGAGGGAGATTCTTACTCTGATAAGTATTGTTTTACTGCATGTTGTCTGAGCATACTCTGAAATGTCTTACCTATAAAGAGGATGAATGAAGGGTGGGGAAGAGCAAGAAACTGATGGTGAGAGGAACAAGGCACAGATTGAGAGATAGACCGAGCGAGGGAGGGAAAGAGCGAGAGAGCGGTGGCATGTGAGTGATGTAATCGTGGCCGTGTTGGGGATGGCGAACTCGAGGGCCTGTCACCTGCCTCACAGCTGCACACAGCGGGAGCTGTTTCATGCGGCGGGGACAGGAAGTCGTCGCTCTGCGGAGGGAGATGAACAGGAAGTTGGGGAGTGGAGGCACGCAGGTCGCTGCAGGCAGAAGCTGTTGGCCTGTGTGAGGTTCGGGGTCAGGGTCCGGGGCCGTTTCCTCGGCCTGAAGCACTCAGACACCTGGGATACACTCGTGCGCTCAGTGCAGCGAGGCCGCTAGATTCTGCTTCGGGAAATGCCTGCGCTCCACTCCGTGAGCCAGTGGTTAGCCACCTGCAAAGCTAGCAACACACACACACATACACACACACACTCACCGAAAAGAGAATGTCACCAAAGGCGTTTTTATGTGCCTTTTCCCACCGATTGAAACGTGACGAGCCGGCAATGTGCAGAAGCAGATTTCTTCTTTTCAGCTGTCGATCGCAGTTGGCCTACTTCTTTCTCGGGAGAGAGAGAGAGAGAGAGCGTGGGACAGAAAGTGTGAGTGAGAGAGAGGGGTAGTAAGAGAGGGAGAGAAGAGTGCAGCGCTGGAAGTTTCCGGGCTCCGCACTCTCCCAGCACTCAGAGGGTCGGCCTTGGTGGATCCGTCTCGGCGCTGGTCTTTTAACTGCCTGTCTCCACGCCTGAGCGCCTCCATCATCGCCATGGACAGACATCCCGAGCCTGACTGCATCGGCCTCATCCGCGTGACAAAATCACTCTCAGCGTCGTGTCAAACACCCTGACAGCCGTTTAACCTTTGGGCTGGAGAGCACAGAGCGCTGTTTGGGTGAGGCGTGTTCACTGGCTGCAGCTCGTCAGGGCCCGTTCTGTACATGCAGAACTGACGGACTGGATGCTGGGGGGAGTCGCTGTGCTTTATATCTTTATATTGGGTTCCTCCGGCCCCCACCCCCCCGCTCGTGTAAAGCGGTGAAAGGACTCAGGAGGTCACTCTCTCTTGGCCACTTCTCACAGTTAAATACTATTTTCCTCAAACGGAGAGCACCACTGCCGTACGTCATGCTAAATAAATCTGGCTTTGTTCTGTTGGGACAGGGTTGTTTTCAGTTGAAGCAGTGCCTATTACGTTTAAGCGCAGGTCCTCCCGAAAACCCCCGGCTATTTTTTAATCTCAGTGGCTCCCCGGAGATCATTTTATCTCTCCATTTCCCTCCTGAAAAGCGCAGACTCTATTTAATGGACCTGTTTTCATTGTCTATCAGATATTCAAACGGAAACCGAGCATGAAGCGGCCGCCGCGTCGAGCTGCCATTTCAGCTCGGCCCTGCAAACATTACAAGTCCACCGCTAATAAGGTCCAGTTGGTGAGATGTGTGAGGTGAGTATAATGAGATTTCCTCTCACTCACTGCTGGTGTTTGGAGATGAACGGTGGACACCATCTGTGCCTCTTAATGTGACTCTGTGCTCAACGCCTGCTTATTGGTGTTTGCTCATAAGATGCAGTATCAATTAGCAAAGTAAAGATGAGAGGAGTAGAGGTAACCAACCCTGTTCCTGAGGATCTGTGCACCATCCTGATGTTTTTCTCCCTGCACTAGCTATGCACGGCTTTTTCGAAGGCTGGGGATCTTGTTATGTTGCTAATTATTGGAATCAGGTGTGTCAGATTAGGATTAAGAAGAACTCTGCAGGATAGTAGATCTCACCACCCCAAACATCTCCCACAGCTTACAAATCCTCTATATGTCTCATGTCCACCTCCTGCAGTTTGAGCTCACGGGCGCCAGCCTGGGCTTCTCCCAGTGGTCGCCAGTTGTGACACCCGCTTCACGTCACAGGCCTCGTGTCCTCCATGATCTCCTTCTCTCTCTAAATGCTCTGTTCCTCACACGGAGGGGCGAGAGAGTGATGTGACCCGGAGCACGTCCAGGCCAGGTCCCTGCCAGCTGAAGTCCGCTCGTTTTCTGCCCATTCTCGTCTTCTCGCATGGTGCGGCGTGGCGTGGCATGGTGTGGGTGTGTAAACTCTCCTAATAGAATGTCCCTGGAAGCACTGTGCTTTCCAGTGCATATGCAGGCACACCTGGTCGGCGTCGTTACCTGTTTACAAATGACCAGCCGTTTTCTGCTTGGCTCAGCAGCTGAGCTCCCCTCCCCGGTGTGGTAATTAGGGATCCTGAGTTCATGTTCCGTTATTACGCTCCTCTCTTGTGTTTTGTCTCGCTTGTTTTGTGGGCGTATTCACATATTTTTCCCCCCACGTTTTGGCGCTATGGCTACAAAATTATGCACTGTGGACCCTGAATTAGCGTGTGCTCAGTGTGTGTGTGTGTGTGTGTGTGTGTGTGTGTTTCTGCGTGTGTGTGTGCATGCATATGTCTGTGTGTGTGTGTGTCTGTGTCTGTGTCTCTGTATGTACAGTACTGTGCAAAAGTCTTTGGCTCATTTAAAGCAATTTCGTTGGGCAAATATGCTTTCAAAAGTGATGAAAGAAAAAGGTTCTAATAACAGAGAAATGTACTATACAGAGCTGTAACCTGTTCAAACCTAAATCACATCAATATTTGGTGCAACTACTCTTTGCCAAAAAATTTGGGACACTTTCCTGTTGCGCTATAGTTTTATAAGATGATTGGCTTTTGCTTGTTCTAAGCAGAGTGGAAAACTTGCCACCATTCTTCTTCAGACTGACTGTCTCACTTACGTCTCTCCCTCCAAGAAATTACAAACAGCCATGATGATGTTGACATCAAGGCTCTGTCAAGACTATAATATCTGTATCAACTCTTTTTAATGGAATTCAAACATCTATTTATAAAACTTTTCTTTAAAGTAGCATTTGGAATTTCTAATTTACTTTTTATTTTCAGGAACCCTAATATGGAATTAAAAAGTAAACATATAATACAGATTTAAATTTTAAAAAGTGCAAGGGTGCCTAAGACTTTTGCACTGTATATGTGTGTGATTACATATATGTACCCACACTTGTGAGTATATGTGTGTTTGTGTGTGCTTGTTTGAGTGTGATTAAGTGCATGAGTGTGTTTACTTGCTTGAGTGTGTATGTGTTTGTTCTTTGTGTGTGCATGCACATCACTGTTTGTGTATGATTGTGTGTGTGTGTGTTTGTGTGCGCGTGTGTGTGTTTTCCTGCATCTGTGTGTGTGTGTGTGTGTGTGTGTGGTGACAATGCGTGAGTTGGTATGTGTGATTAAGGGTGTGTCAATGTGTGTTCCTGCGTGCATGAGTGGCTTTGTGTGTTAGTGTGTGTGATTAAATGTGTGTAAGTGTGTGTTCCTGCATGAGTGCATATGTGTGTGTGTGTGTGTGATTTGCTCTTTGAAAGTCGAGAGAGAGATATAGGGTGGTGTCTGATAGCGTCCGAGCCTGGTTTTCCCGCGGTGCGTATTTCTGCTAACGGTGACACATGGCTGTGTTAGCGGGGTCACACTGTTGTCACCTCCGTCACTGAAAATCCGACGGGATCGCGGGAGTCAGGTGATCCTCGCCGCTCCAGCGGCCCTCTGTAAAACACACCAGAGCCCTGATTGATGCCTGCACACACATGCCTGCTTGCTGCTCCGCTTGTAAACCAGCCGGGTGGCGCTGAGCTTCAGAGACTTTTGTTAGGCACAGTTTAACACCACTGCAGTTCAGTCCAGTGCTGGTCATTCTCAATCACTCTCCCATCTGAGACAATGATAACTTTGCTGTGAAAATACTAATTCAGTATTAACCCCCCCAAAAAAAAACATGTACGCTATGTGTATAATGTTTCTTTGTGTGCTGAGTTTATTGAAAGAGAGAGATGACCTTTGTCAGTAGTGAACTGCAAGCTAAAGAATTGCCCCTTAGATGTCTCAAAATATTTTTTTGGTCATTTAACTCAAACCTGAACTGAACATGAAATACTTAAACATCCAGATTGAAAAACTCATGGTATCCGCCTTTTTCGCTTTAACAAATAACCTAAAGCTCATTTATGCCATGAGCTACGAAATGAGCTCTGGCTGAAGACTTCTGTTTTCTTGTGAGTGTTCTGACATCCAACAGTTGTCCACAACGGCAATTTAATAGAGTCGTATCCACCAATACAACAAATGCTCTGCTATATAACCAAACAAACATGATGGCATTGTTAAGTAACCTATTGTACATGCATGTTAATCAAACAATGATGCCAGCAAGGCTAACCATATAAGCTAAAACATGAATTAGTTCACTAAACATCCCTGCAGTGTGTAATGATCAAATCTGCAGCTAACTTCACAGATTGCAGAACTATAAAAGGAGCAACATACAGCTAGTAATAGTAATACCTGCACAAATGTAAATATCCGCTCAATATAATTAATACAAAAGACAACTTCACTCATGCATACTTTATTGAGAAGAAATACAATGAGAGGAAAAGAGGTGTCATAAACTAGCTAGACAACCAGTAGAGAATGGGACGGGGAGCGCTAGCTTGTATTTTAACTAATTTAAGCTAACGTGACTGCTCAAAACAAGAGGAAATTTAATAGAACATGAGCTGAACCTTAACAGATTTTCCTTAAGCTGTGGTCCGTCGATGTCACTGTCACATGACTGCCAGAGCATTCATCAGCCTCTCATTGGCTAAAGTCCTTTTCAAGGTATGGAATGTTGATGACCTTTTTTTTGTTCAATAGCTTTCACGTTATTTGAAGCCTTGTGCAATTTTACAGAAAAAAAAATATATTGCAGGGAATCCAACTCGTTATATCTGAACTTAATTTTGGAAGTTGTTTTAGTTAACATTGGTTGTATGTGAAAGTTGTTTTTCACTTTAAGCAAATGGAGACATATTTTCTAGATGAGTTAAACAGTGGTTACATCACTGCATCGAAGGCGCGTAGTGGCCAACTTGCACTCAGCAGCTGCACTGCACAGGGACTTTTCCAACATGGAGTCTGGGAGCTGTACCGTCCTCTGTAGTTTTGCTTTCCACCAAGCCCAAGCAAAATCGACAAGTGATGTCACTGTGACTTAGGGCGTAGTTTCTCAACAGTGTGCTTTACACTGATGTTATTCATTTATAGGACATTGACAGTACCTGTAACATCTATCTCAGGGGCGTAAAACACACTATTCTCTGTTCTCCGTCTCCAGTCTCCAGCAGGAACCCACCTGCTGCTTCAAATGCTCAAATCAGTCGATTCCTGTGCTCTGAAATGTGCTCCGTGATATCTGTTCATGGCAGTGAAGATGCGTCTGTCCTTAGTGACACCTTCACATTATAACAGACCTGATAACCCTGGCACAGTTTTCATCCACAGATATTTTGTGGCCTCCTTGAGATGTTTTCTGAAATGTGGGAGGTGGAACGATCTCCAGGTCACGGAAGAGGAGAGGATGTGAGGAAGCATAAGTTATCATAATAAAAAACACCCCCAGTTCTTCCATGTGAAACACTGTACCTTTCCCATAATCCTTCAAAATTAGGTGAACAGGGTCCAGGTAGACCTCAGATCCAACAGAGGGTGAATTACCCCATTGAGCCCCCAAACATAGATCTGTAATTAAGATGGATTACACGGCATATCCGTAAAATAATGTGCTTGTAGTGTTAAACAATGAATAAATAAATAACTGATCTGCACTGTGATATTGGACTGTGTTGTGTGGCCTGTACCAGGTACTTTGCATAATCTTCTTTAAAACATTAAAGGGACATTTATCTCCTGGCCGATTGGACCCTGAAACTAGTGAGGTCTCTCTCCTCTACTTGTGCGATTGGGCCCTGTAACTAGTGGGGTCTCTGTCCTCTACCTGTGTGCTGCTGTTTTTGACAAGGAGGGAGCGCTGGCCCTTGGGATTTTTGAATTAAACTAATAACCAGGAGCCACGGCGTTGCGATGAAGGGCGTCCTTCAGGCCCGTCCCACAGCACGAGGAAACACCAGTGTTATGTGTCGCCTCACTCACGTTCTGCTAAAACACTCAACCCTCTCCTTGCTCAAATTAGGCCCAATATATGCAAATGACATTATCTGCTTATGTCGGAGTGGTGGAGAGCAGGGATAAATCAGATTGAATTCTAAACTGTTCAAGTACGAGATGCTTTTCCTCTTATTTAATATGTATATCCAATTAGTTCATAATGCAAATTTCAGCTAATTAGTTTTCAAATTCCATTCATGGGTAGTGGCAGCACATTGGTATTATTTAAATGTATGACTAATCCTTTTGTGGGTACCTTTAATCTTTTTATATCAAAAGCCTAATTGTAAAATGTGAATATTAATCTAATTATGTGAAGAACATTGCGATGGTCTGAAAGGGTCAAGTGTACATTCCTGAACCCTCTTAGCAGGGTTTAAGATAAGTTAAAGGATCCATTTGAAGTGTTTCTATATCCTGCGCTGATAATGAAGTGATTTTCTCTCAATGTACGAGAAGTATAAGTAGTATAGTGCACAGAGAGACAGAGACTGACAGAGACAGACTAACTGACCGGCTGACAGATGGGTGGACATACTTGCAGAGTGACTGATGGACAGGCAGACTGATAGAGGAGCAGAACAGACCCAGTAAACGGTATTGTTGCATATTTAGGGACAGAGGAGAGAGACAGGACAACAGAACAGGGCTGACTGTAAAATAGAGAGGGGAAGGAGGATGGACTGATGGTGAGAGAGAGGAGTAATTCGCCATGATCAGAGAAACACATTTAAATAAAATATCAAAAATCTGCTGTAAATTTTCAAACCTTACTAATGAAGAAAAGCTGCGAGTCAGTCTTGGAGTAGGCCAACAGCCTAACTCACTGCTCTGGAAGTTTTGGCCTGTCATGGCCTGAGGGACAGTGAATAACTCTGATATCTGTAATAATACTTTCTGTAATTTAATCACAAATTGTTAAAATGTTTTTACTGTGTTTTTTAATTAATTTTTTTATTTTAAATTTATTAATTTTTCGTATTATTTTATTTATTGGGATAATTAGCATTATTATCATTAGTATATGTTATTATATCATTACTACAATGAATTTTTTGTTCAATTACACTTGGGTAATGTTTATTTTTGAAATACCTCATGCCAATAAAGCCACTGAGTTAGAAGAAAAACATCGGCAAACAAAAGAAATATGGAACAGGTGTATGCACACTGACTGGGCAGAAAAATAGAGAGAAAGAAAGAGAGGGAGTAATGAAGATAGAGTAACAGGGAGGAACGGGTAGAGAATAACAGAAGGAGAGGAATAAAGACAGTAACAAAGCAAGAGTTATAGAGTAATAAAGAGAGTAAAAGAGGCATAGTAATAGTGTAACAGAGAGAAATGGAGTAACAGAACGAGAGTAACTGAGAGGGAGTAATAGAGAGAGTAATAGAGAGAATAATAGCGCGAGAGTAAACAAGCAAAAGAGAGTAGCAGAGAGAGAGAAACAATGAGAGTAGCAGAGAGAGAGAGAAACTATGAGAGAGTAACAGAGAGAGTGTATCTGCATCCGTATCCTCAGTGCTGCTCTCTCTCCGCTCTGAGGCTGCCTCAGCCCCAGCAGCAGCCACAGGCTGCAGAACTTGGGCTGGGAGATGGATAAACGCGCGATAAGACTGGCATCTGCGCTGCTGCACTCTGCATCTCACCTCTAACTCCTGCGCCCAGCCTGAGATGAGTCAGCCTCTGAGAACCTCCAACGCCCAGCACAAACCTCAGCACAGAACAGATTATCTGCTTATAAAAAACAGAAAAAAATAATAATGGTTTATTGATGTCTGTCCTCGTAACACAAGCGAGGGGCGGGATTTCTGTATGATCCTTACTGCTAAGACCTGGCCAATTAGATGCAGCCAGACCTGTTTCCACCATCTCAAAAAGACAACCTGCAACCAATGATATTATATCACTCCAGTTGCCAATTTTGAAGGTCTTTGTTGTCATATGAAATAATCATATGATTTAATTTTGCATCCACTGTTTTATGGATTAGAGTTAATAATGAACTCTCGTTGTGCTGTAAGAAAAAATGAGTGCATATCTCCATATCTTTATATTTTTTGTAGCCGTTGTTCTGACATGCTGATTTTCTGAAACATCCCAAACACAGATAACCTTCATTTGGCATAAGCAACATGGTACATTACTCATTTCAGGAACATGGCCGAGTCCTGACACTTTGTCTGATAACCGGGATTAACGTTAACATAGACATATGTACATATGTATGTCCGTTAACGTAAACACATGGATGCCCTTTATGAGTAATGTCCTTTTCTGTTTCACTATTTCAGCTGAATCAGGCTGCATACAGTGTGTTTTACAGTCTGACTCAGGGTGCGCTTGTGTCGCAACAAACATTCACATTAACAATACTACAGCACTCAGTGTAAGAATTCTGATTTGGGTCAAAATATTTCTTGGGTTTCTTAATGATTATAGTTTTTCTGTGCGGTATTTGCACTAGTGTGCTTTGTGGAATTTAGAAAGCGAACTGCGTGTCATGAGCGAGTGTGGGAGCTGAGCTCGGTAATGATATTCGGAGCGCATATTTGGAAAGCCGTTGCTGGACTGTCACAGTGTGATAAAACGAACGGCGTTCTGCTCGTCCAGATGTTTTATTTCAGGCCCCAGAAACAGGCCTGCTCATTGGCTGGGATGCCTCTCAGCTGCTCCGCTTTGTGTTTACTCGAGGTTTCGCCATCGCCACGGCGATAATGCCATTCCTCTGAGACTCCGCTGGCGTGGAGAAGATTTATGCAAGAAATTAGTGAAATGTGATCAAATTCTGGCCCAGTTAATCTTCTTCAGCTCTGTTTATCCAGCTTTATCTGCGCGCGTAATTAAAGACAACGGCGCCTTTGACAAGCGGCCAGGGCCCCGGCGGAGTAATATCCAGGGCCTACCCTTGCCGATGTCACGGTGATAAATGTTTACGCCATGACAGAGAGAGAAGGAGGATTGTTTTAAACAGGTACGCTCTCAAGACCCCCTCCTGATTTGTGAGGACCATTGACTGATTGAATGCAAACCCTGCTTTGAAATCTCATATTGCCTCATTTGTTAAACTTGACTTGTTTAAGCAGCTCCAATCGCTCATTCGATTCCAGATTCCTTTGCGTGTCCATTAGGCGTGAATCTGGGATATTCCTGTTTTCTCTCCCCTGTTTTCCTTCCGATTTGTGTGCCTCGCCTTTTGCTGATTTGTAGTTTCCTGCAGATTTTCCATGAGATGACCTGGGCTTATTTGAGTGGACTCCGGCACTGCATCCGTCCTGACGGTAAATTGAAGTTGTCACTTAGGCAACCGTTTTGGATCTATTTTTTTTTTTTTAAAGATTATATACATGGTTTCTTTATTTTCTCTCCACCGTGGAATTACCAGTCTCCCATCTCATTCGCATGACAGAACCAGGTAATTATGTCCGCATAAAAATCTGCAAGCTGTTTGCTGTGTGAAAAATTATAATGGTGTGATTTTTAAGTGGTGTATCTCCCCAGAGCATAATGAAAAGTACTTTTAATACAATTTTGAGGAATGAAGGCAATTGAAGCCACTTTGGCATTTGTACTGCAGGGCGACGCACTGCCTCAGCGTTCAGGCCGTGCACGCATGCCTGGTTTCATACGCCCTACAGATCTGTGTATTGTTGCGCACTATTTCCGCTGTGTGTTCGTTTATTTTAATGATTAGCTGCTTGCCTCCCATGGTAATATAGAATTTGCAGTACATGCATGTCTGAGCATTTGGAAATTGTTACCTGACGTCTTAAGTCCCGAGCATATTACCGTGTCAAAGGAGCCAGTGCGGTATTTATAAAAATCTGCTTTTTGCTACAAAACGTTTCTGCTTGCGATATTCAATTATTTGCCAAGAAATTAAATTTGTACTTAAAATGAAAAAATAAGTTCTGGGAGAGCCATCCTAGCTAAGCAATAATGCTTTTAAAATGATGGCTTTTTACTTAGTAGTTCAATAGAGTGACGACTAAATTATTCTTTGTCGCAATGGCTTAACAAAAGGCCTGAATTTAGTCCCAGGATGCCGTTCAACTACAGTGGGACTCATGGGCCCTGTAGTTTTACTTTGGGCTAAATGGTGTGATGCTGTAGTTTGGGTGAACTCATTTCAGACTCGCTCACAGAGGAAAGCTGCACAGCCCTCTGTCTCCCAATAAACTGCTTGGACTACAGACGAACATTTAGACTCTGTCCTTCCGTCATAAAAGAGGTTTTCTTTCTTTACTTGGTCATTTAGTTCACAGTCTTTTGAGCAGCATGTGTTGTGTAATCAGTGTCAGGCCACCCTCCTCTTTTCTCTGTGTGGGTCCGTCAAATGCAGCCGCTGTATTCAAACCTGCGGAACTTCAAGCCTATTTTAAATTCTAATGGAGATCCCATGTTTCCAAAGTTCCCAAATATGTCCTGCTGAATTACAGAGGAATGAGCATAGAATGATGTGCAAGATCTAAATATTTTCCAATTGATGTAATGCTGTGGCAATAAAAACATGGCGTGAAAGGTTTGAATATTTCTCTCTCAATGTGATGTGGCCTCAGTGAAGTGCTGCAACCAGCAGATACAGAAGATGTATGTGACTTTGCCCTAAAATATAAAGAAAAACCTTTTTCTGACTTTTGAACCTACGTAGGGAAAAACCTGAGAGAAAAATTAAGAGTTTAAGGAGTTAAACTTTGGAATTGGCTGATATTCAAAGCTCAGGTATTGGCATCAGGACTGAGGAAGTCAGATGGGTGACTCTCTGATACGAATGGCCTCTGTCTGTGCTGTTTCATTTTAACCTCTCAAACTTTTGCCTTTTCAGTGTTCCATGGAGCAAAAATAGTGTCACTGTCCGAGTACTTATGTACTTCACTGTGTGTGAAATACAGCCAGGCTGGCAATGACTCGGAGTCTGATGGCTGCTGGCGGTGCTTTATCACCAGACATGGTACACTTCACTCTCTACCCCCCTCTGGCAGATTTAAGGCCCAGTTCAGTCTAGGCTTGGCAGAAATCCTGGCCCAGATTTGGTGTGAGGGGCTAACTCAACGGCGGAGTGGCAGAGATGAACTCCCAGTAGCTCTGTGTTCCTGGCTGAAATCAGGACAAGGGGGGAATCGGGGTCCTCTAAAATGCCAAATCAAAGCAGGCTGCTTCTCTCCCCTCTGCTTAATGACACATTCCGATGTCATTAAACCCATGTGTGCATCTGTCTTGTTATGGTGTCCGTACAATAGGAGGCATTTTCAGATGATGCAGGATATGGGAAGTGTGCTAAACTTTGGAGAACCCAGAAGTGCTCCTCGCCTGGGGCTCCTCGTCAGATTGACCCTTACTTTTTTACTTCAGTCAGGGAAAGTGTTGTTTACAGATGAGGGATTAGCCCAAACTGATTTAGCCTTTATTTACTCCTCTGCATGCAGTAGTGCAGTGTAAGGGGGATATAGACAGATATATGTGTTCTGCTCATGTGTGAGAGATGATGTCGATGCCCTGCTGTGGCTGGTTTGTGGTGGGACTGGTGGAGCACAGACTGATTGAGCAGGAACAGTGTCCTTTATCTGCCCTGCCTGTACTTTTGCTCTCTTCTGATTGGTTCGGTGCCTCATTTGCAGTGCTTTGATTGGCTCAGTGGCTCAGGTCCTTTGCCTTTGTCAGCATAGCTTCATAAATGTGCTCCAGAGCCTCTTCTCTGTGCCCTGGTTGGCTTAGGGCCTTATACACTGTGCTTTTATTGGCCTAGGACCTCTTTTCTCCAATTGGCCGAGGGCCTCATCACTGTGTTCTGATTGGCTTAGGGCCTCATATGAAGTGCTTTTTTGATCCAGGGTCTTATACTGTAGTTTGATTGGCTCAGTGCCTCATTTGGTGTGCTTATATTGGTCCAGACCCCCATCGCTGTGCTTCAGTTGGCCTGGGGCCTCATTAATGTGTTCCTATTAGCTTTGGGCCCTGGTGCTCAAATAACAGTCCTCAAGGTCCGAGAACTGCTGATTTCCTACCCTCACTTTAACTGTGAATCAGGTGGATCTAAGTTAGAAGCACTGAATATTCCTTTATTTACCTAGTGTCAAAGAAAATCTGGGCTGGATTTGGATTTGAGGTCCAGCTTTTAGGATCCATAGCCTAGGGCCTTATCACTGTGTTCCGATTGGCCCAGGGTCTCATGGCTGTGCTAATATTAGCCTAAGGCTTCAGCGCTCTCATTTCTGTGCTTTGAATATCCCAAGACCCCATTGCTGCGTTCTGATTCGCTACGGGCCTGATGGTCATGGTTGGCCTTTTGGCTGGTGATGACAGCTGTTTCTCAGCTATCTTATTTACATTCCATAGGCAGTGGAGGACCTGCATCTGTAGCTGTGCTTTTACTTCATTTAATGTGAAATACCACGCCATGTGAAGCTTGATGCATTCCTATGTAAAATAATTAATTAGGGTTAAATTCTTTTTGACTTTTTCCATCTCTCTCCCTCCCTCCCTCTTTTGTTCTCTAATTTTGTCCCTCTCTCCTTCTTCTCAATTCCCTTCCCCTCTCTCTTCCCCTCTGTCTCTCTCTACTACTCCCCCGTCCTCCTCTCTCACCCTCCCTCTCTCTCTTTCTCTCTCTCACCTTCCCCCCTCTGTCTCTCCCTCTCTCTCTCTTACCCTCTCCCTCTCTCTCTCTCTCTCTCTCTCTCTCTGTAATTAGTGTGCGGGGCTGGTTCCCTGGTATCCCCTGCAGGGCTCTGTTCTTTAAGCTGTGCTGGTACTTAAATCTGCTACAATAGGATTAGCTGGCGACAGTGTTGCCCTATGCGTCATGCAGACAGAGCAGAGAAACAGCGTCATCACTGAACACTGAGCAAAGCTCTTACCTATAGAGTCATCACCGAACACTGAGCAAAGCTCTTACCTATAGAGTCATCACCGAACACTGAGCATAGCTCTTACCTATAGAGTCATCACCGAACACTGAGCAGAGCTCTTACCTATAGAGTCATCACCAAACACTGAGCAGAGCTCTTACCTATAGAGTCATCACCAAACACTGAGCAGAGCTCTTACCTATAGAGTCATCACCGAACACTGAGCAAAGCTCTTACCTATAGAGTCATCACCGAACACTGAGCAGAGCTCTTACCTATAGAGTCATCACCAAACACTGAGCAGAGCTCTTACCTATAGAGTCATCACCAAACACTGAGCAGAGCTCTTACCTATAGAGTCATCACCAAACACTGAGCAAAGCTCTTACCTATAGAGTCATCACCGAACACTGAGCAAAGCTCTTACCTATAGAGTCATCACCGAACACTGAGCATAGCTCTTACCTATAATCACCAAACACTGAGCAAAGCTAGAGTCATCATAACACTCTTTACCTATAGAGTCATCACCGAACACTGAGCAGAGCTCTTACCTATAGAGTCATCACCAAACACTGAGCAGAGCTCTTACCTATAGAGTCATCACCAAACACTGAGCAGAGCTCTTACCTATAGAGTCATCACCAAACACTGAGCAGAGCTCTTACCTATAGAGTTATCACCAAACACTGAGCAGATCTCTTGTGTATAGAGTCATCACCAAACACTGAGCAGAGCTCTTACCTACAGAGTCATCACCAAACACTGAGCAGAGCACTTACCTATAGAGTCATCACCAAACCCTGAGCAGAGCACTTACCTATAGAGTCATCACCAAACCCTGAGCAGAACTCTTACCTATAGAGTCGTCACCAAACACTGAGCAGAAATCTTACCTATAGAGTCATCACCAAACACTGAGCCGAGCTCTTACCTATAGAGTCATCACCAAACCCTGAGCAGAGCTCTTACCTATAGAGTCATCACCAAACACTGAGCAGAGCTCTTACCTATAGAGTCATCACCAAACACTGAGCCGAGCTCTTACCTATAGAGTCATCACCAAACCGTGAGCAGAGCTCTTACCTATAGAGTCATCACCAAACACTGAGCAGAGCACTTACCTATAGAGTCATCACCAAACACTGAGCAGAGCTCTTACCTATAGAGTCATCACCAAACACTGAGCAGAGCTCTTACCTATAGAGTCATCACCAAACACTGAGCCGAGCTCTTACCTATAGAGTCATCACTCTCTTACCTATAGAGTCATCACCAAACACTGAGCAGAGCTCTTACCTATAGAGTCATCACCAAACACTGAGCCGAGCTCTTACCTATAGAGTCATCACCAAACACTGAGCAGAGCTCTTACCTATAGAGTCATCACCAAACACTGAGCAGAGCTCTTACCTACAGAGTCATCACCAAACCCTGAGCCGAGCTCTTACCTACGGAGTCATCACCAAACATTGTGCAGAGCTCTTACCTATAGTCATCACCAAACACTGAGCAGAGCTCTTACCTATAGAGTCATCACCAAACCCTGAGCAGAGCTTCTTTTGTGTGCTCTTCTCTGGCTTCAAGTCTGCATGTGTGTGTTTGCATGTGTTTGTTTGAGTGAGCTTGTGTGTCTGTCTGTATTTCTGTATGTGTATATGTATGTGCATGTATTTATGTGGGAGCACAGTGTTAGAGTACAGCATAACTCTTCAGTAAGTTGTGCATCAGATATATCTCATTTTCAGTCTATCAGAGTGTATGAAAGCTGCTGTCGCCAGTACAGTGTCTCCAGGTGGGAGACTGCAGGCATCTGTGAGACTCCAGATAGTTATCTGATCTGACATTGAAGGCCTCTGTAGTTTTTTTGTGTAGAATTTGGGTTAACCACAAGGAGAGATTCTGAGCAGTAGAGCCTCCTGAGTTCGCTAAAGAGAGACTGCAAGAGAGAGGAAGAGGCAGAGGGAGAGAGAGAGCGAGAGGTGCACCTTACTTGTGTAGTTTTGTAGTGTAGTCTCTGTCGGCTTCTGCAGTGTTAGCACAGCTCATGTTATAAAGCAAACTCTGTACTTATTGTGCCAGCCGGTCTGTGCTGTTCTGCCTGCTGTTTGTCAGAGTGAAACAGCGTAAATGTCAGTGTGGTCGGCTGCTGAATGATGCGCTTGAAGTGCAGCGAAGTGTACTGTGTGCTGGTGAAATCCTGTTGGTACCGGCGGTCGACTCAGAACTAATACTGTGGAAACTTCGCATTCATCTCCTGTTTTTAATCTCAGGCTCTGATTATCTGCTGCACATTCATCCAGCCATTTGCACACACATATGGGTGGTTTGATTATGTACCATATCCTTGTGTATTTCTGTGGGTTTCGATCTCTTTAATTATGTAGGGCATTGGCTTTTGCCACATTAGATCTTTGGACCTGGAGGAACAGTGGTGGGTGGGTGTCAGGAAGTGCTCCAGCCATATTCGTGAGCAAGATGCCCATGAGAGAAAACGTGTGAAAGTCAGACGTGTGCTGAGAAACAGTGAAGAAAGTGTGGTGACAACACAGAAATAAAAATCATTAAAAATCATTAAAAACTGTTTCCTTCCAGCGACTGACACCACAAGCTTTTATTGCTTCTCTTCTGTTCCTGCTCCAATCAGTGTCAATTTGCTAAAACACGTTTTGTGAAGCCAGTGGGTTTGCAACTCTGAAAGGTGCGATTGGCCTGGGATCAGTGGGACCAATTTGGAAAAATTCAGTCCGACTGATGAGTCTATTTTAAGATACAGAGTTTCTTCAGCCTTTCTGGAGTGCAGTATTTTGGCATTTATAGTGAGTGAGTGTGTGTATGTATTCATATGTCAGTGTGTGTGTGTGTGTGTGTGTGTGTGTGTCTGTAAGGGAGCTGGGATGGTTTTAATCCCCCATAGACCATATTCTGATCATTGAAATACGCTGTACATCACAACATTCCCACATTTTCTCCTTTACATGTTATTTCCTTGTTAATCTGTGTGCATCTTACTGTAGGCGAGGGCTCCGATGCAGTGTAACGGCTTTTCCCACATCAAATAAAACGTTACATTTAACACCCCAGCGGGAGGACAGAGTGCTGGATTCATTGAGTTATCAACAAGCCCCATCTTACAGGAGACATCAGAGACCCAATCAGCCCCTAAGTACTGAGCAGCCCTGTGACTGACACACTCTTTAGGCTCTGCTGTGTGATGCTGCTGTGCTGGTCAGTGTTGCCCAGATTCATATTACACAGCAAAATTCTCCAAATCCTCATAGCACTGGGACTGGGAATCTGTTTAGGCTATAGCAGTGTGTGTGTTTAGCAGGGAGGTGTGATCAGTGTATGCTGAGGGGGCTGTGATTAATGTGTGTGTAAATGGAGCTGTGATTTGTGTGTGTGTGTGTGTATGTATGTATGTATGTGTGTGTGTGTGTGTGTTTGTTTGTTTGTGTGTGTGCGTGTATGTGCACGCATGTGTGTGTGTGCATAGAGGGAACACTGATCAGTGTGTGTGTGTAGCAAAGAACTGTGATCAATGTGTGTGTGTGTGTGTGTGTGTTGAGATCGCACTGTGATCAGTGTGTGTGCGTGTGTCGATGTATCTGTGCTCAGTGTGCCTGTGCTCCATAACCCATGTGAAAGTATCTGCATTCTGGGAGCTAAGGGGTTAATAGCAGGGTTTATGGGTAAAAGCAGATCTTCCTTAAGCCCAGTGCTGCAGAAGGTATCACCTGTCAAAACCCACCAAAGTCCTGCCTGATTTCACAAGTTTAAAATGCACTCGACAGAATTAAAAACGTCAATAGTCTTAATGAGAGGCTTCAAGTGTAGCGTCTTCCCCGCATATCTGAGATGGTCTGAAGGCATGAGGACGTGTGTTTGGTGAAGTTCTCAGCTCTCACAGAGAAGCTTCTCATTTAGGCAGGAATGCTCAATCGCTTATCGGCCTTTTAGGCTAATTTAATTCACACTAATATTGTGCACAAAGTTGCTCTGAAGTTTGTAAGATTTCATGAGAACTTACTTGCGTATTAAATTTAGAGGGCTCTCAGAGATTATGCTGTGGCTAAATTTTTAGTTTATTTATATTGTTCTATTTTTTATATTCTGCTGCATCTTGCACTGATTTGTATTAATTTTTTATTAGATTTTTTTTTTGAAATGTGAAAGCTAGGAGGGAGTTTATTTGCCTGTGAATTCTGACTGCTTTTGTTGGACTTTTGACTGTTTAACAACATAATGTTGCGAGTGCTGTACCTCTGATGTGTCTTTGGTGAAAAGGTTTAAAAACATGAATCATCCTGATGACAGATATTAACATTTCAAACTGTTAGTCATTTGATGATTAATAATGAAAGCAGAAACTGCTCTTTTTTTCTTTTGGGGAGAATGTGTGACTCGTGTCTCTTCTGAGGTGTAATATCAGTTCTAACACCACATTTTAAAATTCTCTACATATGCTGTTAAATATGCCAATACATATGCCAGTGCTGACCGTCTATATTTCAGATTAAAAATAGCAACACAGTAATGTCAAATGCTCACACTTCTTTCAGTTATAAGCTCTTAAAATATTTCCAGAGTTATGCAGTTCAACTGCGTCCATGACGTCAGACAATTGACTGTGCTTTGGCCTTTCATAATATTCAGCACAGTCCATAAGTATACAGACAGTGATTCCTTTTTTTATATCCCCCCGGCATGTAACGCGGGGGATACAGTCATCAGTATGTTCGTCCGTCCATTTGTGTGACCAACTGTCTGTAATCATTTCGTTTCTGGAGCAGAACTCTGTTACCTTTTAATGTTTTTTCAACAAAACTTTCTGTGCATATTATCTGGTCCTAGACTGATGCCTTTAGATATTTTTGGATTCCTGAGATTGGATTGCGAGGGCTAGGGGATACATCAACTTCTGAGGACTCTTGTTTACATTGTGACTCTGTACATCAACACCTGATTTTCAGAAAAATGAATCTGAAATTAAATTTGAGACTTGCAGCATTAATTTGTGAGTAATTAGGAGCATATTTTGATAGACAAGTTGGAAATGCAGCTTTTTTTGATGCAGCATAATTGTTTAAATATACACAAACTGAATTGTACAACCTCAATTCTACAAGAATTGGAACAGATTGCAAATAAACAAATTAAGTATGCATTTGTATTAATCTTTTACCTACATTTAGCTGAAAACAGCACAAAAAAGAGACATAGCGTTTTACCTTATCAACTGTATACATTTTTGTGAATATTCACAAAGGAGGTTTTGCAGGGTATAGGCAAATTTGCCCACAGCCCAATTTATACCATCTTCTGGTTATAGGTACCTACTTGTGGGACTGTCCAGAAAATAGATTTGAAATGTGAAATATGCATACAGGAAGTGAACTGTTACTATTTAGTGATTTCAAGATTTTTGTGGGGCAAGGCCTCAAAGTCCATATTTAAACCCATAAATGATTGTTCTGAAAAACCAGATGATTTTTAATGGCTAAACAACAACATGACAGACATTTTGATACCAAATATAAGTATATATGTGAAAAACTGAAGAAGTTTCAGACAATTTTCCATTGAAAAATGCATCTGTCTTGATGCAAAACCTAAAGTTCATCTTGAAAAACAACCAGGTTCCTATGAAAACACACCTAAGATATTTTCACAAAAGTTACCTCATCTAGTTGGCTAAATAATGCGCGAGTGTCGTTAAATTGCGAGACCAGTAACATGGTGTATTCAAGCCATTTTTATTATATACTACATGTTTCTCAGAAAAGCCATTTAGATGTTTTCATAAACTATTGTACATTGTATAGGTTCTATATCTCCCAGGCTCCACTGAGCAAAGCGTAGTCTGCGCTTCTGGTCACATTTCAATGATTTTGTGACCCACAAAGCATTCAACATTGTTGTATGCCAGGGGAAGGGAACCTTCTCCAGAAAGAGTCACTGTGGGTGCAGACTTTCATACCAACCAAGCTGCTACACACCTGATTCTACTAATCAAGGCCCTTAACAAACATTCCAAAGGTTGATTAGTGGAATCAGGTGTGTAGCAGCTTGGTTGGTATGAAAGCCTGCACCCACAGTGGCTCTTTCTGGAGAAGGTTCCCTACCCCTGTTGTATGCTCATGCTTTACATACTGCTGCTGTTTCATGTGATACATCTTATAAATCATATATACAGTGCATTTGGATTGCGGAAACACAATTTTGCCAAAGGAATGTGTGATGAACAATGCACTATGAGGTTCAAAGATGCAAAGTGCAAAGTGTAGTAAGGGTGCTCGTAACCTAAATGGACAACAAAATCAATGGCTATACTCATTGTTGGCAAATGAGGGGATGACAATACAATACGGTGACCAGATATGCAGCAAATGTTATTCCAAGTATGTCAAAAAAAATGACCAAAACCAGACACAGACAATGGCAGTGACACAACAGATGATGTTACTACATCAAACAATGACATTGATGAAACAGAGACTGTGTTTATTCAGGAAATCTTGGCAGATGAGGAAGACTTTATCCAAGGAAATCCTCTCAATGTATCCTGTCCAAATGTTGATTTAATGTATGGAACATCATCACATCGAAGGTGTTCCATTTGTAAACAACGCGATGCCGAATGCTTACTAATACCAATGGCTTCTGGAAAATTCTCAGAGTCTATAATTACATCCTAAAATCCACAAGGCCTGTATACAGGGGCGTAGCACGGGGGGAAAGGGTACTGATTACCCGGGCCCACAGTGGGAGGGGGGCCCTTGAGAAGCCTGGAATGAAAAGTGTAATTTTTTTTATTAATTTATTTTTTTCTTAGTAATTAATGTCATTATTGAATCAAAAGCAACTAAATGGATTGGTCAAAAGATTAAAGTTGGTCTCAAATAGAGTAAAATCAAATACTAGGGGCCTCTGCTCCCCCCTTCTAAAATATACAAATGGTATAGTCCACCCCTTGCGCTCTGCGGGGAGAGCAAGCCTAAAGGAGAGGAAGAAAGGTGACTAAACAGGAGGTGTGATGTCGCCTTAAGTTTATGGCTTCCAACCTCTTCAAGCCTGGAGGTCGCTGGAGCTAACGAGATATTTAAACTAAAAGCGCGCTCGTTGGTCGTTCCAATGTGTGCAGTGCTGGCCGCCACCTTATGACGGGCGTGCCTGCCGCTTGAACCAATGTAAACAAACACGCTCTGGTTAATATTTCAGTAAATATCAATAATAATCATTCAGCAGCGTTTTGATTTCCGGCCTTTTTCTGACCGATAACTAGAGAAGAGTTAGCTTGAAGCGCCATTTCGGTCTATTATCGCCCATTGCGTTTACCAAAAGCGTTGTTGCTAATTAAGTTAGCAGCGGACATAGTAGGTCCATTCATTGTCAATGGTTCCTACGACGTAAGTGAGCATCTGTGAATTCGGGAAACGGACTCGTGTGCGATTGATATTTTTCCATTGGGAATGTTTGAAAATACAGTGGTAAACACCCAGGCCATCTTAAAACCCCTTCGGTAGTCGATACGGTAATATTATGACTGATCTCGTTCTGTCAGGCTGGGTCTATTTCTCTAGCAGTACGATCAAGGACGGACACTTGTCAACTAGTAAGATAAATTAGCATCGCAAGTGCCGGGAACCTTGATAACAAGTGTCTTATTGTGACCGCAGCCAAGTCGTGAAACATGCTTATTAGTTTAGAGAGAAAAAAAACGCTGGTTTGTAATTGAATCTGACACGTAGGCCTATCTATTAAAAAAGAAAAACAATAATTGGTTTGTAATTGGATCAGACACGTATCTCTTTTTTTTTTTTTTTTTTTTTTTAGAAGCTGCATGGTGCAGACCCGGACACTGACATTACGATGAATGAGGAACAAGTAAACATCTATTCGCATCTACTGACAGCGGCTGCTGATTTCAACGGTTTTCGGACGTGCCTTAAGTCGGGAGTGATTCAAAGTACTGCGGTATTTTCGCTTGTTAGGCCTGTATGGCACTCAGTGGAAATCAAAATTTCTGGAAGGCATGAATCCACTTAGCTGCACCTTTCTGTGATGGACGCCCGTCACAAGATGCCGGCCAGACTTGCACATTGAAATCGTAACATAGCGCCTCTAGTTTATATTGCTCGTTGGCTGGAGCAGTGCGCGAAATACGGGGGGATTAACCCATGAGACCCTCTGAAAGCCTCCAAAGCAAAATTTGAAGGGGTCTCAAATTTTGTCTTAAGAAATAAAAAAAAATATTTTATTGTCACTAATGGTCACCAAAATGTTTTTAAGCTCACCATGTCCAGTATAAAGAATTCAAAACATTTATTCACACATATGTTCTATTTTTTGCCAAGCGGAGCCAGCCAGTCCTGTGCACGTATGCAAATTAGCCATGCGCGCCAAACAGAAGAAAGACAAGGTTGAGAAGTTGTACTAAAAATGGCGAGCGAGCGAAAAACTAAACCAGAGTGTATCACTTTCAGACGCTTTGGGTTCACATTCAAAAGTGTGGCACTCGGAGATGAAGAGGCACCGAAAGACGATGCTGGGGCAGCTAGCACAGTGGGCCCACTCTCGCTATCCTCTGATTCCTTTCCCACCCAGTGACCCTGAAGCCGAGTGCTCCTCTGAAGCAGTAGGTGCTGAGGTATCGTTAGTTGCTACAGCTGCTAGCACAAGCGACTTGACGGCTGGTGGGACAGTGAAGCAAGTGGGCGACTGGACGAATAGATGAGTGTGTGCGACTGTGTGTGTGTCCTTTTCGGCTTCGGCATACTGCATGGTTATGTAGGCCTTGTGATTGGTTGTGGTCTCAGTGAGGCAGCCTAGCCTTGGAGTTGGAGAAGTTGGGGTGATTGCGTGCGTGTGTGTATCTGTGCGTGAGAGAGCGAGAGAGCACCCGCCGTGGTGATGTTTGGCTTGTTGTTAGTAAGCTGTCTTGTCAGCATCCGCCGTGGTGCTTTTTTCCAATTTGAGAGATTGCCTGTTTGCACAGTTTGGCGAATGTGCTTTGTGTATGTGTTCAATGATGTATCTGTCTGATCATATTTGTTGTAGATGGATGGTTAAATAATGTCACACGATCGGTGATACTGCAGGCTCTCATTTGCAAGTGCACTGATTGCGTGCCAGTCTCCGATAGGCTATACCTGGCATTTATTCAGTTGATGGCTCATGTAAGTGCGCCAGATTGGTGCCAGTTATTGTTGTGTCTGCATTGCAATGCACAACTTTGCCTCTCCTTGTTATTATAACAACGTGCATCCAAACAGCTTTAGCCAATGCAACCTCCTATGTCAGTGTTGCTTTACGAATAGCATTTCGCCGGATTATCAAAAATTGTTAAGTGTGTGCGTGTGTGTTGAATACTTTTTACTTTCACTTGACTAGATTTATAAACCAGTACTTTTAGTTTTGCTTAAGTTAATTTAACCAGAGTAACTGTACTTCTACTTGAGTACAATAGTTGTGTACTTTTTTCACCTATGAATAAAACCCAGCAGTTGGAATCTTGTTCAAACTTGAAAGAACCTGGTGTGTTGTGATTTTATAAAGTGCAACCGTGTAAGGTACATAAAGAACCACTAGGGGTAAAATCAAGAAATATATATGCAGTGTTATAAGAATTGTCCGAATGTGGGGGTTAGATGCTTAAATGGTAGATATTATATCCTACTTTGGGAATATGCTAATAAACACGAAGTAATGTGAAGGAAATAAACTATTGCTTTTAATACAAGGAAATTAAGAGTTCAAAAAATACATAAAAATGCATAGATATTTGTAAAAAAAAAAAAAAAAAATACTTTTCTTGTTTGGCTGGCCAGCTGGCGGGGGCCCTGTGTAATTTTCTTTCTGGGGGCCCAAAATCCCTAGCTACGCCCCTGCCTGTATACAACCTATACAATGTACAACAGTTTATGAAAACATCTAAATGGCTTTTCTGAGAAATATGTAGTATATAATAAAAATGGCTTGAATACACCATGTTACCGGTCTTGCAATTTAACAACACTAGCACATTATTTAGCCAAATATATGAAGCAACTTTTGTGAAAATATCTTATGTGTGTTTTCATAGGAACCTGGTTGTTTTTCAAGATGAACTTTACGTTTTGCATCAAGACAGATGCATTTTTCAATGGAAAATTGTCTGAAACTTCAGTTTTTCACATATATACTTATGTTTGGTATCAAAATGTCCGTCATGTTGTTGTGTAGCCATTAGAAATCATCTGGTTTTTCAGAACAATCATTTATGGGTTTAAATGTGGACTTTTCGAGGCCTTGCCCCACAAAAATCTTGAAATCACTAAATAGGTCACAGTTCACTTCCTGTATGCAAATATCACGTTTCAAATCTATTTTCTGGACAGTCCCACAAGTAGGTACATATAACCAGGAGATGGTATAAATTGGGCTGAGAACAAATTTGCCAATACCCTGCAAAACCTCCTTTAATGGCTGCAGCACATTTCAAAATAACAGGGACAGGGGAAAGGAAAGAAAAGGAACAGTCGTGGAATCTTGAGAAAAATACTCGTTCCAGGAGTTACAGGCGGATCGGTAACTGGAGATTCAGTTTTGATTGGGTATACAATGAGCGGTCACAAAATGCATGGTCGTTTACCAGCTGGATAGTTCGAGGTTTGCCACTTCAACTATTTGCTCACACAACTTTTGGCAAACAGTTTCTCAGCGTGAGATTGCATGGAATTTAGGGATCTCACCATTGACAGTCTGTTGTATAGTGAAAAGATACAGAGAATCCAGAGGCACAGGCACAATCTCAGTGTGTATAAGAAAAGGCAGAGTGCCAGTATTAGGTACAAGTGGATTTCGAGCCCTCAGGTGGTTCTGCATTAACCCATTTAAACCGGGACGGCATGTGCGCATTTTAAGAACGTGTCGTTGCCGACACAGATATGCGCGTAATTTTGAAAGTACCGTAATTACTGTAAGTTTTGCGCAATAGAAAAAAAAATCCAACTGTTCCTGAAAGCTGAGAAGCTGTGCTTCAGCCCAAATACAGGTTACTATGGTAAACATGGCAGCATGATTCTCTGCTGGGATTTTTGCATTAGGCCTTAAAGGGTTAAGAAATGAAATGCCTCTGTAATGGACACAACCACATGGGCTTTTAAATACTTTGGAAGACTTGTGTTTGTGGACATTGTCTAATGCACGTTGAGACTGTACTAGGCACAGAGGAAACTACATATCAGCACAATCAAGAAAAACCACCATCTTCTCTGGGCTTGAGCTCATCAGAAATGAACTGATGGGGATGTGGAAAATAGTGCTGATGCCTGACGAGTCCATCTTTCAACTTGTTTTGGAAAGAATGGGCGTCCTGTTCTCAGGGCCAGAGAGGAGAAGGACAATCCTGACTTCTACCAGCAGAATGTTTAAAAGTCATGGTCTGGGGCTGCAGTGATTCTCGTGGCATGGGCAACTTGCAGATCTGTGAATGCAAAATCGATGCAGAGGAGTACGCGCATGTTTTAAGACAACATGTGTGCCTTTCAGGCATCGTCTTTTTCAAAAATGCTTGTTCCAGCAGTATAACACCTAGCCACACTCTGCACGTATTACAACATTGTGGCTTTATAGAGAGCCAGTACCGCCTGCAGCCCAAAGCTGTCTCCCATTCAAAACAAGTGGCAGATTATGAAGCGGAAAATATGACAATGGAGACTCTGCGCTGTTCACCAGCTGAAGTCCTTTATCACTCAGGCAAGAATGGGAACAAATTCAAAGCTTTCGAAACTCTCACAATTCGTGTCTTTAGTTCCAAAATGACTACTGAGTGTTATTTAAAGCAGCAGTGATGTTATGCGGTCATGAACATAGTCCTGCCCCATCTTCATTGGAATGTGTTTCAGGCATTAAAATAGCTATTATTTTTCAAATCGAGAATGAACTTGATGAGTAAAAATGTTGCTTATTTTGTCTTTGTACTTTTTTTTAAGTTGAATATAGGTTAAAAGGCTTTTGCAAATTACAACTCACACTGTCCCAGTTCTTCTTGAATTGAGATTGTAGAGATTGTATATACCTTTTAAAAGAAATTCTTATCAGACTTCGCATCGTTCTTTGTGGCCTTTTGAGAATGACTTCATCTCCAGTGTTACAGTCAACACAGGCCTGTGTGTTACTGAGTCCTCCGGCCTCTCCAGCATATGCACTCATTCACACACACACACACACACACACACACACACACACTCACACCCGGTGTATGCTAACCCATAGTGCTGGGCTATGTTGCTGTGCTACCTCAGCGGTGCTTTGCCTCTCATCTTCCCCACATTCACACACATACACGCACACACACCCAGCTGCATGCTAACCCATAGAGCTGGGCCATGTTGCTGTGCTACGCCTCTCATCTTCGCCCTCTCATACTCTTGCCCCCCTACAGTGCTCAGGCGGCCCCCCGCCCCATGTTCCATACTCCGTCTCCACTGCCGGGGGCCCGATCGTGGCCGTTTAGCCCTGACGAGCTGGCAAAGGCCACAGTCGCTGTGTTTCCTGCTTCGGCATTCTCCGAGCGGCCCCGCAGTGTAAATGTTTGCACTGAGCAGTTTAACCCAAAGCGGCTGCGAGAGGGTCCTGAGCGATTACTCCCATGGGGTGCAGCTCTACGCCGCCTAAAGGTTAATCAAATTACACCTGTGTTACAGACAGCTCCATCCCTCCCCCCCGACCTCTGACCTCCGACCTCCGACCCTCTCAGGTGGAGAGAAAGGGCAATAGTCATGCAGGCTTTGGTGTCTCGAGTCCTTTTGAATCTGAAGCTTTTTGACGATATACAGACCATGTATTTACCATGATGGTGGAGAACACCCTTCCTTCGTTCAGTGGTTTTTATTTTATTTTGTGGGTGATCTCATTGTGACATTTAGTGTTGGGAAATTTAAAAGGTCATGATGGATGTGGATGATCTAGTTCAAATTTTCAAAGAATAAATGTACCTCAATGGGACTGATGGCATAAATTATTTAAATTAATGTGAAGAAATGAATGCAAAGATTACAGTTTAGCGCAGTGGTGTTCTCGGTGTCTTAAGAACTTGAATTGTACCCATTCGGTGACCCAAAAAACAATTTGGCTCTTTGTGAACTACACAGTTTTATTTCAGATGTGGCCTTTTTATATTTCTTGTATGTTTTTCCATCCTCTTGTGCAATACATGCTAACATGTGTCCCAAGGCCACAGAACACTTGCTTGCTTGTTTGTATGGATATAATGAGCCGGTTTGTTTGAGTTTAGGAGCGGCTGAGCCAAACTCAACAAAAAGATTCGGCTGGGCTGGAATCTGTGTTTCTTTTCTTTCACTCTTTCATGTTAAATGTTGAATTACCCAGCAGGGTCATGCGGAAGCTGTGCTCTTAGAGCCAGGACTCTCTACTCTGCAGGAAACATAAACTCGCCCGTGGCCTGCCATGGCCCCCATCAGTGCGGGCAGCTGTCCACGTGCCTGATTTGGGAAGGGGGGGGGATGTCCAGGTGCTAACAGGACTCCCCTTTCTCACAGTCGTGCACGTGCTCTCTGCAACACGCAGCTGTTTGACACCTCACACACCCTACACTGCTCAAAAAAAGTGTGTCAACCACGCGTTGTGCCCCCTAAGCAGAGGTTGTCCGCAGGTGAGGATCTTGGTCGGCTGCTGCGGGTGTTGAGGGTAGCTGGGTAATGTGCAGGACAGGCCTGTCCCTCTCCTCTGTGAGTCTCTGTCTTTACACAGAAGACACACTTCTTGTAAGGTCTGCTCTTGACGAAGTGCATGCACTGTTCTGTGCTGTTAGCACATTGGCAGTACCAGTGGCATGCACTTAATGCTATTGTAGCTTATGTTCTTGTCGCTGTACCACCTTCTGTTTTGACACGTTGGTTTTGTGTTCTTGCATGTTTCGGAACTTTGAAACTCAGTGAATCATTTCTAGATGTCAGAACTTTAATATAGCTAAAGCTCAATAACTATAGTAAATCCTTAATCATACCTACAAAAAAAATGTACAGAGGTCTTAAAGCAGTGAGATGCTTTACACAGTCTGTTTCACACTCCTGAGATTTTTTTTGGCTTTCACCTGAATTTTTTGCCACCCATCACAGTTACAATGTATAATTTTTTGGCTCAAGCTTATCTGCCTTTGAAATAATGAAATTATCAATAAACTAAGAGAGTTTTGGTTGTAATGAGGGAATATTGTAATTATTTCTCCACCATGTACAGCAGCACAGAGCGGTAGCTGTAACATTTTATATGCACCATCCATTTGGAGAAGTCGGTTGGTAAAACTATAAAAAAATGGGCACGATGTATTAAAATGTTGCCATAAAAATGTAAATATTGTGGCACCTCCCCCTATGTGTAGCATTTTGTATTTGAAATCTTATTAAAGTTTTAATAATATGATAATTGCCCATGGCGGGGATTACAGAGGAAACTCTGAAACATTTGTCTGCAATTAAGTGGCAGATAAGTTACACAACCACAGTGAATGAACCTGGCTCTAGTTATACTGAGACCTGCGTCGGTGAAACTGCGTTATTCTTCCGCCATACACTCTGCCAAATCAAATCGGGGAATGTTGGATGATTCCATCGATTGGAACGGCCTTTGAGAGATGTTCCCCGGGTCTTTGTGTGTGTGTGTGTGTGTGTGTGTGTGTGTGTGTGTGTTCATGATCTCATGTGGAATTTCTCCCTGAGCTGAAGCTGTTGTCCTCACCTTGTAGGAAAGGGCTCGATTTCTGAAGGCGGCTTCAAATGTTCTGCGGCAGCGCACGCAAGGTCTTGGAGAACAGTTTTGCGCTCAGAGTACATTTGTTCTGGAAAGTTCTGAGTGTATTTATAGCACAGTGGATGCAGAGGATGCTGAAAGGTTGGACGAGCGCCTGATTGTGGGGGCCGAGTCCTGGTCCAGTCCTGCCTCAGTACCGCCCCCATTATTCTTAACTCTGTTTATGACCCCATCTGATCTCCTGCAGACAGTGGCCAAGCGCCTGATGCTGGCACAGGGGCAGTTGTTCCCTCGGTGTGTGTGCGCTTGTGCATATCTGTAGAAACATTAAAAGGCCTGTCTCCAAAAGGATGTCCACTGTAAAAATAAAAATCAATTGCTCAACTCCATGTCTGCTCGTCTGGTTTAATTCCTTTGTTCTAGCAAAGAAAGGACAGGCCCTGAGCGGATTTGTGGCTTAGAAAACTGGCGGTTTGATAAATGCCCATCTGGCCAACGGAGCAGATGTACAGTAGCTGTGCCCATCTTACCGAGCTCGATTATTAGCAGACTCGCGCGTGCTGTCCGAATAAAGACCTGTACAGTATATTAGGCACTGGAGAAACTTCGGCTCCTGTCCAGTGGCTCCGTGTTGGTTATTGCATTAGAAGCGCTGTGCTTGTTAGTGAGGGGGTCCTTTCTGCCTGGTGCCTTCTCTAATGAGCCTAAAACATGGCACTAGGTTCCCAAAAAGAGGAGAGGTGGGGGGGTGGGGGGTGTCGCACTGTGCTCTAATGACTTCACACCCCATTAGCTGCTTTGCTTGATACGTCACACCTCATTATGTACGGCAAGCGGCGGTGCATGAACGTGTTAAACATTTCGTTTGGGAGAGCCATCAGGTTGCCTCCAAACTTCCACTCCTTTTTTCACTCTAATGGGGGGGGGGAGCGGTGTCACGTTTGCTTTATTTACCTCTTGTTTGAGCGAGTTAATAATCCACACTCCACCGACAGCCTGGGCCTCAGCGGCGCGGTTCCGGCCCATCTGAACTTTCTCCTTTATTCCATCTCTCTCTCCCTCTCCCTCACTCCCTACACACGGCTTTCTCTCCATCTATCTCTCTCACTCTCTCTCCATCTATCACTTTATCTCTATCCTGTTCTTTCTCTTTTTTTTTTTGCACCTCCAGCAAATGTAAAAAAAAAAAAAACAAAGCTGGTGATCTCAAGACACTATTGTCTATTGTGTCCTCAGTTGCATATTTATAAATAGATTCCGGTGAAGGATGGCCATTGTGGCTCCGAACGGCTCTGGAGCGCTGTTGTTTCTCTCTGCTCCTGTGTGAAATCCCATGTGAGGGGGAAGCTGTTTGTGCGCGGGGCCCCGTGTGTCCTCTGATCACCCAGCGAGGGTCGCAGGAGAGACAGGGAATAAGGGCATCGGAGAGAGAGAGGTCAGGATGACATTGCCTTATAGACAGGAGCAGCTGGTATTCCCACACACGCACACACACACACCAAGGCTTTTTACACGGATTTTACGGGAGAGATGTGGAGGATGGCTGCAGGGAGGCAGTTTTATTTGTATGACTAACCTTGAAGTTCTTCTTTGCTATCTTATATTTTCTCTTCAGCGCAGACCAAATAAATAATTTCCATTGAAAATCGTCTAGTTCATGGTACTGAAACTAGGAACAGGGGTGGAATTCATGTTTGCTTTATTCCGACAACTTACTTCTGCAGTGCCATGCCACAGTTTAGCGTTTGTCGCATCCCCGCTGCAAGGAAAAAAAATCCTCTGCTTCATTTGTTTGTTTGATCAAATACCACAGGCTCACTATGCATCGCGACCTTTGCTTTTCTCAGAGTGATGCGTTTTAATGCCGCACAGTGATGCTTGTGCTTTTGTGTGGCAGTGTGTGGCTTTTTGTTGTGTGAAGAGGACAGCAGGTCTTTATTTGAGGCAAGAAGTTCAGGCCTCCACGCGGAGATTCTTTTTTTTTTCTTCCAATGAAGAGCTTCTTATCCGTTTAAAAATAGTGTGATCAAAAGGAGCTCCTATTGCTGAGCAGAAAATGAGATAATCTCAGTGAGTGAATGTGTATTGTTACAGGAGAAAGGGACTTACTGGGACACATAAATCATGTACAAGATGTGAGTGCATGAAGTGATAACCTTGTCATCTGAAAAATGGTGGCAGCAGAGGGAGTACTGGTCCTCAGTGAGGTCTTTAATGTGGCAGCAGAGGCACTGGTCTTCAGTTAAGTGTGTAATGTGGCAGCAGAGGGAGCATTGGTCCCCAGTGAGGTCTGTAATGTGGCAGCAGAGGGAGCACTGGTCCTTGGTGAGGTCTGTAATGTGGCAGCAGAGGAAGTACTGGTCCTTGGTGAGGTCTGTAATGTGGCAGCAGAGGGAGCACTGGTCCTTGGTGAGGTCTATAATGTGGCAGCAGAGGGAGCACTGGTCCTTGGTAAGGTCTGTAATGTGGCAGCAGAAGGAGCACTGGTCCTCAGTGAGGTCTGTAATGTGGCAGCAGAGGAAGTACTGGTCCTCAGTGAGGTCTGTAATGTGGCAGCAGAGGAAGCACTGGTCCTCAGTGAGGTCTGTAATGTGGCAGCAGAGGGAGCACTGGTCCTCAGTGAGGTCTGTAATGTGGCAGCAGAGGAAGTACTGGTCCTCGGTGAGGTCTGTAATATGGCAGCAGAGGGAGCACTGGTCCTCAGGTGAGGTCTGTAATGTGGCAGCAGAGGGAGCACTGGTCCTCAGTGAGGTCTGTAATATGGCAGCAGAGGGTGTACTGGTCCTCGGTGAGGTCTGTTACATGGCAGCAGAGGAAGTACTGGTCCTCAGTGAGGTCTGTAATGTGGCAGCAGAGGGTGTACTGGTCCTCAGTGAGGTCTGTAATGTGGCAGCAGCGGAAGTACTGGACCTCAGTGAGGTCTGTAATGTGGCAGCAGAGGGAGCGCTGGTCCCCAGTGAGGTCTGTAATGTGGCAGCAGAGGGAGCGCTGGTCCTCAGTGAGGTCTGTAATGTGGCAGCAGGGGGAGAACTGGTCCTCAGTGAGGTCTGTAATGTTGAAAATTGCTGCTGCACTACAGCTTTTTTCCCTTGTTTCTACTTTTTGTTTTTTCCTGGGATGCATCTTGTTGATAGATTTGTGTCAGCATGAGTATGTGTGTGTTTCGGACCAGTGTGTGAGATTGGCTGTGTGTGCGTGTGTGGGTGCTTGCATGTGTTGGAAGAGGTTGGCTGAATCTGAAAGCGTCCTTGATCTGTGGTGCTGTTGAAGGTTAGAGGGTCTGACATGTTTGGTGCTGCGGGGGTTAATACCTCTTTCATGGCTCCGTCTTTGGCGGTCAGGGCTTGACCTCCTCCAGAGGTGGTTAAATGAACTGTCTGGTAGAGCAGTGAGGAGTATCTGGGGTTATAGTGATTGTGTCTGTTGTGTTTAGCCTGTCTAAGCACCACTTAAACTGGGAAAATATTTCTGCAAAGCCCCTTTCTCCTTTTGTTATAATCTAAAGTCTCTTTACAGTCGGCTCTGATGCTATTTAATGAGTGTTAAATTGTTTGAAATTTGGAACTAGGTTTTGAAGCGAGTCCAAATAAATGTGGTAAATAGATTAATATTGATTTTATTTTTGGGAAATGTTTATGGTACTCAGTCGTCTTATTCTCCCCCCGCACTGTCACTTTTTGATTTTTGCCACCCGTTATTTTTTCTCTATGAACATCCATCCCTCTTGGGTGTTTTGTTTTTCCAGGCTGTTACCGGGGCTTTAAAAAAAAAAAAAAACACGTGGTTTCTCTGTGGTTTGCTCTGACCTTCGAGTGCCAGCAGAGATAATGTAATCATGCGGGGGGAAGCGATGCTGTCAAACCAGCATAAACCGCGTTATAGATGCACGCTACGTTAACACGGCAGGCGTCACACACCTGAGTAACTGTGTGTTATTGCCATTACTCCTCCGAGCATCTGGAGGGCTGCGCCCGCTCCAGCCTTCGTCCCTAACATCAGCCGGCGCACACACGTGCTGCAGCCGCTGCCCGAACGGAAAATAACGAGAAAATAAATTTGCGGAGCGCCATAATTGAGCAGCCAGCGCTTTTATTGCTGTAAATTTGAGGTGCCGATCTCTGCGTGTTTCTATGCCTTGTTATTGCTCACGCTGCTGCACGTCGCTGAAATGTTGTAAAGTGCGGATGCCTGCGATGATTTTGGGGTGTTCACCCTAATCAGGGCTGACTGGACTCACAGCCCCGGGTGACTGGGGTTCATCCCTCAGCTCTGGCTGGAAAAAGGCAGCTAATATGCCCTGGAGCTGCTGTAAACCTGTTTGATGTTCTGTTTACAGCAGTTATTACAGGACCAAACACCTTCTGTAGCTGTTGTTATGTGTTAGACTGAACAGAGAGATGAAGCTCTGAGTTGAAATTTTTATTTACGTTTTGAGATGGTCTCAAGTTTCCTCGATCTAGTAGAACGTTGCATTAGTGATTGTCCCGTTTGGTCATAAATACAGTAAGGAGAATGAATGAACAGCAGCATTAATTTATCATTCATTTTTAGGGTGACTGCAGTTTATCAGTTTACCTTGTGTACTTTTGGGGTGTTGTGTGGAGTCAGTGTGGGGGGGGTCAGTGTGTCACAGCTTGCTGCTCTTTAAAGTGTGTGTGACGCCCCCAGCACAGTGTGAGCCCAGCTTACAGACTGACAGCTAATCGGGGAAACGGTGCCCTCTTGCCATGGAGCACATCCCGCTATGTGTCCTGATCTTTGACCTCTGTGCAGATCAAACAGAGAAGAGAGAGAAGCTTTGACAGCTCCTGCTAGCCTTCTACTGCGGTGGACTAACGCTGTGACCTTTGACCCCTCTGCTAAAGGGGGCTCTAAGAGTAAATAGCGAACTGGCAAGTGAAAAAGACGCCCTTGCCCTGGCCTGATGCGCTCGACACTCTCCCTGTTCTGGAACGAACAGAAGCCTCCTGCAGATGGCTCCGTAAAACAGCGCTAATGAAAAAGAGCTCCTGTGCCGCTTCAGCTTAATGAAATAAAAGAACAGAAGTGAGTGAGGAGCTTTGTACTGGATCCACAGATGCACTGCAGCACAAATTATGCCCAGGATTTACTGAATTCTTCTTCTCTTTGAGTCTCATTATTGAGTCCGGTTCACTATATCTCCACCACCACTTCCTTTTGTTTTTATTCCTCTCTCCGTGTGGGTAGAGTGTCAGTGGCGGTGAACATAGTTTTGAGTCTTTGCGCAGAGTAGGATTTGGGCATTGACAGCAATTACAGCCATTAATTAGTACTAATGAGTAGGAGGTTTACACACAGGCGGGGGATGTTTTGGTGGGTTTATGTTTGTTACAGGAAGAGAGGAGGTTTATTCTGCCCTCTTTAAGAAAGCAGCTGATCCCACATCTCCATGGAAACCGCTGCCCTATCCTGCGCAGATGGACCGCTGCTTTACTGCTGCCAGAAAGCGGCCCGCCGAGACAGAGTAAACGACCAATAAACACGACGACCAAAATAAACATCCGACAGCCACAGGGAGAGGCATCGGAACAAACGTTTTCATTATTAGAGGAAACATCTTTCTCTCCTCCCTCTGGTTTTAGCAAATTTCTCTGAGTGCTACCATTCCTGTTTTTCGCCATGTACATCAGAGGGACTGAGTTGACCTTTGACCCCAGGTCAGTGGGACCTTCCAGGCCCCTGTGAGTTTGTGAGCTCTCTTTAATGGGCGGGGCTGAGCCGGGCCGGTGTTCCAAGGTTACCTCAGTCCCTGCGCTGCTGCCCTGTCTCTCTGCTCGGTTCCAAACAGCAGTCTCCATGTGTTCCAGGTGTACGCTGAGCGGCAGATGTGGTTTGGCTTTGCGCCTGTAGTGTTTGGGACGGTGCCTGTGCACACTGGCGAGAGGCACCTTTCATGCTAAAGGTTTTCAAAGCAAAAATGCTCCGAATGTGTCCTTGTGACTATGGCTATTTATGAAGCCGGCTCATTCCAGACACATTCCAGGACCCGAGCCGTCACCCGTTCCTTAGTTTTTAGCAGAAGCCTAATTGGGGCGGAGGGTGTATTTGTTGTCTTTCACAGCTCCTGCAGCCTGGCGTAACTCTTTATATTCGGCACAGCTGCCAGCCTGTTATTTTACATATTTTACAGGGGCCTCAGGTTTGAAACGAGTGTACTTAAAACGGCAGATGAAAGAGTTTGTCTGTTTTCATCGTTTTTTTGTCTGCTTTGTGTGTCCATAAACAGGCTGCATCAACCAAATCCTGCACAGCACCTGGGTGTGTTTGATCATCACACAAATCTGCTTCTTTTACACAAATGAGCAGCTTTCTTTCAGCCAAATAAGAATTACTATGTTTGGTGTTTTTGTAGATAGTATTATTAGTAGTAGTAGTAGTAGTAGTCACAGTTCTGTTAGTAATAGTTGTAGTTGCTGAAATTTAGATTATCTGTGGATTTTAATAGATATTGAATTACTATAAAATAATGCAAAGAATGAAATGCACTGTATATTTTGCCATCTGCCGTACAGACTAGCAGTGGGTAAACTGAGGCCTGTTGAGCTCTTTGAGTGATATTTCCCCACACAGGTTTATTAACTGCTAACTGCAGTGTGCTGCAGAAGCCAAGCATAAATCAGCCTTTTTATGTTTCCAATAACATAGCGCCGATTCTTCCGTGTTGCCAGCAGCGACCTGCTTTGATCGCGGAGCGTAATCCTGATTTAAGGTGTTGACAGATGATGCGCCCAGATTTTTTCTCTGACCCCTCCTTCGCCCGAGCGTGTTGAACAATCGCGGCGTTGTTGGGGGACGTCGTGTTCGTTGGGACGGGGTGCAGCGACTCCTGCTCTAGAATGAGAGGTTGGCAGGGTTCCTGCGGGTGCTGGAAATCTGTGAAAATGTTTTGAATTTAAAATTGCGTTTTCAATGTCTGAAAAGTGCTTGGAATTTGAATGAAGTGCTTGAAACTGCGTAAAATTGTCACGTTAATTGCATTACTTTGATATTAAACCATTAGCTGACAGGGCGGTTCTGTAAATATCTAATTCACTACAACTGTAAGGAGCTGGAGAAGCTTGAAAATACACTTTGAGTACGCTTTAAAGGTATGCGAGTTTGACTTTGGAAACTGTGCAGGAGCCCTGCGTTGGGTGTTTGTTTTGGTGTGGGGGGGTCCCAGTACAGGGGGAGGTGTTCTGCGGGTGTCCCGTCAACTTAATTAATTCATGCGGAAGTAACGACATGAGGCAGTCCAGGAAAAACAGTTCTGCCACACGCCACTGGAGTAATTAACCTCACTGTTTGTAGCAGCCTGGCACTGTAGAACTAGTGTTTTGTTGGTAATTGTGCGCATATTGTTCAGTTTTGCATTAAAAAAGCACTTTAATAAACTGATTTATTGGGAAAAACAGAATATCTTCATGCTGGTTTGATGCTCCCAGAAATTTACATTTTTTACATTTTGGCCTCTCTGATGCTCATGGCGCTAATTACTCGACCCTGTTCATTGATTTATAAAGCAAAGAAAAGCCCAATGATTTACCCCCTAATTCAAACGACTCAACAGTGTGTCTGGTGAAGCCCACTCGGGTCTGGTTTTGTCTGATGAAGACCTGAGTGGTCAGAACTTCACATGTTAAAGTTCTGGGAGCATTGAAGTGGTGAATGGGTAGCTTTTTCTTGGTTGTTTATTTTTCTTGTCCTGTACTAGTGCCTGAATCAGGTTGCATGTGCACACTTCTTACACTTTTTCATCATAAAACCTAGTTATTGTACATTAAATTGCAGGGGGAAAAAAAGGAGTTGAACGTATGACTCTTGGTTTCATTTTCACATTTTATTGGTTTAGTTGGTCTTGAAAAAGATGAACTGTTACAAAGCATTCTCATTTTCATAAGTATAGGCCTTATTTACCACAAAAATCCAGCAATGGTCAAATTACATGAAGATGGAAGAAATTAGGAAACCACAGTCTTGCGGGCTTATTTTGTTATATTGTAGAGCACGTCCACACTATAAAGCCTATATTCATTCATTGGCCCAAAAGTTTTGAAAGTCCATTTTGTATGTGCTCCTCCGGGAGGTTTTCTTTTTTTTTTTTTGAAGGGCTACAGATGAATTCTAACTTTGATAGCTCTGATCTGTAGTGCTAAACATACTGAGTTATATAATACGGCGAGTGCACACAGAAATTAAATATAGCAGTGTTCTTCAAGAAGAAAATACACATTGTTAAGTCGAGAGCCTATTCCTTTTTCTGCAGAGTTTAGTTCTGATGGAGAGAGCGAGCCAGATGAGTCATGTGTGGTTGTATTAAATGTTATAGCAGCCATTTAATGCTAATGTGCTGATGTGTTCCTCATTTTCTCACTCTGCGCTTCTGGGTCTCAGTTTTTAGGCTTTGCTCGTCCTTTTTTCCTTCTTCGATATTGTTGAAGATCAGAGGTGAGCAACAAGGGCCGTATCTGTTCCTGGCTTTCACACAACTAAAGGATAAGAAAACAATTTGATATCTTTCATATTAAATCGATGGATAAGTCATTTAACGTAGTGTTTTGCGTTTTCAAACTATATTTACACACGCGCAGCCATCAGCACAAGGGATATTTCTAAAAATAAAAGTACAAAAAAAATGCACATTTAATCGGCAATTGAAAGAGCGTATGTTCTACAGCAAGGGAATACATTTTCAAGCCTGAGTAGCTAAGCTTAGTGTTTGGCTACCTGTCCACTAGTCAGCATCACATGTAAGCTTGTCCGTGCGACCTGCTGGAGCGGCAAATACCAGTTTCATCTGTTATGGGCTCGTCTCGACTGACAGTGCGCTACACTAAGTTTCCGAGATGGGATTCACTAAGGCCCGCCTCTTGACCGAAGATAAACCATTAGAAGTTCAGCATGAGACTGCCCTGAGATGAGTGGATGACACATGAGCTGCGGAGCGTTGCACTTATGGACAAGTGCTACTGATTCGCCATAGCTAAAGCTGATTTTGCGACATGGGGAAAGGGGGGGGGGGGGCCTCCACGATTCTGATAGGCACAACGCCAATGTTCACACCTACCTCTGGCCTTTAATTAGCTTTAATAGCGAAACCATTAATGAAATCCTACATTTCAGCTGCATTACTTGGAAAGCCCATTAATGACCGCCTTAGACTGCTCATGTCCCTAAATGAAACATTTTGCTCTTCTAATCTGGTTCACTCGTTGGCTTGTCGAATTGCAGATGAAGCCAGGATAATTGGTGGAAACAAAAACGAGCATACAAGTCTGGCCCTCCAGCACTGGAACTGCCTGTGCTGGTGTGGAGTGGGAATAGTTCACAGATATCCTCATCATGGTACCTGTGATCAGATTAGCATCACTACCACGTTTTGAGAATCAATTAAAGACGTCTTTGTATGTGTGACGTTTGAACTTATTTGAGGGTCATTCCACAGTATTTTGCATGTTACTAAAACGACACTGAGAAACTTAAGGAGGGCACGAATTGCAATTTATTTGTGAACACCTACAAGGGATAATGTCAGGATAAAGTTTACTCTTAGTTTTATTCATAATACTACTTTGAACACTTCAGATTTATATCAGTCATGAATGACTGGGAATACCATACAGTTGTGGGATGACATCAGAGCATTGAATATTTTTGGTACACAATTTTTGTTTTGAAATGTCTCTGAATTGCCTGTTACTTTGGCCCTCTTAGTTACTCCTGCTGTGACATAGCGTGCCTAGATAATTAATGCGGATGTTAATATGGAAATAACTTCCTCCCTTTGTGAAATTTTGAAAGAAATCAGAGAAGTTCTGTTGTGGGGACGACACATTTTGTCTAAAATACTGTGGAATGGCCGTAGATCTGGACTAAGGCCGCTAGCACTCTCAGCCCCACCTGCGTGATCTGTTTTAGGAAACATCAGGCGCTCCTGGTCAGCCAGGAACCATAGGGGTTGTACAGAGGTCCCTCACCCTCCCATTACTAAGCGGCTCCACGGACACCAACCATTCACCGGTCTGAGGTGTGTGTGTGTGGGGGGGGGGGTCTAAATTCAGTAATATGTACATTGTGGGGCAGCGGTGACCCTGCTCTCATTGGGTCATTAGCGGTAACGCTTTTGCCCAAAAGAATGGGGTGACGGTAAGCGAGGCGGAGAGGTCGGCTGCGGCCCCGGGGGACGTGGGGGATCGGGGATTACGGCTGAAGGTAATGGGGTCCTGGGGCCCTGCTAGGCCTCCGACACGAACCCCCTTTAAATCGGCCCCTCTCTCTCCCCCGCACCCTACACCCATCCACCGTACCCTTTACACAGAGGGGACAGCAGAGGAGAGGGCAGGTTTGTTGTTTAAAGACGGGGGTGTTTCAGGAGGCAGTTTGTGTGATGAATTAGAACTGAAATTACATTTCTGCTCCCCAAACAGAGAGAAAGCCGGGGCGCGCGTGTGTGTCAGCAACAGACACATTGTTGGAGTCGTTTGAATTAGCGGGTGAATCATTGGGCTTTTCATCTCTTTGTGAACCGATGGACAGGGTCAAGTAATTTGCAGACTTAAGCATTTTAGGTCAAGCAATTTATGGAATAATTCAGTGTGAGATTATGAGCTCACCGGCCCTGTTTATTTGTGTCTGTGCATCTGCTCTCCTTTAGCCTTTTCCTGCACTGAATTCACCCTAAACTTTCTAAAGTGCAGAACTCAAAACAGCAGGATTCATGCTGCTTCAAAAGCTTGTGTGTGTGTGTGTGTGTGTGTATATGCTGGGGAAATCAGCCCGGCAAAGTTCCTTAGGTCGCATCAGATTCGTTCATCATCCTAAGAGGTAACTTTAATCTTAAATTTCATCTCCTTAAACACTACAAACTCTCTGGTCACTGTCAGTTGAAAAATTGGTATTCATTATCCTCTTTAAAAGTCGTGTAATTCTCTTTGAAGTCAGCAGATGAAAGAGGCACAGGAAGCTTGTCAGACTGCCGTTTGGTGTTAGGGTGATGGTGATGTTGGTCTGTGCTGATTTTACCATGACGAAAGACAGTGAGTGAAACATGTTTGAGAACTTACTGCTGTGTTTTTGAAACTTGATGAATCGATGACCAAGCGCAAATGCTCAGTTCTTTTGAATTAGAGGAATTATTTGGTGGATAAATGTCCTGGCTTCACCCCCTCATTCTGTAACTCCTTTGAACTTTCAATCAGGGGTTCGTGTCACGCAATCCTGACCTCACAGTCAAAGAACTGGAACAAAAAACTTGGTCAAAACTCACGTTTTGCAATATGCCTTATTGAAAACAATTGTATTAATTAGCGTGTTTCGATTTCAGTAACTGAGCTTTCATCCACAGTTACGGCTCGTACTGTCTTAAGCAATACATTGGCCTACTTACATAATTCCAGGTTGAGCCGTGTTTTGAGGTTATGTCGCACGCAGTGATGGTAAGTGACGTAAGCATGTTTCATGCGTTACGTGACCCGGGTCGTGTTTCGAACATAAAGGCTTACATCAGGGTTTCATAAGCCCGCAGTTTCTATTAAATGATCAAGAACTTTCAGTGCCTCATAGTGCCGCAACCTTTGCATGAGTTTTGTTCTTTTATGTGGAATATTTTTTTAAGGTCAACAGAATCAATAATAAACCACTTTTCCATTAATTCTCCAAACTAAACACTGTAGACCTACTTCGCATACATGGGATGCTATTGAATGAGGCTAAATCTTCATGCTAAATATGTGCCAACCTGAACTGTCCTACATCATGTATCTTGTTCCTGTCGACCTACATTTTTATGCCACTGCTGTATAAGGTATATGACTGGGGGCTTATAGGTTTACTGTCTGCGTGCGTCCGTCTGTCCGCACATACGTCCGTCCCACCTGATGGGGGATGTTGTGTATCCTCCTCTCCTCAAAAACCAGTGAACAAAATTCATTGTAGGGATTCTAAAGGTGTGCACCTCATACTTTTTTCCATTTTTGTTTTTAATTTTGTCCATTTTTATTCAATTTTGCACACTTAGGGCCTGATTTACTACACCTTTAGCACATGCAAAATCTTTTTGCTCGTGCAAAACCAATAACATTGCCACTGATTGGTGCAAGGCAAGTACCCTGGCCAATCATGGGCAATATTATTGGTTTTGCACGGGCAAAAACATTTTGAAATGTGTGAAAGGTCTTAGTAAATCAGGCCCTTAGAGTAAGAATTTTACCTAACAGTAGTGAGGGCATACTTGTTGAAAGACACAGTTTTTTCCTGTAACTGCCTGCTTTTGTGGATAACTTGTTAATTTCCTGTGAAAGCAGATCAGGCAGGAATCTGTTCAGGGGTCTGTAGTTGTGTGAAAAACTGAGCGTGTGAGAGGTGTCCTCTGTCCTGAAACAGGCAGTTCTGTCGCCTCAGTCCACCCAAGGACAGAAGGCGTAATATGCTTTATGGATCCCTGTGCCGGATCGTGAGTTTTTAAAAAAAAATGTGACGTGCTTATTTAAAGACAGAAAGACAAATGGGCAAACAGGCCTCTGCCCTGATCCATCATTTCTGTCTGATGTCGTTCTGTGTGGCCTTAAGAAAATGACTTCAGTTCCAGCACTGCACTCTTCACAGCTATTTCTCTTATTGAGGCCATCGGCCTACGTGTAGGAGGTGTAAAATTACAAAGGAGAAGTTGCATGTTGAATATATATTAAGTGGCATTAATAATGCAGGGTATTTTTAACGAAAGAATACATTTTCCCTCCAACATTTAACAAGTGAGAAAAGCCGCCTTAATCAATGCATTACTTTTAAAAATTTCTACTAATAGGAGACATAAAGGAGCAGAAAGGTCATGGTGGTAATAGAGTAATCTCAATTATCAGGGCCGATCGCCAGGCCTCCATTTCCCATCCTCACGCATGCACTGCGCTCCATGTGATCCTCCAAATGTAGTTATAAAGCAGTGTTAAATTTATTAATCATTTAATTAGCTAAATGTTCCTGCAACTACGGCCGAGATGAATTGCGTGTCACTTTCTAATGCAATTTGCCTCTGGGAGAGAGAGAGAGACAGAGCTGAGGGTTGAGCGAGAACCATGCTGCATGTCAAGCGATACCTCAGCCCCACTCCTCGAAATCTGCACCTCGTTCCTGAAGAGGGGGCAATGTGTTACTATTGATTTCGCTCAAAGCCCTCACTCCCCAAAACACTGCCTCCCATTCACATTGGAGGGTTAATCCACACCCTCATCAGGCCTGTGTTCTAGCCACATTCACCTCTGTGATCAGTGCCACTGTGTGACATCCTCAGAGGTCACAAGCCCTTTTCCTGCAGATCTAGAGTCCTGTAGGGTTTCACTCCAGCCCTAACCGACCACACCTCACACACATGCGGGAGATACTGATCTGCTGCTGATTAGTAGTCAGGTGAGCCAGATTAAGGTTGCAATGAGAATCTACGGGACCATATATAACAGGGCAGATGGCCACTTGACTTTATCCCGATTTCCCCACACCTTGGCCATGAACATTTAAGCTTTTGAAGTTCATGTTGCAAGTGGTCACATTCTCTCAGTTGTTGGTTTTTGTCAATCTGTACTTGCAGAAAAAAAAACCCCACTAGTTCCCTCACTATATTAAACAACCTATTTTTGAAACCAAGCTTTGCTTGTGTTTATCTTTGTACATACAGAAGTACGGAGGGATGCATTGGACTCTTGAAAATCCCACACTGGTGAGAGGTCTGATGGAGTTTCCTGCTCTCCCAGCTCTCTTTTATGGAGTTGCGTCTTGTATTCACCTCTTTTCCTGCGGTAAAGATTTACTCTGTCCAACTCACTCAAGAGAGCACCACACTCACTCTCCGGGGCTCAGCGTTAACAGCGATCGTAGCCGCAGCGTCTTTTCTGGAATATTTTAAACCGTCTGCGAAGCCGAGCGAAGTGCAGATGTGATCTGTGTTATATGAGCCGGCCGTCACTTCACAATTTGATTTGATGCGATTATGTATTGATTTTATTCATGTTGGGCCATAATGTATTGGATATTAATTTATTTAGCGCCTGGTATGGATCGTATGGCTTGAGGGTCAGAGTAATAACCTCAACCGCTATCAAACGGGTGATGCGGGGCGGAATGCTGGGCGAGCTTGATGATTGGTTATCGGTGGACTGTAGAGGGAGTGGTTCATTTAGTCTAAGAGATGGCGTGATTACATGATTATGGAGAACATTCAGTACTATCTCAGTCGGAGGTATAGAGACAAGCCGGTGTGATTGCTGTAGTGAGTATACACTGTACAGTGCCCACTTTTGTGTCCTCATGGGTACAGAAGGATGACTACCCTCTTCACTGAATCTCACTGAACTCTATGTATTTAAGCAATCTTCATTTATTCTCTGTTGGAGCTCTTTCTGTGTATCCCTAACTAAGCCTAGAATCCTTTATAATGAAAGCAGTACATTTAAATCATTAGAAAAATGGCTTCCGTTGACAGGGAATCTCCATGTTGAGGTCATGGATTGTTCTCAGATGTCTGGTTACGCCGTCATCAAGGATCAGGTTAACGCTCGTGAGCTTGAGTTTTGCAGAGCAAGGAACTCTGAAAGGACAAGGGTAAAAGAAAGAAGTAAATGTGAGGTTGAAATGGAGCAGAGCGAGTACCTCCACCCCACCGTCTCCTGTGCGTTTGCATTGTCTGGAGACATGATGCGCACCCTGTCAGGAGGAGGGTGCCATGCTGTGGAGTTGATTCTTGCCGTATTTCTCAGAGACGGCGACTCTGCGCGCGCTGAGGGCTCGTGAAGCAGGAGATCAAATCTGGCAATTAGCAAAGTTCAGGCATAAATTATACCGAGCTAACGAACCACACCGACAGCGGCCAATTAAAAAAGCAGTGAATGTCACGCGCTCATATGAAGGGTATGCGTTTACGGGGGATGGGATGGGGGCTATGGGGGTAACGGATAAACAAGGTTACGGCAGAAGTGCTGTGGAAGACTTGAGCTCGTGCAAGATATCATTCAGTGTCTTTTGAGCGGTGTCTGCTCTGCTAGCATTCCTTTGGGTTGGGCTGAACTGGTCTTGGATGCTTCCTAAGACAGTAGACCCTGAATACTCCCATGATGCTGCATTGGGGTGCACCACACGACTCTGTGTTCAGAGCACCCTGTTCAGCACAGTGGATCCCGCGCTCATGAGATTTTAGTATGGTCTTAATTAATCTGCTCACCTGAGCTGATTGGGACCTGCCCCGAGGCATAGAGAGTTTACGGGTGGAACTAATGAAGTTCACAGTGCAGCTCAAACTCCCGCAGACCTCTGAGCCGTCCCAGCAGTCCGCCATTTATGGCCCTTTGTTTGATGCTGGTGGGTGCACGCGTGCATCTGTCTGTGTGTATCTATATGCAAGTACGTGCATGTTTGTGTGTGTGTTGATGTCTGTGTGTGTGCTTGTGTATGTTAGTATGTGTGCGTAGTGTGTATGCTTGTGTGAGTTTGTGTGTGTGTATATGTGTGTGAGTGCAGGTGTGTGAATGTGTGTATACGTGTGTGTGTATAATGGGTCAATGACAAATAAGCCTTTTAAATTTTTTTTTTTTTATAAATCTTTAAAAATGTACAGAATACATTTATTTGAAGTTGGAAGAGTGTGTTTAAACAAATCTTAATGGTTGCACCAACCACCTTTGGGGCAACCAAAAGATTCTTGAAAGAAAACACACTTCCCTCTTTTTTTTCTAAGTGATTTTTTCAGTAAGTATACCTGAGAGTGTCTACTCTGCCTAAAACATTACTATTTTGTAGTTGAGCTTGGTATTAAAAGTAACTTATGGATTCTTTATTGTAGGGGGCGGGTATTTTGGTTTTCCAAACAATTTAAGAACAATTAAACTATTAAACTTTGTTTATTTGAAAGGTTTTTAATATAAAATTCTGCCCCCATATTAATATTATATTAATTCATATTTTAAATTGCATATTTAATACATTTCACATAGTGTTAACTTGCTCGGACGGTTGCGCCACCGGACATTTTTAGGGTTTGAGATGGCAAAACATAAAATATATATCATTTTTATGATGAACTGGAAATATTTTCAAATTAAATAGGTTTTGTAGAATAAAATTATGCTTATTATGAATCATTTAAAATTCTTTTAAACCAAAGTAGTGCACTCGGACAATGTCACGTCATTGACCCTTATGTGTGTGAGGGCGTATATGCGTGTGTGTGAGTGTTCATGTTTGTGTGCGTGTGTGTGTGTGGATGTGAGCGTGTTTTGAGTTTGCGCGTGTATGTGTATGTGTCTACACATGCGTGTGTATGTTTGCATGAGTCCGTGTTGGTATATACTAGTGTTACTGCATGTGAGCATGTGTGCGAGTGTCGATGTCTGTGTGCTTGCGCGCGTGTGTATGTGTAGAAGTGTGTTTGGGGTGTGTGTGCCTGTCCGTCTCCAGTCACACAGACATCATACAGCATGCACCTCTCCTCTCTCATAGATTGTGCTGCTATAAAGGTGGGAGGGTGCAGGATGTCCACTCGTCTAAAGAGGAAATGAATACCTGCAGATCAATTCTATCTGGCATGAATAAAATAAGTTGATGTAATTAGTTATTGGTCGATGGGTCATTGATTTCTCTGTAAATAAGAGGTTTGTGCTACAGCTCAGCCTTTCTTACGCTTTCCGGTTTCGTGGAAATGGACTTGAATCAGGACCAAAAGCACAATGTGCACCTTTTGGCACCAGTATCCATTTAGCACTTCAATTCAGTACCCTTATCATCGAGGAAGGAATGCCTGTACAGTAATAGATTTGTATTTGGACATACATGATGCTGTATTATCGGCTGCCTAAGATTATATTATATTTATCTATCGTAAGCATTCAGACCCATTTGCTGTGATTGACACTGCATCATACGGCATCCAGCAGGTCTAAAGCAAATGCTCAAAACGCCTCAGGAAACATCTCTTGTTAAACATTCCTGTATAAAACTACAAACAGGAACAAACAAAATTGCTGTGATGTCTATTGATAATAACTAATTATGTTGAACCTTTTCAGTTGCAAGATAAAAATAGCATACGTAAATGAAGACCTGGTGGCTAAAAGTACTTCAGTCACATTTTTATACAATTAAAGATTATGATGAAAATATGTTGTATTTGTCTAGCCAAGGCTGCCCTGGGAATATTGTTTTCAGAAAAGGTGCCCAATTCTCTAACTCCAGTATGGAGACAACAGGTAATAGTAGTCTGGTGCACAAGAAGTACATAATTCTGGTGCTTTGCTCCTAGAAGTGCCTTAATTAGGAAAGACCAATATGTGATTTACAAGCAGACTGGCAGAGGATTGAGAGCCTTGTCAGGTTGTATCTAAGAGACAGGAAGAAAAGATGAACACCTGCTAAATGGAAAAAAGAACAAGATTAAACGTTAACTGTAATCTATTCAATATGCCTTTCATGTTCTTGATACTCATGTGTGGTAATATTCTAAGTGATATTGGCACTCTAGAAGCACTCATCCAATAATTCTGCGCGGTCATTTTGCAGGCCTATGGTGTGCTAATTCAGTTAGATACAAATATCTAAGACCAGGACCTGTCTGTGTTTCTGAATATCTGTCTGACTCACTGTCTTTCCAAAAATATTATATCACTGCTCAAAAACATCAGAATTTTAATTGGCGGATTTTATGGAATTGTTAAATTTTTAGACACTGTTCTCTCAGAATAGACATTTTGTGTTTTAATTCTTTTTGCACCAGGGTCTTCAGCTGAATTAAAGAATGCTGACTGAGAATTCAGAAAAACTTCAGAAAATGTACTCAAGAAAGGGTTAATTATTAGCTATTTTTGCTGAACTCTTTTTAATGTCCTTTGCCTGAATTGCCTTAATGTTCTATTTTCAATAATTCCCTGTTGGGGTTGTTATTGTAAAATCAGCATTGGACTGTTTGCTGAGGAGCAGTTTAATCTCATGCTCTCGATCTCACACCTCAACGAGACAAAGATACAGATACATCTTCATAGAAATGCTGAAAGCGCATTGTACGCAAACGTCTAGCGTCAGATCTTGCGAAGTTGCAGCGGCAGTGGGTTTCGAGATAGAGGTGCTGCAGCGTGGCATAGTGTGCTGTCGCCAAAGGCCTCAAACTTCACAGGGGGCTGTGGTGGGCGGCTCCGCATTTCGCCATATACGGGCCATTTGATGCACAGAGGTCGTGGGGGGGGGTTGCCGTGTTTCTGTGGTAGGAGGCAAATGCTGCCGAACCCCCCGCCCCCTTCCAAACATCAATAGTGCTAATCTGGCCTCCCATCATGCACCTCTGACAGTCAGAAGAATAGAGTAGAGGGCGGGGGCCCTTTAGGATGACACTGAAGGTGACCCCAACCCCCCATTCCCCCCCGCAGCTGTAACCTTGAGCAGAAAAGTTGCACTTTATTAAAATGAATCTGTATAGCAGGGAGCGTCCTGACAGCGGTATAATTAAATATCGGAGCGTCAGCGCTAATTTATTCCGCCGGCGTTCCGGTGGTCAGGGAATGTCGTGTCGCTGTGGGGGTTCGGTGGGGGGGGGGGGTCAGCGGGCTCTCCAGAGCTGGTGCGTCCGAGGACAAGTCCGGGTCTAACCCCACCCGAAAAACACCCCCTCCCTGGATTGGCGGAATGCCCCTGAACACAGGATTTTACCCAGGTGGCTATGTGTGACTCATTCTGAGTGTGAACCCCGACTCCCCGGGACCAAATCACCCCAAAAACTGCACTGCAGCTCCTCCAACATGGCCTGCTGTGGAGAAGCCTGACCTTCATGACAGATGAAGACATCCCCACCCATTATAAGGCTCACCTCTGGCAGTTACGGAGTCCTGCTCTTCACCCCAGCTGGAGGTGGTCGGAGGCTATTTGTTGAACGTGGAAGAATTTCTGTGGCTTGACAAATCATCCTGTGCAGATGACCCCTGACCCCACCCAACAGGTAGCCAATTATCAGGCCGCAGTCTGATGAGGCTTGAAGCTGTGTCTGTGGACATTGCGTCTCACTCAGCTGTTTAATTAATGCGCCACCCAAATTAGGAGAGGACCCAAACCCTGGCTCTAAACCTTGCCTTTTTTACGACCCTGTGAGAGTCCCGTCTTAATGAAATTCTGTCTCTAATTCCACTACACTCCCCCTGAGATTTTCAGGACAGTTTATTTTCTCCAATACGGGCGAAGGACTGACTCTGCTGCGGTGCTGTTGTTTGACTCTGGGTCATTGACTTGCTATTGAAACACAAATATATCGCAGCTACTGTAAGCACGATTTCACCGCCGCCTGACAAGTAACTGCTTGCGTCTGCCTAAAAGAGGTCATTTCAATACCCAGCTTCGCTCTCGTTTGTGACATAAATTTTCTTTGGAGCATGGCAAGCTGTCTTCCAATGTGTTTCTCTATGGCAGTAACACTTGTAGACGCTTGTAATAATAGTTAGGGCTGGATTGGCTGCCTACAATGAAGCGAGTATCCAACCGTAGGTTATTTCACATGATAATTGATGCTGTATGATATTATTCTGCTCTTTTTATCGGCTGTTTTTTTCCTGCAGTTGTTCTTTGTCATGTTTCACAAGATATTATGTTCATTAACAAAATGCATTCACTCATTTATGCATGTAATGTAGCTACCATATAATATGGTTATGTGGACCACTTTGGAGGAATCAAGGGTCATGATTACAGAAGGAAAAATGTGCAGTGTGTATAAATAAACTGCAACATCACAAGGCATTTTGCTTTGCTGTGATGTTTACATTTCACCCTTGTCTGAGTTAATGAGGAGTGACGCGCACATTGTGTCGTGTAGTTAAGCGAAAAACCCTTTTAATACACTCCGGAGAGTCCGGTCACGAGCTTATTACTTTCATAGTGTGATGGAAACAAATAAAAACAGGAACTGGTGCTTAGAAGCTGGACATCAAGAGCTTCCTGGGAGCAACGTGCTAACGGACTAATGCAGTAGAGTTTAAACGTGCAGTGTGTGTGCGTTCAAACTCGGCGGGCGCTGCACCTATACAGACTTGCACTCTAGCCCGTGGACGAGGTGCTGGCTTTAGATAAACGAAAGGGCGGGGTGAATCAGTGAAAGGATTTAGATTAAATTTTTGCCTGGGGGAGCTGCGTTGACTCCAACATTTATTTCGGTCCTCATGTCTGCCGTCTACTCTAAATGCAAAGCCGTCGCCGGCCTGCTCGCTCGCACCCCGTCCCGACACCCTCATTACTCCCTGGAAAAAAGCGCTAAGTAGCTAGACAAGCTCGGCTAGTCACAGGGTATTACTCTGTCATAGCGGGGGAGCGCGGCTCACAGTCACCCCGACAAATTGCTGCACGGCGGCGCTCTGGCGCGGAGGGGAACGGGGTCATAACTCAGCCCGCGCTCGCCTCGCTCTCCTACCGCCTTCATAACCAAGGTCACTCTAATCAACTCAATTACCAGTCCTCTCGGACATTTTCATAATGTTTTCTGCAAGTCGCTCTCCTGTGAAAATGACACAGTCTTGGCAAATTAATATCATTACTATCGGCGTTTAATGGTGCAGCAATACTTTTTATTTAAAACTGCTCGATGGACGACCTCCGTAACTGGGAAATGACTGAGTGAGTGTTGAAGGGAAAGAGAGAGGACAAACGAGAGAAAGAGAGAGAGAGAGACAAAGAAATTGGAGGTATGTGGGTGCGCATGTCATTCCCCTTTGACCGACAAAACATTTAAAATTCTAATGCTCGTTTCATCTTTTTAATGAAAATTTGACTGTAAATTTTACAAGCATGTTTCTATTTTCTGATTGAAGTCACCCCATCAGTATCTTTAACGCTTCTCGCAATCAAAAGACATTTCTGTCGCCATTGGCTTACCGATGAAGCGACATTATTTAAACCCTTGCTGAAGTCTTTATTGTAACCACTGATATGGTTAATAAACAGTTAATACATAAAAATTGTAATTCGATTTTAAGAGGAATTGTTGTTACATTATTTGCAGTTTTTTGGTTTATTCATAAAAAAATTGAGTGGTACTGTGTAGCTGGGAGAAAATCGACCAGTAAAAGGGTTAAATGTATCCGCTGCTTGAAACCCTTTAGGCAGCTGGAAAATCCTCAAAGCTCTTCTCTGCAACAGTATGTCTGATCTCACTGATCATTTTCATAATAAAAACACCATTTTCCCTCAACAATGATGGCAATAATGGCACTTCATCTGCGGTAATTTTGCTCAATTGTTGAACATTGTGTTGTGACAATATTCACATCCTTCTAGCTATGAGTGGCACATTATATGAAGCGTCTCTGACACCGACTAACAATGGGAGGTTTGGTAAACCCCATTAATACAGTCTGCTCATAATTTCATAAACCTGACTGTTTTGCATTATTGTCTGTATCACAATGTATGTCTGGGGCCTCGCATTCAAACGAGAGCTTTGTTTGCCATTGTGTGCTTTTCTAACAGTGCATGAGGAGTGATTGATAAAGCACGGCATTGTGCGAAAACGCCGGATCATCTGTTCTGTGTGCGATGCCAGCCTCGGCACCGCGGTGAGGTCCGGCCGTGCGTCTTGTTAACGCGGGTTCTGATGTTCTCACACCTGAGCTCTGAGCAGATGCCGCGCCATAAAACACAACAACGGACAAACAAGTGTCAGAAATCAGGTCACGGTGAGGAAGCGCTGTAACTCTGCGCTGTGAACTCGGGAGCTCTGGCGGTGAAACCGCTAAAGATCGCGCTGACCGTCCCCTCTGCACTGCGCGGGCGACAGAACACCTGCCGCACGGTCGATCTGGACACAGCTTTGCGTATTTTCTTCCTCTTTCACTCATAGTGAGAACTTGTCGACTTCTTGGCCTTTTCAAGGCCAGGCTGAGTTAAACAAAATGTGCAGATTGATATCACTGTGCTCACTCCTGTACCCCTGCACATAAACTCAGTCTGTTTCAGCACAGAACGCAGAACCCGGAGGAACCCTGTGCTCCCCTGTGTTCCACCTCTATGACTGTTTACCTGCATCTGCATCAAATCAGCCACAGAAGACCGGAACGCATCTGAGCATTTCTTGCAAATTTTTGGGTGCAACACTGATCTGTTACGCCAAATATCGTCTCCAGTCAGTTCAGCTTTTATGGTGGGCTTCAATCTGTTTCTGTTGAAGTTCTCATGGTAGATTTTGTTTGTTCAGAGTGTAGAGCTAATTTCTAGGACTGTGGGTACCGTGCATGAAGTTGGAGGAGTGGATTCTGGAGCCAGTTTTTATTTTTGAGTGCAAAAGGGAAATGTTATGAATCCTGCTGATTCATGTCAGTGAAGCATATTTGGACTTTTTGACCTTGAGCCCAGGAGTGGGGTTTGCATACTTTTATTTCAGAAATTTTACAATTAAGTTCCATTCTATCATTTCCTTCGTACAAGTTCTATATTGGGTGGAGAAAAGAACATTTGGCATAAATGACAGGAGTTTAGCCTACATGAAAGGTCTCTTTAAAGAGGACCGCACTGCCAATAAACTCACTCCTGCTCATGTATAATTCACCTCTCTGTATGAATCCCTGTTCAGGTACTGCTGCTGTAGAGCAGCTCTCAGCCCATTTTCAAATGCAGAAAAGCCCTTTGAAATCTCATCCTCATGCAAGATTTCTCCCCTTTTTTTACTACCAATTTTAATGAATAGATGTCCAATAAGAGTTTTTATTGTCTTAGCATATGTTGCTTTTATTAGATGAAAATAATTACGTTCTACGGATCACCTCGGAAGTCCTTTTGGAAGATAAAAATGAGATAGTTTCACAGTGGCTGCGCAAGTCCTTCTGCGCCGGGTCATTTTCCCCTTCGGTGCTCCTTGTCCTAACCCCCTTCCCCCCCGACTGCACACACACACACACACACACACACACACACACCCCCCTTTTGGCTTGACGTTGAAGTGTGACAGGAGACACTTGAGGACTGACACATGCTTGATGTTATCAGAGCAGGAGAAAGCTGCAGCTCTGGGCTGATGACTGATTGTCAGAAGAACATTGTTTATTCCCCGCTGAGCTCCAGCGCTTCCCTCCTGCAGCCGCCCTTCGCTTTGTTTTCCAGTTATTTTATAAGGGCCGCCGACCGACGCCACTGACTGCTCTGACAATGGCAGCCCATTACTGAGCCGCCAAATGGAGTCCAGAGCGGCTTTTAATTAACCTCACCACTCGCGGGTGCGTCTCAGATCCCCCTCTACAGAACCGCTCCTCTCTCCAATACGTCTCTCTTCAGGGGTGTAAACAGGGCACGGTCATCTCCAGAAATGCTTCTGTATTTGTGTGTGTCAACATGTGTGTATATGTGTTTGTGTGTGCAAGTGTGTGTGAATGTGCGTGTTTGTTTATTCATGTAGGTGTGTGTAAGAGAGTGTGTATGAATGTCTGTGTTTGTTCTTGTGGTAGAGTTTATGTGTGTGAGTGAGGGTGCATGTATGTGTATGTGTATGGATGTGTGTGTAGTGTACGTATGGAGATCTGCAATTTCCTGTGAAGTGTTCAAACTTCACGAGATGCTTGTTGAATCGCTTTTGTCTCATTTCTCTTATTTCAGAAGTGCGTCTACATCTTGCCTTGTATTGTCAGTAAAAAAAATGGTCTTGACGTTTCCAGCGTGCAGGAGGGCTTGTGTTTTACAATGTTTAACACCCGTCTCAAGCTGCCGTGTAGCAGGGGGCTGGATGATGCTTGTGTGGGTGTTATTTACACTGTGTTTGTGGCACTGTGCAGCATGTGGGTGTTGTTAGCACTGTGTTCAGGAGCTATGCAGTGTGCCGGTGTTATTAGCACTGTGTTCGAGGTGCTGTGCTGGGTGCGGGTGTTATTAGCGCTGTGTTCGGGGTGTTGTTCAGGGTGTGGGTGTCATTAGCACTGTGTTCGGGGTGCTTTGCTGCGTGCGGGTGTTATTAGCGCTGTGTTCGGGATGTTGTGCAGGGTTTGGGTGTCATTAGCACTGTGTTCATGGCACTGTGCAGGGTGCGGGTATTAGTGCTGTGTTCGTGGCGCTGTGCAAGGTGCGGGTGTTATTAGCGCTGTGTTTAGGGTGCTGTGCAGGGTGCGGGTGTTATTAGCGCTGTGTTATGGGTGCTGTGCAGGGTGCGGGTGTTCTTAGCGCTGTGTTAGGGGTGCTGTGCAGGGTGCGGGTGTTACTAGCGCTGTGTTTAGGGCGCTGTCCAGCGTGTAGGTGTTATTAGCGCTGTGTTCGAGGCACTGTGCAGTGTGTGGGCGTTATTAGCGCTGTGTTCGGGGCACTGTGCAGTGTGTGGGTGTTATTAGCGCTGTGTTTGGGGTGCTGTGCAGCATGTGGGTGTTATTAGCGCTGTGTTCATGAGCTGTGCTGTGTGTGGGTGTTATTAGCGCTGTGTTTAGGAGCTGTGCAGTGTGCAGATGTTATTAGCGCTGTGTTCGTGGCACTGTACAGGGTGCGGGTGTTGTTAGCGCCGCGTTAGGGGTGGTTTGCAGGATGCAGGTGTTATTAGCGCTGTGTTAGGGGTGCTGTGCAGGGTACGGGTGTTATTAGCGCTGGGTTTAGGGCGCTGTCCAGCATGTGGCTGTTATTAGCGCTGTGTTCGGGGCACTGTGCAGTGTGTGGGTGTTATTAGTGCTGTGTTCGGGGCACTGTGCAGTGTGTGGGTGTTATTAGCAGTGTATTTGGGGTGCTGTGCAGCATGTGGGTGTTATTAGCGCTGTGTTCATGAGCTGTGCTGTGTGTGGTTGTTATTAGCGCTGTGTTCAGGAGCTGTGCAGTGTGCAGATGTTATTAGCACTGTGTTCGTGGCGCTGTGCAGGTTGCGAGTGTTATTAGTGCTGTGTTTGTGGCGCTGTACAGGGTGCGGGTGTTGTTAGCGCCGTGTTAGGGGTGCTGTGCAGGGTGCGGGTGTTATTAGCGCTATGTTCAGGGCACTGTGCAGTGTGTGGGTGTTTTTAGCACTGTGTTTTGGGCGCTGTGCAGCGCGGTTGTTATTAGCCCTGTGTTTGGGGCACTGTACAGTGTGGGTGTTATAAGCGCTGTGTTTGGGGCGCTGTGCGGTGTGGTTGTTATTAGCGCTGTTTTTGGGGCGCTGTGAACCGCTGATGTTATTAGCGCGGTTTTCGGGGCACTGTGCAGCATGAAGATGTTATTAGCACTGTATTTCGCATGCTGTGCAGCATGCGGGTGGTATTAACCCTGTGTTTGGAGCTCTGTGCAGTTGGTTGTGTCGGCACCTCCCCTGCCCTTTTATGATCGGTCATTTACTGGAAACAGCAGGGGCTTTTATTGGCCTTGTTCGGGATAATCTGTGGCGAGCACATTATGGAGGCCTCCCATTGTGTCCTGCGTGTAATGATGCGAATTAAAGCTAACAGTGATGGCCAGCCGAGCTGCTTGCGGTCTTCTCTAAGAGTGTTCAGTTACTGTGATGGGAGACCACTGCATTTTATCTGCTGTTTGGCCTTTTGTAGCTCCGCTGCAGAACAGGAGTGTGTAACGTACTGTGAGACATAAATTCGGCTCCACACAGAGATCTTTCAGTCCGTCACCCCGTGGCCGAGACGAGCATCTTCTTCTATTATCCTTCTGCTCGCGCTGAACAAGCCCCTGTAAGCCTCCATTAAGTGTGTCAAGTGATGGGTTCATCTGTGAAATCTGCTCTCACTACAAGTGACATTGAGGATGACAGTCATTTTATTGGACTTCCTGGTGATCTGTGTCGGGAGGGATTTTATCAGTCCATTTATGCGCGTATTCAATATTCTGCAGATCTGTACTTTCATATCCATCACTTTCTCATGCTAATTGTCAGACTATCAACAGCGTTTATCAACAGCACGTCAGCAACTCTCTATTTGCATCTGTGTGAAATGGTAATGGCAAGAAAAATTGCGGTGGCTCGTTTTCCGTCGACTCTTTAGATTTCATACATTCTGGTTATGAGCAGAACTATCTCTGTGAAATTCTCTGGTAATTTTGCCGTTTTGAGTCAGAGTGATACGAGCAGCATCTCTTCATGTTTCAGTGTCGAGCTGAAGTGCACCGTACTTGGCCCACAGAGCAAACTAGTTTTCAAATGTGGCCAACTTGAATGAAAAAGAAGATGCTTACTTTGTTTTCCCTGACTCTTAGCAGAAGAGATGGATCACGGTTTAGAGTGCGAGCGCATGGAGAGTTTTCCTGATTACTCTAGCAGTGAAACACTGTGTGAAGGGAATGCTCGGAAAGCCATCCTCCATCATTTGGAAAAATGTAGATGAGGATTTGCTGACAGCTCGCCTTGACTTTGTTATTGAGTCTCCAAATTGATTATACCTGGGGGTACGATGAAATAGCTAATTGAATGTGTACTATCGTAAGGGTTTGGTTAAATGTACAATTGCAATGCCGCAGTGAGAGTTTAATTAATGGACAAAGTCTTTGATAACCTTCACAAAGCAATTAAAGAGAGTGAGCAGAATCTAATAGGTAACTAAGACGCTGCAGTAGTAGTAAACTTTGGTGTTTTTTTTTTTGTTTTGTTTTTTTAAGTTTGCTCAATCTTTCAGCATAGTAGTTTACTTAATCTTTGATCCCTTTCCCATTGTGCAGGAATACAGGTGTTCAACTGAACATTTAACTAAAAAAAGCAATTGTGATAAAATTTGAATTACACCAAAATATAGCTAAAACTATTTATCAATCCTCTGATGGGGCTGTTGTAAGCCTGTGGCAAAGGTTGCTTTTACATGGCCAGGGATTCTGTCTCTGAATGTTTTTATTGATGTTTGACTGCACTTTTGTAAAATGAAATCGATTATGATAACCTAAATTGTTCTGATGTGTTATTTTTATAATTTTTATAATTTACTTTCCGTAATATACAATAATAGTGATGTTGATAAAATGCTAAAATTTCATTTGTATTACATGAAAGTGCTTTTCATTTTAATGTAATTAACACTACGGTAAATTGGATGTTGCTGGAGGAGACCCATGTGACCTGGGGGAGAACATGCAGACCCCACACAGGAGGGAGTTCGTGCCGGTGTTGTGTAAAATCTGGTCCCCCCACGTAACTTTCGTCACATATTGCGCGTCAGTTTGCGTCAAGTCACGTCATTTGAGTCATCTACGTAATTTTGCAGTAGTGAAGTATTCTCAGAAAAAAAATAAGCCCACTTATAGCATTTCAAATTCTGTGGTAGCATTACACTTCAAACAAGTTTTAAAACAGTGCAAAAAATAAGTGGATGCGTTTGGCTTACAGCCTGTTTGGAAGTGTTTGCTGGCTAGATCACAAAACAGCCGAAACTGTCATCTAATCAGACAAACTCAATGATCAGAACAGAAGTAACGTTAGCGGACGTTATACAATCATTCGCTTGTACTGAAATAACTCGCTAGCTAAGTTGCTAATAGGGCCACAGTCCGCTTCTACTGTAATAACCGCTGGCTGGCCAGCTAAAGTGATAACTAACTCCTTAATGTTTTAGCTTGCACACCACTGTTGCATACTTATGTGATGACTCACTCCTTAATGCTATAGCTAGCACACCAATATATTTAGCTAGCTAGCAAGTCTGATAATTCACTCCTTAATTTCATACGTAGCACACCAATATATTTAGCTAGCTAGCCAATGGCTTAACTAACTTTGTAATTTTACGGCTAGCACTTCAATTTTGGGCAAATGGTTCGCAGAAAAAGATTCTAGCTTGCGCAGCTGCGATACAATTAATTCTATGCTATTTCAACAGTGACCAATAAGAAAATCTCATAAGACACGTCATTTGACACACATTATGCTTCAGAAGGCATGTTGGAGGACCAGATTTTACAGGGCGACCAGATTTTACACGATGTCAGAACTCATACCCAGACCCCCTTTCTTACAAGGCAGCATTCCCAGTGTTTTTCTTTTTGACTTGAATTACTTCTGCTTTTATTGGAATGGCTTATGTTTTAGACGCACTCCCAGGTAATGAGGACACTGGAAATGAGTTTGGTCCCATGTATGACTGAATTCATTTGGTGCACGAACACGTATGTGTTCGTGTGTGTGTGTGATGCGTCCATGCATGTATGTGTGTATGATTAGTCCATGTGTGCGTGTGCGTATGCATGTCTGTGTGTGTGTGTGTGTGTTCCAGGAACAGAGTCCACTCGGTTTGAGCCATTGGTTTCTTCACCCCTGAGCACATCATTATTACTCACCCTTGAAAATGGGGGAAATGGTTTTTGTGGAAATGGGGAGGCACGCGCTCCGCCATCACCTTAATGCCACTCTGGGGAGTCGCTGCCGTCCTGCCACCATTACAGCAGAGCGCGCACTATAATGAAGGCCATTTTAATAGGATTTAATGCATATGGAGGGCCAAGGTGCTGCAGCCTTATGGTCCAGCCGGCAGAATAAGATTCTAATCACAGGGCTTCATTTACTGCTTGTGCTGAGCGGAGATGCGTCATCTTTCATCTCCTAACTCTGTGTGCAGAGCTCTGCTCCTGTTGGCCAGGGATGCAAGGAGGGACGGCCCCCCAGCCAGGGAGAGGACACTGATTGGATAGTCTTGTCCCACACCCTGTGTGATGTAGATCTCAATATCACTACCTCTTTAAAATCACCGCTTCAAATCCTGGAGAAGATACTGGCTCTGCAGTAAAAGCAGAGTTGAGCTGTTTCTGTTGAAAAGATTTGTTATACCTTGTGGCGTTTGGGCGGGTGGGGGGCGGCTCCATAATTTTGTCCGGGCCATATCTCGAAATGGCCGGGCCACAGGAGCTCAAATTTGGTATGCTGGTTCTTCGTGAGGGAAAGGTGTGCAACGTAAGGGTCACTGGCGGATTTGACCTTTGACCTTGGCACAGTGACCTTGAACTTAAAAAATTTTGTCCGAGCCATATTTCCAAAAGAATTCACCACTGCAGCTGCAAATTTGGTACGCAGGTTCCTTGTGAGGGTTTGATGTGCAAGGTACCGGTCATTAGTAGATTTGACCTTTGACCTTGGCACAGTAACCTTGAATTTGAAAATTTTGTCAGGGCCATATTTCCAAAAATACTGACCAAAGCAGCTTAGAATTTGGCATGCAGATTCTTAGTGAGGAGTAGGTGTGCAACTGGAGGGTCATTAGTGGATTTGACTTTTGACCTTGGCACAGTGACCTGTGCCTCGCCATAGGTGTATGCCACAATTTATTAATAATTAGTTAAGGGCTGTGTGGTTCTCTCACCACTCAGCTTCAGCTGGTTTTATATTTTATTCCTGCAATCAGACTGGAAATTCCACATTTTAGATTTTATCGCCTTGGTTGAAGATGAATCATTCCACTTTGGTTGTGACTTGGGCAGGAATGATGCATTTTTATAAAACATTTTTTTTTTTCCTACGCTACATTTTTTTTTTCATCTATGTTATGGCAAAATATTCTGAAGCTGATGTACTAATTTTGTGACGACATGCTGAATCTCATGTTAACCACCAGCTGCAACACCACATCCGTGTTGAGTTTCAGGAACAGTTTGTGCATCGAATATCGGCCTCATCGCTCTTACCTTTAACCGGTGACTCGTCAGAAAAACGCTTTCAGTGGCAGGAGTGCGTGGGAGTTCCTGTCAGGTCATGGTGACATCTCATCCAAACCGTTTCCCGTAAAACACGTCCCGTTGTGCTCATCAGCAGCAGCTAATACCCACCCTGAGCAGGCAGTTCTGTCTTGTGATTCTAAATGCTAAGCTAAGTGCTGTACTGCATCAGGGGCAGAACACTGGTGAATGGTGCAGGTGCACTTTGGGAAGGTAGATGGGCATCCAGCAGTGTCTCTACAAAGTACAAGTCCTCCAGTTTGTTTATTACACCACTGAAGTCAGCTGTGTTGACTCCTGTAATGACTTCTGCTCTCTGGCTGAAGAATTTTGCCAATCGGCTAATCCAGGTGATAACAACAACATACTTGGGAAGACTTTTACCTTGAGTTTTACTCTTTCTATGCATGTATTTTCCACCTTGTCTTTCTGTGTGTGTGTGTGTGTGTGTATGTATGTGAAAGACATGATGTATGGTCATGACTGTGCTCCAAAATGGAAGGATACACTTAGGCCACAGCCCAGAAGCCTTGGGACCCTCTGGAACATGGATTCTCAAATCTGGACCCCAAATCCAAATCCAGGCCTGGTTTTCTTTCCTCCCAATTGATTAACTAAACACAGCACTGCTAATTGGCCAGACTGGCTTCACACCTGACTCCCAGGTAAAGGGAGGGTGGAAAACCAGCCGTTCTGGGCCCTCAAGGAGCGTGATTGGAGGAACCCAGGTCTGGAGCACTGAATATACTGCGATGTGGGTCTTTGGTCCATGTCAGTGAGATGTATAGTCTCAATGCTGCTGTGGTCCTCGCTGCTGTTGTTGAAGCAGAACTTTTCTTACTTCTGTCGACATTTTCCGGGTTCTGGTTCATTCCCTGCAGTGAAGCGCTGAAGACTTATCTGGAGTGACAACTGGTAATTTTTTTCAGTGAACTCAAATAAATTTAAATGTACATAATTTTATTAAAGCGGCACTAGGTGTAAGAACAGTTTTAAGGAGAGGAGTTTATATTGTCTGTGTGCAGGAGATAAAATAGAGTTTCAGGCTCCGGTAAGTAGAAAATCGGTAACTCAGTGGGGGGAAGAGGTGTTTAGAGGCAGTATTCTTAAACATGCTAATCTCCTGTAGAGTTCTCCTAATTCTCCTTATTTTCCAGTAAACACCGTGGGCCCCCAGCCCTCCCCCCTGACCTCCCGGGCCGGGGCGGGCGAGTGAAGTGCTGAAAGCCTTGCTGCCATATTGTTTGTGGCTGATTCACAGTGGGGCCTGTTTGCTTAGTGACAGTGTACATTATCTCAGTGCCCCTCTGGAGAGAGCAGTCAGGAGGTCCCCTCTCTGAAAGGCCATTGATTCCAGCCATTATTCATCTGTTACGCGGCTCTCGCTCGCTCCCCGCGTCCTGCTTCAGCAAATTAGCCTGAAGTGGAGCGTGTTTTGTTGCTTAAATCCTCTCGCACCTGGTTGATTGGGCACGGTGAATGGTGGAGGGGCTGAACTGTCTGTCACCGGGGCTGTTTATCTGCCCCAGGCCGTCAGTCAGGGCTCCGCTCACAGCTGTGCCGAGCACGCTCAGTTGGGCTGTCGGCTCGCTAAATAACCTGGCCTGCTGAGTGTTAAGGTAAACAAAGCGCCCCCTCCTCTCTCGCAGGACAGCCCACGAGTATAATCGGCAGGGCTTAGAAAGTTCAGCGCCGCTATCTCGCTTAAAATGGAGCGGTAGTCTGGGATTCTGGAACGGTACAGCGTTCTGCGGCCTCCCAATCTCCTCTGACCTGCACCAGGGGAGGGAGGGCAGAGAGCTGAGTGTATCTCTGAGAGACAGAACTTTCAGGTGTGTGTATGGATCTGTGTGTGCATGTGTGTGCGCGCGCGTGTGTGTGTGTGTGTGTGTGTGTGTGTGCGCAAGCATATGTGTATGTGAATGCGTGCATGTATGTGTGTGTGTGTGTGTGTGTGTGTGTGTGCGTGCACGTGTGCAAATGTATGCGCACATACGTGGGTTTGTGTCTGCGCATGTGTACATGTGCGTGTCTGTGCATGTGTGCGCACGTGTAAGTGTGTGTGCTGCGTGTGTGTGTGTGTGTGTGTGAGAATGTGTGCACATCTGCAAATGTATGTGCACATATGTGGGTTTGTGTCTGCGCATGTGTACATGTGCGTGTCTGTGCATGTGTGTGCACATGTAAGTGTGTGTGCTGCGTGTGCGTGTGTGAGTGTGTGTATGTGGGAGGGGTGAGGGGAATGGCTGTGGGGGGCAGTCTTGGTTTATTGGGGTTCACTGCTTATCTGTTATCCATCTTCTGTCTCTCCTCTCTGGGTCCTGCTGAAAGTAGTTGAGTTGTGGTAATTGAATTGCATTAATACTGCACTGTGCACTTCGGTCACTCCCACTGCTGTGCACTTAGGTTGCGAGAATGAAGGACTGGAAAAATGATCTTCATTAGGAAAAGGCTCATACATTTTTTGTGTACAGTAATCATCTGTGAGCAACTGATAATGTCAGGTGCAGTCAGCATTCAACAATTTAGTAAAAACTGTGTATGCATTCAAAACATTAAACACAGAAAGTGAAAGTGTTCTTCTTACAATGATTATTTATTAAATTTAAAATATCTTTAGCACAGATTAAAAATCAGACACTTCCATCTATCATGATCGCCATGGGTCTTACAGGATTGAAAATAAACATTCCTAGAAAACGCTCCCTATCCAGTCTAACATTTACTTCTGGGTATGATATCTACTAGCGAGTCCCACCTTCATAATGTACAGTTCATACCTTAGGGCTGAGGCCAATCTCACCGCGCAGCAGCCAGTTCCTGTACAGAGCGTGCTGTAGAGTTAATTGAGTATTTTCAGTTTCCAGCGCTATGAATCGGGCCCAGTTTCAGAAATTAACAGCACCCGGCGTGGAGCTGATACATTTCAGGATTCACTTGATTTAATAAAACCGTGTTTCTTTTTAACCCCCCCTCCCTCTGTGATTAGAGTGAGAAACACAAGTGCTCCGGTTTAAAAACGGTACAGTTTAAAGCTGGTGAAGTTTGTTTTTACTTTATATACATCAAACAGCACCTCTTGTACATTACACGTTACACATACCCCGCATACATCATCTCTTCTTTACGTAGCCTTTGTTCAATAATTATATTTCAATGGAAGAACATGGGAGTTAACTGTTGAAGACAGACAGATTTACATCACGCAGTTGAGTTGTGGTGCTGTGCCCACTCAGGAGAGGGTAATGGGGAGCGACGGGGCGACAGTAAACAGGGGTCAGAGACCGGGGCTCCTGGGGCCCCTCCGCTCCTCTCAATAACACCGATTCTGGCCTTTTCCCACTTTGCCTCAACCCTACCTTTACCAAGGTGAAGACAGGTGACATGAGTGCACACACTGCGAGAATGACAGGCCCAGAGAGGGAAACCACCTTGTAGGAAAAACATTAACAACTAAGACATTTCTTCTTACCCAATGATCTGAAGTCATTTGACAAACATTTTAATCTTTTTTTGTTAGATTTTTTTTATTCTTTTTTTTTTTTCTTTTTTTGCACATGCCATATGAGATTTCTGGATTATTATAAAAGTACCTGAAAGAATTGCTAGAATATCAGCATGCATAGGTGTTAGTTATTTACATCATATTTACAAGAGATGGGGCCACAAACCGCGATGCTCCATGGTTCAGCTTCTCTTGTTCTATTTACAGTTCTAGTTAGCAGGAGAAAAAGGCGGCTTCATACAGATGTTTGAATATTCATCGCATGCATATAAAGACAGTGTTTGCATGACTGAACACAACCTTTTTATTCAATTACTTATTTTCTTAAGATATAAACTATGTCCAACATATTTTTTTTGTTCCCCTATGCTAAGGAGTAGCATGTTACAGTTTTCTACACTCTATGAGCACTGAGGACCGGGGGCATGTGGGGTTTTCTGTGGCTGTGTTAAACTCTGCTACTGAAGCAATAGTACATGCTGTAGAGCACTATGCACTATTGAGGTGCTGGTGAGTAGCATTAATCAAAGTCGTTCCCATCACGCGACCCGCAGGCCGACAGACAACCATCCCTGTCTCTCCGTGTCGGCCCGAGTTGCTGTCATTAATTATGGAGGCTGCATAAACGAGGCAGGATGTTCTGATGAAATATTAACCGAGTAGGTGGCGTTGAGCACCCTTTGAATGATGAGGTACAGTCTGTTGGCCTACGTCTCTACACAAGAAAACACGGCACACGATACAGACAAAACACCTAAGTGCCTGGTTCCACCAGGATCTCACAGCCCTCTCCTCTAAAGCCAAAATTGTCCTTGCATTTGCCTGAAATGAGCCGTACTGTTTTTGGTTATTTATTGCAAAAATACGTCTACTGCATTAGTCTTATTGTTGTTGCCGTACATCACTTCATTGCTATCTTACACATGTTTGTGTTTTAAATGGAAGACATAAATCAAATCCCAAGCAGTTGGATTAGCTGTGGGCCGAGTTATTGCACGATATCTTAAAGCTGATTATCTGAAAGCAGGAAACGGGAATATTCTTGCTGTGTTTGGCCAGCGCACTGCGATGCCGAGGTGTTGGTTTGTTTGGGGACAAGTGTTTATGGCGTTGTGGTTTGCTGCAGTGCTTTGGCTCGATTATTTTGAATATTGCTGCAGACGGGGTCATTGAAACCACTTCACTGAAAAGTCCTGAATGTGAAATATCAGAGAAACGGGAACTGCCTGAGAATCCATCTTTCATTCGCGATGTCAGTCGTGGCCTGCAAAAGCCTCATTTCGTTCTAGTTCAATTCATTACACATTAGAATGGTGGTTTTTGTGTTTCCATCGTCAAAAGTTATGGATGGTGCCAAACAAACAGTTCTAATTCATCCTGTTTTTTCATAACCGCTCTGTTAAGGTAACTGGCACACTGATGCAAAACTCCAAGGTTGCACTAGAAACACTACAGTCCATTGATTGGTCAGCTACATTAAAATAAGCCTATGTGACGTTACCCTTTAAGCTTTGATGTGATATCTTTTCTGTTTTGACTTTTTTCCAGCCAGTCAGCTATCAGCTAAATAGCAACCAGCTACCTAACAAGCCACCCATTGTGCTGCTGTTTACATTTTACTTTCGGTATTTATTTAGTAGTTTTTTTTTTTTTTTTTTTAAGCTACTTAATGTTGTAACAATTAAGTAACAACCCCACCTAGATTTAAGAGAGCTGCCTGTGGTGGAAAAGCAGACCAGATTTAGCATTTAAGTACCGGTCCGGACAGGTCGCTCTTGGGGTTCTGTACCGAAGTGTTTGGTGGAAACGCAGCTAAACAACCTCATTGGCTGGGCTGAAAGTTTCCATCAGACAACTTTCAGGGGTCAGCCTGCATAGCCCCTCCCCCTATCGAACATGGAGTGCCAGACTCTACCGGGAAACTGGGATTTCTTTGCTACACACAGTTATCATGGCCGCTTCAGTCCCATATCACCAACACCATGGACAGTGAGCGATCTTACTGCTAATTCGGCAGTCCGAAGGGATTAACAGGCCATTTTGTCATAGTGTCAAATAACTAATAAGGCAGCTAAGCTGTACATTTGAATGTATTTGTAAAACACTTGAGGTTGAATCGCTATTGTCACCGTTAACCCAGCTCCCTGTGCGTGTGTGCGTGTGTGTGTGTCTGTTCTTAAATGGTGCCAATTAGGAGCAGTTGTTTCATACTGGGATATAGACGGGGAGGATTTCAGAGGCCTGCATTCTGATAAATGGCAGCGGCGCGTAGCACAGCATGCTAATGCCTTATCTCATAAAGCTTATCGCCAACCGGGGTCACTGGGGTCGAGTGACGAGGGGCTCCACTAAACAGCAATAAGATGCGCTTCCCGCGCCTCAGATCACAATTCCTCATGCATCTTTTAGCAATCACAGCGCGCAGCCGGGCTCTCAGGCCAGAAACACTCCGCTCTTAAAATGGCCGCACGTTACAGGCACCCACAGTGCTGTTTAAAAAAATAAAAGTAATAAATGAAATCACACAGCCTGAAAAGAGATCTGGTGAATTATTACATCCATAGTCCACAATTTTCAAGATTGCATATTGTTTAAAAAACAACCAAGAAAAGACTGGTTTTTTTTTTTAGATTATTTATAAATGAAATAAAAAGGGGGATCGTGATCTGACCTCAGTTCCTTTTTTCTGGGCTACTGTTATGTTTCAGTGGAAGAGGAACATAAATATCTGCGTAAATTTAGAAGGCTGCCCGTGGCTGCTCTGGCATTGCTCGGGTTTTCATTGGCCCCTGCGCTGTGTGATAACGGTTCTGCTGCAGAATGATGGGGTTGTGTAGGTTCCACGCACTGTTCTCCAGAGATTCAGTTCTGTACTCTTCCGCTGATTTGAGGAGGGATTATGTCCTGTTTCTCAGCGTGAATTGCTCGATGCCCCCCGTGGTGCTCAGATCAGTACACTCACTGCTGTTCCCCGTGACTCACACCTCGTCATGGGCGCTATTTCAGGGCATTTCGCTAATGTGTTGCACAGGTGGCCTGAGTGACTCAGCCCCTGTCCGTTGGCCAGTCTCATAGTGATTTTAAGCTGTCGGAACACCAGAGTCCAACCATGCGGAAAATGGCTGAGGATCTCACCTTCCGTATGACCAAACTGATCTCATTTCACACACTGACAATGTTCTGATATTATGAACTTATGTGAAGATGCTTTTTAGTCTGATAAACATTAGGAAAGTGGTTTGGATTTCTCTCTCCTGGCTTTCTGCGTTTTCGCAGTGCTTAAATCAAGCTGTCAGGGAGCAGATTGTGCGTTTAAACAGCGCAGGCAGAAAAGCCACCTGCTCATTGTCTGCGGCAATTAATTCATCTAATTTATTTATTTCTTTAATGAAGACTTGCGCTTTCAGGATGTCTTCCCCTCCAAACCAGCCAAATTGGAAATTAAACGATCCCAGTAAATGAATTAGTTCTCACAGTTAGAGAGTTATTTAACAGTGCGTGATTCGCCCTTGTCTTTGATAGCGCACTGCTCTGCGAGATCTTGAGGTCATGCAGATAAGCTCCCGAGCAAAGCTAAATTTGATTATTTGGTATGATTATAACTGGAGAATGAAAGAGCTGGTTAGTCGTCTCGCCCTGAGTTGTCCGTGAGCACGAGATGGACACCATTCGCTTAATCTGCCTCTTTCAAAGCCACCAAATCTACTTGAAAGACTATCCCAGCTTTGTAAGGGTTAAAGCGCTTAAGAGCGGTTTGGTCTTCAGTCCAATCCAGTGGCTTGCTGGGGAACAGCTGCTTCACAATTAAATTATTCACAAGATCCATTAGCTGTGTGTAATCTCAGCTCTGCTATCCTTCTCCTCTGATCATCACTGCGTCATAATTCCCCGCCTTTTTTCCAGTCGTAGTGAAATTTGTTTCCCTTTGCTAAATCAGAATGTTCCAGAAGGTCTAGTGGTGCCGTGACTGTAGATAGCGGCTTCATAGCCTGTATCACCTCTTCAAAAATATCAGAAGCTTTCTGTAAATCATTCAATGTGGCCTTGAATTATTTGTGATGCTAAAAAATATGGGTGAAATATGTTTTGTTGTAAATTAGTAAAGTTTGTGGGACTACATAATTGGGGTGAAGGGGGCAGATTGGGGAGGTTTTGACTTCCTGTAGAATCGGACACATGCATGTGTGACGGGGGGGTGTGGCTTAGTGATTGGTCATAATCCCATGACCTCCTGACCTCACAATAACTCGACAGCGTCTGTCGGCATGTTTGAGGCCGTTAATCTGTGCGCCAAAGTCAAAATTCTGGGTGGGCAGGTCTAATTAATGAAGCGGCTCTGTCTGTAATGAGAGGGGCGTGCACAGAGGGTGGTACCTGTACGCTGTCATTGTACATGGAGCGTAAGCGTGTCCTGACTTTGGCCTTGATGGCATGTTGCAGTCACATGACCTTTCCTGGAGCTCAGGGCAGCTTTGACCCTCATTGTGGGGGGGTTGGGGGGGCAGTGCTCTGTAGGTTATACTGTGCTGTGCCATGCCATGCCACGATATTCTAAGAACTGCCATATTTGCCTGCAGTCAGTGCATGATGGCAAGGACATGTTGTGAAAGTGCTGTTTTTCCCGTGTGTGAAGAGGTCTCGCATTATGTCACTTTACACTGCGCTGTTCAACAAACCTTTTCTCTGAGTTGCCTCAACACACAGTGTCGCACTGGTACACACTGTAGAATCTGGGATCATTTTGACAAAATGACAGGAAGGCCCACCTCTGCTGGCTTCAGTCCATGTATTTGATGAAGATAATTACACATGTAGTATTATGGTCACCCATTAAAATGTATATCCGAGTATGAACATTTATTTTTAAACTGTTAATCGTTAATTCTCCTTGCAGTGTTGGTCTGTTGGTGCTCAGGTGTCATTCTGACAGAGTTTGTGTTTGATGAGAATTTTTAGAATTTCCCAAATTTGCAAATTCAAATTCCGTCTCCAGCAACCAGCTGTTCAGTTTGTTTAGACCTGCTCTGTCAATAAGCAGCGATGGGATGTGTGATTAGATTAGTGTGCGTGTGATTGCTGACTCGTGCAGGTACACAGCGCTTGTGTCTGCCTGCACATCAGGTACGTCCTGCGGCGGAATCGCGGGTTACGGAGTCGTGTTGGCGGCGTACGATGAACGCTGCGATACTTGCCTCGTGACGATCCCTAATAAAGAAGGACAGCGGCTCTCTCAATAAGACAGCGGTAATTTATTGAGAGTCCCTAACCTTTTCGTGGCGGGCGGGACAGCCGGGGCCTGACGAATGGCATGCGCAGCATCGCGCTGGAGCCTTATTACACAGACCCCTCTCCGCTTAATCCAAAAACAAGATTCCGCGGTAATTTCACACGCGCCGAGAAGATCGATGGAGCGGTGCTCTGCGACAGCTCGCAAATGTTTGGGCGGACAGGAGGCGGTGTCTCGGGCTGATTAAATGGAGGGACTGCGTGCGCGTGTGACTGCAGGGACGGATGTGGATCTGAAAGCCTCGCCCCTCCCCCGCTTTATCTATCATTTTAATTCACCCCACGCCTGCTGCAGATTACTCTGCTCTGACCTGCGGTTACAGCTGCAATTTTTACTTATTTTTATTTTTTGCATGAATGCAGAATATCCCCATGGCTCGGCCAGTGATGCGCACTTTGTAAATTCCCATTTCCTGGAAAGCCGAAGTCACCTGTGAGTCATGTGACCTCAAAACCATAAGGGTCAGGGGTTTGATGGGGTCAGGCAGTGAGTGATTGTGATGTGCACTATCTAATATCTGAACGCACCGCATAACCACCGTCTGTTACAGCCTGTTCCCCTGCTTGGGCTTGCTTGGCTTTGAAATGCAACGGTTTAGTAAAACAGAAGTAGGAGGGAGCTGCTGTAGCTTTGCTGAGACCTACTGCTACTTTTGCCTGTAAGTATTTTCCGCTTCCTAAACATGTAATCAGTTATCACTGTCCAACCAGGTGAGCGACTGTAGCGACGTCCTTTTGATGTCGTGTTTATTGACTGGTTGACCAAAGGAAGAAAGGGAATGCGCACTTCAGACGACTGTTTTAATTTAATCTGGCACAGAAACTACGAAGAGAGAGATGTCTGCTCACCGAGCGTCTGCTGCTTTCTCTTTCTTCCCTCAGCAGGGTACAGAAGTCTATCCCTCTCTCTCACCCCCCCTCTCTCCTTCTCTCTCTCTCCCTCTGTCTCGTGGATGCCGGCTCTGGCCCACAGCTTTGTACCGGCTTGTTAAAAGCCTTCCGTCAGACCGGCTCTCTCAATGACTGCCAGGCGATTACTATAAATATTGGCCCGCAGTTTTCAGATCAGTGCGTGGCCCGTGTTATTTGAAGATAAAGAACAAGCCTATTTCATGTGCATCCTATAGAAGTCAACTTTATCCCGGAATTCTTGTGAAGCTGTCGTAGCGCAGCTTTTAGAAAGCGTAAGGACATGAAAGGCGTCTAACGCGTTTCACCTCCCACTTAATTCTGCATGACGGTTTTCTTTTAACTACTAAAACGTTTAAAATCCTCAAATTCACTCCGACTACACTCTGAAATTGTGCATTGATCAGCGTTACTGCAGCAGGTGGCCGACTGTGGTCTAACTGTCTCTAAGCTGTGTTGACCCCCGATTGGATTTGAAAAATTCAACCAGTAACAACATTTTTGCCTCCTTTTCCAGAGAGATTAGGGGTGGGGGGTGTGCACTAGACTTAAACCCGATCTGTAATATTAACGACTAAAACTGTCACTGACTGAGACGGTGCAGGGACACAGATATTTGACCCGAAGTTATAACACCTGGTTCAGCTTACATCACAGTCAGGTTTCTACAGGTGACTACAAGGGGAAACAGTTAAACATGTCCATGCAACATCGTGGAGATGTGATTTTCAGCTCGGCTGATCCCAGTACAGCAGCACAAGAGTCTCAGTCCTGGTGAGCGCTTGCATCCCTCACTGGCTTTACCAGGAGTTTTTTTTTTCTTTCTTTATTTTTGGAGGGCTGCAAGTACAAGAGCATGAGGCTGCCTGTTTGAAAAATTAAAAAAAAAACAGTTTACAGCCAGATCTCCTCCGCTGGTTAGGGTCTCTGCTCTCTTCTGAAGGGAAATTCAGGGCCGTAGTTGCCTGCATTGGTGTAAAAACTCAACTTTATTTCCTGTCAATTGGCTCTCGTGGTGAGATATGTCCTCCTCCTCGGCTCAGCCGGCCTCCATCGACTCCGCAGACGTGTAAATCCCTCGGACATGAGATAAATTGACAGTTTTGGCTACGTGCCCCGCTGCACTTTATACGGCAGCACTTAATTGGAGCGCCCCGCATCATTTTTGGCAGGGTATTTGTGAAACATCAAAGATGCCAGATTACGATTCTCATCAAATTACATAGGGGGGCATTTTACCCCGCGATTCGCCCGCGAGCTCCGAGCCGAATCTCTCTCGGAAAACGAGGAAACGCTCTGCTGTCTCTTGTCTTTGTGTTAGGATTTTTTTGTTCTGTTGTTTTCTCCCCTGAAGCCTAATTTAGTCAAAGCGCCTTGGAGAGCCTTGGCTGCAGATGAAGCTTGAATCTCAATATTGGAATAGAAGAGAGAGGGAGAGAGCGAGAGAGAGAGAGAGAGAGAGAGAGAGGGAGGAAGCACTTGTGGAACCCGTGGTGTCCTCATTCAGAATGAGACGGTCCACACCACTGCAAACCTCCATCTGCGTTTCTCTAATAAAACTCTGCTTATCTACATATCGGCGTGCAGTTTGCTGATAGCCATATCTTCTGTACATACTGAATATTTATATACACAAAGCCATTTCCCAATGGGAGTTCCTTGCATGTGTGTGAGCGTGCGTTTCCTCGCAGTGCCCGGGGCCGGGCTGGATGTGTGTTCGTGGGGTCGTGCGGGTCGGCCCGTCTCTCGGGGGCACTGCCTCTGTCGGGACAGGTCATCCTGCTGCGAGATGGGAGGGGAAGATGCTTTGGAGAGTTTGCTGGCTGTTTGTACCATGCCTGCAGCTGCGCTTCCATTTTGGGTAACCGCTGTGAGGTTAGCATGTCCGCGTTTCGCGTGTGAGAATAAGTCTCAAGTCCGAGTCTGTCTCTTGTTTCAGAGTGGGCATCTGTCTGGTTCTGGAGTTTGTTGACCGTCCATTTTTTTTTTCTTTTTCCAATCTGTCACTACAGCAACAGGGGGCGGCGAACACGGTGTACTGCGCCGTGGCTCCAGAGCTGGAGGGACTGGGAGGACTGTACTTCAACAACTGCATCCGCTGCGCACCATCCCAACAAGCCCAGAGCGAGGAGGCGGCCGCCAGCCTGTGGGAGCTGAGCGAGAGGCTCGTCCGGGAGAGGACCGTCCTGCGGGGCCTGTGAGGCCTGGGGCCCCCAAACACACACACGCACTCACAAACACTTGCACACACACTCCAGCAGGAAGATAATTACGAGGGGGTGGGGTGGGGGGATGATTGTGTTCTGTACTGTACAAGAAAGCTGCCAAACCCTGGTGCTTATCCAGGCAAATCATGCGGAGGGCTCTTTTACCCCTTAAGGATACAGATTAAATAGTGTCCTCAGTGAAATCACTGCAGAGGCGAGACAGTGGAAATTTTAAGCGCTGCAGGGAAATGGGACGATCGTAAGTTACAGGGACACAGTCTCGCCCGTCCTCCCCTCCCATCAGTGTCTCGAGAGCTCACCCTCACTGCATGTCACGCCTTCAGGAAGTACTTCTGCCAACTGCCATTTCTAGCACGATGGAAATGTATTCTTTTGTTTCATAAGTAAGATGCTCTATCGCTAACACACTGATTCCCCCAGGGGAATCTATTTGCTTTGAACTGAAACTATTTTAGCAATAAAATTCAACGGCTGTAGGCCAAATCTTTTGCTCTTCTGAGGTTTAACTTAAATAGCGCTCTTTGATTTCAGTTGTCTATATCTGTGGCTGTACAGAAATTCAGGTATAGACAACAGTAAAAATTCAGCTTATTCGGAGACTAAAAGGAACTAGACGATGCAAGTTGGTTCGTGTGTATGCGCTATATACAGAGAAGCAAGTTCTGGTACATACAAGTTTTTTTCTTCCACATGAAGAATCCAATATGAATTAAAACAAATTTCTGTTTTTTGATCCGCTGTACATCATGTATATTTTGTGTTGAGTGACTGTCCTAATGTATCACGGAATTAGAAAGGAAGACTTGATGTATTTCATTATGCAACCTGTCAAGACTAAGGGTTCCCAAACTACATTGTCTTAATAAAAAAAAAAAAAAAAGTCAAAAACTTGGAGAAAGAATAATTTGAAGTAAAATAGGGAATGATGCTTTTAAGGGATGATGTTGGGTCAAAACTGCATCCACAGCAATAGATGGTGCCAGAGAGAGTCCACTTTTGTCATCTTAATTTTCCCCACTGGAGGCACAGAGGTCTTTGTTTTCTTTTGTTTTGTTTTTTGTTTTTTTTAATTTTCTGCTCTTATTCAAACATGCGTAGATATTTTACGTAAAGAGAAGTCCTTTACGATTGAGTCGTCATCAGTGTTGTCTTACTTCAGTCTTTTGTAGAAAAAAGAGGTGTATGGGGAGGGAACGAGGGAGTGGATTCAGAGGGGAAGGTGGTTCTGTAGGAGGACTCCAGGGTGACGGTGAAATCGTTGGCTAAATGTTGTGCTTTGTGGCAGTCCTGATGCCGTCGGGGTACCCAGGCCGTCAGCAATCTGTGATCGTGTTTCCTGTAAAAAGAGAGGGGGGGGGGGTCATTAAAACACATTATTCGTAAACCTGAAATGTTCTATTGTCCTTTTATTAAAATCCAAATCAAACATTCACTGAATGACAGCTGGTAAATCTTCCCACCGGACTGACTTCACTTTTCAACAACAACAAAAATACACTGGCAATAGGACCGTGAGTCAGTGTACGTAGTTTATCCAGTGCTAATGCCGGAGGAATTCTGAATGACGTTGGGAACAATGAGACGGTTCAACGAGTATTAGCATTACTGACTGCCCAGCCACTCTTATAGAGCAGTTTAAAGCTGTAACACTGTCCAGTTAAACCCTGTGCATTAGGACATGAGTTTACCCCCGATGCTTATACCTGGCTATAACATTACACCAATCTAATGATACGGCTCTCTCAATTACACAAGCTCTGAAGCTGACGCATTATACACGGTACAAGGAAATTGTTGCGTAAGTTAGAACATTTGATCTGGACAAAATTATGCACTTCAGCTGAGCATTGCTGGGTGCTGTGGTTGAGAATGAATGAGGACTATCAGGAGAAAGCCAGGTAAAATCTCCACAGGGGAAAAAAAAAAAAAAAAAAAGCACAGTAACAAAAAACACCACAGTAACACGGAGAGCGTCACCTGTCATTGCAGTTTGTAATGATCTTCCAGTAGTGTCGGGGAGTTCATTAAACTAAAGAACATTTCTGCTCTGTGCTGTGTGTTTATACGCAAAATATTTACAGCATTACAAGGATAGATCATCCAATGGCTGTGTTCCCGCAGAAAAAGGCTTGCAATATGAGGTTGCCAATTACAACCTGTGAGCCTTCTGTCGTGGAAACATGGTGTTAGTCTCTTATGGGAGTACAGAAACAATGTCCACAGTAAGAAGATAATTCACTGCAGATTGAGACTCAAAGCCAAGGCATACCAAGGAAGAATGTTAGAGTCGAATCTAATGTAATCTGAAAATGTTTGAAATGAAAAAGGTTTTAAAATGATCTTTGTCAGTATTTGTCTTCAGGTATGCTGCGCATGTTAATTTTTTTAGATACAATTTGTAATTTTCTGCATCAACATCACCACTGGACTGACCTATTTCTCTTTGCAACATCAGCCACCAGTTCCTTCTTTTCTTGAATAAAAACGTTAAAATAAATATAAGGGGATTTGGCAAAGTAGGGTACAGGAGTAGGGTTGAACAGTAGAGTACAGGAGTAGGGTATAGCAGTGGGGTATGGGAGTAGGGTCGAGCAGCAGGGTACAAGAGTAGAGTAGATCAGTGGGATACAAGAGTAAAGAAGGGCAGCAGTATACAGGAGTAGGGTAGAGCAGTAGGGTGTAGAAGTAGGAGTTGGGTACAGCAGTAGGGTGTAGTAGTAGGGTACAGGAGCTGTAGTAGAAGTGTCGGCCTGTAATGGATACCCAGGCAACAGATAGTGCTGCTTATTTGTTGGATATTTAGAGAGGATGGCTAATGATGTGCAGTATGTGAACCCTGCTGTGGATCTAATCCATCTGCGGAGCAGGAGGTGTTCGCTGTGTGAGTGTGTGTGTGTGTGTGTGTGTGTGTGTGAGTGTGTATGCATGCATGTGTGCGTGAGTGTGCATGTGTTCATGTGTGTGTCAGTACGTGCGTACCTGTGTGTGTGCGTGTGTGAGTGTGCACGTGCGTGTGTATGTGTGCAGGCGATTTGGATGAGGAGATAAACGTAAGAACAGAGATACACTCGTTCATTGGGAGGTGTGATTGGGATATCAGCATTGTTTGCTCATGACCTAGCGGGCAGCGTGACCTCTCACCCCATGTCAACGGGCTGAGGCAGCATAGTGTGAAGCCAGCAGTGTGTGTGTCTTCGTATGAATATAAGCCCAGGTCATTCACACAACACACTCCTCCCTATAGCCTGATTACGCATCTTTTAACGACGCCAAGCATACCGGACTCAGATACTTTGAGCAGGACTTTACAAAACATCTAAGAGAGGCTGACGAATCAAATTGCCTGTACTTCATTTAGTCTGAAAACCAGAACCACTGTATGTTAATCCATGCATTATGGATCAGTGGCCAACAACCCAAATAAAAACAGGGCTGGTATCTCGAAAGGTAAAACTGCAAACAGAGACAAAAACAGATAAGGCAGAGACAGGCTCCTGCACAGATGCAAGGGACTGAGGACAGCACCAAATACTCATGCAGCTAAACCCCCTTGCACCAGGTATTTTGAGGATATGCTGTAAGCTGGGATTCTGCCCGCAAGAGATATGGGGCGATACGGTGTGCAGGAGACCCCACCCAGGTGTTACCCATCCTGTCCTCAGAAGTGCACGTGACATGCACGCTCGCACTGAAAGGTCATTGTTTTCTCTCACTTCAGTGAACGTGTCATTATCTGAACTGTACAAAACAACCAACAAAACCAGGTGAAGTCTGCATCCCAATATGAGTCCTCACTGTACCAAACACTAAATCCTGGTGACTTGCGGAAAAGGACTTCATGAAGCAGTGAATGTAGGTGCACACATTTGAGCTCTTTGCTTTTCTAATGACTCGGACGAGAAGAACCAATCGAGGCAATTTACTTCCCTGTACAATGTGTTTGGATTGGCCCAAATCGGTTAATTATTAACTGAGCTGAATGCTTCAACAGGTTACACCTGGGTTAGCATGCTGGCTAATCACCGGCCAGTCACTGTGCACGCACTGCGTCAATCATCAACGCTCAGTAAGCAGCAGCAGGGCGATGATGCAACGCGTGTTTCGGCCGGGGCGCAGATAGAGGCAGGGCGAATGGGACGTGAGCAAACATGTTTGGCCTCTGAGGTGGTCAGTTTCACAACTGCAGATGGGAGCAGATAAGCAAGCCACTCAAGCCGTTGCCCGGATAATCCCCCATCGGAGTATCTGGGCAGAGACCGATCCCATCGACGCCAGCGACATCACTCAAACACGGGGCAAAAGCGGCAAACAACAACAAAGATGGCTTTTGTTTTTGAAGCCCAGAGATCCATGAGTGTTATTCACGGGAGAACTAGGAGCCCAAAGGGGCCCAATACAAAGCCGCATTGACCAGAGGATCCCAATCATTTGATAGTTAATCAATACATTTTCTTTCAGAGCTCTGAGCTCAAGCTGCAGAGAACACTTTTCAAAAAGCAACCTTGATCCTTTGACCAGTATGAGATGCTGTCCTTCACATTTTCTCTCTGATTTCTTTCTGTGCAGCAAAACTCAGCTGAGGACAAACACCCTGAGTACTTTCGTCAAAGAACTGACAGTAAGCCGAATGCGGTTAGTTTTGTCCCTGGAATAACACAGATATTACTACCCACTTGAGGTCTCATAATAATTTTAATAATTTTGATATTTATTTTTTACATTCAATTGATCTGGTTCCATTATTGTTTCAAGTATGGCAATGCAGTTGGTAATTTCCATTATTAGCAATGATTTTGCTATTTTAATTATTTTCCTAATTTGTAGTACATAAACAAGCCTAAAGAAGACTAAAAAATGTTGGGAAAAAGGCTGATGCCATATCTCATGGCTACTTCTGACTGAAAAAAATTCAAAATAGCTATATGTTTAATTTATTTCTTGATTTAAATGAAGTATACAGCCCAGAAACATAATTTGAATGCCAAATAAAGAATAAAAACTTTGACAGTTCAGCACAATTCCACACGTGAGACTATTATAAGATTCGTTTATGTCCATGGTCAACGTCTTTTTTGCCCATTTTTTGAAAAATACAATTTTGACCAGACTAAGGTAATGTGTCTCATATTTATTTCATTTCTCCTAAGTACACTAAATTATCACAAGAAGAATAAAAAATGTTTGACCATGATCAACACTGGGAAATTGGAATTTGATTTTGTACATAACCATGTCAAATCGCAACAAATTTTATTTATTTCTGATGATAAAAAAAAATGACAAATTTTAGCCATTACGGGCACAGTACTATTGACATATGTGCGATGGCCATTCTTTCTTAAATAATTTTTACTGGAATTATGCCAAATTCTTTATTTTATTTCGTCATTTCAATGAAGCAAACACATGCTTAAAGATATTTAAATGACTAAAAGAACCAAACCATTTCTCACCTTTATGAACGTAAGACTATGGTCCTGTGTATTTTTGCCATGTAGCATTTGTTATCCATTTATTTTTTAATGAATGACAAAATCCTTCTAAGTAATCTAAAGAATCCAAATTTTTAAAGAATCCAGTATTCAAAGAATCCAATATTTTTAGTGAAACACATTTATTAACGTAACTGCCAAACCCCTCTCCATTTCATTTGTTTCTTTTTTTTAAGTAAATATGCCCCCTCAGTAATCAAAACAATCAACAGGAATCAAATTTTTTGACCATCTTGTAATCATTAGGCAGATAAGACTACAATCTAAACAAAGAGGGCATAGTCCTATACTACAAGGGCATAGTTCTAAAACTATATAACTATAATTTTGCATGCTATAAGAGCATTATAGTGAATAAAACTGTAGTCGTATATTTACCAGAGTATGTTCTGAAGTCTGATTCTCCCCTTGTGTATGACTGGAGGTCCTGTGCTCTAATACTGTGATATACTGCAATATACTATCTGTCCTTAACATTGAATGGTCTCTGTATGCAGAGACTTGTGCCCTGTGTATAAACAGTTGTTTCAGTTAGGCGACGTATACACTAGATGATCTGCATGAGGTCATGTGATCTGTGCAGTGAGCTTGATATATTGGGATATGTTTTGTGTGCAGACAGTCCTGAAATGAGAACTTATTTTTCCCACAGTACACAGGTCTAGCACACCGTGTTCACAGTCTTCAGCTGCTGTTTCAGTCTTTGCTCAGTCACTCTGTGGGATTAATGAGACCCCGTACACTGAGCTCGGAGTTTGATTTTAATCTCACCAGCCAGGCTACACCAGAGTCTTTCATACTGTTACTACACTTCCACACACACATACTTCTAAAAGTTTGTTTATTTTAAATCTTATTTTATTTACTCCGCTCTGGCTTTCATCACAAATCTTTTTTTCCCTCAATCTGCAGCCAAAGTAATTTATGAATTCTAATTTGCAGCAGGTATTCTGGCGGAGGAAAGGCCGCGGTGAATAATAAGTTGTTTACTTGTATATTTTTTCCTGCTTCTTCCTTTGAAAATGACTCGCTTTCCTCCCCGAACATTTCCTCAAGTACTAATCACCTTAATACAGTTTCAGTTTCAATTAATTTTACTGATGGCAGGATTAAAATAAATAATACGGAATTGAAGGTAAAGCCGGGTAAATCTTTTGAAGTGTTTGGAAAATACGGCATCACTGTTCATTACATTCTGAAGTCCACACTAATGCCAAATTATCTCCACCCGTCCCAAACACTGACCATCACTCTCTTTGTCTGCAGATGCAGCCACTGAAAACCTCACTGCTGGTGAGCCATAGCCTGATATGTTCTTATCTCATGACCCTGCGTATAACAGTTGCTGCAACAGAATAAGCTTTCAAATCGCATTTTCTAGGTCCTCCACAGCTTCTGCTGTTGGGGCTCTGGCATGGCTTTATTGGTTTTGAATAGATCGCTTGACCTCAATTTGATTATTGCAGTACCCCATGGTTTCAAACTATTTGGAGCAGCGTGTGGTTTTCAGAACGAGATACTGCCCAGCACTGTGCCCCCTGTATACAGAGCAGCATAATTATGGAGAGCATTACCACCGACTTAACAATGCCTCCATGGGGCTTCTGCTCTCCAACAGCGTCCGCTCTGTCCAATCGGCATATTCCTGCACGACTGCAGAACATTAATACGATACATGGGAAAAAATAATCAAATGGACCTAAAGTCACCACTAAACAGGCAACGAAACAGACTTATATTTACCACGAGCTCTTAGATCGCCTGATGAAACCATCATGGACTATATTTTTTGCTCAACTTGTAATTGCACCTCAGGACTTTAAAAAATTATATACATACTTTGTGTACATACTACGATTAAGAATTAAAAAAGATCCTTTGAATAAACCCTGGCAAAAGAGAAAATAATGTGAACACAATCAGGAGATGAACCCTATAAGTGTTTCACTTACTAATGATCCATACACAGAAATATGTATAATGTGGCAATAACAAACATTTCTGAAAAAAATGTTTCCTTTTTTATCAAGCAAATCATTCATGATACTTGTCTGTATGTGTTTTAATTTACTGTCATTTTTAATCTATATTATGATTGATGTTGTCCCTGAAAGGGAGTAATTATAACAGAATTGATCTGAGATTCTTTCACGCCACGTCCAATGGTAATGTTTATTTTTGCGCAGATATACATAATGATCACAATCTATTTTATAGTTCTCACTGGACTGGATAAACTCAATAAATATTTGCTATTACAAAATTTACAATCCGAATGCAGTAAGCCATAAAGCTTCCATCTATGTGCTTTGAGATTAGCATGTAATTAAAATTGTAAATCAATATTTATTAAGTGCTATTGTAAAATCAATGAAAAATGTTGCAAAGTTTTATGAAATCCCACAGCTTGTCTTGTCGCGGGAGCGTAATCACACACTTTACATCTATGGGCTCCCACCGGGGATCTCCAGATTAACTTTGCATTTAAGGAAGAACGTATCACATTTTTAATATAGTTATATTTAATATCAACTAATAAAAGCTCTTATAAAGGCAGAATCCAAAAATAACACTCCTCCAAAAGCCATACTGAATTTCTAATTTGAATGTGTTAAAGCTATTATTTGCAATTCTACTGATGATACTAAATCAAAGCTTTTCCCTTGCTTCAAGTTCTAAATATGAAAAAATATACAAAGCTAATTGAGGAAAATAAGCAATTACTGGCATGATGAAAGGAAATCTAAATTTAAAAGGAATGATGATAAGAGCGCAGTGAAAAAAAGTAATATATATCATGAAAATGAACGATAACCTGCTGTGTTTTATTTGAAAAAAAACTGTCATTAAATGAAAATCTGACTGAGTGAAAATCAACTTAAACAACATGCACATTATTAAGAAAACTGGGTGAAAATATGGTGGGATTTTAAATGCCTAACACTGCCCAGGGCCTCTGTGGGGTTGCCTCGGTGTTAGCCTCTGCCTGAGGCCTGTGTAGGTTGGCCTCGGTGTCAGCCTCTGCCTGAGGCCTGTGTGGGGTAGCCTCGGTGTTAGCCTCTGCCTGAGGCCTGTGTGGGGTAGCCTCGGTGTTAGCCTCTGCCTGAGGCCTGTGTGGGGTTGCCTCGGTCTTAGCAGAGATAGGTCACTGGAGCATTCTGACCTCCCTGCTGCACCGGGGCCAGAGCTGCTTGACTCTATAATCTGAAACGGCTGCGCTCGCATCGCACCCCATCCCGCACGGTGGAACGCACCGGAAGGTGAGAGCGGCTGTCCTTGGGCTATGATGTAAACGGAGGGCCGAGAATAACTGCGATCACATTACAGATGATGCAAAAAAAAAAGGAGCTTTCAGCAGTCCTCAGATCACGTTCCACAGAACACTGTCAGTGATGTCAGCGGCTGCTGCTTTCCTCCATTCTCATTTTCTGTTAATTCCTGATCCAGCGATTCTCCATCTCTCAGGCCCCAAACATTATTACCCTCTCAAACTAATCATTGAACTCTTCCATCCATGTAAAACTGTGATACTGAACAGCAACATTCACTCCCATGAACACTGAGGTTGAGCTAGATAAAATTCTGTCTTCGCAAGACCCCGCCAGTCTTACGCGTAAATGCAGACCAACCCCTAAAACTAAATTTCAAGAAAAACAAAAAAAAGGAGTATGACAATTTTAGAAATGTCATCAGTGAAAAATATCTGCGGGAACGTCTCTCTGATAAAACACATTTTGTAAAATCTAAGGCATGAAACAATTGAAGGGTTCAGTGCGATACCTTGATAAACGCCAATCTCTTGTTTTATGGTTTTATTCAGAATATACTTTCACCATGTACCAATGTTGTGTACTGGCCAGGATGACATTGTAAAGCACATGTATTGTTGTTGCATAAATAAAGTAAAGCAATATTCAAAACCATCCAAATCTTGATTTCTGTAAAATTGGCACATATAACGTTATTGCACTGAGCCCTTTAATTGAGTTTTTAACCCCATGCAGCACACTAAACTCAATGCAAAAACTCATATCACCTGATGTAGGCCAGATTATGGGCACGAGTTAATGATATTATATGTGTGTGTGTGTGTGTGTGTGTGTGTGTGTGTGTGTGTGTGTGTGTGTGTATCTATGCATGTCCATGTTTGCGTTGTTATGCAAGTGTGTATGTTTGAGTTTGCATTGTTTATACATATGCATGTGTGTTGGTGTATGTGGTGTATATACGTAAGTATGCATATGCATGTGTTTTTGCATTAATATGTAAACATATCATTCATGGAAAACCCTTGAGTTACTGGGTGTTCGACTGCTCACCACACATGGTAAATGCAGCAGAATACTGATCTCATGTCAGCGGGGAAATGTAGAATGACCTTTCCTGTTAATCGCAGGACTGTTCCATCACTCTTAAATTCAGTGACATCAGAGAGAATTTTATTCAAGATACCATTTCCCTCTGGGCTGTAGTTTAAGAGAGGCAGGCTTCAAACCTTTGCAACATAGTTCTGTTTCGATGCTTTAAATCATGCACAAACATAAAGTCAACATTTCTAACTGGAATAAAGTGAATAGTAAACATTTAATAAAAGAGAATGACATTATTAGCATGAAAACGTTTCATCATTAGCCAAAGTAGTATTAATAAAGGTAATCGTACACGTCATAGGAGTCGTGGTGTGGGTAGCTGTAATGATAGTATCTAAAAAAAAAAAGAGTGGATGTAGTATCCTAAATGAGCTGTACGCATTTCGAAAGGCTTGGTAGACAGAATCGATGTCGGACGCTGCACCTATAGAGCATTCTCTTACAGTGTGCTGCCAGTCCTGTTTCCGTGGGTCATATTTATCAGCTGAAATAAGCTCAACATGACAACAAGCAGATAAGCAGCTCCATGAAGTCATGTACCAGACTCTCCACAGTCATATACAAGGAACCAAAATGACTTCCCCTGAAAAACCCAGCTGGCGACCATCACAAGACTGTCTAAAGAGAAACGCAGGCACTCTGCAGAGGTTTAAAAAGTATGAAACGCTCCGAGTTGCCGCCAATTCACTTTGCACACCATAAATAACATTTTTACATGAAAATATGCAAGAAGGCAATGAAATATGCAATTATTCATTTTTTACTTTTTAATAATAAAAAATAATAGTAATAATAGTTACCATCATCATCATAATGAAGAATAAGGTTAATAAGTTACATTTAAAGGAAGCCGAAGTATGTGTTTTACCATATCATTTGAATGGTTCATTGCGTTGACATTGCATTTGTTCATAATTTATTATTTTAAAAAATGTTAGCATCAGCATCCTAATGATTATAAATCACAATCTCCCTCAGAAAAACGTCATTATTTATTGTATGTTGTTTTCAGCCGCGCATAACTGTCTCAGGGAAAAGAATAAAGAAGATGAGTCTTTTTGAAGGGCAGAAGTGACTGATATCTGTCATAAATACACAGAGATGTCCATCTCAGTGTCTAAGGTTAACCATCAGAGGATCACCAAGCGCTCGGAGAACTTCTGACAAACATATATTACTCAAATCGCCCACAGCAACGGCATAAATAACTGTCCTGTCATCGCCCTCTCGATGCTCTATACAAAACCATAAAGACCAAGCGCATGTATGGACGATTAACCTGCACGCGGAACCAGACTGCAAGGAACAAGACACAACATGCAACCTCCCCGGCCATTGAACACTGGGTTTCCAACCAAAATGCCCAATCATTTATCTCCAGCTTGGGGATAAATGGAGGAAATTCCATGGTATTTTCTTTGCGAATGCGTGGATTTTATCAGCTCCTGAGTTCATACCGGATCCAAATTGCACATCTGTGCCCTCCAAACCACTGTCACCCTCAGACTTCTGCCACGTTCGTTTTTCAGCAAATCAAGAAGTGTTTTCTGCTGTTTAACAAATTCCTTACTTGGCAACCTTACAAATTCCCAAATAAAACCAGAATTCAGATAGAGTACACTCGCAGTCAGCAGAATACAGGTATATAGTACACTCACAGTGTAATTTGCATACACAATACACTCACACTATAATCTGCTCACACACCCAGTACACTCACACTAAACTGCACACGCACACAGTACACTCACACTAGTCAGCACATGCATACTGTACACTCACACTGTAATCTGTCCACACACAATACACTCACACTAATCTGCACACAAACACAGTGCACTCACACTAATCTGCACACACATACAGTACACTCATACTAAACGGCACATGCACTCTCACAGTACACTTACACTAACCATTGCTCACATACAGCACACTCACACTGTAATCTGCACACGCACACAGTGCGCTCACACTATTCAGCACAGGCATACAGCACACTCTCACTAAACTGCACACACACACACACACACACACCTACAGTGCATTCCAGGGTTGGGTTAAATTACTTTTTTCAATTACAGTTACTTTCTGGACAGAATGTTCAATTACAATTACAATTACTTTTCGATAAAAAATTCATTCAAAATTAAATTACAATTACGAAAGTAATTGATTACAATTACCGTAATTGTAATTGAAAAAAGTAATTGAACCCAACCCTGGTGCACTCACGCTAATCTGCACACACACACATACGATACACTTACACTAATCCGCACACACATACATTCCAGCACATATAGTACACACACACACACACACAGTACACAAGGTCCTGCTCTACTGTTTGAAAGGGCACACATGCAGGCCTTTGGCTGACAGCAGCAGAGCTGTAGAGCGGATGCTGGCTCTTGTGTGTATGGACAATGTTCGCTGCTCTGCAGGACTGTGCATTATTACCCTCACGAAGAGTACGTTCGCCTGCCTCCTGTTCAGACAGGCTATTCCTAGGGGACCCCCACTCACCCCGCGCCCCTTCATCCAATCCAGCATTCCGCAGTGTTCCCGGCCTCATCTTACCACAGATGCAGGATTTTATAAATTAATCTCTAATAATGCAGGAATGACCTGTCTGGACCCTGCATCTGAGGCAATGAGAGAAATAAATAATGCGAGCAGTGCCTGGTACATGCAGTAATGCAGCACACAAACACAGCGAGTTCCCAATTCTTCATACAGACACTCTCCATTAACTCCTTGTATGTTTATGTAAGATTGTATATGCAGTACAAACAGCTGCGAAATATGAGTTCTACAAAGTCCACAACGCTTCAATCTCCACATATTTTACAACAGCAGCGGTAAAACTTATTTCTCTCTGCATTTCTTCAGCAGGAGTCCAAAAATTCCCCCCAAAAATGATCTTTCTTAGTCATATGACATTTAATGGTGAGTTCTGCATGCACATTTTTGGTCCACAAAATATAATCAAAGCACAGCTTCCCCTCACATCCTGCAGCGCCACGGTTATCAGTCAAAGCAGTTTCAAAGACGAGAAGGCTATAACTACACTTTCTCCAGGCATTTAGCACCACTCTTATCCACTCTGATTTATAAGTGCTGCAAAATACATCAAGAGGATTATACATTATTACTGGTATGCAGATGTCCTGCTCTGATCTTCATGAAAACCCTGCCTCCCTGCCATTTGCTTAACCCTTAAACTCTTACTTTTCACTTAAATTTCCCTTGAGAAGGTTCAAAGTCTGAAAAAGCTTCTTTTTTTTCTGTACCATAGGACAATGTCACATATACATATTCTTCATCTGCTGGTTGCAGTGCTTCACTGAAGCTACATCACACTTATACTGAAAGAAATATTCAAACCCAGGATGTCATGTTTTTATGGCCACAGCATTACATCAGTTGAAAAAAAACTAGATGTACACATTTCCATGTAATTCAACTGGAAATATTTGGGATCATTGGAAACCTTGAGATCTCCTCCAGAATTTAAAATAGGCCCAAAGCTCTATGGGTTCGAATGCTGTAGCTGCATTTGATGGACCCATATATGGGTCAGTAGGTTTTAGGGGGTTAAAAAAACCAGCAGGAGTGAGATTGTTATAGTGAATCTGAACCAAAGCACTACATTTTCTGATTTTATTCACAGTTCCACAGGGCAATATTTAGGAACAAATAAGAATTCATCTAAACATTGTTCTGGGCCAAGTACTATTGCTAGAGCTTACTCTGTGCAGGGCGAACAGCAAACTACATCTCTTGTTCTACTTTGTGTTTTCCTTAAGGTCACGAGGCAGCATTACATCTCTGCTGTCATCCGCTGGCCTGGTTTGCTTGTGCACATTTCTCAGCAGTGTTCGGTGTTAGGTTCTACATACACACATGCATGGACATGCGCACGCACACACACACACACATATGCATGCACACACGTGCACGCACACACACGCATGTACGCGCTCACACACACACACACGCATGTACGCGCACACACCGCACTCACTCACCACACGCGCATACATACACATATGTACGCACACACACACACACACACACACACACACACGTTTGCGGCATGATTGTGGCACTGAACAGGAATAAATTATTTCGGGATGATGCCGCTGTTGAGTTTCCGTACAAGGCAGATGAATGTGTTTCCAATGTTCATTTATTGCATAAAAGAAAACGGCCAATATCACACCTGCTACCAATTTATAATCAGCCAATGTCTCCCTGTCCCACAAGTTTGTAAAATGTAAAAATGTCTTTTTTTAAAGATGTATCTAGAGCAAGTGTCCATTTTTTCACCCAGTGTAAAGACACATAATTCTTATTAAGGTGCAATAAAAATTGATTACAGTTTAATTATTATAATCAGGTGATATCCTAGAAACTGCACCCACTTTGATCCATTTCTGTTAAGTTTGGGTACCACTGGTCCACAGGAAGTGAATGTAGTTTTCGAGTTCTCTGATATTCCAGATCACTCCAGTCCATATTCTCACAGTGAACTCCTACAAAACACCAGACTCTGTCAAGCGATACGCTTAAGCACTGATTCCAGACCAGTGCAGTATTTCTTACAACTGGAGATCTTCCAAACACATTTTGGTCAAAATGGAAAAATTGCCATGTCAACAAAATGAGAACTAAATTAAGAATTAATGCAACGAGTATGCACATAACATTGCTTGAAACAACACGTTTTTTCCTACACTGGATGTAGTAGCCTTTTAAGATTTTTTTTATTATTATTATTATTCAGACATTAAGAAGTTGCAGGTAAAAATATATATATTCATGTGCCTGTTCATAGGTCATGAAACGCTGGGAGTTACTGTCACCCTGTACACCGACCTGTCTTAGCTGGAACCCAGAACATCCTCACAAACCCCCAGCTGTTCTTAGTTTAAAATGTGTACGAGAGAGAAAAAGATAAATACGAGAGAGCACGAGGGAGAGATGGAGAGATAGAGAGAGAGAGAGAGAGCTTACCTGTCATGGCTTTCAAACACAAAGAAAAATGAGCACTTGGGCAGAAGCACAATCATTTGCCTTGGCCAAGAGATTCATCACCAGGCGTTAGAGGGGAGGTGAAAGAGGGAGAGAGAGGGAGAGAGAGGGAAGGGGAGAGAAGCAGTGTAAGGAGGATTTGTGTAGCCGGTGGGTAAGGATCTGGTGAGGCAGGGGTGGGCTGCAGTAATGAAACACTGGTAATGTGAGTGAGCGCGCTCAGATGGGCTCTGATGCTGATCTGCTCCATCGGGGCGGCACCAAGGTCACCGACACCCCCATGAGAGCAGGGAGAGGGGACCCTGTGCCCAGGTACTGCCATGTGAGACTAGCCTGGGTCAGGGGGGAAATGTCATCTAACATGCTTTTATAAAGATAGAGATTGTGTGTGAGTGTGTGTGTCCGTGCACATGTATGTGAGTACATGCACATGTGTGTAAGAACATAAATTTGGGTGGGAGTGCATACATGCTGGTAGTGTGTGTGACAGTGTACACAAGGGTGTGTTTTTATGTTGGAGAGTGTGTGTGTGCTTGCTCATGGGTAAGTCTGTGATTCACTGGCAAATACACTGTCAGTGACAATACTTTATTTTTGTTTGCTCATTTAAATTCTCTTGAATGAACAAGTGAATATTTTCAGTCTAATATTCCAAAATAAACTACAAACGAAGCTTTGAAAAAGTTTGTTTCTCTAGGTCTTTTGTGCAGTAATGGCTGTGCTTCTCACACAAATTCTGATTTACATTCTATTTAATAGAAGCATGTATGAGCCACACATAGTGCTAACAAATCTGGGGAGAGTAAAAAAAAAGGTGCTCCGCTAAAAATTGAACTATGGGAGCAAAAAAAAGAAATGATCAAGGACTGGGGCACTGATCACATGACCTACAATGGCTCTATTCAGAGAGTAAAAACAAACAGAAGAAAAGAAATCATTAGCGGGGCGAACCTATGCAAGCTTTTGTCCTTAATAAGACAACAAAAACACTCGGTCTAATTCTCGGAAACTACATCCGAACTCCTGTTTATTTTTAATTGAGACAAACAAACGAAAGTAGAACAGTGCGAGATATTCCTTTACTAATTAAACTCTCTGTCTGGGGGTAGTGTTGTGATGACTGTTTGTGAAAATACAACAGTTGTAACCTTTTTCCACGGATAAGCTGCTGTTATTTATTTATTTATTTTTTTGCAGAATTTGTCTTTATGAAGCAGCGAGCATTGGCCCGGGTCACGGTGACAGTGTTAACCTTTCCGCGTCTCTGTTTCGGCACGATCTGTCCGCGCGTCACGTGACAGCTCATTAGTGCTATTGTTAAGCAGCTCCGCGCACGACGGGGGGGGTTTGGGGGGTGCTCTAGGGCTGGGTTTAAAGGCTGGCTTTCTTTTCTTTTCACTTTAAAGAGGAACTGCCGTATGAATCGATACCTATCAAAACTGTTACATAAATATATTTGTCATGGGCTGATAAAGGGTTGGCGATTTAATCCACCTTGTTAAGGCTGCCCCAGAAAACAGATATTCTCTGCTCTGCGGAGACAAGAACTATAATTCAGTGTGACTGGGTCCGGCAGTGAGGGGATTTGTTATTGAGCCACATTAAGTGACACGTAACACTGTGCATGGCTTTGGTGGCATTAGCACCGGCCTCGGGGTCTCTTGGGCGGGTCTCTTAGAACGGTGCGGCGGTTTGACAGAGTGCGGTGGGTTTTAAATAACTCCGCTACACGGCACTCAGTCTGCCGCCACTGATCAGCCACAGAACAGACACCGAAGACACATAAAGAATAGAAATGCTCTTACTACTTAGGATTTGTAATGCATGGGTTTGCATTAGTAAAAAATCACCAGGAATGGACCCGAATGTGCTGCCAATTATGACTGTTTCCCTCTCTGACCAAACATTAGGTCTTTGGTTTTACTCCAGCTTTGCTTTAGGCACATTGTTTTTAAGCCGGGCGCCAATTTCCTCTCGAGTTAGCTTAGTCACACTGCTTACCAAAGTTTATTAAATCTACACAGTCCTTTATTGAGCAGGCAGATGTCCGAGAATATGTATCATTTTTATTTCAAACACACTGGCAGAGTAGGTTTGAAATAAAACAAAACAGACCTGCAAGGGCCTCACTGGATTTGAGACGTCTAAATCTCGGGGAAAATTAGCAGATATTCGCAGTGACATTACTAGCATGCAGCTGCGAGTCATCACTCAACACCAGCTGTAATCAAATCATAACTGACAAATGCTAAAGATCAACTGACACTTTTTTTTTTTTCAGGGCTGACAGAATTTTCGCCCCTCATTCAAGGAGCAGATCCCTGTACAATGTATTCAAAGTATGTACTCAAACATCAAACGCATCACAATTCATTCTTTTGCAGTTAATATCTAATAAAAGGCAGATTTTGATTCATTGTGTCAATATACTTTTCAATAGTATGTCATTTTATACAGAGATGTATAAATTCTTATCTTTAGAAATAAATATAAAAGGTAACATATTGTGCGACAACACAACTCAATAATGGAGTTCAGTGTAGATGAACTGCTGTACAAAACCAATATGTCCGACAGGAGTGAACACCTCCGGTGTGAAAACACTACAGCCCTCCATCTTACTGCTCAATAAGCAGCCAATGACCACAGGAAGGTGGGTAAAACACAGCGCCAACCTTTGCAGCCATCCTGTGAAATATCTGTTTGCACAGGCTGAGAGAAGCCGAGAGTAATGCAGAGCCATAGAGAAGGGGAGAGAAAAGAGGGAAGCGAGAGATGGACAGAAAAGAGAGGTAAAGTCCAGAGTGGAATAAAAAGGAGAGAAGCCTGCTGTAGAGCAAGAGGACAAACAGCTTCATCTGTCCAACACTAATGTGGACATACACTCTCTCTATCCTCACTCCCTCTCCCCTCTGTCTGTCTCTCTCCCTGCCTCCATCACTACCTCTTTCTCTCTATACCTCCCTCACTCCCCATCTGTCTCTCTCTCTCTCTCTCCTTCCCTCTCACAAACTCCTCTTCCTCTCTCTCTCCCTCAGTCTGATTGAAGAGGGGCCCATTCCAGTCTATCTGTCAGGGCGTGCCTGCTTTACAGTGCATACAACACACTGATGGGTAACATCACTCACTCGCTCCAGCCACAGACGGAGGAAAAAAATCGGCAGAGAGGCATGTGACGGTAATGTGGAGCCATCTATTCACCCACGAACCACACAACCTTTCCCTCTGCACCCCGAAAGAGCCCGCACGTCCTCCTCTCTTTACTTATGCATTTAGTTCCCTCCTCTTTTCCTGTGATTTAATGACACCCTCTGCCCCCCCCCCCCCCCCAATTCTCTGCTCCCTCATCTCCGAGGCGCGCACACACACACACACACACACACACTCTCTCTCTCTCTCTCTCTCTCTCTCTCTCTCTCTGCTCCTTTGATATCCAATAAACCCCCCTCTGTGGGCATACTTCTCCCAAAACAAGCAAAAACACCACCCCGATTCACTCGACATCCCCAACAACAAGACACAATTACATCCACCCAGCTGGGAGAGGCTGGTTAGGGCATCAATTCACTCAGGAAAAAAATTCAATAAACTCACACCCCCTTCCACCATGGAAACAGTGACTTCCAAAATCGCTTATATACAGTTTTTAGCATGTTAAGAACATGCCATTATCTGCATAACTGATGCATTATACATCCCAGATATTTTATAGAAGTACTTAAAGACTCAGATCCTTTAGATGTCTTTTGTGGGCCCTTATAAAAATATGATTTCCTGCTTCTCTAAAATTATCTGGACACCAACGTAAATTAGAAGTTTTATTTTAAATAAACAACAATAAATTCTTGCCCTATACAATTTTTTGACCCCATAACATTAAACTTTTTACAGACCCATAGTGCTGGCCTATCTGCCTCACATGGGTCATGGAGATGTAGTGGCGGCATGCTAAAGAGGACTCAAGATTTCCTCCAAAAAGTAAATAAATAAAAATAAAACATAATTAAAAAAATGAAAAATGCTTGACTTCAGCGCAGTGCATTTGAGAACTGAAGTCAAAGCGAATGGTTTCGACACCTGGCTGAACCGCGGTTGAATTTTATGGCTCCGGGGCTGCTGTTTAGTGCGGAAAAATCCAGAAGCCCCCATTTCAGCCGACAAATGGCTGTTTGTGTGGCTGAGTGGAACAGCCCCATTTTCCCTGTGTCAGGATATAAACACGGGGGGGGGGATTCGAGTAACAGGAGACACAAGGCGGACTCCGCTGACGCACAGTGCTCCCCTCCGCGCGTGATGGTTCAATTATGTCCTGCATTACTGCAGCATCTAACCTGCCACCGCTTCTCAAGAGGCGCTGCGCTTTATATTCAATCAGCCCGTCCAGTCACCGTGATTGGCAGGCAATTATTACCATTTCCATGTCCGTACGGCCCTCAGGAGCCGTAACCACCAGGTAACCGTTGGCGAAGTGCCGGCTGCGATGCATTTGGGGAGAGTGGGGTGCGGGATCGCCGAGCCACATCGCTCCAGATCGGACTTCATGCAGGCATGCACATGAAACAATGCGGGAGTGACTGAGGCATTATGGGTCGACGGAGATTACGGTGCGCCGAACTCCGGGCTCGCCGTGAGACCGCAGACGCCAGTGGGATCTTCGGCCTATCAGATGGGCCGCTTTCATAATTACTGTCACTTCCCCGTTTAGCGGCCTGTCGATTCCAGCGGCTCGGTGCCGTAAGGATTACCCTCTGCCAGTCAGAGCTGGGCAGTGTGAGGGTTCTATTCACTTCTCTTCAGTTCTTTCACTACTTCCTCAGTCCATGGTGTGACTGGAACTAGCCAAAAGCTACTAGCTCGTGCCGATTACTCTGACAACAGGAGATTATCATTATGAAGCACCGGCAGTAAACAAATCACCTCATAAACCGCAAAAACGTCCTCGAAAAGTAACAAAATCCTGAAGGCAACATAACTTACCGTTCCAATAAGCTGATTACAGGCCGGAACAGTTGATCTTACATTTCTGCTTCAAAAAATTATAACACATTTTCAGAATTGATTTTATTCATCATTGCACAGTATTGTAAACTAAATCATACTGAGCTCTATAATGAGAGCCACCAACTATTGTTAAAATTGTTACTACTGAGGCATGTAGATAATTTCATGTGCAATCAATGGTGCGTCTGTGTGCATATATGTATATATAGAAAATAAAATACAACTTAAAAGTAAAGCATGGTGAAACAATAAGCCTATTTGCTAAGAAAAATTTTAAAACAAAATAAACTATGCAAATTTTGATTTTCTGGCCTTGTAAACCATATGAGACAGTCAAAGACACTGAAACCATTTGCTTGTTAAAATGAAACAACTTTTTGTCATCACATACAGCAGCAAAGCTTTGACTAGGCTCATATGAAACAACTATAGTTAAATAGCTCACTCAGATTTGAGTACATTGATAAATGCATCTACTAAGTTTTTTACAATCTAAGCCAGAGTTGAAAATGATTTTTGCATAACATGAATATAAATATATTATTACATGTTATATGATATGCTCAATAAATAAAGCATGGTTTGTGTGCCTGACAGACTTCCTCAGGCAGAAATTAGCAACCAGCATTTTCATATGCATATTCATAAACCATTTCAGTGATGTAAAAGCATATGTGCGCGAAGTTGTTTTCATAATTACTTAAAACTGCCTCCATATGATGAAGTTATCATGCGTTTTCAGAGAATATTAAGCAGGAAAAAAAACTGCTTATTGTATAACATGCACAGCGTGAGTAATCTGGCAAAGCAGACGGTATTTATTTTAGGAAACAGGTTTGTGAAATTAAAAGTGCACCTCCGCTAAACTCCGGGAGGGCTGCAAAAAAACGCAGGCGTTACCCCGCCCCGGACAAGCTGTTGCCAAACGGGAAATGCAAACGAGACAATCTGTTTGTCTACTTACTGGAACCAGGAACAGAAGCTGGCGCAGGGAGCCACCATCCAGCACTGTCAGGTGTGATGTGCGCTGCACCAAACGGATGCCTAATGAGTCGATTTATTCAAATGCTGCGGAGTCTCTCCTAATGGTGTATTCCATATGCACTTCAGCACACGCATCCCCAGAAGCCAAATGCCTCTATTTTCCTTCCAGCGCGAGCGTGTCATTTGTGGGGCTTCTGTCCCCTAATGCTCCTGAGGGAGATGTTCGCCGCTCTCCAAGATTTTCTACAGGAGGCTGCATATTTCTTAAGTATCTGACGCCTCGACACATTTTTATTCACCTGTCAAAAAACAGGCGCTCAAGGAAGGGAAATTAAAATAAATATCCACTAATTAAGAGAAATTATTAATGTGATGCCGATAGCCATGCGTCTCACTGCGCTGTTTGGACGTACAATGAGGGCCATAAGTATTTGCACAAAATTACAAATGGCTGTAATTTTCACACACGTCCTCAGACTGAAGCTGCACCATGTTAATATGGAGCTAATTACAGCCTTTTATCTCCATAAAACCTATAAACACTTACATGAGCTCATCAAATGCAGCTGCTTTAGAATAACCTGTGGAGCTTCAGGCATATTTTAAATTTTCATGGAGATCAAAAGGTTTCCAAATGTTTTCCCAAATATGTCCTGCTGAATTACAGGGTAATGAGTATACAATGATGCACAAGGTCTAGATATCATTAGCCTCATAGCATACTTGCCTATCTCATTTTTTAAGTTTATCATTATTATTATTATTATTATTATTTAAGAGAATGTATTTTTTTTTGAGGTTTTGAGAAAAAAGGAAAAAACACATTTTTTTCACTGACACGACAGGCAGCCGATATCTCAATTCGGCAAAAATATGACTAAAGCAATTATGCTATGAAGCTAACTATATTTTCTAGTAATGCAGTGGCGATAAAATCAAATGGTGGCCTGGGTTTGAATATTTCTCTCAATATAATTGTGATGTACCTTCAGTGAAGCGGTGTAACTAGCAAATACAGAATATGTACGTGATATTGTCCTATATTAAACTTCAAACCCACTTTTGAGGAAATTCAAGCGAAAATCAGGGCTAAACTTTTGTCACTGTCCAAATGATTAAGGTCCTCAGAAAAATAAATACAGTGAAGAGTATTTGTGGCGTGTAGAAGAGTATGTGAGTGTTAATGCTTCGAAGGGGACAACAGAAAACTGCTCACTGACTGAACAAGACGGCAGTGAGGATTCTGCATTACAAAGGCATTAAGTCCACCAGCATACTCCAATCATCTCCAAATACGACTCAAATATTATACTCTTATACCTAGATTTATACTGATACGTTTGCGACAGTTTTGCTAAATAAGACAAAAATATTATCCATGAGGAGAAGCAGTGTAATTCATCCCCAGAGTTACAGATGAGGTAAATCCAGCAAAAGAGAACTGAAGATAAACAATTATTTTCTACATAATAATAATAATAATAATAATACATTTCATAAATACTCATTTCAGTCTCTCTCTTTTTTGAATGGTTTTAATGGATTGTGATGGCGCAATGCACTGTTGGGTATCTTGCACTAACAACAGGATTAATGGTCAACAAAGTGCAAAACTGGTCACAGAACTGTGACGCCTGCAATGACAGGTGTCTCTGCAGTGTAAGGTAGGTGAGGAGAGAATAGTCAGACTCAATGTGAGTGAGATGAGTTACTCTGAGCTCCAGTGAGAGCCGGTGGCACCTGTACAGACTGTGGCAGAGAGGGAGGGTCCGACACACAGTCCTGTAGACTGATCTTGTTTCGAGACGGGGGCTCCCCCACAGTGCACGGGGGCTTAAAGTGATGATGATGGGTCGAGCTGCCTCGGCAGGGCGTCCGCCCGGTCATGGCCACTGCAGAGAAACCGGGGGGAGACGCCTTCTCCATCATCGCCGCAGGCGTCCAGGACTGCGCTACAGGCGAGGGACCTCCTGGTAGCATGTGAGTCGCGCTAAACGCTTCCCACTACTAAAGTGATCTGGGAACAGTCATTTGTCCACTTATTCAGTATATCTGTTATCAGTGTCTGCTCTAAAAGCTAGCACCAGCGACTGGGACCTGCATTGCCCAGAGAAACACAGAGTCTGGAAGCTCTTCAATGGCGGCTCAATCACATCGTAAAACTCCAGGAGGCCAGTCGAGCTTTTTATTTCCGTCTTTTCCACCGAATTAGCCCATTTTCCAGTGAAGTAGCCTGCAGACCTGTTGATTGATTTACTAACTAATGATCCTCAACAAGGTCTCTGGGAGTCAGGGCCATCGATCAGAGTGCAGTCAGTAGCGTCACTTTATCAGGACTTAAAAATGTATCTTTTTACATTTGCAGTCATCCTTGGAATGCGAGAAACGTGCATTTTAAAAGCACGAGACCAGCAGCCAAAGAGCTGATTGTGCACCATCACCGCGAGCAGATCAGTGATGTTTGTAGAACAAGCTGTCAGGTTCTTTTCTTGCACTGCCAAACCATTTGAGGATAGCGCTGAATTTTATATTAGTAGAAGCCATTTACCTTCCCAAACTCGTGAAAGACAGGACTTCAAACATCACTCTGTTTTGTTTGGTTAAGGTTTTTCAGCTAGCTTTATCATGACTAATTCATCGTAAACACAAAACAAACCAAAAAAAAACTGTATCTCTCATTGTTGGTAGTGAGCCAGTCAGATATGCCAGAGGACAGTTTCTATAACTGAGACAGTAAACAGAAGAGAGACTTTCTGTATCTTATACACTATTACACAGCTTCAGAAGTGCAGAAAATCTTCAGTAAATGTCACAGAGAATTTTACAGAATAGATTCTGCATCTTGGCGCTTGTCCTAATTTAAGAAAGAAAGAAACCATAAAACAGATAACAGCAGAGCTGGAAACTGGAGGACCTGGAAGGTCAACATGACCGAACACCTGAACATTTCATGATCCTGGAGCATTAGAGCAAGTCTACCCAGCCTCGAGATTACTATTGTTTCAATTCTTAGAAAGCGAATCTCACTCAACAGCAAGAGCAGGGCTGCCCAACCCTGTCCCCTGAGATGTACTATTCACAGGTTTTCATTCAAACCCTAATTTCGCGCACCGACCCTACTAACTGGCAGCTTAGTGACATCCCTAGCGGTTGAATGAGGTGTGCTTTTCAAGAGTTGGAGTGAAGATGATGGGCAGTATACCTCCAGGAACAGGTCTGGGCAGCTCCTGAAAAGTTTGAGGGTGGGGTTTTTGGTTGGGTTGATGTCACAGAGGGAGGTCAGGTGTGTGGCTGCTGGTTGCTATGGTGCAGACTCCAACAGAACAATAATGGTAATTACACTCAGTAAGTTTAAAAATTTTGTTCACATTCATACATGGTCCAGTAACTTAGCACTCAGAGCAGCACAACACATTTAGGACACATTCACTCCAGGTCTTATGTGGTTATTTTCATCCGTCTCCGATAATATACTTCTTAATGGGAACACTTATTATTTGGCTAGCTCGCATAGTATTCAGAAGCACAGTGCTAATGGTAATTCTATGATGCCTGATTTACAGTTTTCCTGAGATTTACAACTGGAAAGAACAGAGCCTAATAACAGTAGCAAAAATAATTAGCTCATTCAGAGAAATCTTGCATTTGTAGTTTTCTAATTATTAGTGTGTGTTCAATTGCATAATGACTTTCAACAATGCAGTTAATGGAATTATTGGCCGGGCACCAGAAATCTCTTGTAAATAAGCTTGATGGCACTTTTTTCCAATAAATCGCTTCAAGTGGACACAACGATATTAAAATCTATGTAAAGAAAAATGTTGGAACAACAATATCAAATTTATGTTTGCATGGATTTCTTGTCATTATCATTACTCTTGTATCTGGATTTTTGTTTAATTGACAAAGTGTAATATAATTAATCAGGTGTGACTCCTTGGCTTTATACTGCAAAGGAGTTATTGCTACTGCTTTGTGTCTCTACCAGAGTTAATGTGATTTTTTAAATTTTAGAATTTACAAAAATTAAAATATTTGAGAGTCTTCATTTTAAAGTGATATATTTTAAAGGGCAGATTCAAACCTTAAATTTTATTACAATACATATATCAGTGAATACCGGGTTTCAAATAGGTTTGGAAACAACAGAAACTAGGGACCATCTGGGATCGCACAAGCCACAACAACGATACTGGTATATTTTCGGTAGAGCAGTCCTCATTGTAGCATGTTCAGTGAGTGCGACTCAGACCACACCCATCTTCAAACTCAGCCTTCCTTCTTATCCCAACTCCTCCCCTGTAATGTTCTGTGGCTGCATCTTAAAGGGGATTGCGATGCTATAATGCTCAGTCACACACACACACACACACACACACACATCAAATGAAAACAATACCCACATCGCTATCACAGCTGTTAATAATTAAAATCATTAAGATGGATGAGATTTTTATTGTGATTAGCAAGAAATATTACTAAATACGCTGTGTAGCTAAAAACTTCTTTTTATTTTTTAAAAAAGAGATTAATTTTAAAAGCTCAGTAGGCCTAAACAAAGACGGACAAAGGCGAAAAAACAAGGCCTTGCGATAAAATTTTTAAGGCGGGAAAAGACATTTTTGTAAGCAGTGGTGATTATTTACTCCATCATTAGCAAAGGCTGGAGAGTGAAGGGCAGACAGATGGAAAAATGGAGGGCTGAGATGGACGGATGCAACTGAAGAGGAGGAGAAGGAGAAGGCTTCTCTCCTCCAGGCTCCGCCGCCCAGCCAGTCCCGCGATAGTCTTGTAGAATTACGGGCGCTTGGTGTTGTGACAGTATTGAGATTACAATTGAGTTTCCCTCCTCTCTGTAGAAGAGCCTGTTCAATAACAGGTGCGGGCTAAGAGAGCCGTTACCCGCGCAGCTGAGCGATGGTGTCAGCACTGCTACCGGGGCGAACACTTCAACCTGCGAACTTGGCAAAAACATCATTCCCCAAATGATGCCCACAGGGAGCCTTTCAAGTTAAATTTCGCTGGGTGTTTTTTTTCCCGCTAATTCAGCCGCGTAGCCCCCAGCGGCCGCGCAGGCAGCGACAGCAGCCCCGCCATATTGGGCCTTTCTGCTTGGCAGGGTCCTGGCAGCTGTATTCAGCAGAAAAATATAAATAAATAAATAAATAAACAAACACACGCACACAATTCACAAGAAAAGCTTTTTTTTTTTTTTTTAATTGTTGGCTCAGGACTTTGCAGTTAGCATGGTTTTGAATGCTTTTTACAGGTCCTATAAAATAAATAAATAAACACACGTGCGCGCACACACAAGCACACACACTCAGGCACACACATAAAGCGATCAGCCACAATATTTAAAACCATCTGCCTAATATTGGGGAAGTCCCCTTCTTGCCGCCAAAACAGCTTCGTCAAACTGACGTCCACTAGAGTTCCTGGACCCAGCAGAACATTTCCTAGGGCATCACACCAGCCAAAGTATATGATGTAAAAGAAAATGGGACTCACTGGACCAGGTGACCTTCAGCTGCTCCAAGGTCCAGTTCTGAAGCTCAGGAGCCCATTGAAGGTGCTTTTAAAGGTGAAACGGGGGGTTAGAGTGGGCACTTTAACTGGGCTGCAAGCTATAAAGTGTGATACACAGCAGGTTATGAAGCACTGTGTGTTGTGACATATTCCTTATGTAAATATTATTGAAATTCTCTGTAACTTGTGCCACAGTCACTCTTCTGTCGGTTTGGACCAGACGGGATGTTCCTCATAGCCCTTGTGCATCGATGAGCCTTGAGTACCCAAAACCCCATCTTTGGTTCATGGTTTGGTCCTCCTTGGTTCACTGTTGGTAAGAACTCACCACTGCTGACAGGAAGCAGCCCAAAAGCCTTGCCACTCCAGAGATGCTCTAACCCACTCTTAGGGTCAGAATGATTTAGCCCAAGTCAAAGCTGCTCTGGTCCCATTTCTCCCACATCCAAGATGTCTGATACGAGACCCGACTGTTCTCATATCGTATTAGGTTTGCCTGCAGAACCTGAAATGCGTCGTGGTTATGAAATAAATCAACTTGATTTGCTTCCTCTATATGCAGACTCAAGAGATCAAAGGCAGTTAAAGTGATCACTGTGAAGCAGCAGGTATTTTTAAAAAGCCTACAGATGCTAGAGGCAGAACACCAGCGAAAAATATTCAGATTTTTATAAGAACAAATTCAAGTAAAAATAAAATAAACATTGCATAAAAAAAGAAAAATTCAGAAACTCCCAATCAGGTAACTTTTGGTTAATTTTAAAAAATTTAGTTTTCATGATCTTTATGGAAATTAAGATAAATTAAGACTAATCAGAATTTGAAAGTTTACACTCTTTATTAGTTTGAAAACATAATCGTGAAATAGGTTTAAGATGAAGCATCAGCTGAATGAAATGAATATGTTGGACTGGATTAGATATGGGAGAAGGACGGGCACCAAAAATATTATGTTGGTGCTTCCCTTACAGAATGAGTTTAGAAAGACCTGATGAACGGATGGATTTCTTATTTGCATATTGTCCATTAAATCCATTCATGCCTAATTTCTCAGTGCCGAGTGATCTCCGTTTGGGTAAGAAGTCTTTGGCTATCCAGAGTTGCTAGTCCTTACACTGAGCTAATATGGATGAAATAAAATTTTAAAAATGCTCACTTAATTTTTTGTTCCTTTTCAATTAAATAAAACAGGGAAGTGCACACAGCGGGGCTTTTTAATGATCTGGCAGGTAGTCTAGCATTGCAATCGACTCATATCTAATGGCCTCTCAGCAGAATTCATGGCGTGAAACGTTGCATTTTTTGAAGATACGTTAACATATAGTCGATCTACATACAGTCAATGTTCCATCACGGTAGTTTCGTTTTACGCGAAAAAAAGTATTTTAAAAAACGAAGGTGACCTGAGGGATATAATTTCAGCAGATTATTCGGGTCAGGTGATGTCTGGCTGGAGTCTGCATCAAAATGACCGGGTCACTGACTGCACGCACGCTTCTGCATGTACTGCACGGCTCATAATGTATATACTTAAACATCTTTCACAGCCAGACTAAATAAGACTATAGTACACCCAGTGCACTCTTATATATAAAGTATCTGAAGCTTTAAAACCCAGCCAGGAGCTGCCATTCTCCCCTCTGCATTTCTGATTCAATGACAGTTATGAGGATATGAATGGGGAGAAATTAAAAAATTGCAGGCGTATGCAAAAACAGAAAAGGTACCTCAATTAGCTTTTATGGTTAGTTAGAAACTATTAAACATTTGCAGAGTGCAATCCCATGCATTTTTCCAAGGAAACACCAACCTTTAGTGGTTCGAAAACCACAATGAACTGGTTAATGTTAATTAAGAATTCAGCTAATGAGTAGTAACCTTCTTTTGTTTGTATGTCTTGTAACAAAGTGAGGTTACACATCCCTCCCAACCACAGAAAGATAAATACTCATCACAAAAGTTTGTTGCCGTTTGCAATATTGCAAATGCCAAGGACGGGGCTGCCTTTTTAAAAGGGTTAGTTACACACCTCCCCGCTGTTCAAAACTGAATCTGCTGTTCAGATGTGTCAACCCCGGCACGCATGAACCAAACAGGCTGGCGAGGAAAGACAAATCACCGAGCCCAGAAAACTAGGGCCAGAAATGTGTAATTGAAATGAACTTTAAAGGGGAAAGCTCCTAATTAACGTGAACTTTACATCTGGCTAATTGATGTGGCCTAAACTTTAGCACAATGCTTGGGTGAACCCGGACGCAGAGACGGAAACGCAGCCCGAACCGCAAACAACAGAAGCACAACAGGAACGAGATAAGGTCACCGCGCTACTCCCGCACAATGAGGCTTCCTGGAGGAGCACAACAACATTTACATACGCGGCCAAGAGAAGCCGTGTCGCCTGACTGTAGCACTCGCTTTGAACCGAGTTTGAAGGCAAAGCAAATATGGCAACCGAAGCGTAAGGCGCGGAGCGACTCGCTGTGTGAAGCGTACGGCGCGAAGCGACTCCCTGCGAGCACGCGTGTTTGCATTAGGGGAGCAGAGCCTGCCAGTGTCCCGTGAGCACCAACAATTCCACAATAAAAACTAATTCCTCTGTGGCTGTTTACGGCTCTGCGGCACAGTTTAGCATTCAGCGCTTTATCAGAAAAAGGGCCCTATTTACGCAGTTTATTTACATTCCCCGGAGAGAGGGCTCTCGCTGAGACTGCGTGCACACACAAACACACACACACACACACACGCACGCCCGCGCACGCATGCACACGCACACGCACACACACACAAACATGCACGCCACTTTATCAAAGCGTCTATTCAGTGACAGCGCGGTATGTGAAGACAAGCTGGCAGGTTAGGAATTGTTATTCTAAATATCAGGGATTCAATGAAACAGTTTGACAAGCAACTTTATGAAAAAAAAGCTTCAGGCAATAATGGGAAATATTTATCTACAGAGCACCAAGCAGTAAAGGGAAACATTTTCTTTGATGAAATTTAATGACCATGCATAGGATCACAGTTAAACACACGTGTCAAAAATAAAACATTAATTTAATACAGTATATTAATAAAAATAGTTTGTATAGAGTTGATTTTTGCTGGTGGAAGCAGCATGCTATTCCACAGGACTCTATGCACTGACGTAGAGAATGTCCCTGGTTTCAGAGAAACTAATTCAACATGTCTCCGCAGGTCCTGCCATGTGCCATCAGCATTTATTACAGGGGTGCGAATGCAGACCCCTCCGCCAGGGGAACCGCGGGCAGCTGCCAGTCTCCGGCGGCCAGATCTGACTGAGGGACCATGAGTGTTAGGAGGGCAGAGCTAAGTGGCTGTTGGGCCAATGGGAAATGGGGGTAGATGCTCCCACTGCAGAACACTGAGAGAAACCAGCCCCACAGAAGCAACCTCAACACGCTAGCATGCTAACCCCCTCAGCCCCACGCGCTATCACCACCACACGCTAAACCCTGTGCTTACACGCTCACTCGCCTGCATACACACTCCGGACCTGAGGTAAAACCCACACCAGACCCACTCAAGGGATAGATAAGGCTGACCTGGTGGAGATGTCCTTACATCACAATACAGATTATTAGCATGCACAATCTTGAATTGCTGAAGTATCCAGCCGTAAGTTAAAGACACTGATAAAGTGGACAACACTGGGTTTTAACCAAATAAGCCCACTTCATTACCCATCCTGCATCAAGACATCAGGAGAGTTTATTATATATGTAGGACTGCTAATTGAGGGAGTATCTTGGATGCCCACAGCCTGATTATTAAATATATTGAATATTAAAAAAGGGGGAGAAGTGTTTTTTTTTTTCATCACCTCGTTAATCTCATAAAACCTACGGAGTCACATGTGAGTCTGATTAACACAGCTGCTGTATTCAAACCTGTGGAGCCTCAAGCCTTTTCAAATTTTAGTGCAGATCCCAAGGTTTCCAATGATCCCAAATATGTCCAGCTGAATTAAAAGGAAAATAAATTTATAAATTATACATTTATAATATAAATTTATGTACAAGATCTAGATATTTTCTATTTAATGTAAAGTTGTGGCCATATAAACATAGCGTCCTGGGTTTGAATATTTCGCTCAATATAAGTGTGATGTAGCTTCAGTGAAGTGCTGCAACCTGCAGACACAGAAGATGTATGTGACATTCTCCCACAAAGTGAAAAAATGTTTTTTCTGACTTTAGACCTACTAGAGAATTTTAGGTTAAACAAGTGAGTTCCAAAAAAAGCTACCAGACTACCGTACAGGAAAGGTAGAGAACAATAATCTCAGTGGTGTAATCAAGTAGCAGCTGCACAACACCCGTAATAGAGCTCTCACAGAGAGAGAGAGAGTCCGTAGGCTCAGTCCTGTATGAAGGATCAGATGTTTCCTCAGGAACAGTGCATATACAGTATTCTCAGTGGTCCATGGTCCAGCCCATGCAAAACACATCCTAATGACACACATCATAATGACTGCTGTTCACTTCATTTACCATTTATTTACGTTGTATTTTTCTCTGCAGCCAGTAACAGGCCTCCTGGATCAAAGCGCTTTTTTCATGACACCTTTATGGCAGCACATTGTTGGTAAAGTGAGAGAACATTTTTCCCTCATGATATCTCGCTGTAAAAGGAAACCAGAAAATCTTCTTATAAAGAGAAAAAAATTGTAATTCAGTGCCTGAACTCATTATGTTGCTTAAGGACAGTTGTTAGATTTTAATTATGATCCCATGGCAAATATCACTTTACAGTGAGCATAACGTTAATTTAATTAAAAACAGGAAAATTAGTGTTTGAGTTGTTGTCATAATCTCTTATTGAACTACTGCACGTTTCCTTCTGAGACTCGGCAATTCGGTTTTGTTCCTTGTAGGGGACAGAAATACAAGGAACCATTAATTCTATTCCACCTTAACCTACTCGACAGGAGACATAAATGAAAATAAATAATATTTATGATATATTTTTGCTGCAACCGTCTTTGTTGTCAAAGACATATGTATTGTGCCAAAAAAGATGAGACACGTAGGCTGAACTTCCTTCTGCCACTGATTAGGAGGATATTTCTGTCTGTACCTGCAAGAGCAGTGTTAGAGTAAGACATGTTATCAGGAGTTAGAGGACACCTGAACACCTCCTCTCCTGTCTCTCTCCCTCCTGCTGTTCTGCAGGGTCGATCGAGTGATTCAGGGACCCACACCCTCCTCCACAGCAGTGTCAGAGACCACCATCGAGCCTTCAGCTCCGCCAATCTCCCGGATTAGAACAGGGCACCTCACGCTGTCTGTACTGGAGTGGTCAATTGATAAACCCTTGCACTGGGATCCCTCCCACCAGGGGTACATAGCCCCTCCCATCCCTGACCTACTTTCAGCTCCTCCCCCATCAGGCCACTGGGCCAATCACAGCGCCTCCAGGTCTGCCAGGAGCTGCAACTCTGATTTAATCCACCTCCTTCCTTCCCGCTCCCCTCTGATCCAGCATGTCAACAGAAAACAACACTTCCCATTTCAATCTAATTTAGTTATTCTATTTTAATTGATTACTGTGTAAACAAGCACAATCTGATATCGCCCTATAAGTGTTGTTCCGGGATCAAAAAAATTGTTTTCATCTATGAATAACATTATACTCCACCAATGAATGGCAGCTTTGCTACAGCTGTGCTGCGCTTAAAAATGTGTTTTGTGTTGACTTTTTGATTCGGCTGTCTAAAGTAAGCAAGCTAATGTTGGCAAATTTTCATGTGGAAGATTAGAGGCTTCCAGAAATGCATGCTAACAGTGAGATCAAAAATAGTTTTTGGCTCTGAATTTTACATAATTTATATCGCGCTTTACCTGAAATGGCTCCCCTTAGGGGGTTTTGCTGGTTTGAACTACTAGCCGAAGGTCCTCATCGATGAGGATGAAAAGCGCAATAGTAAAGCCTTTATGGTTTCATAACCTCTTCATACCAAAGCTGCGATTTATCCGCAGACTATAATGTTACTCCTGGACGAATGTTATTTTGTTGATCCTAGAACATCACTTACACGGCGATATCAGATTGTGCATCTAAGCAATTTACAACGATCTGCTGTTTTTTATACAAAAATAACTTCACACCTAAATGGTGCAATACAGCCAAACGCCAAGATGTAGACAGTCGTCGCGCGTTGTGCTTTCTCCTAATTGTCACCATCGCCATACATGCTAAAGATATTATTAGTGATATTGGAAAACTCAAAGATGATGTCTGATTTTTTTTTTTAAATCTTCAATTGTAATGTTTGCAACTCAGTAACGCAAAGTGGCAGTCAAATTGTGCTTTGAGTTGAAATGTGGGAAAAACTAATAATGCTAACATCCTTTGAACAAATTCATAGCCATGCATTTATATAAATAATGTAACCCCTTAGAACATCCTTCAACCAATAACAACTGTGGATTCAACAGGGTTGTACTATTAAAGACAAAGTTCGCAATTTAAACTATCAACACAGCTAAGAGCATTGTTATTGTAGAAACAATAGAGATATTATGACAAATAGAGATGCTAAAGCTTCCAGATACACATGAATTATGAATTGATTTGTCTTGATTGTTTTGTAGTTTCACGTATGGGGTTGAATTAAAACTAAATACATTTTAAAATACAAAAATACACTCAGCCAATTAAAAGAAACAATTGGTCAATGCACTAGCACAAATGGCAAGACAAAAAAAAATTCTGCTTAACGTGCTTTCAAGGATTTGACCATTTTTTAATCATATTTCACGCAAGAGGGCAGTGTATATTTGGCAGAAGAAAGGTGTTGTATTTCAAAAATACTACATACATAAATGATTAAGTACTGGCAGTCCAAATCACTGCGCAATTAATGTGATCATCTTCCATAATTACTGTCCGGCTGACGACCTTGCATAATTAATGTCACAAACAGCCCTATATTTTTTTCAACCTTCACCCCCTGAATTCTCTAATTACTGTCTCCCATTAGAATGCAGTTTGGGTACTTCTGTAGACTCACAGGGTTAAGGACTAATCCATATGTAGAACCCAACAAATTACCCATCATCGCGACTCTAACCTCGGCAGTATTTACACTGGACTGTGTTTATGGGCCTGTAGGTTAACCGACTACTGCTCTCAGAGAGAGTCCGAGGACATGCTGTAATTTAATGGCATGAGGTAAGTAGTCTTCCAACTGTAAGAGAAAAAAATGGTGATTGATACTGTAATTTAATGGGTAAGGATTAAGGGTCCTGAAACTGTTTAAAAAAGTGTGATTGCAACCTTCAAGTGGAAACTAACACTATAAATAGCAGAGTTAGAAGTGGTGCTCTGTAGAAGAAAGGTCAGACCTTGAAATGGACAAGATAATCTACTTTGTAGTGTGTGTGTGTGTGTGCTCGTGAGTTTGTATGTGTGCACGTGCGTGCATGCAGATTGCCAACATGCCCTTTCTTCACGTAAATTGAGCTCAGTGATGATTTTGAATATTGTAAATGACTGCCAGTTCATTTAGATACATTAACTAATAATAAGTATGACTTACTAAAGCAGTATGACATGATGTCTTATTCCTAATATTCATCCCTGTAATGACCAGATATGCAAAACTATAATGCACAGTACGTATGTACACATTTAATCAGACTGCACATGCACAAACACACACACAAACACACACACACACACACACACACACAGATTCCCACACAAAACACTGGGTGGTTGAGTGGCTTGGAACATTAGAAAGGAGGTCTGAGAGAAAGAGAGAGAGAGAGAGAGAGAGAGAGAGAGAGGGAGAGAGACCTGTCATAGCACTGAATGCAGGAATGAGCCACAACCGCCACAGAACACACATGACACACTGATGCAGAGTAAACTCCACGCTGTCTCCATCTCAAACACACGGTCAGAGAGAGAGTTTTCTCACTGACCTTTCTTACTCTGGAAAAATTTAAAATATGAAAAAAAAAATTATGAGGCTTAAGTACAGGCTGCCAGCTTTGAGAATATTTACATGTTAATCAGTTGATATTTGGAATTCAGCCATTTTGAAGCACAGTGACTGTCTCAGTGCTGTAATACAAACTCCACAGTAATACCACGGACATACGGAACGGGGCACCGAGAGATTCAAGCATGGAGATCTACACTCTGTACAAATATTAGCACATTTTACACCAGACAAGGGCCCAAACATGAGACAAGGGTTTCTTTATATTCACCAGAGCCAGCAGATATAGGATGATAGTTTCCTGAGTGCACCTCTTAATCTCAAGATTGGCCATAATAAGCAGGTCTTTCCAGGGAAGAGAGTTTTTGTGTGTCGAAAGGTTTTCCATTACCGTGGGAACTAAGACATTAAAACATAAAATGCTGAATATCACAGCTTCCTGCATGTAGGTACAGAGCCTGCTACTAATGTTGGCACCCACTGTAGATATATACAAGCGTGGTTATAAATTTATGTGTTTATTGCTTATGGTCTTGATTTAAATTCAACACATTAAGAAAAATGTAACCTGCAACTGAAATACAATGATTGAAAGAAAATACTGTAATTATGAAACAAACATTTTTCCCCAACACCAGCGGTCCCACAATTATTTGATCTCATTCATTTACTGCTTTGTGCAGCCTGAATTACAGATCTGATTCTTCTTCTGTGGTGTATAATGAGATTGGAGGAGAAAAGGCTAGAGATTTGAGACCATTCCTCTAACAGAATCTTTCCTTTAGTTTCCCTAGTCCATTTTTATGGACTCTCCTCTTCAGCTTGTCCCACAGGTTTTCTACTGGGTTCAGGTCCAGGTACTGAAAAAGCCATAAAACGACCTTGATTCTGTGGTCAGCGAACCATTTATGTGACGATTTGGATCATTTTCCATTTGGAAGATTGAAACTCTGCCCAGTTATCATTTTCAGGAAGGAATTGTTAGGATTTAATAAAATATCTACTGTTACTTGATTGAGTCCATGATTCCATGAACCCGAATAAGTTGTCCAGGGCCTTCGGAAGAAAAACAGCCGGGAAACAAAGATTGAACTCGATAATTCACAGTGGGGATGAGGTTCTTTATGAAATGCCCATTTACCCCAGACCCACCTCTGGTATTTATTTCTAAAATGCTCTATTTTGTTCTAATCTGGGCACAGAACCTGGTCCCACAGGATGTCCCAGTTAAGCAAATTGTAGGTGCACTAGTTTGCTCTTGATAGCAATAAAAGCTCTTTTTATTACAATCCTCCTAAATGACTTGTCATTTTGTAGATGGCCTCTGGTCATAGTTTTAGAAACTTCCTGACCCCAAGACATACGTAATAAAGGTCTACAGTTCTCCAACTGTGATCCATTACTACTCCAATCCTTGTCCTCACAGTTTCTATATATTAAACATTTTTTATTACAGCCTTGATAGTGAAAAACAGTATTGTCTTTTTTGTTTGTTTAATTATAGCCAATTCTGCTTTTCACAGCTCATCTACTTTCCATCTCACACCACTGCTCTGTTGTCTGGCTGAATTATACTGGTGTATAATCAAGGAAAACTGGCCTGGATGTGTCACTTAATATTTATTCCCCATGGAAACAGAAAGTCATGGGTGACAATTTAAATATTTCCAATCATTATGGAGAACTTAAAGTAAATTATGAGTTGGAATATTAAATTCAATTATGTTAGTCTTGTAAAATCTGTTATGGGCGCCAATGATTTTTGGCATGCAAGTTTTTGGATAAAGTAGTTTATGGATTTTTTTTCTTTAATTTTCTTTAAATTCAAAGTATTTTTCAGTTTTTTTTTGAGCTAATATTTACCAAGGGTGTCAATATTAGTGGAGAACATGTAGTTTTGTATGGTGCACCATTTGTCCAGTAAAGGTTGTTTTGCTTTGATTTTCAGTGTGGCATCACCGACAGCTACAAAGTTATCGCAGTTATTCATGCACCACAGAAATGAGATGCATGAAACCTGATACTCTAAAGATGCAGGACGGGGCGAAAGCAGAAGAAAAAAAATGCTATTTCGTTCTTTTTTATTGCATCTAAAAAAAATTTTCCATGTAGTTTCGCGGCGTAAAAAGATCTGCACTCTACTTATCCCTCAGCTCTCCCAATACATCAAACCCCCCACCCCTGTCCCCCACCCAGCCCTCAACGCACAGCCATGCAGGCGGACCTCTCCTTCCTCGGCAAGCCATCCACACTTCGCTTGTAACACAGCTTCGGTATGACATCAAACACCAAATTTTGTCAGCAAATCGCCCAACGATAGCAGCTCCTGCACCCAAGAGAGAGCAAACTCCGAAACCTCTTTTTCAGGCGAAGTTCTGTGCGGCCTGCAAAACCCACCGATCCCAGATCAAACGGGTCATTAGGCCAGTTTTGATCCAGAGCCAGATCCCTAACGACGTGACAGGCTGACGGGGGGGGGTTATAGCTGGCTAGCGTCTGAGGCTGGGCCCGTCGTGTCGATAAGCTCCCCGCGTAGCTCTCCTGAGCCGACCTGCCGGAGAGAGGCGGGAGAAGGAGAGATTCACACTGCCGTCTGCGCCGAGACCGCGGTCATTATCAGGCCCCCTCCATCACCTATCTTAGGCCAGATAACAGAGGCCGGGGTCAAAGTGAGACGCGTCCTGAGAGAGCCCGATTGCGAAGGCCTGCTGCAGGCTGGACTCCTCTTCTTCAACAGGAATCCATCAGGGGGCTTAACGCCGCATTAGGGTCTCTCAGTTTCATCAGCGGTCGTTTGAAGACCAGGTGTCAGGGCACGACAGCCATCTTTGAAATCTCAGACGATCATTTCTTCCGCCAACTCTGGGAAAAATCGTTTCCTTCCTGGCCTCACCCAGAGGTTACAGGAAAGGGGCTGGAACGCTGGCCAGATACGACAACTCCCGCTCCGATTGGATTTGGGATTCCGGCTTTTTTGGAGCTGCATGCTGAGCCAGTCTTGGTTCGGTGCCGCGCACCCTTCATGTATTGACGCAAGCTCTTGGTGTGAGGCTGTGAAACACATCTGAAATCGCTGCTCCAGTGGATTTCACACACAGAAGCGTGGAGCCCTGAGCTCTCAGTGGAACGGATTATCAGTCCCCCGCTGGTCCAGCAGTGATGCCACGCTGATGTATGGATGTTACGCTCCCTCTGAACGGCATGGTCGCTTTCCCTCACTCTCCAGGGCTCAGGTGATTTGCGTAGTCAGGCCCGCTCCCGGGTCGAGAAAAAACACGGCCGGCACCTGAGCCGACTGGCGCTACACATCAGAGGAGAACGACCCTTTTGCACTAAAGTAGAGATGATCATCGGGACATAGGATAACAGATTCACATTTTATCATTCAGTGACATTCCGTGACATTTAAAAAGCCATTAGAGTCGAGAGCCCCGTGTCTCTGGTATCTCAGAGAGAGAGAAGCATCGCTGGACCTCAGACGCACACAGATCTCCTCTGCGTAACACATAATGAAATAATGCACAGGCCTGTAGCTCTCGGGCTGAACTGATTACACTGATTACTCCTGCTGAAAAAAATAAAAGAATCACAGAGCAACTGCTGTAAACTGCTCTCTAATAAGCCATTTCAAGCACTCCTATTCCAGCCAGTTACAGATGGACAAAATACAGGCCTGTTCTCCACCAATACATCTTACTGACAGTACACACCCACTCTGTATACTGTATGGAGACCTTGGCAATCCCAGCGCCCATCACAGAGCCAAGATGGCAGCAGTTCAACATGCACAACAGATCAGTTGGCAAACTGCTGCACAGTAACTCATGCTGCAGAGAGATCTGTGTGCCTCCTCGACTGTTTACTTGCTATAAGCCTTGTTTGAGACATCCGGACAACAGTAGTGTAGAGACAGCCATTGTGGCTCAAAAATAGCTCTACTGGGGGCAGAGGGCAGAGCCACACAGCCCTGTCTGACCGTGACGCACAGACACTGGAGCCAAGTGAGAGGAGTCCAGCAGTGAGGGCTCCATTTTTTACGAGTCCATCCTGTACAAGCGGCCATTAAACATGGTCAGCACCAGCCTCTGCAACAGCATGTGTCAGCCTGTGGAATCAGTCTTTATAAACCTCCCGTCACCAAGCCACTGCAGCCCAGGCAATTAAGGGCTGACCCCTGCTTATGACAGTGAGGGGCTGTTATTAGGCCATTCTTGACCGTGATAATCATCAGCCACCTTTAGACTGGAGAGGTTATTTTCCCATGAATATCCTGTTTAAAGGAAGTGCAAAGACTCTTCAGAGTAGAAAACCACATTATCTGAGAGAATATACTTCACTCAGATGATGAAAAAAACTACTCGAGTGAAGTCAAAGAAAATGACTGAATTAAAATTGCAGTGTTGTTACAGATTAGCAGGCTAATCCTCTAAAAGGGGGGCTTTGCTTCCCACAAAATAAAAGGAGCATTTAACCCCTAAAATGTACATTCATTGCAATGTAAAAATGGCATATCACTCTGAAAATTCAACAAAATATTATAATGAAATTCATCACCACCTAGAAATTACAATAAATAAACAACAACAACAAAAAGATTTAGTGAATGCCCTGATGCCAATGCAGTTTTGAGGTGTTAAAGCACTTTCAATGTTGATGAAATAGATTTGTAAAAAAAAAAAAGGGGGTCCAGGTTTGCGTTTACAGTTGATGCTAAACGTAATTAGTGGCCCTGCTCTGCCTTTTAATGAAAACTCCCCTCGACTTCACCCATCTGTCTCCTAATCTCTCCCAGCCCACAGATTCCCCTATAGAGCATACCCCCACACTGTCAGAGGTATCAACAGCCATGTTTTCATTAGAGTGAATTTCCACCACTTCAAAATGTTGATTCCCAATTGTGCTGTACTTGTCAAATAAAATAGAATGGAGCACAGTGTGTAGAAAAATGAAGTTTTTAAACCATCACATTTTAACAGCTTTGCATTTCAAGTTGACAGTTCTGGAAATGGGAAGAAATCAGATCTCAATACGAATTATGGAAAATGGAAAACTTTGCCCCTGTACCGAAATACATCAAACCCTTAATTTCAAAATATGACGTATAATTCATCCCCTCTGACTGCGAGGGAGATTTCCCCAAATCGTCAGTTTAAAGAGCAAAATTATTATTTGTGACCATTCACCTTGGTGTCCACCAGACACACATGCGTCAGTATTTTTAATGGTAAAAAGTTCTGCAGCCTACGTTGGAATGGGTGCATTAGGGAAAAACCCACAGATTTTGAAAGCTTGTGGTCATCGACAATGGCATCTCGGCAAACATACCTGAACCCTGCCCTCTTCTTACAGTGGCGGAAGCGTTTCTCAGCCCAAATTTTCATTCATGTAACACATGTCAGACAAGACATGGTGATTCACAGCTCCTGTCTCTAAAGGATATATCACTGCCTTCTTCCACTTGGAAATTTGACAAATTAATTTCTAATAGACAGGAATAATCTGTTCCAGTCGCTTATGTTGCCATCGTATGATTCATGCTCTGTATGAAAATAATATCTGTGTGGTTAAAGGCAAATCCCCTTCCGCAGTTTTAGCCAGAAGCAGATGTGACAACTCTGCCCAAGGGAGGAGAGTTAAGATGTTCCCAGAAGACATGTAATGGGGTCCCCCAGACACCTAGGAGACATAATTCACACATCGATCAGGGCAAACCCCCATGAGTAATCTCCCACATGGAGAAACATTTTGAGATGAACCGCTTGGTGGTTTTGGGATTTTTTGAGAGACATCAAAGATATAACACTGCCTGTCTTCTCAATCTATTAACTAATTAGTCATCATCAGACCTCTGTCTTATAAAACAGCTTGTGTTAGTGCCTTATAAAATGCTTTAACTGGGTGCTAATAAATCCTAGACACAGGCTATAAAGGAAATTCCTCTGACACAAGCCAGTCTTCCAAATTTCAATTTGACTCTTTGAATCCACACAGGACACACTTATGTCTACATAATTGACTTATGCCAGGTCAAGATTCATATTAAAAGAAAAATGAACAACAAGCTGTCATCGATTGGTTTTGCACCAAATCAGTCTCTAAGCATCGTCATCAAAAATCTATATTTGCTCATTCAGATAAACTCTTGCCAATTGTAATTGTTCCACCTCTAGATTTAATCAAATCTCTTTGGTTGGTAAGAGAAAACATAAGAAATAGCAATAATGTTTGTGTCCCTTTTTTCCTATTTCCTGAGGGATCTTGAGTTTTTAAATGCCTGACAATAAGATGATCTTATCAGCTCTGCTGAATCCTGGTGCATCGGTGTATTGGTACTAGTTTACTCTGTGTCAGGCCTGCGCTCCAAAGCCATCACACGTTACTCAGTTAAAAGGAAGAAAAACCTTGAATGTCAAGAAGACTTACTGAAAATGTAATTCACATAATAAGACAGTATGACGGTTTTGGGACTGACACAAATATACTCTATGGACTCTGAATAATCAGACTGTATTGTGCTGCATGACACCAGAAACCTAAAGCAGGAATTATACAACATTCACCCCACTGACCTGTGAAAAAAGTAATAAGTTAGATTTCATCTAGGTTATTTTCTTACATTTTTATTCAAGGATAATGATAATAATAATAGTAATTTGTATTATTGTCCTTTTATTGATTTTAGCCATCTTTACAGGTTCTTTGCTTCGTAACAAATACATGCATAACTGAAACTCAATATTCATGGGGTTTTCAGATCTTGAAAATCGTAGATGTCAGTATACATATATGCCTGCATCATTTTTTATTTTTATATTTTATTTATTTCTATAAATAATGAATTCGATAAAGCAAAGTGATAATTAAGTCTGATGTGTGTGCCATCTGTTTGGAACACAGATCATGTTTCCTGGCTTATAGAGCAGGTTTGTCCTATTTTCAGCATTCAACTTTTCCAACTGAACGGCAGGGTCACAGAACTCTCTCAGGATGATTTTATCATGCAAGCTGAGTCTACTTAGCTTTTTTTTTTTGGCTGGTCCTTTCATTAGAGATTTCATGACCAGAGAAGGGTAGTATAGTTTCCCCCTTTTAATATATACTGAGTGCCACTCTCAACCTCCGTGTGTTATAGGCCCATCCAAACCTCACGAGCAGAGCTTAGCTTAGCATATCCACACTAGTAGCATAATCACCATGACATACGATAACTGCGGCTAACACTGGGCGATCCCTTCTCCCCAAAAATGATTCCCTGTATATTTGCTGGAACATTCTATCCACAAGACGACAAGACACAAATTCTGAAAGCAGACTGTTGAATATGTATATATTCATGTAAAAAATAAATGGTAGGCCTCCAGAGAGAAAGAAATCCGTTGTTAATAGAGCAGGAATCTAAACTCAGACATAAATCTCAACTACTCGGCACTTTAATTATTAAGCAGAATGTCGCTATTATACAGCAGCCGAGAGTGGTCATTCTGAAGAGGTTGAGCCTCTCTTTCCCTCTCTCTCTCCCTCTCCCTCACTCTCTCTCACTCTGCTCCCAGCTCCCCTTTACTAAAGAGTGCTGATTGCCCTTTCATGGTTCTGTCAGCTTGTATTTCCATTAGCTGCTCCATCTCTATGGTAGTTTGTGGATTGGCTGCAGCTTGGCGCCCAGCTGATGCCCGGTGTAATTGACATGTCTTGAGGCACAGGCATGTGCAGCAGGCCTGAGTTACAGCGCTCTCCCGTCCCTGGCAGCACCGACCGCTGCGCTTCGCTTACCTCCACTGACATTTCTTAAAGGGCCAGCGCTGCTTTTCATCACTCACTGACTGAGGGGGTGCGATGAACACTTCACTGAGAGAAATGCATAAGCAATAGGACACAAGTTTGACCAGATCAGTCACCTGGACTTGAATATGACATATTTCTGTTCTCAAGAAGCTGGATTCGTTATTTCATCATTTACAACATTATGTTTCAAACTAATTTTCAGACAAATGTACATGACATTACTTATTTAATAAAGAGCAACATCATTCAATTAAACATAGGTCAAGGCTCAAAACTGGACCACTGGTTAAATAACAGATAAAAATAACTTATTTATATAATTGCAATTTCTACGGTGAAGTGCATGGTACGTATACGGCCAACTACGTACTGCCATGATCTTTACTTAATTTAAATGCATTGTATTGAGCACATTATTTCACTACATCCCAAAGTAAAATAACAGTAAATAAAAATGATTTCATGATCATAGCCATTTCTGGCACACTTTAGCAACAAAAAAAACCAAAACAATACCTGTCTTTCAGTGTTTTCTCTCGGATTAAATTCCCCTGCTACAGACTGTGTGAAAATAAAATAAAGAGCACTGTGTAATCCTGCGTAAACACACACACCGATACTCAGTTTTACTTGATGTGGTTCGGTTTTTCCCCAAAACCTCAGAGGAAATGTAGCTTCAGGTGGTATCAAAAGTCTCCTTAAACTCTGAAGAATCTTTAAGACCTTTAACAGACAAGATTAGACCTCCTTAACTCCGCCTGGACGGTCCACACTAGACCAGGACATCTGGACATCCTAATCTTCTTAAAATGACGGACAGTAACTAACGGTCCTTAATGAGCAATAATCAATCATTAGTGTTGCTGACATTATGACACGGCCATTACCTTTTAGCTCATGTCTCCATTAATTACCCGAAAGCAGCTTAGCCCAGTAAGGGTCACAGGAAGTCGAGAGCTTGACCTGGCTGTGGGTCGAAGGCCAGACTCCCAGAATAAACGTCAAACGGCCACTCAGGCTGCTGGCCTGCAATGGAGTGGGGGGACAGTGTGGCCCCAAAGCCACTCACACACAAACGAATGAATGAACGATGGCTGTATCCATTCAAAAACGGCCAGCCAAGCACTGTATGTTAACCCGCGAAGTTTACCTGAGAAAAAGATGCCCGTAACCAAGGATACGTATAGGACACTGTAGGTCCTTCAGAAATCTCCCCTCCTCTAAGATAAAGCACCTTAAAGGATAATCCCACCATTGTGAAAATCAAAGCCATACTCAAACATTTTATTAGGCAGACCTTTACGCAGATGCTATAGTTGAGCTTCCATAGAATATTTGAATTCCCAGTGTATTCTTATTTTAGAAAAATTTCCTAATATGTAAGCAGTTTCTAAGAACATTTTCTTTTCAAATCCAGGTGTAAAATAATTGCAATGTTGGTAATTCAGGTATATACGCAATTTTTTTTTTAACAGCTCTGTAGATTTTTAGCTGTAATTTTAACTGTAAAAGGATTTGACCACAGTACACATTCTGCATATTTATTTACATATTATTTTAATTATCCCATTAAAGAATGTAATGAAATCTGTTGTTAAACCCTGTCCATTAAAGGCCTGTGTGTGCAGATATTGACAGGTGAGGGAGGAGCGGTCTCCCCAGCGATAGAAATATGGCGGTATAAAATTATGGCAGTTGGACAGTAAGTGGCCATTGTGCAGAATTAACAGTAGATGCATATGGTAATTGCTGGAGCCGAGCTCCGTGCACAGCGTTCCCATTGTAAACAGTTTGCGCTATTTACAGCAGCTTACAGTATTAATTTATGATCCACTATTGTTACACTAGCAGCGCGGGCTGCGTCGCTACATTAGAACACAGCCGCCAAAGGAGCCCTGAAGTCGTTAGCTTACAAAAGATATCACAGGCAGGTTCTATTACCATAATTCCAGCTTAATTTTTGTCAAGTACCTACACATTTGAAAAATCTGTTGCACAACCATAATTCCAGTCTCCTTTTCTTTTACATAAAATAAACACTCAACTTAATAATTGTATAATTGTAATTCCTGCTTCACTTTTGTAAAATACCTACATTAAATAATTTTAAATTAATTTTGCAGATGCATGTAAGATGGGAACCACTTATTGAAGTAGACTGATGTGCAGCATAATTGCAGTCCATGCAGTCCATGATGTGCAGCATAATTTAAAATGTATCACAAAACATGTAAAGGCATCATGGACCAGAATTACAACTCAAACCCATGCCATTAAACAGTACCATCCTGTAGCATTTACCATGGAAAGAAAGCAGGGCTTGTAACTGGCAGGCTCAGTATTTTATTGAGGTGCTGTAGGGAGCTGGGTGCTCTTAAGCATTACTGAAGCAAATATCAACTGCACAACGGGATCACACTGTCAGTTAAAATGTAATGTGTGTAACATTCTCGCGATGAGAATCTCTGCTGAGAGCTGACAGGCTTGTGAGGAACAGTTAGAAATTTAATGATATTAAGACATACGAGAAACTTATTCCACTGTCACATCCCAAGGAAGTGGTTTTGACACATCTTTATCGCTGATAAAAATTTTACAAACAACAAAATCATTACTTGTAAGGGAAAGAGCCAGCCAGTCTGTATCACTTATCAAATGTGTGAAACTAAGAGTTTCTTTTTGAAATATTAAATGAGACCAGCTGCCAGTGGGGAAGGTTTTTTGGCAGAACAGACAACACATCAGAGGGAGAGAGAGAGAGAGAGAGGGAGAGAGGGAACGGGGGGGTGGAGAGAGGAAGAAGGAGAGGGAGGAGGGGTCGAGAAGTGGAGAGAGACTGAGGTGGCAATTAAGACAGAGAGAAAAGATGATGGAGAAAGCGAGAGAGCGTTTGAAAGAGGAGAGAAATCTTGAGAGTGAAAAAAAGGGATAAAGAAGGAAAAAGAACAGCAAGAGAGAGAGACAGAGCAAGAGAAAGAACATGAAAGGGAGGAAGAGAGGAGAGGCTGAAGAAGGTACCAGAAACTTCCAGCAATTCTCAGTGAGAAACACAGCGTGCATCACTCAGGAAACATCTCGTTCCTCCATGCTGTAAAATTATTGCATGTTTTCAGCATTAAATGCACAATTCTCCTGGATTCGATGGCTGCAGAGGCAAATGAGCAAATCTCAGTCCCCTGGCAGAGCAGGGTGATAAAACGTTCCTCAAATGGACTCGCTGTAGCAGCAGAGTGGATTTCAGCTTTACGTGGCCTGTAACACTCAGGGTAGAGTCATAGAGGAACACTGACTCAGAGTAAAACTTGGCCTCTGTACACTGCTAGTTAAAGCAGAGCAGAGTGACGTCTTATTTTGAGAAAAGTAACACAAGTATTTAAAAAAATTACTGACATTGTATGTTCATTAATCCACAGCAATCCGTGGAGAGAGATAGGCTACGCGCATTTTGAAGCGATATTCTTTTGCATGATATATATTTGCTTACTTTTGCTCGAGGAAAGCCTGAAGGTCACAGGACCTTTTAATGACACATTTAAAATTTTGTAATCGGTGATTTTTGAGTGAAAGCACAAACACATTATCACAGAATATCACATTCGCTCAGCGTGGTTCAGAGAAAGGCCAAAGGCACTTCTTGCCCACCTGATCCATGATGGTGGTGTTTTCATATGTATGTACAACGCATATCAGGAGGGCAACTCAGTAAAACACAGCCCACCGCCCCCAAAAAAAATCTCCCAGCTTGTGCTAATAGCATTTGACAGGCTAATCCCTAGTGCCCACTTGAGTGTCATTCTTAGGTCAATAGTTCAAGGAGTAAAGTGCCATGTGACCTTCGGTCGACCAATCAGAGGAGGGCAGGATGCAGTGCAGGATCAAATATAGGGGATATGTAGACGGAGGGATGGACAGACAGACAGGAATTGACGTGAAATACAGACACACACAGCGAGACGAGTCCCCCAGTGCATGAATGTCTGAGACAGCAGGCTGGCGTTTTACCTATCTGCCAGTGTTCCTGAAGCGATCTCAAGCAGTGGCCAGACTGTCTGTTTCATTCTGCCAGCAGCCATGCCACTGTTCGATCTGCACCAGCCGCTTGGCTGAAGCTAAGCAGGTGTGGGCTTGGTTAGTACTTGGATGGGAGACCACCTGGGAAAACCAAGTTGCTGCTGGAAGAGGTGTTGGTGGCCAGTAGGTTGTGATCTTCCCTCTGGTGGAATAATCCCCAATGCCCCAGTGCAGTGATGGGGACACTGTACTGAATTGAGACGCTGTCTTTCGGATGGGCCGGTAAACTGAGGTCCTGACTCACTGTGGTCATTAAAGATCCTATGACTCTTATCGATAAGAGTAGGAGGTTCCCCGGTGTCAAGTCCCAACCTGGCTCTTTCGACCTGCCACCTAATCATCCCCTGGTCTAATTGGCTGTGCAGATTGCCCTCTCCCTCCCCACCTCAACCCCCAGGGCTCCCTTGAAAAAGAAATTTCAATCTCAACGGGAATTCCGTGGTTAAATAAGGGTTAAATAAAAACACACACACACGCGCAACACTGGAGGGACCACCGGTGCAATTTGTGTAATTTGTGATTGAGCCGGCCAATGAGGATCAGAGACGGCTCAGAGGGCGATGATTTACTGGCTGGAGATTTATCTCCCCCGACCGCAGACGCGCAGGTTTATCAACCTCAGTGATAGTGTCTGTCTGAGACACAGTCCTCCCCCGGAGATTCCCTCACACACACCACTCCATACACGGCGGCTTCTGCAGCAGCCCTACAATACATTTCACAATGTGTGATAACACGTTTACAGGGTGTGACCATGGGTGTGACACAGGCACATGACTGAATTCAGTCCTATACCATCATTTTTTTTTTTACTTGTTTACCGTCTTTGAGCTGTATTTACCTGTACATGCACACGAGTAGCAATGCAATTGTAGTACTTAATTAACAAATTACCGGAGAGGAATTGAATTTAGCATCTACTCATCTGCTTCTAAAGTTAAAACCAGCAATTTTTTTCGTATAGATTCTTTTTTTTTTTTTTTTTTTTATTAAGTAAATTTGGCATGTCCAATCCCACCTGATTCTGGAATGCCGAATTAGCAAACTATGAACACAAGCATGCTTGGGTGTGAACCATGTTGCCATCTCGATACAGCGAGTCAGCTGCTGCCTCTTCTACACTCATAGCTTGAAACTTCGCAAGCTCAGAACGAGGGCGGAGGAAACCCGAAAATGTGCAAGCTGAGAATTTTACTGACGAGCGTCGGGCTGGCCAACAGGAGGTGCTTGAGCAATGAACAATGAACAATGCTAAAACCCTATAATCCCAAACCAGCAGTCCCTCCTAATTTATTTCCCAGCAACACAAAGCCAATCGTGCGCTGCTCTGAAAAGGCTACCGGCCACTGCCGGCACAGGCACGACTGGGTGTCGAACCTGGGCTGTGGTGGCCACTACTGTTCCGCAAAATGCCGCTTTAACCAACCATTTGAATTCTTATGCTGCACCATCATAAAGACAGCGGTTGGCTTAATTTTACATTAAACATCATTTACATTTAAATAGCAGCTGTCACACTGAAGTCAAAGATATTTTGTTAGAAAATTATCAGGCTGAGTTCAGCAGTTAAGATTTAAAAAAAAGGATTTTGATAAAAATGTAAACTTTCAAAGAAATAAAGCTGCTCAATATTTGCTCGAGAATAAAACATATTTTATAATGTTTTATCTCTGTTTATTTGTTTTCTTATTAAAGGGGTAAATGAAATGGAGGTAATCACTTCTTTGTTAAATCCCAGCCTTGGGATTTTCCTGAGAAGCCTATCAAAATCCCGCCCCATCCAGGCAGAAGCAGGACCAGATGCCCCGTCTTTAACCCTTTATGGAGAGGTTTGCATCTTTTTAAAGTTCAGTTGCATCAGCGTTATAAAACTCTGCGGCTTTAAACTTCCACGACTGACTGTTTGTTCAGAAAAATTCTAATCACACGCTTGTGACATCACACCTTCAAGGGTTACACTGTGTTGCAAAAACAAGCATGAGGTGAAGCGATAGTGAATGCATGCGAATTAGTAAAATTAGCAGTCTGGGTTTGTATAGCGTGGCAAAGCGAACTCCGTATAGCCGTCTTTCGCGATGCGCGGTCCAAGGCCGAGGGGGCGAAGCGGTCACAAATCCAGCTGACCTTTGGCTTCATCTGCATGCAACATCCGCCCGTTAGCGACGGCGTGACCTTTATTTGCTAATTAGGAAACATAACAGAAAATAAAAACCCTGACGGAGGACACTCTGGCGGTAAACTCCCAGCGCTCGAGAGAGAGAGAGAGAGAGAGAGAGAGAGCGGGTGAAACGAGCTAGCGGGGAGGGTGCAGCCGGTAGCTAGGCGCTCTTCTGCGGGCGTTGCACATTCTTTATGGCTTCCCCGGGCCTCAGCAGCTCTGCAATGCCCCGCGCGCGGCAGAGAGGGGCAGATAAATCCCATGTTATGGCTGCTGTGGAGGAAGACTTGAGCGAGTGCGTGTTCACTGGGGGAACATTGCGCAGAAGATAATGAAGAGACAACAAGGCCAGGGTGTTTCCTCTACGCTCTGTCTCTTTATGGCCCCCACCCCCACCCCCCACCCCGCACCCCCACCCTTAACATTGTTCAAGGTGCCTCACGTGTTGTACAACTATTTTTCTTGTTCTTCATCTAAAAACAGGCCGGCGCTTTTACTGCGCCAGGCAGCCCTTTCCCCGCCTAATTTAGCTCTCCGCTAAAAGGAAGACAAAGGGAGCGTAAATGTCCATTTGTTTCTGCGGAGGCATTGCCTAAGGAGAAGCCGAACACGTATGGCTAATGCTGGAATGGCTGCGAATTACTGAGAACACGCACAATGCGCTACGCCGCACGTCTTCTCTCTCACAGCGGACATGAACTGGCCGATCTCAACAGGCTCGGTCCATTTTTTTTCTTTTTTATTCCGCAGCTTAACTTAATTTATTTTTAACCTTGTACACTTTGCGCTCGAGTAAGAAGTAAACAGACTCGGACGATGCATCCAAAGAAGCGCTAATGTTTCTGGGTTTCATTAATATGCCGGCTATTTACAGCCATAACTTTGCGAGCACTTAAATAGTTAATGTGCTGGCCATCTGGCCGCCATGGGGAGCGTCTCTCTGAAGTTTCTGTTTCAGGCGAGCCGTAGCGACTCTGGAATACTGCAATATTTATGAAGTGTTTGGGAACTTTACGCTCGGAAACGGCTTTGAAGTCCAGCTCCGCTCCAAGTTTCCTCCGGATCTCAAAGCGTCCATTTGTTCATCCGTAATTGGAAACTCGAATAACTTATGTTTATGTTATTTATATTTCTCCGAACTGGCCGCCCATGCAAATCACCATGCAAATTTCGAAAGGTCTAAAAGGCCTCCCTCTTCCCAGCACTGGGAATGTCTGAAAGAGCGAAGAGCTCAATGTCTCCCGAGGAGCTGGCCTTCACCTCTCCTGACGGAAAGTAAAGTTCTCCTATAGATGTCCCCTGACCGCAGTGGATAATGTGTGTGGACTGCAGTTCTGTGGGGCTTTAGCGGGCAGTCTGTGGCAATCGATGGCCGGGCCCGATAGATACGATAATGCAGCAGAGCAGGGAGTAATGCTATCCCAGCCCAGGATGCAGGAGAGAGGTCTGACCGGCTACATCAGGCAGAGATGCACTCGTCAGTCTGTGCATTGGAACTTCTCGAAGGAAATGATAAAATATTAAGGGGCACATGATACTTCGTCTCTGTTATCTTAAATAATGAGGTCAGGGTGGACCCACCCACACGGAAAACACCTGTGATGCTGGCGTCCAGGGCGACTGTCACTCAGTGCTACCGGAAGGGGAAGAGGGGCGGGGGGGGGGGGGCAGGTTAATGGAAAGATATAGAGAGACCCCCTCTATCAAAACAAAACACCCCAAGATCTAATTCTCCATTCTCTGGATCAAAAACCTGAGGCGACTCCTGGATCAGTTCTGTATATGTTTTGGATTCAAAAACTTTCTTGAGCTTGACTGACCTGGCCTGGTGCACCTGAGCTGACCAAAAGGTGAGATTTGCACAGTTTGCAATTGCTTTCTCGTTCCAATGCACCAGACAAGCTCAGTAAAGCTTAGACAAGTACAGGTATTTGAATGCAAAGGAATTGCATAATTGTGTGTTAGTGTGTGTGTTTGGGACGGGGTCCCCATCTCGCTCCAGCCCTGCACAAAGTGCACCCGACTCTGCCTGTGGTTCTGCACTAATTTAACCCCCCAGTAAAACTCTGCCCTCACGGCGCCAGCAGAATAATGAGCTGCCCTTACATTTCATCATTATCCCTCAGAAGTGAATAAAACCCTTTTCCGCATTTTTCTTTCCTTAAGACCAACAAGCTTCCTTTTACCATCTTAGCCTCCCCGCTGTGTTTCTAACACACATGAAAAGCGAGAATCACCCTCAAGGCAGAGAAAAAGATACACAATTTATCAAAGCGGTGTAAACACAATCCCACATATTTCACAGACACTTCAAAATGTGTCTTATCAGAAACTGGTGTGTTTTTCAATCAGAGCATATGCTGTGCGTTCAAATAAAACATTCAATCCAACTACGACATGATTAGCAAGATGTTTTTTCCCCCCCCCATGCGGCACTGAAAGTTTTGCTCAGACTCAATTGCTGCTAAAGAGAGATAACCTCACTATTAATTTCTACTCACTCATGATACTGAGGGCAAGCAGAATATACAAAATTGCAGATTAAATTGAGCTTAAAATTGTTATGTTTCCGTGCTGAATAAGCCATTTGAGGAAAAGCAGTCATGAAACAATAACATTTTACACCCTGAGCTGCAAAACTGAATGAAAAAGCAGATGTTCCCTCACACTACACTTTTCCTGAGTGTGTTGTATACCATTAAACTGCTCAAAACACACAAACTCTACATTGAAATAAAATTCAATGTACATTATTGTGAGAAGTATGCATCTGCTCTGATAAACTGACCTACAGTCACACACACACGTTCACTTCTTTCCCTGAGAAAGGTAGGGAATGGGTGCAGTGGAACTCCAGGGCGACGTGGCAGTCGATTGTTTGTCTCCTGAAAGGTGAAATTGACGGATGACTGAATGAAGCGTGTGAGGAGGACAGAATGTAGAACGCTCTGCAGCGGGCAGTGTCTGCGCTCTAATGTATTCATCAATGAAAAGCACTCCACTCTAAACTGCACTTAACCCTGCGAGCACTACCTCTGCCTCTCTAACGCACCCCCACCACCCACGCCTCGCCTCGGCGGCCATTTCTGCACGCAGAGCTTCTGCCAGTGTGGATAGCTGGTCCTCTGCCTCGATAAATTCCTCCCGGGCAGCACGCCATGCAAGACGTTTTTTGGACGCGGGCGGCCATTTTGATTTGCGCTCGGCACTGGGTTTAGCGTGAGGTCAGGGATCTGAGTGTGGGAGAGGAAGAGCGGTCTCTAACGGGGGGTGCCAACCTCCTACAGCCCCACCCTCAACCCCCGATCCCCAAACCCACCCTTCCTCTGGACCAGTCTCCAGTCTCTTCTGAAATCATCTTACCACTTCAGAAACAAGTTTCTGCAATCAGCAATTGCGACTATCCTGGAAGTTGACAGAATGCGCGATTTAGCCATATGGAGTAATGAAAAAACAAAACCAAAAAAAAAAAAGCCCGGAGTCCTCTCACGCGTATGGAATGCTTTAGAGAAGGTAATCTGCACTTCCTTCACTATATGCTAATGGTGTCTCCGAACACAAAAAGCCTCTGCTGCTCTTTCAAAGTCACCTACAGAAAGGTTTCAGCTCCTTGAGAATAACAAATGCGGTAAATGATCGCTTGTAATCAACCCTTTCATTTTGCGTGCATCTGTGTGACGGCTCGTGTGGTGTTGATCACACACTGAACCCAGCTGTAAGTACACATTTTCTACATAAACATGCACCTCTTCACCAAACTTTTCATAAACACTGACAATACGCCAATATACAAAGACATACTTTAAGTAAACTAAGCGTCGCGGTGTGAAGCTAAATGATCACACAGGCCCCATGTGCGCAAACACATTCAAAGCGCTTGCAGCAGCATAATCTGCAAAGTTGAACCAGACAAGCTTCAGGCACTCAAACAGCCATTACACACACCATTACAGTGTGAAACTGCACAGCACAGCTCCCAGACTGCCACACAGCCTTACTCTAGCAATGCCTATTCAGATGGAGAGGAATACGGAAGCTGTTTCACAAAGCGTGATTAGAGTTGGCTAGATAAGTGTGCAAAGTAAATTCCAAATCAGTGTTTTCTTTTAGGTCAGTCCAGATTTTTGACAATTACGGGCATTGCTCCGTGCATTTCTCCAGGCAAAGGGTTCAAACAGGAGAAAGGAGTTCATTTTGGACCCTGGTAAACCTCCCTGCTGCCAGGGCTAATGCGTTCTGGGTGAGCCGCTCAGTGAAGCCCCAAACAGAGCTGCCCACCGGACAAGATCTACACAGACATCACAGCACACAGGTTCAACCAAGATACAACACAAAGCATTAACTGCCATGCGGCCGCAAGCCAGAGCTTCATACATCCTGACAGTCGATCCTCAGCCCCCACATACAAGTGACCTAATGTGGCCTTGACCTTCAACCCCATCCGTTCAGCTACCCTTATATTTGGTGAAAATCCCTCCACTCCCTCAGTAGAAATAGTGCAGACGAGATGTGTGTGAAGAACACATGCACGGACAAACAAGCAGAAAACACTGTCCCTCACCCACTGTGTGTTGCAGAGACATAATTAAATGGGGGAGCCGTAACACCACTTCTCTCCACATCAGAGTGCTTATCAACACGCTTTCTATATTTCTCCACTATCCAATAAGAAATGGCTGCCTTATTGGCAGGACTTTACCTATTGAAAAGCAGTCTTTCAGAGCACTGTGGTTTGTGATTGAACGTAAAACCGGTGTGGATTAGCAGGTTATCATCGGTCAGACAAGGGGGACACATATTTTCAGTTCCCGAGTATTCAATTTCTCTGGTATGAGCAAGCGCAATTATTTACTGCCGATATTACACAGGCCATTTTTCAATAAAAAAATATGGCAACACTTCGAATGTATAAGAGCAATGTTTCTACATGGCAAATTTTACGTAAATTGATATTTTTGTGTAAGCCCTTTTTAATTAATATTCTAAATAAGGTTCTATCAAACATGGCTTTTCCATTGTGTTACACCACAGCAACATAATTTTAAAAATGATCTCTGCCACTCTGCCCACACTGCATTTGCTAACCAGTTTTCCGCAGTGTGACACCAGTGTAAAGACACTAGGCTTGTTTCCTGAGGATTAGGTTTCCAGGCGAGTTTTCTGTACTCTGGGGCAAAGCACTGTTTCCAGAGTCAGTACAGCAAATATTCACAGGTACACAAATGCGAACCATGAAATATAAAGTAGATACAGGCATCTGCTGACCAAATAACATAGAGGAGGGCAGCCTTGCCCTGTTCAATGACATTACAAGGTTAATAATCACCCATAATTTGGCAGTCTTGAGTCTACTATTTAGGGGCTCAATGAGATTTCCAGCTGTTGCGTGATGGGTGAATTTTTAGGGTTGGCCCGAGCACTAGAAGCAGGGCTGTGCAGCTCCGATCCAGAACCTTCTCATGAGTTCTCTGTGCATTGGGGTGGGGCAACGGGCCGCTGTTTGACCGGTTTTTACCTATATCTGCTTAATATGGGCAACATAAGGCTTTTCCAACAAGTGTGAAATAATATATTCTCACTCATAGCCCAGTAAATTAAAAAGCCGTTATAAATTTATAAATAATACTCAGTAGATCTCTCAACTCAAATTAATGCCTCAATTAGATGAGGAACATTAAAGGTAGTAATGATTCCACCCCTCTGTATTATCATTACAGTCTTCCTCAAGAAATTCAGACTGAAAATGTGTGAGATCAGACTAATGAGGGGTGAGAGTAACTCACACTGTTTATTGTTTTTTTATTTTCAGGATGATTATTCACACAGTGTTTATTTTGAGATTATCAGCTATGTACTATATGCTACTAGAACAAAGGGTCTATGTGGTGCTACATACTGGAGATGTGTGTATGTGTGTGTGCGTGTGCGTGTGTGTGTGTGTGTGTGTGTGTGTGTGTGTGCGTGTGTGTGTGTGTGTGTGTGTGTGGCAGGGGGTAACACGCTCATACTCTGTGTTCACACACTCACACGTCTGACAGTGGATGAGTGGACTAGTTTCTATAGGAACTTGGACCATGAGCCAAAACTGAGTCCACACCCGGCTACTGCACTGTGTGTGGTAAAAGTACACAAACATGCCTGAAATTCACCACTAAAAATGATCTTTCTAATTTATAGAAAATATTTACCATTCCTAAAATATATACTTTTTGCTTACCCATCTTGTATTATCAAATATAATTACCATTTTTATAAACAAATGAAATTAGTTGGAACAAGTAAGAGAGCTGCTGTAAAATGTACATAATGTGATTATTACAGACTCAATATTTCTTAATTATTTATGGCAATCTGCAAAAGAAAAATTTCTAATTCATATTAAAATTTGGTTTATTTAGTTGTGATAATATGTAAATTTGTGACAGATGTTCAAATTCTATAACATTGGCCAGTCACTGCCAATTCTCAATCTTAGAAATACAGAACAGTTAAAGACACATGAAAACGCTGTAAACCACACTGTACGCAGTACAAAGTGCAATAACCCAAAGTGAGCGACTAAAAATATTTTTTAGCATAAATGCTTACCATTCCAAAACAATTCTTTTTCAGAAAATCTCACGCTTAAAGAAAAGAAAATCTGAAAATGTGATGGGCCCGTCCAGAGTGACCTGGGGTTCAGAGCAGTGACTCTGACGGGGGCCCTTTTCTCTCCGATAGAAATTGAGGTGCTCGGCTCCTGATACATTTCCAGGGAAAGTGGGATTGACACTTTGTTGACAGTGTCATGTTCCCACTGCCGTGCTTGAGACGACCCTGAGGACAGTGCTCACGGCCGCTAGCATGCCGAATTGGGCCACGGACAGCCCAGCAGGAAGCGCAAACTAAGCAGGCCAGCGGAGGAAGAAGCAAGGAATCCTGGGAGCTATTTTTAATTTTACAGCCCCACAGGGGCACCTCTTTTTGCCTTGTGAATAATTGTCAGGGCTTCTTTCAAAACTGTATCAAGCACACTTTTTATTATTGCAATACAGCAAGTTACGGTAATAAACTCCCCTGCACAAGTCTAATAAATCCTTTACGATATAATCAATATTTATTAGCCGGCGAAAGAACCTGCCCTTGCCTGGCAAATATTGCACAAGAGCTCAGGGGTTATCAAAGGCCTTAAAAACCTGACCTGTCAAATGGGTGCAATTTCTCTGAGACTTTCCAGAGCAATAGAAATGCCTTCAGCCCAATTCACAGAATCCCGGGGAAGCAGCATCACTGATAAATACCAGTGAGTTTTAGTTCAGTGGGCTTTGGGAACTTTGAGTTCAATCTGGCTGTGGGCTCTAGCATTTCCTTAGTTTCCATGTAAAGTCCTGTTGTTGAACACCTGTGATTTGTTGATGTAAGAGCCAGAATGATCAAAATGATTAAACAATTTCCAGTGTACCCTGGCCTTAAAACTAGCCAGCCGGTTGTCATTGAGTTAATGTACCACTACTGCTGTCACTATCAACATTGGCAAACAATCTTTCATCCAAAGAATCCCAACAAAAAGTCTCAATTGTCCATAATTGCAAAAGATTCCAAAAACTTAGCACTCGCCCTTTGTTCTGAAAGTTCGTAATTCTGGGAAGTGAGGGAAGTGGCTTTGTCCATGTTTGAGGACAAAAGCTTTCCTCTGTCAGCGAAGTTAGGCTGATGCATAGCATAACTAGCGCAGACAGAGGTGGACCATAAAGATTTATGAACGTAAAGCATCCGGCTGGAATCGATTTAAATTGTCAGCATTAACTGGACATCAAGCCTGGTATCGAACGGAGGTTTCGTAATTCAAGCGACCGCAGTCTCGTCTCGCTGGTCACCTCGATGCAAAACAGCATCACCTCTAAAAAGGTAAGCAGGGTGCTTAACCCCTTAAACTCTAACTTTTCACTTAAGTTTTCCCTTAAGTAGGGTCTAAGACAGAAAAGGCATTTTTCACTTTAATGTAATGTCACATACATATTCTGTATCTGCTGGTAGCAGAACTTCACTGAAGCTATATCACACTTATATTGAGAGAAATATTCAAATTCAGGAAGCTTTGTTTTTATGGCCACAGCATTACATCGAATGGAAAATATCTAGATCTTGTGAATTTTTAAACACACTTCCCTGTGATTCAGCTTGACATATTTGGGATTGTAGGACGCCTTGGGATCTCTACTTTAATTTAAAATAGGTCCTAAATTTCACAGGTTTGAATACAGCTGCTGCATCTTACGCACCCATATATGGGTCAGCAGGTTGTATATGGTTAACTATGTCCCTTGCTGCTGACCGCAGGAAGTCCTTTCATCTTTGCAAATTTTTCAGGAAGTGAGCAGGAAGTAAGATTCTGTTACTTTAATAGGTTAAATCTATAGTAACCTTTTTCAGTAAACAAAGCAGAAAATTGTAAAGTCTAAAACAATGTCAGGGATTAGTATTTTTATCCTTGGATAATCCCGATAAACATTCAGACGTGATGTGCATTGTGTGGACCCGCCTCAGGCAAAAGCAATCAATCAGTCGGAAAACTAAACAGAGACTTGATGCTCCTGCCACACAAAAACAGGTTAGGAATATCAACAACGCGAGTTCGGTCTCCCGCTTCGGCAGCTTTCAAAACTTGTCTATCCTTTCAGTTGTGGGACCAAAACCTGATTCAGTGTGTCAGGTGTTTTACACATCTTTTAAGTGAATGGCAGTAAGCCATGGGCTGGAATTCATCATGAATTTAAAATAAAAAATAAAAAAACCCAGTGAATCCAAAATGATAGATTTCCTCCCCTCCCCGTCATATGTCATAAAAATATAAATTGTACTATAATATAAACTCAACTTTTGCAAACAGAGTGTCCTCCAGGGACAATGTTCGGCTGTATTGTGCGGTACAGGTAGTTGTCGACAGCCTGCACATGTCCTTATGAATGCTCGTTACAGAGAAAACTCAGCAGGCAAAACATATTCGCCTAGTTTATTTTGATGACTTCACGTTTGCAAATGATTTTTTTCAGGAAAATAAAAAAGCCCCTGAAACGCAATGAAAGAAGGGGCTGAAACCGAGACAAGCGTCTGTGTCGAGCGACGGATGGGAGAGGGAGAGAGAAGGAGAGAGAGAGGGAAGAACGATGCACTTTCATTTCTCCCCGTGTCGTTCCCAGATAAGGACGCTCTTTGCCTGTTTACATGGAGCACCGGCAGGGAAAAAAAAATTAAATTCCGGCAGGAACACTGATGCATATCAAAAGAGGATTATTTTTAGAAATAATCGGCATATTCCCAAACTGCCACCAGCTAATCTTCACTTTGTTAGAATTCAAATTACTTTCCCCAGGTTAACACCGCCGTTAATACGAGGACAGGGCAGCGCAGGAAGAGGCAATTTGCAGTGAAATGGAAAAAAAAGGGTTGATAAAAAAATAAACAAACAAAAAAAACTTTATCAATATTTTGGGCGAGTAAAAATATCAAACACTACAAGAGCGGCCAAAATCTGCTCGCCAATAAGTGGGATAATGTCCTATTAATATTTCATCGCTTCCTTGAAGGGGCCTTAGCTTGCGTGATCAGAGGTGCATTAAGTTTGTTTTCTGTGAAGAACAAAGACGTCCAGGGCCTCTAACTTTTCTCGGGGCTCTGTATTAAATTACCGATCTTTATCACTTCTCGCTGCGCTGGCATGGACGTCTGATACACTATACCTTTTAGAAAGCTGTCAGTCATTGACAATGACTTTTCACACTTAGCACATGACACAGGGGATTCTTCTGCATCAGAGAGAGAGGAAGCACAAAAGCGGACAAACATATCGGGAGCTCCGTACTCTTTAGTGGAGTCTCAATTAACGTAGGATTTCAAAAATTTTACTTTTCCAATCAACTAACACCACAATAAATTAACAATCAGTTATGTTATTTTGAGACATTCGTTCACAATTGCAATTCTCGATGACTTACAATGATACAGACTCGATTCTGGCTTTGATTGTATTTCTTTAAGATTTCAGACTCTAAACTGAATGGCTTAGTTATACAGAATATCAAAAGTTTAAACTTATATCACTGATCATTGTGTCTAGTGTCATAGGTCAGAAACTTCCTGTAGGCCTTAACTGACAAAACAGCAGCTGAACCAGAACAAAGTCATTTAAGGGGAGTGCTTTCATTTCTCTTCCATAAGTGATTAAAGAACCATAATAACATTGGTTGTAGCTAAAATTATCATTAATAATAAATGTTACTAATGTATGTTTATCCTTTATTGAGAACTGAGAATTAATCTATATAAACTCAAACAGGAGAAACACAGATGTGTGCGATACAAATGGCATTACAATAGAAGAGATCTACACTCACAGTAGAAAACACACATACACACACACACACACACACACATACACACACGCTCATGCATGCATTCAGAGCATACGCACAGTAACATCTCAAAAAGGCAAGAGCACATTCATCTTCAGCTGGGAATTTGAAATAAGCAGCAGTGTAAAGAGAGGACATGTACTGTACAATATACTACATAAGACCAGTGTAAGGAGGACAGGAAGTACACAGTATTCCCGCAGTACACACTGCCGCAGTGATCGCAGCGGAGCCTCATGCGTGTGTTGGATTGGTAAGCTGACGGACTTGTCGCTTCCCTGCTAATTAACAGGGGTGTGGCGACAGGGCTCTGGTACATTCCCAGCACTACACGCGCGACACGTTCAAGTGCAATTCCCCTACTGCAGTGAATCCAGAGCGCTAACTCCGCATCGTTCCCCATTTCCAGCCTGCGCCTGCGGCAATGAGCAGCTCTATAACAGGCACAGGGAACCCAGATTATCTACAACAGAAACAGCCCTTTGAAATCACCATCTGAAAATACATTTCCAAATACATGTAATAATGAGCTAAAGTGTATTTCTATTAGTTTGAGAATGAAAGTGCTTGACTCTCTCTCTGATGCATGCGCACACACATGCACACACACGCACACACACACGCCACACACACACACACACACACACACACACTCAGCAGAATCAGGTCTGAACTGCACTGGCAAACATAAAAGAATTTCTAGTAACTCAGCAAGACTGGCTAGAGGGTGAGATTTAGCACAAGGTAGTCACAGTGTAAAAATAAAATAAAAACTTAAACATGAAAATATTAAAATTAATAGATGAATAACATTTTGAAATGCAATTTTTTTTTTGTTGAAGAACAAGTCAATATTGCTTCATCCGTAATCTTGACACTTAATCCTCTTATCTGCATAACAATCTATCCCACATATTTTTAAGTTTTCCAACTATATACAGGAGGGAACTAAGAGTATAGGGGCACAGAGATGGGTCCCCACTCTGTGCATCAGTGTATAAAATAACACACTCCTCCACAGCATGATTAATGCAAACTCACTGACAGTAATCATTTTCAAATGCCAGATCAGAAATCTTCATCACCGCCACAGGGTTCAATAAACTTGCTGTTACCACGAACAACAATATGTGGACATGAAAGATTAAATCTGAATCCTTTATTTTACCATTAATGGCAGGATTTCACCTTTTGAAAATACTTGAAAGTATTTAATGTGCCTGAACAAAGTACAGACCCCATAGCTAATGCTGTACATTAAACATCGACGATAAAGCTCCACGACTCCAGAGGTGGCCTCGGTGCGTTTATGTTATGATCGTTCTTCCATCGCTCGCTCAGTGCCCAAGCGTACAATCAGTAAAGTGTGACAGATATGCTCTTAAACTCTCTAATTAATTGTTTTAAAAAGAAAAAAGAAAATATTGGCACTTGGGAAAGTGGAGGAGATTCTGAAGTATTTTCGTTACACAAATATTCAGCAGGAATTTGATGTATGAAATTAACCTTTGATATTTTATCTCCTGTCTATATTACTCTCATAAAGCAAATCAAGCACTTCGGCCAGCATACAAATGACCCTGCTTTTAGGCAGCCGTATCGATTCTGCAGAACGCAGAGCTTCCATCTTGTTTTTTTCTTCCCCACCCACTAATTTAGGTCACAACGCGGACAACGAGAGGCCGTGAAGGAAACGCAAGAAACGCAAATTTCTGGACGCAAAGGAACCAACACTGCTCTCAACGAGACCGAGACCAACACGCCACTTCAACACACCCCATTGTGAGTATTTCTTTCTCAGCTAACACTGTTCTGATGGCAAAAAGGTGACAGACAGTGTATGTTACTCCAGACTGAACAGTGCAGGAACACTGGGAAATACGTTAATTTCCGCTCACTCACACGGGTTTAACAACAACAATAATAATAATAATAATAATAATAATTCATAATATCTGTAAAATGTGGGCCTGAATGGTGAAGTGGGCTCAGTAATAAAAGAGACCAGAGGAGAGGGTAATTTTTCAATAATAATAATGCTGCATTGCGTAAAACTCAAAATAATGATGGATTTAGGGTCAGCTCACTGAGATGAAAAACCAATAACATTGCCAATGATTGGTGCAAAACAAAAAAAAAATCCCAGGCCAATCATGGGCCTTGTTACTGTTTTTGCACAATCAGAGGAAAAATTTCCAAAAATAAGCTATGTTCAACCTCAATGTGTGAAAAGAAAATATAGGCTTATAATTTGCAGCAATAAAAAACAGGACCAGAGCTCTTCTCTGAAAGACTCTTGAATAAAATGACATGTATGCCTGGCCTGCAGACTGGAGTTAATTTTATAATGCAGGCATGGGAAGAGGCGGGCTGACATCAGAAGCGATTCTTCGTATCGATCCCGCAGACGGGATCTTCGCCGCCTTTAAATGCCGGTTTATTTTCCATAACTGCGCTTCCTTTTGAATGAAAAAGGAAGAATAAAATAATCAAAAATCCAATATGCTCCTTCATGCGGTGCTCGATATTCCCCGTCAGGCCCGTGTGTATCGCGGGAAAACGCCTCTTCATACCAGTCTCCGGTGTCATCCTGCGACACCGAGGGCCCTATACATCACTGACAAGTGCCTGACAGGCCTGCAGTTATTCCGTCTATGAAGCTTCGCCATCAGCTCAGCATGGGGTGTGTGAGAGCCAATCACACGTCTCCGCCGCATTCCTTCTTATTTACCCTCCGCCGGCTCATTTACATTAACACACATCTGCACACAGACTCCTACCCGGCGCTGACTACACCAGTGAAGTTTTAAGAAAGGAGCGGTGAAGTCTGACACAGTCAGGAATAATTTATCTCGCTTGCATGTTTGCAGGATCGCACCCCCTTGATCGAGGCCGAATACGGGGGGAGAGTCTAGAGCCGTGAGGAGCGGTGGGTTCGACTCTCCATGGGCAACGCTGCCATCCAGTCAAAGCCGCCTCATAACATTAGGGAACCTCAGTGTCTTTGTAAACCAGGGCAGTGTCTTGAGTAAAGACCATGCAAACCTGCTACTGCTAGTTCAGCATTAAAGGGCTCTGCTCTGGGATCTGTTCAACTGCAGGAGAGACTCATGATCCTTCCAGCTCCACGTACTCACGTTTCGTCACCCAACCTAAGAAGGGTCTTTATCTTCACAGGAGGAAATACGTTTTTTGGGGGCTCATCCCCTCCAGTAATTTAATACGGATGTGCATGTAAACAGGAGACGGGCAGTCATATGGTAGGGTTCAAACAGTTTAGATAATGACCTAAGTATTAGCAGCAGTGTACCACTTTAACCTTTAACAACCATCACTCTTAAGCGACTCGAGACCCAGCGGCTGAGCGTTCAGCACACTCTGTGTGCATTCCCTGCTCGTCTTCACCCTGGTCACATGGCAAGGAAAGGCTGAGCTGCCTGTCTGTCACTGGAAGCCTCCCACTTCTAAGAAACGAAGCCACGAAAAGGATCTCTCAGTGCCCCTTCTGCATAAATCAAGTTCCCGTCTGGCATCAGCCTCGGAGATGCTCCGTCACTGTCTGCGGTTCTGCTAAAGAAAGAGCAAAGTGCAAATGTCCGATAAGCTTGTGCGGTTGCGCAGGCTAAAAATGAGTCAGGATCTTTGGAGAGCAAACGTAAATCTTTGAGGAACAGCAGCTATGAAGCGCCGTGCTTCTAAGAACAAAACCGTGCCCCGACTCGGCGTCGAGAGCACGGCAGCGACATGCAACACAACGTGGTGAACATGACACACACAGCAAAGCGTTATAGAACATTAGCAACTCCTCAAAGAGCTTAGCTTTCTCCTGCCAAGGTTAGGGCAGTGAGGTTAGGCCTCATTATCTGTTTCACGCGTGTGATTTCAAAGAAAACTTAAGTGGGGAAAAGAGGGTTTTGTCCTCACATGGTGTTTCTTTTATATTATTATATGAATGTGGTAAACAATGAGAAACTGCTTCCATCATGTGAGTAAAATTCCTGATCTGCGCACAGATGACCACAACACCCGTTTTCACCGGTCACCAGCCCTGTCTCTGCTATAGTCCAGGGGACGACAGAGAAAGATGAGAAATGTGTTGCTATATCACACGCGGCTCACACATTTTTGCCGCCTGTGATTAATACAAAAGCCAGGACAAAGTGCTAGATTAACAGCACGGAAACAAATGTACTTTCATCCTTAGCAAGTTGAAGTTAAATGCATTTAGCTCATTTTAAAATCAATCTTAAAACTTAGTAAATTCTTCAAACTGACTTGAAACCCATTTTTGTCAATAACTATTGACTCACCTGGGAATGGGCTATAGTCAAGTTTATAAACCTAATTCAGCCTGTGTATTTATCCTTTTAGGTCACTTCACTATTTTTTGTACCTTGTCTTTAAAGCACAGTTGTATACACTAAAACTATATTAAGTAATAAGAAATTATTGAACATGGTTTACACTTTTTATAACCGTTCAGTAAAATTATTTAGCTAATTCCACATCTGTTCTGTACAAAAAAATGACTAGATATGTTACATACATTTTACCGGAGGAGTCCACAAAATGGTGGAATTGACCAAGTTCGTTGATAACACTTTTCAAATTTGTGTCTCACATAAAGTTCAGCACAATGTATGCACAAGGGGGGAAAATATCCATTTGAATGTAAAATGGCAAAAAAAAGAGGAATTTACTAACACAGAATTTCCCTATTTTCAAAATTATCCTCATAAACACAATATTGTACATTGGAATCTAAATTTATAGATATATGAAATGAATAGAGTGAGATTTGTGTTGATTACTGCCAGAGACCTGAATCCATGTTCATGAGCTTCTTTTCATGGTGTGGAATTTGAATGGAGAGCTGATTTTTGGGGAGCTGTCTGTGAGACCGACATTGATGAGGTCACGTTTTTTTGGGCAGGGAGTATTGATTCAGCTCGGAAGGACTCCTCTCTACCTCGACTCTGTTTGTTTACTGAGAAAGAAAGAAACAAGGGCACACTGTCAAGGTAAGACAATCGACTATGACGAGCCGTCTCACCATTTACTCAGCTCCGCGCAAATACTTCAAAACAGTTCACATCTTTGAGGAGTGAAACTTTCATGAGAAGTTTTTCTTTTTTTCTTCAGATAACTGAACAATACTTCCTTTCTCCCCTGAATGTATAGTTATTTTAATCACCTACTTTGAAACCACCTTTCTAATATAATCCCATAAGAAGATTTCAGATGACACATAAATTAAGTCATTCTGACAGGCCCTGTTTATCTTGCCTTTGTCCCAGGAATGCACACGGTTAAAACCCCATTTTTAAATGCAAACCCCAGTCTGCAGCCCGCGCCAGGTGTACGCCCTCTCCTCAAACTGCTCTAATTGTGTCTTTAGCTATTTTCATTACGCTGGCACCACTCTGCTCAACCTGCCCTCATTAATTCAATATTTCAAAAAGTAAGATCACTGCCAATAAAGCTCACGCGAAGCTCAATCAAATTGACCTATTGAAGGTCCCAGGCAATTTGCTTTGTATAAATTAAACGCTCGCCCGATTCCATTACCTCATCTCCCGATATTTTGAAAAAGAAAAACAAAAAAAAATAATAACAGCAATAACCATTTCAGCAGCATTCGGCTTTAAGTCTGAATAGTTTCTCTAATAAAGGAAACATGGTGCGTCACCAGTGAGTGATGTAAACGTATGATGGATTCGTTAGAGAGTACAGGGAGTGCGGGGGGCGTCAATGTAAAGTCATGTGACTTGGGCCCCGTCCTTCCTGAACTGGTATAAACATTATCACTCAGACTGCAGAGAGCAGCCCACTGAACTGACACCTGACATGGGGGGGGGGGATGGAAACAAAGCTAGAGGACGTTTGGCTCCCCTCCTTGTCCCACAGCAAGGACCTGAGATGCTTTTATCAGCGTTTGTCACACACAGCGATGAGTTCGAACCCCTGTGCCAGACACAAGTCCTGATCCGTTTCCCGTCCTGGCGCTCACCGGCCCACCGGGGCTGCCGATCCTCCAGCCGTAACAAAGGCGACAGGATGCGGAGGTCTCGCCGAGATCGTTTCTCAGAGTGCTTGAGCCAAGCGCACTCCACAGCGAACAATCAGTCAAGGACTTCTGGCTTTGATACACTCGCGATGCAAAGCTCTGTGTTTGGAAATGGTGGAATCGCCACTCTCCCCAAGCGATGGCCTTATCTGGGGGGAGGAAGTTGTTTGTTTTAAACGATTCCTTTCCCTGAGAGAAACGGAATTTCCCTTGGCTTGAGCGCCAAGAGCCTTTCACTGATTTCTTTTGGGGGGGCGGGAGTCTTCTCAACCCCCATGAGTGGTCACACTCATACACACGCCCTTGCAGCACCGAAAGGCCACGATCTCTGTCCCCACACCTTCACGAGAAGAGTCGGGGCCCCCGTTCCCACAATTGTCGCCGTTGCACTTTCTATCGCAGGCCCCACGCAACAGGAGGCATCTTCAAGTGGTGTATTCAGCGCCTGACAATGCAGCAGGCTGGCGAACTCACCTGCTGATCTCATCGCTAACTCAGGCCCACCCAAGCTACATTTCACCGCTCAGTCCCACTGATTTGAGATGGGGGGATGACAGTTCCAAATTAATCTCGGAGCGACAGGCGGTAATTATGTACACCAAGATCCTGGGCCCCTCCTCGGACCAGGTCATATTTAGGACTCTCTGACAGATGGACATACAGTGTACTGACACTTTATCCGCATCGTCTGCGAGTCGCATCCACATACCTTCATTACTGTGACGTGTTTACAAGAGGTCAGATTGACACAATCCCCACTGGGGCCTCAGAGTTCCTGGGCTCTCTATTGATAGAGACGTCCTGTTTTATGTTTCAGCATAATTAGTAAAAAAGGAGTCAAATATTAGATAAATGACATCATCCAGATTATACTCCTTTATTAAGTTCAAGAAAAAATTACAGCTCAGGGGATAATAAAACATGTCAAAATACATGAGGAATTATTTTTTTGCCTTAAAGAAATTCTGTGCACATCTTCCTATATGGATACAATTCTGTGAAATATCACACCAAAACAAAGTATAAATCCTCAATACATTGGGCTACATCAACTTAAAAAAAAAAAAAAAAAACAAAATGTGATCATACAAATACTTTTGCACTTTTGCAAATCAGATAAGTTTTGGCCAACACATCACTTTGGTGTTCAAATGAAGCTGTGTAGCCCTTCTGCAAAAACTGTCCCTTTAATGGAGGAAATATTTATAGTCCCTTAATACAATGATACGGAAATTATCCATACAATCAGAGTACTTGAATTGCCAAAGGCGAATATTACTGTAGACAGTCTAGCTGCTTTCAGTAGTGCTTCAATTAAGGCCAAGTTCAATTTAACGCAAAGCACAATGAACTAACTATCTTGGAACGGTACCGCAAAAACCGTATTTTACCTCCAAGTTCAGCTCAAAATATTTAATTAAAGCTAAAGGTTCAGCTGCTGCACAAGAATAGCACAGTTCTGTAAAACATCTCAGCAGAGTAGAGGCACTCATTCTAAAAAAAGGGAGCGCATGGTGTAAAATCAACTTTCACCAGGAAAGCCGTGCGTTTTGAGCTGGTTCAGGCAAGGGGATTGTCAATATAAATAGCATCAAATCAGGGGTTCGAAAAATTAAGGACACTGTAGATGAACCGCACAGAGAAACACAGGAAAGTGCCTGTGCATATAGACTAGGGAAAACATGCAGTAACCTGTATACTACTTACACTCTCACAGACCAGGGGTCTTATTTATAAAAAATTGCATGGATTTTATACCTGAATAATACGTACGCGCAAAAAAATAAAAATGGCATTTAGTAGAAAATAACCTAATTTACATATCTATGAGTAAAATAAACTGCATGCAATTTTCATTTATTTAATCAGGATGAACTTGAAATTTATTGACATTGTGTATAAGCTTAATAATTTCCCTTTTTTTTAATGTCAAGTTTGTTTTTATGAATCAGAAATTTGCAATGAAAAGTGACGTATGCATCTTTTTTGTGCCTATGCACCGTTTATAAATGAGGCCCAAGGACATACACACACACTAACCTGCGCTGAGCATACTTACACCCTTACAGACCAGAACAAACACACACTAACCTGCACGCTGAGCATACTTACACTCTCACAGACCAGGATAAATGCACACTAACGAGCACACTGTGCATACTCACACTCTCTAATAGGCTTGTCACACAGTGTATGCTCACAGTAAAACACTTTGTATTTTTACACTCATACCAAAGTGCACACTTATACTCTCACAGACCTGCAATATGTGCACAATACACGTTTTTATACTCATACCAAATGGCTTACGTACTTACACTCTCACTCTCTCACTGACGTGCCACATACACACAATGATATACAGCGCCACATGGTTCCACTGAATCTGTCACACAAGCACACCATGAAACACAATCTCACGCAGTCATCTCAAGGTTTCTACTTCAACCGCACCAACACATACACACGCAGAAGAAACACACACGCGCCACTCAAAGCTAACTGTGGGTAATCTGTCTGCTTCCTCGGTGCATATGGCTGCAGTCGCAGCTTCTGCGAGCCGCTCGCCATATGTAAGGACACAAGGTTTTACTACTTTAATTATTTATTTATTTTTGTCAGCATGATTTATGGAGATAACAAAGGATCAGCGATATTTTCGCGGCACAGACATGGCAGGGTGTTACGCGGAGGGGGAGGGCGGGGCCTCAGCCAGGTGGCCAGCCTGTGGCCTGTTTCTGGAGGCGTGGCTCTGCGGCAGGGCCCTTTGTGACCTCACAGTGCCGGGTCCAGCCTGACGTCACTCGACAGCCGGACCGCCCAGCGGAGAGCAGTTTGGGCAGATGAGACTGTGAGAGACTCGATTGCCAAACCAGCGTTCACACAACGTAATCAAAACGATCCACCAGTGTTATAACTCTGTGACAATGAGATGGATTAGTGAGAAATTTTTGTACTAGCTGTTCTATTATGGATGCAAGGATATTTATATGTTGCTAAATCAGAAATTTGTTCATATTTTTTACAGATTAACCACTTTATTACCAATTGCACAGCGCATGTACAAGTAATATGAATATAAACACTTGACTTCCTATTATGTTCAGTTTTGGTCCAGTGCTGCAGCAAATTCACTAAGGCCATGAATATCAGGGTTATGTTCAAATGGTTGGCCTTAATTCGTAGACATTTACGTCAGTATCACATCAGTAGCTATGTTTACATGGACACACATAATCGGAATAAAGGCCAAATCAGATTAAAAATGCTTCATGTAAACACGTCAATCGGAAGATTCTGATCCGATTCGGTCCATTCTGAAAGAAATTTCATTCCAAATTAGAGAGGTGGTTTATGCCAATCATCATTCTGAACAACGACCATGTACACACCCATTCGGATCCTGTCTTCGTGGTTGGGGTAAAATTGTCTTCATTGAGCATGTGTGCTACAATGAGCGAACGAGGACGTGCAGACAATGTGGCGTTTGTTTGTACAGAGGCGGAAGTACAGCTTTTTCGTCTTCTACTTCTTCTAATATTTCCGGAAAATTAGACAACTCCGCGCATGCCCAAATGATTCATTCTGATTAAACGCATGGTGATGCACACGCAAGTCATGATCGGATCATTTCATTTAGTGTCCATGTGAATTTGGATTTGGAATTTCCGATCAACTGAGGTTAGGATCGGATCGGAGAAATTTTGCGCATGTAAACATAGCTAGTGATTTATTTATCTTCCCTTTTTTTATACACAGACACTGTACAAACTCCCAAACTGCACTGTATGTTTTTATTTATCCTCATACATGAATATTTTCACATTCCCTCTTCAGTAAATATGAGTTTATATTACAAAAGTACTTAGCGATCTGTGGATCTGTAGGACAGAGAAGACAAATAGAGTCGGGGGGGTAAAGGAGCCCTTAAAAGAAACCCTTTTGGGTAAATAACAAAAATACATTTTTAGGCAAGAACAACAACACAAACAGCATGATCACTCATACACTCACAGGTAAAAAGAAACAAGAGGAAGCTCCATGGGCATGTCTGTTTTTTTCTTTTAATCCCCTACAGACTATTAGCGACCTGTGAGTTTCCCCAGCCCTCTCTCTCCCCATGCAATTAGCGCTCTCAGTGAATATTGAGTGTATGATGAGAAATGGGCCCCTATATCTCCCCCTCTTCCGCCCGGACCATCACCCCGCCGAGGCGCCGCCCGCAGCTCACAACCAGGAAGCCGCGATAACAACACCCCCGGCCAACAAATCAACCCCCTTCTATTTGCATTACAAATTTTACGGCGAGGATATTAATTGGCACGTACTGAAATTAAAATTTCATGAATTAAGAAAAAAAAACGTGGACAGGAAATTAAATCACGGCAATTCAATTTACACAATGACTGAGACATTTTCTAAAGTACATAAATATTGTGTATATATATATTTTTAAATATAATAAATTCTAATAGTTTTGATAATGAAGAAATAAGGAGTTAAATCTCCCCTATAATTAAGAAGTGATAACAGAATTTTTAAAGTTATATTTTTGAATGCCAGTGCATCCATGCTCTACTATGACAGAATGTAGCGGTTAGCTTTCATTAAGCACTACCGTGCAGGGGTAGCAGGGATAGTCGAGTTTCTGAAATGTAGTTTGTACCTCTTTGTGTGTGTCAGTGGCTGGAGTGAAAGGCTATAAATATGGTGACAGAGGTAACAGACTCACACACTCATGTGTGTTAGAGGAGCACACACGCCTCTGCAGCTCAATGCTGCAGGAGAAATGTCCTAACTGCAAAAAATGAAAGATAAAAATACTAGGTAAGATGAATTTACTTATTTTAAGACTAAAAAAACTTTTTTCTATCACCATTTCTCTTAGTAAGACAAAAAATTTGTCCTTGTTTTGAGGTCATTTTGACTAGCTTGCCGATGGGATTAGTAAATTTCACTTGCCAAGCCAATAGTAACTTGTTTTAAGCTTTTTTTTTTCTTAAAACAAGTTACTATTTGCTCGTAAAGTGAAATTTACTTATCCCATTGGCAAGCTAGTCGAAATTACCTCAAAACAAGGACAAATTTTTTGTCTTACTAAGAAAATTGGTGATAGAAATAAGTGTTTTACGTCTTAAAATAAGTAAATTCATCTTACCTAGTATTTTTATCTTTCATTTTTTTGCAGTGCTGTGATGGAGCTCAGCTTCCATAGGAAAACAACCTTTTCAACCATACCCGCAACAAACAAATAACACCAAACATGCAACTAAAAACAACTCTGATTTCCCACAACCTGTGAGAGTGTATAAACTAAGGCCTACGCACACATGCACGTAACACGCGCACGCACACACACGCACACACACACGCACACACACAAATACTCTGCCCTTCCCGTCTCTGATGCAGGCAGCCATTACCACTCAGTAAATATTAGTAAATATATTTACATCAGAGCTTTAACAGGCCTCAGCATCCCGCCGATTTACGCTGACAGTCGAACCCCACGTTTCGGCTGAGGTCTTGGCCACAGCGCAAACTCAAATTCCCCTCTGAGTACTGGAATGGTGTTTGTCGTTGGGTTTACGACAGCCAGCACACTGCACAATGCTGTTCGCACAGTCGGCCTGTACAGCGGAATGTGTTTTGGCATCCTCTAAGCCAAATTAATAAAAGAGACCAGCAGGTGATTCTGAGGCCTGGTGATAAAGTACACTCAATAGTAAAATAGTCTGTGAAAATATACACACTACACTGCTATAACATTTTTTACCCATCGTGTACATATTTTATACATGAATACTGCGCATAGTATTCTGTGCTCCCAAAACAGATCTTGAATCGGTCAGCCTGTGTGTCAGAGATATTGGTCTTTACTGGCCGATGGCACAACACAATCTCGCAGTAAGAAGCACAAAAGTCGAGATAAATCGGCAGCACAATAGGAGCCCCATTCCATTTCATTCATTATATCAGCAGCTAAAAAGCAGAAAAAAATGCAAGCAGCACTTTGGAAAAACAGCTTAATTTAAAGCAAAGAAATAAATCAGCGTGAGGAAGAAAGAATCAGCTCCATTAGAAATAGGAACAAATGTACACATTTGCTGCACTTTTTCTGTGAAACTTCACTCAGACTAAAACAGTAAAACAATTTTTACAGAAAAACTGTACAGGGATGAAAATCACATTCTTAGGTTTACGGTAAGGGGAGCCAGTAACTGTAAAAATGTAACATATGAGGCTCAGTCCATCGGGGCAGAAAGCGGAGGTAATTCAAACAGAGTTTTTGGGAGGGAGGGAGGCGAGGATGAGACCCCGGATCAGCCGTGTTGCGCTCAGGTGTCCCCTCACCTCCAGTGTACAGCTCAGAGAAGGAGAGAGGCCAACAGCAGCTACACCTGACCCGGGTAACGCAGGAGACACCTGACAGGTGGAGGGAGGGAGAGAGGGAGCGAGGGAGCAAGGGAGGAAGACTCCCATTTTACTGGGTTACGCGGGACGGGTGCACCGGGAGAGCAGTCTCTCGGCAGCGTCCCAGGCAAAATCAGAGCAATTCCCCCAAAACCCTGTGATGGATGAGTGTGGAGAGGTGGGGTGGGGGTTATTATATATAGCACATGGAGGGGGGGCGGTGTGTGTGTGTGTGTGTACACAGACCTCTGCCGAATCACCGCCGAACACCAGACAATGGAGAATGCGTGCCGCGTGGACGACCTGCCAACAGCTACCGCTCAAGCTGCCGACCACGCTTACGATGTGTGTGTGAAATCTGCTTTTCAGGTACATCAATGGAGAGGAGGACACGGATTTGCGAAATGTGCTCCATACAACACACGCGCACACACACACACACACACGCTCATGCGCGAGTTCTCTTTTGTCCCATCCAGGCTGGTTGTGAAATTGATTTAGTCCGGCGACTGCAGCGCTCAGGAGAAGAGAGTGGCCTGTGAGCTTTTCTGCAGAGAAGAACACAGGCGTGAGGAAGACAGGAATTAGACAAAAGAGATTCTCTGCTTCTGTCCCTCATCCCCACCCCACTTTTCTTCTTCTCTGCTTTTCAAGACCGCGGCGCTTCTCTTCCCGCCTGTTCTCTTTGGTCGTCCTTCATGTCTCCCGCAGGACCGCAGTAAAAGACGGGGTTATTGACAGAGTTCTGATCCGCTACCTTACGAGCGATCTGAAGCTTCGCACTAAAGACGCGCTGCGGAGCCGAGGAGAGGCGCGGCGCTGGCGGAATACTGAAGCGCCGCCGTATATTCGCGGCCGTTCGCGTGCTCTCTTTCCCTCCCGGCGCCCGGGAGACGCTAGGGAGCGCGCCGCTAACGCACAAACACACGGCCTAAAGAAACGACCCGCAGCCCTGCAGCCTCTTATCCAAACAAAGCATGCTTCACTCAATAAATTATTCCCCCACAAGTCGCGCTAATTAGAAAAGCACTTAATACGGCAAAAACCCAGCGTCCTCGTAATTATACAGAGCAGGCAGCTGAACTGCAGTGTTAGTTTGCGCTTCTATCTCAGAGTATTCTCGTCTTTCCATTTTCAAAAGGGAAAAGAAAACAGTCTCTAATAGTGGTTGGCTATTTGTCCTGAACTCTGGCGACGCACACAATCCTCTTTGAAAATAATAACTGCAAAAGAAGACAGATCTGTGGGCTTCAGATATGACTTCTCTATACACAGTACCCTTATGTAAACCAGCAGCGATCAATACAAACAAACAAAGGTGCATCTGCACCACAAACACTATAAACAGTATATGTTCTTAGAATGTTGAATGATGCAGATCCTCTGATTGGCTCATTTCTGAGAGCGCAAAGATTGTCAATGCAAGTGCTCAATCCTAGAAGATTACCGAATGGGAAGCTTTATTTTTTTAAGCCGAACTGGCGGTCCGCTCCTGATAGCTCGTTCGACCAATAGCCTCCATCCGTCCCATATCTGTTCACAGGGGCTTTGTCGTACAATCGCTACCATGTGTTTGAGACTCATCGTTTACTGAACAAATCCAGAAAACTTAAAGAAGTGAGAATTCAGAGACGTTCTCCTGCAAAAGGCCTCGCTCCCTCAATCTAAAAATAAAGCTTCCACACAAATTTGGCTGGGAAAAAAAGCAAACAGAAAAAGATAACCTATATGGAGAAAATAAGCTAAAAAAAGGCCAAAAAAGAAATGATATATAGCACAACGATATATAAGCTTTTCTCTGACTTGGAAGACTTACTGCAAATTGCAGAACAAAAGCTAAGGCTTTGTTTTCATATACAAATGTGTCCCACATTTAGCACATTTTACTGACAACATTATTATTGTAAATTGTCCTGAATGTGAACTAGACTGACTTGACAATTTGTTAACCCCTTAAACTCTAAATTTTTACTTAAGTTTGCCCTTAAATAGCAATGTCAGAATAAATAAGTCAGAAAAAAGCATTTTTTAATATTGTAGGACACTGACACATGCATACTCTGGATCTGCTGGCTGAAGCGCTTCACTGATGCTACATCACACTAATGTTGACCGAAATACTCAAACTCAGGACACCATTTTTTTTTTATAGCCACAGGATTACATCAAATGGAAAATATGTAAATCTTGTACATCATTTTAGTCACATTTCCCTGTAATTCAACAATACTCATTTGGGATCATTGGAAACTTTAGGATCTCCTTTAGAATTTACAATAGCCTGAGGTTTGAATACAGCAGCTGCATTTTATGCACCCATATGTGGGTCCATAGGTTTTATGGGGGTAAATGTATTGTAAATATCATATAGAGACTGCTTGTCCAAAGCAGAGCCTCTCAATTTGACCTTCATTGCATTAGATGCATAATGCAAAGCATCACCAGTTTCTTTTCTGGTGTTACACGAGTGAAAATGCCCAGACTCTGCAGGTAATGCATGGTAAATCACTTCCACATCAGTGTCTTAGCAATAAATTTCCGATTCGCCCACAGCTACCCCATGCCATCTTTCATCAGGCATGTTGATGTACAGTTCCGACGGCTTTAAAGTGCTAAAGACAGACACATATTATTTACCTCTCCCTTCCCATATGTTTGATTATAGGAAGCTGGCAAACTTGTAATGAAAAATTAATATTATTGCTGAAGGAGTGCAGCTGTTCCTGGCACGATGCAGGCTGCGAGAGACTCTTCTTCTTCGGTTTCTCTCCGAGCGTTTCCACAACACATCTGTCAACCGCAACTGTGTTTGCACAGCGCACGTGACCAGCTGCAGGAGCGACACAGCTTCATATGTTTGCCAATGTGCAGTGACTGATTGCTGCATGTTACATCTACATAAACTGCCAGTGAGCAATCAAGTAGCTGTAGGAAAGAGAAAATTAGCAACTGTGTGATTCATTTTGGCTTCCCGACAAAAGGGAAATGCAGGAAGGGGTGCGTATGCTAACATGCAAACGCGTGTGGACCCATGCGCCTGTGCGTATTTTAGCATTTGCAAGATACAATAAACACACACATGCACAAACGCACACACACACATCTGAATACTGAACTGTGCATGTGTGTGTTTTTAACATCTGTAAGATAAAATACACACGCACATGCACACACATGCACAAATGCACATACACACATCTGAATACTGAACTGTGCATGTGTGTATTTTAACATCTGTGGGATAAAATACACACACATGCACACACATGAACAAACACACACTCATCTGAATACTGAATTGTGCATATGCGTATTTTAACATCTGTAGGATAAAATACACACACATGCACAAACGCACACACACGTCTGAATACTGAACTGTGCATGTATGTATTTTAACATCTGTAGGATACACACACACACACACACACACACACACACACACACACTCTATGCCCTGTGGAATGCATACTTGCTGTTACCCTCATCTCCATGATCTAAACATGGCGCCATTCGAGCGTGCAAGTGTGTGTGTGTGTGTGTGTGCGCACGTGATGGTGTGATGAGGCCATCTAATAGCCTCTTATAGGTAAGAGTGCCCTGACAGTAGGGGAGTGAGGGACAATACACACCTTTAATGAACTGCCTCCTCATTACACCCCAGCGCAGGAGTGGGTTCTCTTAATCCCAGTGAAAGAGGCGCTGTGATTACACTGCAGAGCCGGCCGTGTGCAGCCCGGGGAATTGCCTGTACAAGACCGCCCTGTTCTTACATGAGACACATTAGAGGCCCTGATCCCCCCCGGATCCAGGCCGCAGCGCCCCTTTAATTGCGGAGACCTCCGGGAGACGGGGGGGTGGGGGATTGCTGAGGTGAATCCATCGTGGCGTTGGCAGTGGAGGAGGCTCTGCTTTTTTCGCCCCATGAATTTTTAATGTTCGGGGAGCGTGTGGGGGCCTGGGGGGGGGCGCAGGGGACTGGGGCGGCCCGCCGATCTGATGGGGAAGGTCAGTGGCGGAGCGGAAGTCGCCGTGGCGATGGGGGACAGGAGATGACAGGCAGAGGCTCTGCAGGGCTGGGGGGGGCTTCACGCTGTCAGGCAGGGGCACGATTCGCTGCCCTGCTCCTGCGACTGAGCAGGAGCATCGGCGCCCTCTGACTCAGGCCACACCCTGCACCCCCTCCAGAGAGAGAGAGACACATGATGGGAACCCCAAAATACAACCAGACCCAAAGACCGACCCACAGCCTGCTCAGCAACTCATGCTGTGTCACGGATCACGAGAGCGAGATACAGGAACAGCAGCTGATAGGTAACCTCCACAGGAGTGTTCTGAGACTGTTCGTTACCAAACTTTCCAGGGCCGAAACCACAATCACTCCCGCTAACTGAGTGAGACGTAGCCACACAACATGGAGTTATAATTTTGCAATAACATCCCAGGAAGCCTCAGTGTCGGCAGGTTTACCCTGGTCACTGTCAGGCCTCTCCAGCGTCACGTCACCACAGTTGGGTTCTCATGTGGGAGCCGCACAGTTTTTATATTGCGCTGGGATCTAAAGAAAAGATTTAAAAATTAATTAATTAATTAATTAATAAGTAAATAATAAATATCCCTGACCACTCTTCTGCTCCAGCCCTGTTGTGTTGACTGCGCGAGAGCGTTTAAATTAACGCAGCAGGCCAGGGTCTGTTTAATGGCATCGCACCGTTACACAGGGTTTGTCGCATTTTCAGCGTGTTTCAGTGCAGCGTAGTTCTGCACGAGCTCCAAATCTGTCCGCTCACACACGACACACGTAGGCTGTGTGCGATCAGTCAATCACACGCAGTACTCTCAACCTTAAAATAAAAGCACTAACAGAGCTCTCTCTCCTCTGTTCTAATTGTGGGCCCAGCTGTTCACCGTATTTAATCATAGCTGCCTTCCTTCTCCGTTTTTTTTTTTTATCTAAAACGATGACGATGGCTGATGATGCTATGCTAATGTGTTCCCTGTTCCCTGTTTGAACTGAACGCGGAGAGCACAGAAGATTAATGGGAGGACTGCAATCAATAGGATATACTATAAATATAAAGGGGGCCTTCTGACGCTTCAGTGTAGGAAGTCGTCTATAATCTTCCACAAGAACGAGCTCAAGTAGAAATTCTGAACCCAGAACTCTGTCATCAGACTCCTTGAGTTACGCTAATTTTATTTCCAGTAATTCTGATGTAACTTAGTGCAGCTCTGAAATACACAGATCTGAATTTTCCCACAGCGACAGACTCAATAACGCAGCCGTGCTCATCTGTATTTCCAATCTCTTCTGTCCGAGAGACAGGAAAACAGCTTTAAGATAAAAGGGACGGGTCTGTGAAACACAGCAGAGAGGCAGGCAGTGCGAGCAGGGAAACACAGGCCTGGAATCGCTAAGCAGAGAAGCACCAGTTCTGCCAGAATCAGTGTTTCACTTTAAATAAGGCCTGGCGCATTTATCAACACGGAGACGATGTTATCTGCATACGAAGTCGCACAGTCCGCTGTTCTCAGCAGTGCGTCAGGGCAGACCCAGCGTTGCTCCAGACTACACCACGCATCCCGCCTATTTCAGGGGACCAATTCGCCGGCCGTGTTTAGGTGACAATCCGTTCTGCGGAATTCTCCGAGCCATCAGAGAGAAAAGAGAGGAGTCTATTTCAGGAGGAGTGATGCAGGAGGGTGTAATTAACTCAGCCACACCACCATTTTTTATTTCGGTTTTTGTTCTATACTGGTTTTATGAAACTGTAAATCTCCCCTTCCTCACCGCTCCGGAATGAGTCACACTCCACAACAGTCACAAATAACAGCCGATTCACCGAGGGGGGACTCTAACCCTCCATACCTCTCTCTATCTCTCTCACTCCCTCCCTCTCTCCCCTCTCTCTCTCTCCCTCTCTCTCTCAGACGCTCGTATGGTATATGGCAAGGACGTGCATCGAGACAGGAGAGGGAAGCGGTCGTGGCGTTGGTTTCCGGGCGCAGCGTCACAGGATGCGGTGGGATGAATGCATATGACACGCAATATTTTAATCGATTACAGCCCTCTCCGCGTTTTACTATTTTCAGTCCAAACCACCTCCTAATTATTAACTCTGAACAGTGTGTAAACTACACTACCACTCCATCCCTCATCAACACCTACCTCCACTGTGAAGCTTTTATGCTCTGCGAAACTGGGAACACTTAAAATTAACTGCCCTCCATAAATCACCACGGTTGTCATGCAGGAGATTTTGATGTGCTATTAATTATGTGTCTTATTTACATAGCAAACATCCAGGAAAATCTGAATACACTCAGCATTAGCTCATCATTTAATAAGCTGGCATTTCAGCAGGTGTTATCAATCAAAATCTGTTCAAGATACAAATATAAAAACACAATTATACAGTTCTGTTTGAATACTGGCATAATGTGCAGAACTATTCACTTCCATTCAATTTTATATCTCACAATTTTTAGTAGCTTTATGGAGTAGCAAAAAGGCAAACACTCAGCTGAAACAGCAAGATTATGTTCACTTACTCAGAGTAAATGTCTTCACAGGGCACTTGGCTCAGTACTCAGTAGTACTGGGAGGCTCAATTTGTGACCTCAAAAGTATTTTTATGGACAACAATAATGGTTGATGATGCTAATGTGTTACGTGCCTCCTCTGCCCAAATCAGTGATTGTGCTGCGATACAGTGCAAAAACTTCAGTCAATAAAAGAATCAAACAAATATCCTGAAAACATAGAATTTGAAATATTTCACTTTTATCAGCATCATAATTGCTTTTTCAAAAATTCAACAATTAATTTGAAGATAAAGTTGGTGTGCCTGCTCGACAGATGAAGGCACACCTCCAAACACAGACATGATTGACCAAGGCCAATAGAAATAACTAATCAAAATGGATAGAACACCACTCTCCCTTTCTCTCTCTCTCTCTCTATCTCTTTCTCTCACTCCTTCTCCCCTTGAGTGAAGGAACAGCAGGAGAGGAGAGACTGACGCGCTCGGGGTCTCATCACACCATCACACACTCTTCCTGCCGCGTGGCCTGGTCTGGAAGTCTATAGACAGGCAGGTGCAAACTCCGTCACACAAAGCGCTCATTGCCTGTGGGATCCTGTTTCATCCCTCTCACTCACCCCAGTGTTTGTGGCACACATGACCATGACACCCCGATACAATCTGACAGCGAAGCCCAGATTACCGATCATCCAAATCCGCCTGATCAGTCAGGGCTTAATATTGGGAGTATGAAGGGGTGATCGGGGAATGGGATTGGGGGGGGTCAGTAATGTCATGATCACACAACTGGAGGTCCACGCCGTGTTGACATCCGTACTAAAGAGTCCCGGACAATAACTGTCATCGGGGAGGGAGAGGGTCCCGCTAACGGAGTTCATTCTGGCCCTGTGATTTACGCACCCCTCATCGCCCACAGCCAGCGCATGACGGCCAGAGTGAACCTGCTCCAGGTCCCCTGATTTATGGAGAACAATCTCATTATTTGAGCTCGGCACTGCCTCGCTAGGACCTGATTGGGCCTATTTCAAGCCCCCTGCCGGAGGAATCCATCGGTCTCATGAGGCGAAATGGGACGAGACCCCACTCACATCTTCATCTTCTTCTGAGGAGGTTGAGGAGGGTGGGGGGTTTGGCCTGGGGGGGTCACTGGGCACTGAGATGGGCCTGACACCCCCACACAGAAAGGACACCAATAATTCACTGATAATATATTTTTTTTAATTTAATCTATATTATACCAGGTCAGTCCCATCAAGGCAATGATCTCTTTTTTCATCAATGATCTCTTCTTCAAGGGAGACCAGGCCAAAATGGCAGCATAGAATGTTACAGGCAGGTCAACAATAAACAACGACAAAAAAAAGAACATACAAGATAAAAACTAAGATGTAAACTTACTTAAAATAATATGCCAGTTACAGTTGACTACACTACGCAGGGGCCAGACTCTCCCAAAGTAATATGTGTTTAAGGGCCCAGCTCAAGGGCCCGACAGCAGTCCTGATCTTACAGTGGCCACAATGGGGCGTGAGAATAAAGACTCCCGCAACAGAGCTCTCGCTCCTCGGCTCCACTCCGGCCCGGCGGGTCTCAGGGTAACACACTGTGCACCTGACACGGGCCCCCACATTATTTACGATTCCTCTAATGAAACGGATCCATGGGCTCTGCAGGTGACTGACAGCAGCACATTCAGCAGCTGCAGTTTAACTGTGTACAGAACACCCCACAGGACTCCGTCTCACTCCTCCACACGGCCTTCAGACAGGGAGCATCACCAGACCGTACAAAACCAAAGGAAAACTGACCACATTCAGACTCTCTTATTCTACTGCTCACCGTATGAGAATATTTCTTAATATCATATATAAATCTCTAAAGGACAAAAGTGTGTGCGAAACTCTTAGCTCTGCTGATTTACCATCAAAATAATATATTCTATTGCATCATAGCTGTGGTTTGCTTTCAATAAATGCACAGAGACGTGTGGTTTTAGAAATGCATTTTCCAAGGCAAATGGATTCATCCAATTCATATTTTCCATGATACCCTGCACTGCACAATCAGCGTCAGTTAAACTGTTCAGAGAGAATGGTGTTCACATGTAGTTTAGTACCTGATACATGATCTCTGCATCATCACGTGCCAGATCATGAGATTAAAAATAATAATGATTTAAAAAGCTTCGGAAAGAGAAATGTATTAATTAAAATGGGCTCTTATTTGACAGTAAAATATTGTGGTTTGAATGCCAAGTCACCGGGACACTGATATAAGGGCCTTTGCAGCAAAAAAAAAAAAAAAAAAAAAAAAAAAATTTTTATAAATGCACCACAATCAAATGTGAATTAAGTGGAGACTTAAATTGATATTAGAACTGAATATGACCTGATAAATTCTTACCTTATCTAATGACCACAATTTGTAGGAAACGCATGCCTGCTCGTTAAAAATCGCCAACATTACGTGCTCATTAGACTGTTACCCATATAACATTCATAAAGTAAACTTGCTTGGTTATTTACTCATGATGCCGAAGAAAAATAATTTGTATTCATGCGCAAGCATCAAATTACTGTTTAGAGAAATTAAAATCTAAATTAACTTAAAAACTGGTAAATTTTGCAGGGAAGAAAATATGTTTTTAATACACTCTGAAGTGCACATTGTATGAGGGATAAAAAAAATTTAAAACACAAGTTATTTTTTAATAAAAATACAAAAATACAAGTTTTATTAATAAAAAAATCTGGATAAAGTGAAATAAAATGAACGCAACAGATAATAAAAATATTCATCAAGGAGGGAAAAAATCATGTGGTCTTGTGCACCATGCAATGTAAATATTACATTCTTTCTAATGTTTGTTTTGAAATTATTTGACCACAAAGTTGACCACACACTTTATGTCTTGAAAAGCACAGAATGCTGTTCTCAGATGCACTGAACACCACGTGTCCACATGCAGTAATGAAAGCCCTTGAGTTATGCGGAGTTATAAACCATTTTAAACAGAGAGTAACTACACCATGCACACAGTATTCAGCATTATCTCTCATGTGCACTGACACCTTACCAAGGCTCCAGTGACTGCTAACACACACAAGGCTAATGAGATGACGAGCCTCACATGCATTGTACTCGCAGTGCGGAGGAGCGAACGTACGACGATGTCAACACAGTTCAGTGGCCATCCTGAGACCAGCCCATACCACAGAACAGAATCCACATGTGTAAAACTGCGTCAGCACGAGACTCTTCGATCTCACCAGCAAAATTTATCTACTCCCAGCGACTTACACGGACCTCACCCTGAGACCAGAGAACTAAACTACAAGCCAAGCCAGAGATTACTTCCTCTAGACCAATCACTGCATTGCATTAAAGGGTGGGAATATGCTGACAACAGTGCAGATATGCTGGATAACACTGATTTCACATTATCCTACCCCAGTACACTGCACATTCGCACCATCATCGAGCTGAGCGGGCCGCCATTTTGGAGCAAGCCTTGCACCTCCGCACAGTCTATAAAATCAAATGATCGCTCATTTTATTGGTCCATGGAGGGTGTGTTCCTGACTTTCACCCAAAGAATGCTAGGATAGACAGGTTACAGCAGGTCAGCTAATGGATGGATGGATGGACTTCAGTATTTGACACAGAAATGAAATAGAGATATTTGTTGTTGCCAGATAAATAAAATCTTTGAAACAGCACAGCTCTGAGCACAGCACTTTGTAATGCGATGACACTGTGTGATTCTCCAAGCATGGAAAAGTGTGGATGTTGACTTCTCCTTGCTGTTAATGGAGGATCCAATTAGCTTCATGGTGCTGTGGGAAGTATGGCTGTCAGGGGGCCACTTCAGCACTCCTGCGGCCCGGGGCAGCTGGCACTGAGAGAGCCCCTCTAACACGCCTCTCATCCAAATATTTCAAATGCTGCAAACAAGGCAACTTCCCCTGTGCGCACATACACACATGCACACACGTACACACACACACACACACGCATACACACACAGACACGGACACGCACAAACACACGCGCACTCACAAACACACACACACACACACATACACACATGCACGCACACGCACACACATATGCACACGTGTGCACACGCACACACAAACACGAGCGCACGCACATACACACGCACACACGCACGCATGCACATACACACGCACGCACTCTCACACACACACATGCACGTATGCGCACACACACAAACATGCACATATACACACACGTGTGCACACACACACACGCACACATACAGACATGCACTTACACACACGCACTCACACACGCGCGCATGCTCACACACACACACTTGCGCACAAAGACACGTACATATACACATGCGCACTCACACACACACACACACACGCATGCATGCACGCACGCACACAAACACACATGCACCCGCACACACATACACACAGACACACTCACATGCACACAGACACTCACACACACTGCGGCTCACATGCCCAAGTTCAGAGAGCAGTAAAAGCTGATCGACAGGAGGCACACAGGGACAAACCCAGAGGAGCTGCACGTATAACATGAGCACTATCAGCTGGTGGGATCAGTGAGTGGGTGCCGCTGTACTTTCGGTGCATCGCTGTACTCAGGGCCACGAAGCCAACGCAAACCACAGGATGTGAGCGAACCAACTGCAGATCTCAGGGCAACTGAAGTCGCCTGAAATTTGACGATATTTTGATGGCGATGGGCACTCTGGGTTAGTCCACAGATAGTCCAGGAATGTATGCATAGTTCTACACGTCTCAATCTACACTGAGCACCTATGTATCAGCGTGCATGCTCGTGTGTGTACAGGCACGCGGGCAAAACCACACACTCCTAAAACACGGACTGTTCAAAAATTGTGTTGCATGCCGTGAGGGTTGTAAGTATTTGGACGGCAGCACAATTTTAAAGAGGATTCATTCTTACACCCATTCATGGGACATATTTAAATTTTGCAAAGATTCTTCTTTAATGTGAGAGTTTTTACACGTAAAAGGAATGAAATTACAGAATTACAGCTCCTCAAAATTATACCACCATCTAACTACCAATGGAGCATTTCAGAAAAGCAGTTATGAATCAGAGGGTGACAGGAGCTGTATGTAATGTGTAAGTGAAACTCAGAGACAGCCGGAGGAGGATGTGAAAGTGTTTGTCAGTAGCAGAGTACAGACTGCATCTCGGGCTCCATGTATTAGCAGAGCTCTGCACCCCAGTCTGAGTGGGACCGCAGGCCCGTCTCCCTGCAGGACTGACAGGTTCAGTTATCAGTTATCTGCTTTCAGCCCAGCTGAGACCAGAGGTGTAATACGGCAGGACAGAGACGGCATAATGATAACAGATCACAGGTTTACAGTTAATCATCTAGTGCTTTTCTCCATTACTATTGATTAGACAAAGCAGGGGCCAGTAGCCCTAGGAGAAATGGTTGGTTAAGGGCCTTGAGTCAAGGGCCCGACACAAGTGATGATCGTATTGTGGCCCTACAGGAACCTGAACAAACAACATTCTGAGTCGAACACCTGAGCAATGAGGCTCTAAGCCATGCCAGAGGGATCACACACACACACACACACACACACACACACACAGCTGCTTTACTCCAGACCCGGATCCTATCGGGGCCCCGCTTCAGGCCACAGCTATCGAGAGACGCATATATAACTGAGCGCTTGCATGTAAGCATCTCTGTATCTGCACAGTTATAAACTTGTACCTTTTTTGCCAGTTAATTTAACTGTAATTTTACAATAAGTTTATAACAGAGGTTCCGTGTATGTTAAGTGTAAACAGCAGTTAAATGTGCGCAGGACTCCACATACAGTTAAAATAACCAGGAAACAATGTGTTAATTTCACTCTTAAATTCAGTCAGTTTATAACAGTGTGTATGTATATTTATGTACAAGTGCCCGGATGACTGTGTAAGCTGTGAGTGTGTGTGTGTGTGTGAGTGTGTTTTTATGAACAAGTATCTGGGTGATTGTGTTTGCTGTTTGTGTGTGTGTGTGTGTGCGTGCATTTATGTACATGGGTCTGGGTAACTGTGTGTGTATGTGTGTATGTATTTACGTACATGCATCTGCGTGACTGCATATGTGAGGCTATAAGCCCATATAGCTGCATACCTTTGTATGGTTTTGTGCAGTACCACTTTTTGCTTGTGTTCCAGTGTACACCGTCATTTCCCTAAGTATTTGGACAGCGAGTGCAGGACGTTCTGCACGCTCCTCAGACTGACTGCTCGCCGATGTCCTGACGCGAAGGGCACGGGTGACGCGAGCTTTTATGACAATATCGATTCATTCAGAGCTCGCGGTAAAAACTATACCCAGACAGACAATAAAAATAACTGTAACTATATAACGGCTTCCTGCAGGAGGAACGGATCTCCAGCGAGCCGAGCGCCCATGTGACCCAGCTTCCTGGGAGAGAGGGGGGGGGTCACACATGCGTGTGAGAGTTGGGGGCGGGTGTGTTTGTATGTGAGGTGTGAGGCATCCAAGATTGAGAAGTGCAGAAGTGTGTATACATGTTTGCATCTGTCTGCATGTGACGTGCTCGGCTGTGCATGTGCATGGGTGCAAGTGTGTGCGTGTATCCAGTGTCTCTGTGTGCATTTGTGAGTCACATTTGTGATTGTGTGTGAGCTTTTGTGCATGCACGTGTCTCCGGAGTCCTTGCTCGCGTTTGCGTGTGTCACGCTTGTGAATGTGCGCTCATGTGCGTGTGTGTGAGTGTGCATGTGTGATTGTAAGTGAGGCCAGAGCAGAGAGGGTGATTGAGAGAGAGACGAGGATGGAGGTGCGGAGGAGTACTGTCCTAAGTGTGTGTCCTCTGTCCCCGGAGCACACAGAGGAGGGGAGAGACGGATGTGCGAAAAACAGCTGCATGTTTTCAGTTCGCTCTACGCTCTTACTCTAATTGTGAGAGGAGAACCACTCGGCTCCCCAAACATATGGTGCCGCTTCACTTTTAATTAAGACAATATGGACGCCTTTGTCTCGCGAATTCCATTTATGTAATAACATTTACTCTTACAGTCTGAATATTTTCAATACTGAGAAATGTAATTTAATAAAAACCAAAACAATGAAAAAATGAAAAATAACTCGCTGAAAAATTAATTCGGGAGACGGAGAGCATAAAACGTGCAAAAAATGAGAAAATGCAATTATTCCAAGGGTGAAAACGCCTTTAAACGTGAGCAGCATCCACAGGGAGTGGGTTCGCTGCTGTTCATCGCTCCGGCTACCTTGTGGTGACAACAGACAAGATAAGTACTTTTTTTTCTGACAGAACAATTTTGTCCTCAGCACATAGCAAAAGGAATTACAGTTATAAAGCTGTCTTTGGTTTAGCGGCAATATTTCAAATCGACCATTGTAGAGACGCATCACAGTTCCACAGGAGGCAGCCCCATGGAGTGACTGCAGAAACAGAGAAAGTGAGAGAGTGAGAGAGAGAGACAGAGAGAGAAAGACGGGGGGTTGTGGGGGGGAGGGATAGAGAGGGAGAGAGAGAGAGAGGGTGATGGGGAGAGAGGGTGGTGGGCTATTTGAAGTTTGAAACACGAGGGAACATGAGAGGTTGTGACTGTAATGTGTGTTGAGTCTAAATGGGTGTTTAGTTTATTTCTAACAGAGCTGCTAAAATCTGTTTCTTCCTCTCAATGAAGATTTATATCTATTGGCTGTATACAGTGGGTCTTCCCTGCTACGAGCACAAGTCCAAAATTCACACTCATCCCCTTTATCACAACAACAGCAGATACTGGAGAATTACAGTCACCAACACCCATCACAATACTCCCAAACAAGACACAAATATATTTATAACTATATTTAATCTCTCAGTGTTATACATGATGGTTATTGGCACCTGCTGTTTTATTGAACTGCATGGAACCTATATAATTAAGTCTAAAGTCTAAAAATATAATACAGTACAGTTCAGTGCCTTTTCATGTAAGGAGGAGAGCAGTTCAATCAGCTGAATAATGGAAGTGATAGTCTTCACACATTTCATTCACAGCATAAATTTTTGAAAAAATATATGTTTTTGGCTCCATATAAACAGATTTTAAATTTTAAAGGAATTTTATAAAATGCAACCTGTTCCAATACAAAGCCATTGTCTTGAACCAAAAATCTATTCTGTCTAAACACTCAAATCTAATGCAACCTAGACAGTATAGACACAGATTGCTCATTCAAGAGCCCTCACACTTGAGAAGTCCTCCAGTAAGGAGTCAGAATAGTGCGGTTTATCCACTTCAGAAGCAGAGCGCTGGTTTATTTCAGAGTTAAGGACATACTGCCTGCTACACTACACAGCACAGCGGGCATTTAGCCAGGCAGCAGCGGAGAGTTATTACCGTTATTACCAACCATATCTGTCATCAGCGAGCAGCCTAACCTCCCTCCAGCTCACATTCTATTTTAAAGACACTCTCCACTACCAGTTAGCTGCGCTCGCGAAAATCAGCAGCGCTCTGACGTGGCGGCGGTTTATTGCCGCATTACTGTAGTGGCGAAGGGCACGTCTTCCTCTGGCCACAGGTTCGGTGCGCAAGCAGCGCTCCGGAGACGAGAGCCGGGGGGATCTATACCAAACCATCGAGGCAGGGGGGGCTTGGCGTACATTATGACCCACCTGCTACATATAACCAGACACCTGAATTATGCAGCCATTTTAAACAAAATTAGAGACAGAGGGAGAGATGGTCAGTATCTCATAGATATGACACTAGAGAGCAGGACTTGACCTGGGCAGTTGAAAGGTCAAGTACGGGGCAGGTATTTACCCCAGGTTTGGGCAGCCGAGACAGGTATTTACCCCGGTTATGGGTAGCCGGGGCAAGTATTTACCCCCGCTTTGGACAGCTGGGGCATGTTTTTACCCCGGTTATGGGTGGCTGGAGCAGGTATTTATCCCAGGTTTGGGCGGCCGAGGCAGGCGTTTATCCCAGTTATGGGTGGCCAGGCCGGGCAGCACAGACAGTACGCGGCGGGCAGCAGGAATAATGAAATGGCGGGCAGGCGAGTGGGCGGGCAGTGGCGCTGGACCCAGCTCACTGGCGTCTCTCTTGCTGATTACCATCAGCTGATTAAACAGAGCAGCGGCCAGCTTCCTGGCCGATAACCCCGCAGTGTAATCTGACTGTCACTCCTGCTCACCGCGAGTCTATTACAGCACCGCAGCCAGGCCCCATCTTTAATTCACAGGGTACAGAGCACTGAGAGTGTGCATACAGCTATTCAATCCAGTACTGCAGGGGCCAGGGCCTTAGACTCACTGCTGAGTTTTATACTGTGCGGAGTATGCCACTCCTTTCCTTTTATGCTCTACGGTACATTGGGATCCGACAGAACATACAAGAACATAAAAATACAATCAAGTCCAAAAAACCCATTAGCCTTGTCATGGAACCAAATTATTCTAGGTGATAGTCTTTTATCAAATTTACTTTGGTGGCCAAATTATGAGTAAAAATTGTGCCAAAGTTACATCAAAAACACTAGTGGTATCTGTGGGCCCCTGGTACCAGAAGAGAGGTACCAGAGAGGTACCAGAGAAATCCCAGAATGGGCACTTACAAATTTATACCTGAACAAACGGGGCTGTTATTTACAGTAAAGAGTCTGTTTGATTGGACACAGAAACATAAATGGAGGGGAAAACCAATGAATGACCTACAGGAGGTTTTGGAGGGAAATTCAAAAGATAACAATGAAAGGGGGTAGTGAGGGAAGACAGGTAAAAGAAGGAGGGAGTGGAGAGAGGAGGTGAGAAATCCTTCCTTTCTCCACAGCCTACATCAGTTAAGGTCAAATTTTCCCATCATTTACTAAAACCAGTGTTAAGAAACCGCATTGAACTGTAGCCAAACGAAACTACGAAGAAATACAGTGACGGGATAACAGCGAGCTGCAGTTAGGAGCGGAAATATCGCCACTCATCTATTAACCTCTAATAAGTAGCGGGGAGCCAATCTCATGGTGGTGTTAGAGAGAGAAGTTAAATGAGTATTATATGGGCTCGGACACATTGTTCTTAGCAGTGATGGGAATAGAGAAATATAAAGCTTTTCATTAGCAAGGGGTTTTTACCACGACGCGAGCAGGTGAGCACAGATCGAGGCGAAGGTTTCGCCATCGGCTGCTGGAGATTAATGTATTCGATTGTAGGGAGCGTCTCCTGAAGGACAGCGAGCTGCAGCCCTAACAGGCCCTGCGCTGAGGAGGTGTTGGGATGAAACAGTGCGAAGGCACTGATAGATCTCACAGGTAATTGAAAGAGTGCGGCGGAGCGCTGCGCAGGGATTCGTTTATTTAATCAGCGCAGCTGCACCTCGCCACTCTGCGCGGCGGCTAGACGCTTGGAAACAAGGAGCCGAAGGTCTTGATCGCCCCGCAGACGGAGAGCGACTCTGCCCCGAACTAATTTTTGATCTCACAGTGTAAAGAGTGAAAAATAGCACTAAACAAACTAGGGACCGCAGTTAAAGTAAGTTGTTAGGCGGTGATCCGTCCACACGTTCTGTTAAAGTTGACAGTCGGGATTAATTCTCAAGTTTATTTGCACTGTGTGAGACAGTAATCGCAGGACGCTGACAGTAAAAAGCACCAGGGTGCTCGGCTGGTGGGACTAGAACACAGAATGTCCTGCCACACAGAGGAAGGCTGAGCCTCACCCCACCGTTCCTCTCTGTGACCGACACACACACTCCCCTGTACACACTCGTACAGAATCAGTGCAGCAGCAAATAAAAAGGCAGCACTTCTCTGCTGAATTTCTCCTGTATCCTTCCTTACCTGCCCCTGTTTAATATCCGATCATTCCTACCACATATCTGATGCACCACACTGATCTGAGATCAGAGCTGAGTCCAGCTCACTGAGCATGCTCCAGTGCCCAGCCGTCCTGTCACCGACAGAGGTCAGTGTAATGACCTCCTCAATGCAGAATTACAACCATCACACTCTGCTATTTCAGCATATATCTATTTCCTTTTAAATAAAAATAGAAATAATTAGAAATAATTAAAATTAAAAGAAAAAAAATAAATACATTAAGGATAAAAATTTAAAATCACTTATGAAATTTGCCCATCCTCTTACTATTGGAGGAACCAAAAAATGAAGAGCCTTAAAGTGTTAATTCTACAAATGCAAAATAAAATTAAAAAAATTAATTGAAAAGATGTTTTTTGAAACGGGTTATATACCTTCTTATACATCTCATCCCCTTCCATCTTTTTACTGCTGGTCTTTCATCACTCTACCCCTTCACCTTTTTCTCCAGACCCCACCTCCACCCAGTCTCTAAATGTGCAGCGGTCCTCTCACACACCCCACCCCAAATCCCCCCCACCAGCACACACGTGGAGTCCCACCCTGATCCCGTCAGCATGTGCGGCTCCATTGTCCCGCACCCAGCACACACGCCGCCATGCTGCGGCCTGATGCAGGCAGATACCAGCCCAGCAGAGCCATGTGCTAACGCTCTGTGACAGGGTTGCACTGTGTGTGTAAGTATGTGTCAGGGCTGTGTGGTATGTGCGCAGTGTACTGTGGGCCAGGGCTGGAGCAGAGATACTAACACACACAGGCATGTATGGAGGGACTCGCATGCGCACACAAATACACATTTACTCCGGCACAAACCCCCGTATGCAGTCACACACACACACACACACACACACCATTCTTTCACCAGTCCTGAAGCCTATGTACAATGAGTACATGTGGTCTGCAGGCACCTTGGGAAAGATGGATACCAGGTTTGCGCGCGCGCGCGTGTGTGTGTGCCCGTGTGTGTGTGCGTTTCTGCATATGTTTGTGACGGCATCTGCAAGAACAATAATAAAGCACCAACACAACACGGCAAGCACAACACAGTAAATAAAAAAAATAAAAAAGAAAGTCTGATGCTGGTTGGTAAAAGCAGTAATGTACAGTGTTTGAGTGGACATGCCAGAGAGTTTGATTACAAAGCCAATATCAGTACCAAGGCCACTGAGTCAGGAGGCCAAATCACACAGAGAAGCTGCGCTCAGGAAGACAAACAGAGTAGCTTGCCTACGATGGCAATAAAGCTAGCAGCCACAAGCACTCCATTGTAGCGATGGAGCGATGCACTCCCCACTGGTATTCAAATGCATCCGAACACAAACTCATAGTGCAGGTCCCTTATGTGCACCACTGAGACAGAGCGTCGTCTGGGTAGCAATAAAACATCTCTGGTTTAGCGGGGAAAACAGCAGCAGGGATAGACAAAGCCCCATCCTCATTCCAGGCCGTGCATTTCCCCATAAACCTCCATCCCTCTCTCAATAATAGCATGTCACACTCACATGCTAATACACCTTCAACAAACATGTGTCACGTGTGCAAATAGCTACAGGAAAGGGGGCAATTGATGGCTCAGTTTCAGTGCGTTTGAAATGAAGTTTTTTTCTGAAGGTAAACTTCCTAGAAAGAACAGCTGTGTGAAAATTGGTTTACTGCACCAATAAAGCAGCCTGTTAGTGTGTTACCATCCACCTAAGAATGTTTTTAAAAAAATCACTTCATAAGAATTATAGTTCAACAGCTGGTAACATATAATTTTAGCTGGTATGATTGCATTGAAAGGCCCTGTTAAGGATGCATATTCCTTGACAGCATTGATCTAAATATGCAAAAGCCTTGGGTCCATGTAAAATTTGGGATTTTTATGAGTGTGACTGAAATATTACAATTTAATATTTGTTTGGCAAAATTAGTCAGACACAGAAGCAAAAACATCCTGCATATAGAAAAGAAACTAGAGGATTATATGCACAGCTTGGGATCTCCGTATGAACTTTACATTCTGATATATCCATAGACTATCGTTCACTGTGACAGCTTATTTGATAAACATTTATAATCCTTGAAAAACAGAGGAACCAACTGAGATTCAAACAGCCTCATAAACACATAGATGCTAAGTGTTAATCAATATTGGTTTCAAAATATAACGTGGACATGGGGAAAGAAAACAAACCAAAACACAACACAATAAACGCCTGAGCTGTAAAGATTTTTCCTCGACTAAAAATAAAAAAGAGCGATGTGCTTCTAATGGAATATTCACTTTTTGTTCGGTTAGTTTTCCATGAACAGGTACTGCTGCTCGCTGGTATGTGAAATAGATTTTCCTGCCTTCTTTACGTCCTTCATGCTGTTTGATTGTGCGGTGGCGCACCCGGCGAGAAACGCACACGAGCGCGCGCATTTACTCAACAAACGGCGAAGCGCTCCCAGCAGTGCTACGTTATCAGAGGAAAAGTGTTTCCTCCATTATCAAAGAAAAATTCCACTGGAGACAGAATTGTGCAAGCTCTGCAAATAATCTGCTCATTCCTGCGGGCAGCATGCTGTGCTCCGGGTTATTTTTTTGGGGGACTTGGAAACGACACTAGAAGCCCTTGATTTTAAATTTGCTCAGGGGGTCTCAAGCAGTAAGTTATCAGTTTAAATAAAGCCCAATGCGGCTCAGTGACTTTAGCAAAGTGAGGCATGAGCAAACGATATATTTACAAACGAACAAAAGGAAAAAAGAGATGGAATTTAAAAAAACGAAACCGCACTAATAGCCCTGTCTCTTAATTCTGCTGTGACCAGGGAATAATGAAGACAGCAGAAGGTTTTATAAGATGTTTGAGCAAACCCAATTAGCACCCAATCTAAACTTTCAACCGTAAAGTTAAAATACCATTTAACAGCTATTACATGTTATTATAACCATCACATACAAACACAGTACTGCATATATTTGCTTGGCAGAAATTAAGAAATTCAATTTGCCATGTAAAGAGTGAAAAAAAAAAAGTGAGGCTCTTCTAAGGTTTTAAAAGAAAACAGAAAACCAGACCAGGGTCAATTATGCAATAGTTTGGGACTCAAATTCTTTTCTACGCTTAAGTGAGCTTGTCTGGTGTATCGGAACCATAGATTTTTAAAAACATAGCGACCAAGTCACTGTGATGTCACCCGTTGACTTTCTCGAGGCTCATTGAAAAAAATTTTGGCACATGAAAGGACAGTTTTCGGGGCAGCGCTATATTGTAAATTGCACAGTTTGAAGCCACGGCTAGTGCACTAGGGGCGCAGTGTCCGACCTGTCCACCAAGCACGTTAGATGCAGTGACACCACGTAGTCCTAGTTCGTCCACAAATAATTTTGCATTGTCTAAATAGCACTAAACCGGAAAAAAATCGTCGAGCTGGGGTCATTGTACCAAAGAAAAAGGCTAAATGCAATAGACCACCTTAGTCATCAGGCTATGGGCAAGTTTAACCAATAGGTTAAGTGGTATGGACCGCCTTAGTCATCAGGCTGCAGGCTACCTTAGCCATAAGGCTGAATGCTAAAGACCACCTTAGCTGTCAGGCTATAGGCCAACTTGCCCAATCGGCTAAATGCTACAGAGCACCTTAGCCATCAGGCTATGCACTACCTTAATCATTGGGCTGAATACTATACACCACCTAAGCCATCAGGCTACAGGCCACCTTACCCAATCGGCTAAATGCTACAGACCAGCTTATCCATCAAGCAATGGGCTACAATAACCATTAGGTTAAATTCCTTAGACCACCTTAGCCATCAGGCTATAGGCCACATTAGCCACCAGGCTATAGGCTGTAGGCCACCTTTGCTACTATGCTACACATCCCCCATATTACTCACTCCACATATAACCTGGACAGCAGTAACTTACACAGAATACTAAGGCGTTACCTTGTGTGACAACACCAGGATGAGGAATGAACTCCAGAGTGAAGTCATTTGGGAAAGATTAATGAAATAAACAAAATGAATATTCCCTCAGAGTAAAATTACATTATGCAAAGTCCAGCTGGGCAATTGAATTCCAATCTCCAAAACAATAATTTTTCATAGCTCCCCCATAACCTCACCACTTTCAGAAATGGTTTGTTTAGGGGAAAAAAAAAAGAAAAACCACATTCGTTTTGGAAGTAGAAAGCATTATTTTCCCCCTTGCAGTTGTTGTTTTGAAAACATGCATTATTAAAAAGCCACATGGCTAAAGGCTTTACGGACGGTAATAGGAAGCAGATGTAAACTGATGGTAACGGCCTGATCATTTGTAGGGGACTGTGGCCAAGGCCTGTTTTAATTGCTGTGCTCCAAACCATCGAAAGCCTCCAAAAGGAAAAAGGAAACCAGCAAAATGAGTGAGGAAATATCATGAGAATATCACTTACAACATTTCTAATAAAATTAAACAATGCTACAACTCTAAACAAAGTCTTCAGACTTTTTTTTTTCACTGGCCACACACAACATGCTGTTGGTTCAGCAGTCCTTGGCTCTAGTCTGGAGAATTGCATGCAACATTCAGCTAATGAGTTCAGGATCGTCCCTGTGGCCTTAGCTGAGAACATTCTGGCTCTAAACAAGCACAACACTGACCACCAGACCATACACATCTGGAAAATGCTGGCAGGGCTTCATCACGGCTTACAAACACAAATTTTGGCAAAATACTAGCATCTGACAGAAATGCTCTAAACTGGATTCTTGAAATATGCACATTCCTTTCATAAACACAGAGAGAAACCCCTGCCTGTGCTTTCTCACTCAACTTTTACAGAGAGCACTTCTCAATTTGCTCAAGATCTGACTGAAGATGTGAGCCAATGAGCGACCATCTAAGACAGTTCACTCGCCCTTTGAAAAATGTACCCCTCCACATAAGGAATCAGTCATGGCACTATTTTTTCACCCTTTCAATAGATGCACATACCAATATGACAGTATTAGGGCCAGGCAGCATGAGAAAAAAAAAAAACCGAGAGGGGGACGTTTTTTTTCATTTCCATTTCAAGACTAAAGTCAAAATGTCGAGAAAAAACTTGAAATGTCAGGAAAAAAGTCCTCCGAATATTAGAGCCAGGCATTAGAAAAAATAAATCAAAGGAGAATAAAGTCATTTTGAGAATAAAGTCTAAATGTCGAGAATAGAGTTGAACAACAGTTTCCAGAATAAAGGCGAAATTTGCACTTTATTCTCGACATTTCAACTATATTCTTAAAATGCTAAATTCACAAAAAAAGAACTACCTTCTCTTGTTTTTTCCTCATGTCTGACCCTAATACTGTCGTACATTACAGAGTGACCCTAAAGGCGAGTACCAATCCAGATCTACAGGCTGCTGATCAATTAAGGCCACTGAAGCATATAACCAATAAGAAGCAGCGGTGGTGTCAGGTGTTCATAATGTCAGCCATTTTAATAGTCATCAACAGATAATTGCTGCTGTGTGTTAGTGAATGCTGCTGCCAGACACAGATGGCAGGGTGCTAATAACGTCCATTAATTTTACAGCATCATTTATTTTCCAATGATAAAAATGTTAACACTCACCAACAGCCAAACAACTGCCCGTCAAATGATAATGTGAAATCTGAAAAATTCCATAATTTATTAATCTACTTGCCTTATGGTCAGATTAAAATATATGAAAGTGTTCATATTTGCTTTTCCGGCAAGCCATGTATATCTGAAAGTAATTTCATCAAAAAATGAAGAGTGAGTTTTCAAGCAAATATCAACTCTAAAGCCAATAGCCACCAGACAGCAGGTAAACAGCGCAGTACACTGAAAAATAATCCAACCAAAAAAATAAATAAATTCATGCCTGACTCAAGAGTTTGTGAACATCCTTTTCATTGTTCCTACAACTGCATGAAACCTGCAAATTCTGATGCAGGACACTATAGTGAGGCCTTTAATTTTGCAATGAACAAACCTCATGGTTAGATTAACTGTTTACTGAATCATAATCAATATTTTACTAGCTACAATTAACCATTAATTAATGGCTTCAGGAAAAAAAAAGCCATTATACATTCTCAGACAAATGAGGAAAAAACATGTGGATGCATTTCTTGAAGGCTAAGAATAAAATTAATAATTCATGGATTATTTATCAAAAAACAACAAAATTTTCTGAGCTATTTGATTTACAAGAAGGGTAGTTCATATTACATATTACATATATTTAAAATGAAGTATGGTTTCATAATGGTAAGACTTCATACTAACCTGTCCAAATTGGGAGGGGGGGAATGGCTAAAAAAAAGTAGACAAAAGCCTGTCCATTTCAGAGGATTTAACACATCGCCACGAAACAAAAACACAAAACAAAAGGCGCTTCTTCAAACCGCTGACGCAGCCGTCTGTTCGGACGACAGTGCGTAGTTTGCCCGCTGTGGTGTGACTCGGTCTGTGACACTGACACCAAAAATGTGTTTCTCTATATTGACCTTTCTTCTCGTTTATTCTCGTTCTTCTTTGAAATCGATCTGATTCCCCTTTTTCTCCCTCTAGGATTTTCACAGGCACAGTCTGCCCAAAAATCTTTTTCCGACTAAGTAGAAAGCAGCAATAGTGCAATTTCATGACAAGCACAGTAAGCCATAGTTAACTAAAACAAAATTTTCACACAAAGTGATCAGTGAATAAGTGTCATTCCAGTGTTTTGCATAAAATGTCCATAAGTTTATAGCACATATAAGTCCTTACAGTGAATAATTTCACTTTGTCGGGCAGTATGTGAAAACATCAGTGTGTGTGTGTGTTTGTGAGCTCCATTACTGAGACCCAACTTAAGAAGAAAATTTAACCTTTAAATATTAAAGCTGGTAAGTGCAGGCACCTGGCAAACTTGGACAATCTTCAAAGAGCTATTTATTTAAAATTTGTTAACTATTTTGGAGAGGAAGCATTTTAGAGTTCATTGGTTATGAATCAGGTCATTTCTTTCACATATCAAACACACAGAAAAGCACAGTATTAACATGTTGCCCTAAATAGAGCTATAGAGGACAGCCCAGCCTGTGTAAAACACAAGTCAAAGCAGGAAAATACACCTCCACTCATTGGAGGAGAGGTGCAGTAATGAGGATTGGCCCTTTGTCAGGGACACAGAACAGCTCTGTCTCTTGAACGTGGGGTGAGTGGCAGTTCTCTTGTACGAGATGTTGTAGCTTTCTTTTGTCTGACAGTCTAAACTCCGCAGGCTTCAGGTGAGCACGTGCTCTCGGTGTCTGACAGGGCGATTAGAGCGCGGGGATCACCACGGCAGGTCGAGCCGGATATGGCTGGTTGGCAGACAGGAGAGAGCTTCTTTGCTTCCATCATTTACCCTTTTCTTTCAGAAGGCTCAGCGATCCAGAATACCTGCCTCTCTCACACACCTTTAACCTCTGTCCAAACACACTGGGGCCTGTCTGTAAGGGCAAAGGACCTTGTAACATAAATGGTTATTCATTCTGGCACTGATAAAAATGTACTGCTATGTACATAATTACCATGGATAAAAAAACCCTGAGGTTTCAATCAACTCAAAAATTTAATTTCTCTTAAGTTACATTTTGACATTGTGCTTTTTTGATGAATGGACCTTATCAAAATGCAATGACCAGTTAACAAGGAGGAGGATGCTGTATTTATCATTGTTTATTAATTTAAAGTGAAACCAAACACTGTACACTTTGAAGGCCTCCTAATAACCGTTAAAACAAAACTTTGAGTGTGAAAATACATAAAGTGATAAAGAATAATCAGCTCAGCGCGGGAGTAATTTTTGCTGACAGAGGAAAGTGGCAAAGTGCCTAAGATTTCTAGACCCTATTTTCAGAGAAAGGAAACTGTGATTAAGTTTTAAAAAATTCCCCCACCCAGCTTAAAAAAATGTTTAATTTTTAAAAAGGCCCACGAGCAGGTATGGCTGGTGGGCCCCGGAGTGAGACTGTACCCCCAAACAGTCGCAGTAGGGAGGGGGCGCTCCTGTTCGGGCCCTTAAAATGGCCCTCAGAAACAGCGGGGAAAACCGTAAAAAAAAAAAGGCAGTACGGATGCATGGATAAACACGTATGAAAGAGGAGACGTCACTGTGAAAGAGTAGAGTACAACTGCGCATTAATCTGCATGTAAGGGTCAGTGTGGCCTTAGGCAGCGCAGTGTTTTCCTGTGTTTGGAAAGCCACATATCGCAGCACACACTTTCACCTCCAGGTGTTCATGAGTTTAAAGCTTCCAGCATCAAACTATTCCGCCATTTTAACTGCATTGTTCCCAACCCCTTCCCCCCTCCCTATAATGCACTACAGTGGGAAAACAGCCAAGAACATTAACAAAGTACGGGTCAAGGAACAGGACAGAAAGATACTCATCCTCCTATTCTTTCCATCATTCTCTCCTTTTCTCTCTCAATTCTGTGCTTCCACATTCTTTTTCTTCACTCTCTCCAAACACCCTCACAAACTGACTCCTCTAATATTGGAGCTGGTTCAGGTAAGGCAGTGGGTAATATGTGAAGACATGCTTGTGTATTTATTGGAACAGAGGGCCTGTGGAAATCTGGCTTCACCTGCCCTAAAGCGGGTCGTGTGCGGTAGCTCTCCTGACCCGCGGCTTTGTTTCCTGTGTGCGGTTTAAAATAGACGAGAGCGTAGGAGAGAGAGTGCGACTCGTGTCTATTTGTGGAGCCAGCACAGTGTGCTCACGCACCAAGCCAAATGCAGCTCGCTCGCACCTCCCAATACACTCTGTGTGTTTACAGACCTTGACCCAGAGCGACGATCCGCAGAGAGAGAGAGAGAGAGAGAGAGAGAGAGAGAGGGAGGGGAGGACACGGCGACCTGATTATGTAACGTGCGCTCCTCCCAAATTTACACCCCGCGTTAACCTCTAACTGTCCGCGACAGAGCCCAGTCGCTCATGCGACAGGGCCAAACTGTCCGCAGCACAGCATTCACCATGTGGACCGTGTACTGTGCTTCCCAAAACGAAAGTTATAATTAATTAATAATTATATAAACAATCCTAAAAAAATCTTAATTTGGTTTTTGTGAGAGCATTGTGAATATAGCTTTATCATGGCAACCTTGATTAGTCCGCTGCTCGCAAACAAACGTAAAAAAATAAATAAAATCCAAATTCCCATGACCTCTGCAAGCCAACTGCAGAAAAACATCAATCTATATCATAAGCGCCGCCTCTGTCATCAATACACAAAGTGTGCACAGATTTAATGAGGCATGAGAATCTACACCCTATTGTACAGAGGGTGTTGGATGATATGTATCAGAGGTAAGACATTTCTAAGACATTTTCAAAGATGTATGAAGGTGCTGTGAGTTTACAGCCAGGCTGAGTAATGGCCAATAAACCAGCAAAATCACCCATTTTCATTAACTAACCTGATAACTTCACTGGATGAAATGACTGCCAAAATTAATAAGCGGTTAATTAAACCATGTCTATATATTTTTTTCATATTTCGTAAAATAGAACATTTACAGCTTCCAAAGTTTCACATTAAGTGATTTTTACATTGCATTAATGTTTCTTACTTAGTTTCTAGTAAGATTGACACTAGTGATTTTTAAAAATATTCATCCAATATGTGAATTGGGGGATATTTATCATTTTTGTTCTGGACCAAACAAACTACATGCAGCCACTTGTTGGAATAATAATTATAAATAATAATAATAATAATAATAATAATAATAATGTGCTAGACGTAAGACAGCATGCAGGACAATAGCAGCTCTTTTGAGGAGATGATTAAACCCCTTTTCTCAGTATGGAATAGAGGCAGTGCACATCCTCGCTCTCGCTGCTGAAGCGAAGGGGGATTCCTCACTGGCAGCTCCGCTAATCCGTTTGTTTCTCTCTCTCCATTTCTTATTCCCGCCCATAAGTTAAAATTGACATCATTATAATGGAAATGGAAGGTAGCGCAGAAAACATGAGCACGGGACTTCAGGGGATTCGAAAACCGAATCATTAAAACCCCTCTTTTATCCCTGGAATTTTTCTCTGCTAAACATGGTAAATGCGCCGCGTATTAAAGGATTTCTGCTTTCCTTCTGGGAAATCTCACCAACGTGTGTCAACCTGGCAGTCTTTCCTTAAACAGAGCAGGCCTTTGATATGCCTGGTTCCATGTACACAAAACTTACAAGGCTTTGTTGTTTGTGCATGTAAATCTGGGACAATTAAATACCTTTTCCCATCATCAAAATGTAGCATAAATAATAAAATGAAAAAGAAACTTTACTTCTCATACAATTAAGCTATTATGTGAGGCTTATTGTGATATCATGCATTAAAGTTACCCTTCATCCTTCGCTGCTATTTGTTTTTATCCCCAGTGAAACTGAAATTATTGTTACATCCATGATTTTTTTCTGTTTTGTCTAAAAATGTCTGCTCTAAATCTTCCATATTTTTGGCGAGGGCTCCGTGTGAACTGTCACACAGTGTGTTTTTCATATTTTTCTCTCTAAAGTTGCTGATAGCCGTGGGAAGCTGTAAATTATGCCTGCAGAAACTGCACCACAGCAAACTCACAGCACAAGGAAAGGAAGCTGTTGTTGTCCATGTTTAACACCTACAAGTGACTGAGCACTTAAGGGCGAGCGGCTTCACCTCGCCAGTCTCTGGGAGCTGAGGCTCCACCACCCCGGGGGGGATGGAGGAGAGGGTACTCTACATTTTGTGTTTTTGCATGTTCTACCAAACTCAGCCAGCAAATAAAGAATACATACTAATGGGCGAAGGAACACTCAGAGAACTAACTCGGCCGAGTGATGAGCGCTAACTGAGAAATGATCGCTAAGGCATCATTATTCAGAGAGAGAGAAAGAGAGAGATTGTGAGAGAGGGAGAGTGAGAGTGGGAGATGGTGAGAGAGGGACAAAGAAAGAGAGTGAGACAGGGAGAGTGAAATCATGAGAGAGGGAGAGAGTAAGAGAGCAAAAGAAAAATATAGTGAGTGAGGGACAGAGGGAGAGTGAGAGGGACAGGGTGACAGGGAGAGATTGTAAGAGAGGGAAAGCCTGTGAGTGAGAGTGAGAGAAAGAGAAATATAGTAAGAGAGAGAGAGAGGGAGAGAGAGCAGCTTCACTTGCACTCTGAATGAAATGCCCGCGCCCCTCTTCGCAGAAAGGCACAGCCCTACTCTTTGGTAAACGTCTGAAATCATTCTAACGGAGAGGTAGATGGTGTCCATGGCTGCCTGGCCCCTGTTTTTCACAGGGACTCATTGACTCGGAGTGTCAGGGCGTACTGGGGAGGAGGGGGGGCACTGGGGCCTGTCTGGAGTCCTGCCCCCCCCCAGCACCACCACACTGTCTCCACACTATTGGATTTCCGGAGGTCAAAAGGGCAGCACACGCCATCATTCATGCAAGATCAGGACGCCTGTGCTTTGACGCCAACAGGACCTGAGAAAGGCAGATTTGGAGACACACTCATCAGCACAGAGCGTCACCTCAGCCGTCAGCACAGAGCGTCACCTCCGCCATCAACACTGAGCGTCACCTTCACCGTCAGCACTGAGCATCACCTCCGTCGACAGCGCAGAGCATCACCACTGCCATCAACACACAGCATCATCTCAGCCATCAGCACAGAGCGTGACCTCCACCGTCAGCACAGAGCATCACCTCTGCCGTCAGCACAGTGCGTCGGACAGAACATGGCCACTCCTCACCAGGTGTCTCTGTGCTGCTGAGCACCACCGCTTTCTCCAGAACAGTCTAAATGAGCCGGTGACGACTCACAGCAAAATCTGCATCCTTTCATCATAACTCGGCTCTGTTAGAGAGCAGTTCAGTCAGTCATTCACCATTCTGACTCCCAACTCTGCGGATCTATGACAGGACAATACAGAACGGCCACAATACATGAGGAAAATCACGACTAATAACTGGATTTTTGTACACAGAAATATTGCATCAAGCCATGAATTTAATCATTTTATCAAAAACAGACTTTTCATTTTAGCTAAACTACGCAATAACCAAGACAGTAATGATTTTACTTACAATAATTAATTATCTCAGATCATTCAGTCACATAATGTATTTAATTTTACTTAATCATCTAATGGCAAATTAATATTACTGAGTTATTACATAAAATGCATTGTGCAATTAACAGTAATTAGCAGTAAATAAAACAGAGAGAGAAAGCAGTTTAGTTTGCCTGAAAGCAGAATGCAAGGCAGTGTAATCGCTTTGCTATTCATGCGTTTGAGACGCTGTGTAGACGAGAGCGCTTCAAGACTGTGAGCATCAGACAGAGGGAATCGGGCGTAATGCTGGAATGTGTCTCCGAAACAAAATCCAACCACAGAGTTCAAAGACACAACGCGTGAACAATGACAGCCAGAATTCATATGGCCGAAGCCGTGTTCGGTTGCTTGTATTGTGTATTTGTTTCAATAAAAAATAGGCCCAGAAAGAGGCCTTGACATTGTACTGTCACAGGCCAGACAGTCAGCCACAGTAACAGAGATCTCCACAGATCACTGCAGCTCCCATCTACTGGAGCGGAGAAAGGTGTTTCCCATTATGACATACTGTCATGGTCCACAGGAATGAGGTGCACTTCTGTCACTAACCAGACCTGTTCATAGAGCCACAGAGTGACACACACACAAACACATGCACGCATACACATACATACATGCACATACCGACACATACATACATGCAAGCACACACACACACATACACACATAGAAGCACACACATACGCACGCATACATATACAAACACACACACACGCGCACACACACACACAGAGCTTGATTTTTTTCCTATTCTAGTTTCCTGTCTCTGAGCTAATTCCACAGCTAGTTTGAGCCACATCAGAGCTAAAAAGGCTCTGTCACAAACTAAAGGAGCAGGGCTGCAGGCTGTCACAGTGCCTTACATTGTAATTGGGGCTTTGTGGAGGAGCGAGGAGCATAGCGATCTCAGCCCCTGGAGACAACAGCATGAACTCCAAAGACAAGAGGAGCGGCCTGGTGATAATGCACTGATGTCTGCAGCTCACACATTATCATCTGAGCGGGGGGAGGGATCTCAAACAGCCCCCCTCCCATTCCCTGACCACCTAAAACACTAATGACAACCTTATTTCCACCTTAAGCTGCTTTCACACCGGACGCGAAACGAATTTTTCGCACGACAGATTACATTCGAAGTCAATGCAAAGGCGAATACCTGGTACCGCATTGACTTTGCGTGTAATCTGTCGTCTTAAAAATTGCTCCGCGCCTGGTGTGAAAGCAGCTTTAAGGAGACACAAATTCTCAGCACTGTAAAAGTTTCTCATGAAGACATTCATTATTATGTGGGTTTCACTGTAACATGCAAATGCAGGGTTTTTTATGCGCATTGGTCTGCTTTTAAGAGTTCACTCGCTGTCAGAGTTTTTTGCTGGGAAGCATAAAAAATGTAAATCCTGTTTCTGGACACAACCTTAGCCAGCATTTGCACATGTAAATAAGAATATAAATTTAAACTAACAGAGCCAAGAAGATTCTGACTGTTCAAATTCTTTGTAGGGAAAAGTAGTATAGTGAACAGGCAAAATATGAAAACACACACACACACACACGATGCATATATCACACCAAACATACCACTTGTTAGGTAATATTGATCGAATGCTCTCCTTAACCTGACTATTTCAAATAAGTCCTTATGTCATGTGAAAGCAAACAATCCTCACAGAATGGTCCTCTTTAAGCTCATGAACACTTTGATCATCATGGCATGGGCTTTGTCTCCAGTAAACTGCAACATGCACATGCCGTAAGTAGCTGACTGCACATAATCCTGATATTATTTCGAGAGGTTCGGCAGAAGACAGGCTCACTTTGAGCGAGATCAGAGACTGTGCTAACGACACTCAACACCGGCGAAACGCGCTCGACAGGGAGGAAGCAGCGGCGGTCTCATGACGAGAGCTCAGTGCTTTTAAAATGCACAGAGCCCTGGCTCCCGCCTCCCTCCATACCGGCCCTCTTCTCTTCCTGCTCATGAAATTTTAATCAGCCATTTAAGATAAATAGCCATTGCACAGTATCTATGCCTTATCCTATGCAAAGGCTGGCTGTTTGAGGAAAAGATAGAGCGACTAGCTACCAGGTCTGGAACAGTGCTAGTTAGCAGAACAGATAGAGGTCTAGAGCAGTGATAACAGAACAGATTGCAGTCTAGAACAGTGCTAGGAAGCAAAGCATCCTGAGATTTTAGAGCAGCCTGGACTAAGTTTATCCACCTCACATATGCTACTTACATGATTTAGTGCAAACAGCAGATCTTTACACACACAGGCTCAATGCTAGAATTATTAAAAATGAGAACACACTCTGGAAAAAGAAAACAATGAAATATACTGACAGAAATGCAAAAAAAGAAATTTAAAAAGGAAAAAGGGGGATAATTAATGTGCCATGTGCATGATAAAAGTGGAATCCACAGGCACTGTAGCTATCGGTTTGGCACGTGGGCGTCTGCTTGGCAATACCAGAATCGTGACTTTGTGGTGTCCTGCTAAACACCTTCCATTGTGTGAAGGCTCATTTCTCCGCACCTACAGCACGCAGAATAATAAATTAATTACATGTGAAAATATAAAAGCCCCCGGGCGTGCTAAAAACATCCGCCCAATAGGACAAAACATTAAGAGTGGGCCTCGCCTGCAATCTGCATGGGAAATGCGATAATAAATGGCATTGCCTTATTTATAAGGTCATAAACGCTGTGGACCCTTTCTTTTTTTGACAAGTTACTTTAGGAGGGAACCTTGTCCAATTCATTAAGTGGGCTGCGTTCTAGAAAAAGAGGGAGGGAGAAAGAGAGAGAGGGAGAGAGAGAAAGAGAGGGAGATAGAGGGGAAAGAGCGAGAGAGAGAGAGAGAGAAAGAGAGAGAGAGAGAGATGCATCTACTCAAGGTGAAATGTTGTTGGTAAAAGAAGTATTTGCATACAGAACAGCAGAGACATTTCCTGTGGTAAAATGGCAGTGGGGTTTGTCCGTCTCTAAGAGCAGTGGGCAGTGAGAGCTTATAGGGAAGCCCGATGAAGACTCAATCTTGTTGATGGTGTCACATCTTTAAGCGCCTGATTTATAGGCCTTAATTGTGCAGCTGTGTGTTTAACGAAGGCCACCAGGACGGCCAAACCGTGATGAATTCTGCCGAAAATATGTTAAATCCGTTTCTGCGAAACTCACTACCCCAAAGCATGGAAATAAACACATTAAATATGCATCAGCTACAGACGAGGCTTTACTTTGGCAAAAATAAAGACCACAACCAAACTGCCGACTAAGTATTACCTCCACCACGTTGAACATCTGTCTTCGTCAAGCAAATTTCCTTTCCAACATCTGTGTTCACGCTAATGAAAAGGACCACTTTCTGCCTTACTGGTCTGTCTGTCCTGCAGATAAATCGGGCTTGTGTGTCCACACTGCTGGGTAGAGTCACAATGCTCAGATGTCTTAATAATGAATAGATTTAATGCCAAACAACGCTACTTTATCTCAGGTATTAAACAGGCCCTAAAGCGCATTGTAAGAAACCAATACGAAAATCTGCCTTGATTTGTCTTTCAAATTTGTCCGAAAAAAATGTTAAGTGCTCACACAAATGCCGTATGCTTACGTGACCAGGGCTAGTAAAAATGTACCATGATCTATGCTTACAAAACTTTCACATGAGCTCCTGTGCTTCTATCACTAAAACCATCTAATTTTCACAGAGATACAGGAGTGCAGAATTTATTCATTTTTAACAGTTTCCATCCTCCAGTACCACACAGAGGCCATCAAACTCCGAACTCACACACTGTCATGCTGTCCTGTACAGTAACACTCTGCCCTTATCAGGTTGTCCACTCTCTCTGTCTGCGAACACAAGCTCTCTATCGCAGTTGTTTACATTCCTCTTCACAGTAGTGCACACTAGCTGCACAAGCTGTTCGCCCAGCTAACAGAGCCACATATTCAATCCTAAGTACGCGGTGGAAGCCAATGACACGGGCAGGGGGGTGAGGCTTCAGGGCGAGGACTGAGTGACACTATTAATCACTGAAGCACAATAATTTACAGGGGTGTTAGTTTATTTTGCAGCTACACTAAAAATGATCATTTGTCCCTGGGCTCTTGACACAAAGCCATGCATCAATATTTACTAACAAGAGTCTTGATTTGCTAAAGTAAAAAGGCACAGGAGTGGAGAGACGAAATGTTAGAGAGACGAATGTTTGAAAAGCTCAGAAACCATGGCCGCATATACTGACCGTCTCACACCACAACATCCTCTAAACTTCCCAACATCTGCTCTCCAATGAAAGGACATTTTGGGTAAGGAACTTTTTTTGTTCTTGTCATGTTAGTGCACACACTGAATTAGCTCATTTAGTCTGCCATTGGAGGAAACAAAAACCTGCATACACACATTTCCTTCATGACCGGATCTCACCAATTCTGCTCTAAAGACCCGTCTCTTGATGATGGTACAATCCTACTTTCTACAGAGGACTGAATCATACAGGCAATGGCCTTTATCGTGGGACCATGTCACAGTATGTGCAGTATTTGTAGTATTAAATGAAGTATAAAATACAGTAGCTGCAGTATGAAATGTAATATTTCTAGTATTATAAGCAGCATGTGCAGTGGTTAATGCATTATGTTCAGTATGTGCAGTATTAAATGCAAGATTTATAATATAAAAATTCAGTATGTGCAGTATATTAAATTCATTATGTTCATTTTCTATCTGCAATATTAAAGGCAGTACCTGAAGTATTAAATGTGGTATATGCAGTATACAGTGCCACATGTGCAGTATTAAATGCAGTATACACAGTATTAAACATGATGTTCAATATGTGCGTATTCAATGTAGCATGTGCAGAATATAATGCTGTATGTGCATTATTAAATTCAGTATGTTCACTTTGTGCGATATTCAATGCAATATTTGCAAAATTGCAGTATGTGCAGTATTAAATGTACAACCCCAATTCCGAAAAAGTTGGGACAAAGTGTAAATTGTGAATAAAATCAAAATGCAATGACTTTCAGATCACATGAGCCAATATGTTTTTTACAATAGAACATAGATAACATTTCAAACGTTGGAACTGAGTCATTTTACATTTTTTTCCACAAAATGAGCTTATTTCAAATTTTCTGGCTGCAACAGTTCTCAAAAAAGTTGGGACACAGGCAAAAAAGGGCTGAAAAAGCAATTAATATATAAGAGAATCAGCTGAAAGAACATTTAGCAAGTAATTAAGTTAACTGGCATCAGGTGTGTAACATGATTGGCTATAAAAGGGATGTCTTAGAGAGGCTGAGTCTCTCAGAAGTAAAGATGGCCAGAGGCTCTCCAACCTGTGAAGGCTTGCGTAAAAAATTGTGGAATACTTTTAAAACAATGTTCCTCAATGTCAAATTGCAAAGGCTTTGAAGGTCTCATCATCGACAGTGCATAACATCATCAAAAGATTCAGAGAAACTGGAAAAATCTCTGTGCGTAAGGGACGAGGCCGAAGAACTTAACTGGATGCCCGTGATCTTTGGGCCCTCAGACGCCGGCATGATTCTGTCATTGACATTACTAAATGGGCCCAGGAATAATTCAAGAAACCACTGTCTGTAAACACAGTCCGCCGTGCCATCCACAGATGCCACCTAAAACTCTATCATGTAAAAAGGAAGCCATTGTTGAGAATGATCCAGAAGCGTCGCCGTGTTCTGTGGGCCAAGGCTCATTTAAAATCGACTGTAGCAAAGTGGCAAAGGGTCCTGTGGTCAGACGAGTCCAAATTTGACATTCTTGTTGGAAATCATGGGCGTCGTGTCCTCCGGGCTAATGAGGAGAAAGACCACCCCTCCTGTTATCAGTGTTCAGTTCAAAAGCCAGCATCTCTGATGGTATGGGGATGCATTAGTGCATATGTTGTGGGACACTTGCATGTTTTAAAAAGCACCATGAATGCTGAAAGGTATATAAAGGTTTTAGAGCAACATATGCTCCCCTCCAGATGACATCTATTCCAGGGAAGGCCTTGTGTATTTCAGCAAGACAATGCAAAACCACATACTGCAGCTATTACAACAGCATGGCTTCTTAGTAGAAGAGTTTGTGTGCTGAACTGGCCTGCCTGCAGTCTGGTTCTTTCACCAATTGAGAATATTTGGCGCATAATTAAACGAAAAGTCCGTCAAAGGAGACCCAAAACTCTCCAGCAGCTGGAAGCCTGTATAAAACAAGAGTGGGATCAAATTCCAATGGCTAAACTCAAGGAACTTGTCTCCTCAATGCCCAGACGCCTCCACTCTGTGTTAAAAAGAAGAGGGGATGCTACACCATGGTAAACAGGCCACTGTCCCAACTTTTTTGAGACCTGTAGCAGCCATCAAATTTGAATGAGCTCATTTTGCGAATAAAATTGTAAAAGTTCTCAGTCTCAACATTTGCTATGTTATCTCTGCTCTATTGTGAATAAAATACTGGCTGGTGTGATTTGAAAGTCATTGCGTTTTGATTTTACTCACTATTTTCACTTTGTCCCAACTACTTCAGAATTGGGGTTGTAGTATGTGCAGTATTACATGCTGCATGTGCATTATTTAATGTAATAGGTGCACTCCTTTTAGGTTGCTTAAAAATAAGTAAATACTGGAAACAGCCAACATTTCCATTTAATCAGTGGCAACCATCCCTGTTTCTGGAGATCTACCATCCAGTCAATACAAAGCACACAACAGGAGCAGCAAATTAGAGTAAAAATAAGAATATACAGGCGGGTAGATGTCCAGGGCAGGCCTGGTGAGCACTGCTTTAGCTCTTTAATATGACCAGGACATGGTCTCTTACAGAGGCGAGCACTATGGGGCTCTAACTCAGATAAGGCCAGGTGCTGATCGTACTGTAAACTATGTGCTCACCTACTCCGCTGATCTGTACGTCACACGCATGTGTGCTATTGAACAAACAAAAAATGTTCAGCGTTTATGAGACAAAAGATTTTCATGCGTTACAACCAGCAAGCACAAGCATGGAGAATATCATTTCATGATGGTGTAATAGCCTTTTAATTTTCAGAAGTAATAAAACCTTCTCGCCATCATTGCCACATTTCATACGCCTTTCACAGATAATCTAAGGGAAAATGCATATTTATTACTCTTGCCACTTTATTTGATTGTTGCTTTCAGAAAATAAAAATTTCACACAGCTAAAGAAATCATTTTAATATGTTGTAAATTATTGATTCTTATTGAGTCTGTTACCAGCTGTAAAAAAAAACATTCATTATTCAGAAAATGGTAAAAGTAATATACTGAATTCTTACTAGATTGAGCCAAAGAAATAAATGTAATTGCTTTTAAACAATAAATATTTAAACACCTTTGTGACTAATACTGGTCGGCTAGCTTAAAAAAATGAAATAAAATCACAGCAGAACAAATAACAGCAAAAAACATGTAAAAATGAATAATAGCACCAGAATTGGAAAATGATTAAATCAAGTGAATCGATTACTAGAGCAATAATAAAAATCTGTTTGTTCCCTAATCTAACCTTGCTGCAGCCAAGTTAGCCTCGTGCTTATCGAAGTAATATTTACTGGCTACCATGGAACATCACCACAAATAGCATCAGTCAGTTAAAACTAAACACTGCTAAAATACACTGCAATGAGCATGATGCCTTTAGCTGCAGTTATCACTGCCATTTCCTTCTCTCATAAAAAGCTAAATTTGTCATTTGTCATAGTTTTGCATTTTCCACCAAAAAAACTTGACTCACCAGACTGCATTTGTAAAAAGTTTATGACGATTGTTGACTTATATTAAGACCACACCATAAACCCCTCTGCATGACCCTGCAGCTAAAGCTACAATATCTCTACCACTTCACGCTACACGCCGTCTCTCCCCATTTACAAACGGCCATCTGGGCATGGTACCCCCAACCAATTTATAAACTGAAAGACGAATAAGCCATGCCTACAGGACACTTTTTTTATTTTTTTATTGCAAACACAGCGTACCCGCTGTTCGTCTCGCTATGGCGGGCGTCGCAGTTGCGGTTTCGTGGCCTTTGCTAGTGCTCGTTGTTAACAGCTGTTGTTCTCCTGAAGCCCATGGAAGGGATGTTAATTGCTGATTAAGACCTTTCATTAGGGCAATTATCGCTGCTACAACCTCACACAATTTCAATCTGCCACTGCTGTTCCGGGAGGAGTTACATCTAAACAAACGGTACAGACACCAGCAGGAGTTTCTTTCATACACAGAGCCCTCTACACAAGTTACACAGGTACCTTACCACCTGGTCATGTGACTCGAATGGGTCGGCAGGCTATCCCAGTGAGCGTGTCCGATGGCGAGTACCAAAAGATGAGAGTAAGGGCAGTTCTGCAAAATAAACCCTCCCACAGGATCCACCAACTGGGCCGGTCCTGAGATTCTGGGGCACATTCAGACGGCCTGGATCAGTGCCGGAAATGCAGCCCTCAGTTTCAGCACAGAGCAGTGATCTCACTGCTAAACACGGCATCAAATGCAAAAACATGGAGGCGCAAATACTCATGCACTCTAACAATGTTCTTTCTTCCACAAACAGGCCTAGGCATTTACCAGCAGTAGTCAATGGCAATGTCCGTGCGCATGCTATGCAGTGCAGTTCGTATTGATTGCGATGCTAATATAATTTGATTCACTGCCTCGCAAAAAAATGATTGCTTTAAATAAACAGAGGGTCAGCAGTACAGTGTTAGAGAGAAAATTTAATTTCAAATTATGCCATTACCCATCATCACTACACTTTGAACAAATGAATGATTAATTATACAATTCATATCTATCACACAATAGGCCTTCAGCATTTACACACACCAACAGGAAACACAGGCTTATGTTTTCTTGTCCTTTCGATCAGTGTCTGAGATTTATACGTCTGTCAGACACAAATCTACTTTCTTCTCTTGTATTTTTATAGTTCTGGTCAGTCCTCATATGTTTAGGAAGAAGCTAAATTTTTTGCAGCACCAAAGCAACTACCAAAAATACTGTCAGCTGCATCTCTATTCTGCATCACAAGATCAAAAGTAAAAGAGTAGAAGATATTTGTGTGCCGACAGTGTAACAGAAAAAAAAAAAAGAAAAACCCACAACAGTTTGACCTACGGAACCCCCCCGGCAGTATACAGAGGCACTGCCCCATCTTAAAGGAGCATTATGTGCTGGGAGGTTATCAAAAATATATATGATTGTGCACAGAACATTAACTGTGGGCTGTAAGTAACATGCACTTAGACATAAAGCTAGGGACGGGGTGGAAATAATCCTTTAATGTCCGACAATAACTCCATGCAGTTCTTTCTGTAAGCCCCTAGAGTGTTTATAAATTGCCATAGCACACTATGTGATACATTGAGGTAATCTCATGGTTTCAGACCGCGCTGTAGTGTGAAAGACAAATAACCCATGCAAAGCGCGTAACAGCCCGCGCTTCGGTCTTAACGCACACGCTTCCCCGCAAGACATTTTCACCGCTGAACACTGAAGAGCACCGTACCAGAGTTTATCACCGCACAAAATAAGAAGAAAAAAAAAAACAGAATACCATTACAAAGCCAAATTTCCAAAACGCCAAACCGAGCGGTGGTTATATAAATAAAGCAGGCGATAATATGAGGAGGAGCCGTGAGCAGAGCATGTGACACGTCACGTGTTACTGTGTTATTTAGTTATTTATTTATTTACTTAGTTAGTTCCCTCAGAGCGCGGGAAATTAATGTCAGCCGGCAGAAAATAGACAAGGAAGCTAAAATTCAGCACTTTCCTGGCAGTGAAGTTATTTATCAAGCTAACAAGGAGACGCTTCCAGTTCCAACATGGAGCCCAGAAAAATATGAGACATTAAAGCTCGGCTTTGGGTTTCCTTGCCGTAGAATAAAACTGCATCTGTCAGGAGTCCGGGATAAATATTAGTTTCTGTGATATGGATGCTGCTCTAACCTCGGACGCATTTATTTGCCAGCGTGCCAGCCGCAGATTAACTGGCCCAGGAAGAGTGTTTGCTTTTTGCCAGCCAAAAACATTCAATGCCGCTAAACGCGTCCAGCTTGTTTATGAAGGCATTTAAGCCATCTTAATGTATTGATTTTAGATCATTATGAAGATAATCAACACTACGAATATGGAAACTGTTACGCAATTACATTTGATGAGCTTCGATATATGTGCAAAGATTAGACTACTTAATAGCCAAGTTCATGGCATCCTTAAATATGCTACAAATGGTGGTTCATGGCAAGGTGGACAAAATAAGTGGGACACTGCAGTTAATATTGGTCCAGTAATAAATGGAAATTTATTTTTTTTAAAAAACTAATTGAGGAATAGGGACCTTTGTCTGTTTCTTGTTTCTATACAGCGCTGTATTCTTCACAATAACAAAAATACATTTCAGAAACTCTTTGGTTGAGGCTAAGTTTAATTAGACACACAGAATAATGCTAACAAGCAAATGGCACAGAGGCGGTTTAGAGAAGAGGCCAAGCTACAGGAAGACCCCTGGGCTAAAAGAGCTATGCTCGGTGTTTCTTTGAGAATATATTACACTCATTTACTGCTAATCAGCAAAGCCCTTTAATTACAAAACTGCGTGTTTGAAGGAGAAAATCAAATGAAGACCTTAGGACACTTGCCACTTCTTACAGCATACTGCATAGCCTGCCCTAAATTAAAAATAAATTGCGAGGAATTTTTTTAAAGACAAAAATTAAATGTCTGAAATGACAGACTGGACATAGCAGAGTTATTGTAGGGTGTTTTACTAACACATGCGAACACGACCCAGGGCAGAGGCACTAGAGCAATGGTAGACATTTCAGTTTTACTTATTTAATTGTATAAATCAGTTTGTGGTGTTGTGGCAGTTTTGTGTGCGTGTGCATGAGCGTGTGTGGGTGCCCGTGCGCTTTTGTGTGTGCGTTTGTGTGTGTGTGCGTGCGAGTGCGTGTGAGTGCGAGCATGGGTAAGTGAATGCAAACGTGTGTGTGAGTGTGAGCGTGTGTGTATGAGTGCTAACGTGTGTTTTAGTGTGGAGCTGTGTGTGTATGAGTGTCTGCGTGCTTGTGTGTGCGTGTGTGTGCGTGTGGATGGTCATCTCAGCAAAAGGACAGATGCAGATTCTGGGTCTCGAGCTCTGGGTGTAGGTGATATGAGCTCATGAGAGAGGAGGACAGAGGCCGGCTCTTGATCCGACACGCTGACGACACGCCGCTCAGACCCCCGGGACTCACCCGCCACCTTCTCCCGCGCAGTCCCACGCTTCCCCTCTCCAGGGAATCAAACAACAACAACAACAACAACAACAACAACAGAACAGGTTAAAGCCAAAAATTTCTGCTACACAAAAATAATTAGTAAGAAAGGAATGGCTGGTTTCTCTCAGCTCATATGCCGCAGGCTGATTCAAAACCTCCTAGAGGACTGAAATTCAAACATAATTTCAAAAGCTCATTATTTCCCAATGCCTATGAGGAGGTACAGTATCCCCCCACAAACACACACCCACAGCCCCAACACACTCCCCCATACTGTATTTAAATAATTACATAAACTTTGATGCCATTATCATCATTATTATTGTTCTTCTGGCATTTTCAGGGAACGCAGCGCGCTATCCTATGATTTACGGCCGTTTAATACCTATGTTCAGTATTAAGTGACCAGCACGTGTGTGCGTGTGTGTGTCGGTGTGTTTGTGTGCGCAAGTGCGAATGTGTTTGCGTGTGTGTTTATGTCTTTGTGTGTGTATATCTGTCTTTGTATGTGTGTATATGAGTGTGTGTGTGTGTGTGAGTGAGTGAGTGTATTTGTGTACATGTGAGGGGGTGCCTGTGTGCTTGTGTGAGTGTGTGTCACTGTATGTGTCTGTATATCTGTGTATGTGTGTGCATATGAGTGTGTGCATGTATATTTGTGTACACATGCGTGTGTGTGTGTACTTGCAGCAAGCTGGCTGTGTGCCGTTTAAATGATCCGAAGCGCTTCAGTGTCAGCACACACTAACTGTAAGTAAATGACAAATATTTACAGGCATCACATATTACTGTTATACACCAGCACTCCTCAACACTGAGTCCAAATTTCTATCGCTTTGTTCCTACCGTCATGGTACGTAACAGAGTAGCGCTAAAGGATTTGTGTTGCATCGTCAAAGTTGCATTGGGACAGCTTTCGTTGAATTTTGTTGAAAGCTGCACTGATTGAGATTGTGTAGGGTTGTCCAGGTAAACATTGAAGGGGTATTTTGCCGGTTTGTCTGATGGGTAGGATGGAGGTGTCTCATCCAAGTTTCAGGGGCATTCTGGGAGGTACTGGGGTCAACCATCATAGAAGCACACAGTGCAGTGCAGACTGTGCTCCTAAATGCTGACCACAGATCAGTGCCAACTATCTATGCAAACTAACAAAGCAAAGGGTTATGGGAAGAGTAAACTGATCCAAGATCAGCTGCAAGGCCGCAGCACGACAGAGCTCATACTGGGAGAAATTAACGCCAGGATGCTTAAACCTGATGGCAGCTAATGAAAAGGACACATCCCCAACTCAAAAAGAACAGTAGTCCAGAAAGAAATACAACTGAGTTGCACAAAACGAGAAAGTGTCATACAGAACGCATATATGAAATGCTGATATAACTGAATCCTCACCAAATTCAAAGAACATATTAAATTTATCATGTGCTTAATTAATGTTACCATTCAAATTGGTCTTCCACCGTGTTGCCTTTTACAGATGTGTGTGAGTATGTATGTGGTGTGTGTATGTGTATGTGTATGCGTGTGTGAGCATGTGCGTATGTACGTGCGCGCGCGCGTGTGTGAGTGCGTGTTCCTGTACATGCTACAAAGCCAGACCCAAAAAATGTTTTTTTTTTTCCTACAGAGTGGGGACATTATTTGGATGTGAGGATGTGAGGACATTTTTGAATGTCCTCACGACTACAAAGGCAAATTGTGACTTATTAATTAAGGTTAGGGGAAAGGTTAGAATTAGGGATAGGTTAAGGTTAGGGTAAGGGTTTGGATGAGGCATACATTGCTTATTGTTAATATTAGGGAAAGGCTGCAGAGACACAGAAAAAATGAATGGAAGTCAATGTAATGTCCTCACAAGGATAAAAGTACAAGGATGTATGTGTGTGTGTGTGTGTGTGTGTGTGTGAGAGAGAGAGAGAGATAAAAAATGACATCAAACCCAACTGTAGATCCCTCTCTCTTTAACAATCCAGCTGTCATGACGTTGCACATTGGCTAAATGAAAACAATGCCTCCTTCAACACATTGACCCGAGAGCAGGACTGTGATTTTAATTTATAGAGATGACATCCACCCCCGGCTCGTATCTATATCTATATTTCTAACCTTAAAGCAGGATCCGAGAATCTTCTCCCGCAACACTAAATATATCCCTCTCCCTCCTGTCTCCGGTTTCTCGCTTCCAAGACGGAGACGGAAAAGCAAGGAGCAGAGAGCAAGTGACTGGGCTCACCTGGTGGAAAAATAAGACGGGAGTCTGCCCCGGCAGGAAATAAATCACGCTGACCTTTCAACCCTGGATCGGGGTCGAGTTCCCCTCCCCGTTAGTTTTCCTGCACATGACAGGTCAATCTACGCCGAGCTCTCAGGCAACACGCATCCGCGGGACAAAAGTTGAATCCCAAAAATAGAACGTGTGCCGCAGTCGAATGCCAACTGTGAGTTATCCTGCGTAACCATGCGGGGGGCTGAGAGGGGGACATAAGAAAGAATAGTGGGGTTTGGAGGGGTGAAGGGAAAGATGTGAGATAGCAAAGCGGATATCCCGCGGCTGATTCACACTGCATATAATATGCATACAGGGCCACCAAAATTTGGACAGTGGCATTTTTCAAATTAGGGGACCTGCAATGGATTGCGGACCTAACAATTCACTCACCATCCAAATTCTTATAAACCTAAATTGCAGTTTTGACCGGAGTTTTGCCAATTGCCCAATTCTGGAGGTGCTTCTTTGAGCTGAATACACTGGAAGACTCTGGTGCCGAGTCACTGCTCGCGGGATGCGATGGAGAGAGCAGGTTGCCAGCAGGGGGCGCTGGCTGAAGACTGGACATTATGTGGGGGTGCAGCGTTCCTCAGCTCCAGCTCTGCTTCTGTTACCCCTCATTGACCAGGCCCTTTAAATAAAATCAAGCCTTCGATCCTAAAGGCACAGAAGGTCACTTCTTGTTTCCAGTTTCACAGCCTCTCTGTCTGTGCCGATAGCCAATAGCACCCCCCTGCCCCACCAACCCGACCCCTGTCGCTCACAACAGCCCACCTGTCACTCACAGGGAAGGGGGAAATCAGATGTCCGTCCCAGTAGAAACAGGGGAGGAAACTTAGGAACTCAGTCCAGTGCCAGCAGGAAACACACAAAGCAACTCCCTCCAGCCGGGACTCAGCTGTGAAGCTTGGAGAACCACACTTCCGACACCTTTACTGCAGACAAAGACCACTCATAACCATAAAATCACCCCCACTCATGAATTTGTGAGATATAAAGATGGTTTACAACCAGTAACAAAGTGAATGCGCACCCTCACCATGGTATTTCGCAAATAACATTTGATTAAAAAATGCCAAACTAAAACTAAAATGCAAAACTAATTCATAATAGCAGCTTGATAAAAAATAACCGTACTAACAAACATAATCTGTGCATTAGTTGTCCCAGACTCATCTATAAGTGCTCTCAGCTGTGCCTGAATTTCAGCCAATATCTCTCATGCACACACTCACACAGAAGCACACACAAACTCACACACTCACATTCACACACCACTTACAGACAATTTGGAAATAACACTAAGGCCTTTCTGTCCAAAGCAAGCTAGTATCATGACAGTTCCAGGAATCTTGTATCCATTTTTTATAGAAGCGTTCGGGGCTACGGCAGGTTAGCTGAGGGTGAAGTAATAGACTGTAGCAGTTTCTGATCACAGCAAGAAAACATAAATGTCATCATGAAATCAACTGGATCGGGAGAATGATGGCCTTGCTTTTTTCTTTTTTTTTTGGTTCTTGCGTAGCTGCAGATGAGAAGCAGCATTGAGCTGCCAGCCAGGATGTCCATCTGGTATGGGAATATGGGGTACAGGAGTGATACTGCAGGAGATTGTGGGGTACAGGAGTAACGCCTTCAGGGGATTATGGGCCGCAGAGATGATGCTGCAAAGGATTGCGGGGGTACAGGGGTGATGCTGCAAGAGATTATGGGGGTACAGGGGTGATGCTGTAGAGGATTATGGGGGTATAGGGGTGATACTGATGGGGATTATGGGGCACAGGGGTGATGCTGTAGGGGATTATGGGGGTACAGGGGTGATGCTGTAGGAAATTATGGGGGTACAGGGGTGATGCTGTAGGGGATTATGGGGGTACAGGGGTGATACTGCTGGGGATTATGGGGTACAGGGGTGATACTGCTAGGGATTATGGGGGTACAGGGGTGATGTTGTAGAGGATTATGGGGGTACAGGGGTGATACTGCTGGGGATTATGGGGGTACAGGGGTGATGTTGTAGAGGATTATGGGGGTATAGGGGTGATACTGCGGGGGATTATGGGAGTACAGGAGTGATGCTGTAGGGGATTATGGGGGTGCAGGGGTGATACTGCTGGGGATTATGGGGGTACAGGGGTGATGCTGTAGGGGATTATGGGGGTACAAGGGTGACACTGCTGGGGATTATGGGGTACAGGGGTGATGGTGTAGGGGATTATGGGGGTACAGGGGTGATACTGCTGGGGATTATGGGGTACAAGGGTGATACTGCTGGGGATTATGGGGTACAGGGGTGATACTGCTGGGGATTATGGGGTACAGGGGTGATACTGCTGGGGATTATGGGGGTACAGGGGTGATGCTGTGGGGATTATGGGGGTACAGGGGTGATGCTGTAGGGATAATGGGGGTACAGGGGTGATACTGCTAGAGATTATGGGGGTACAGGGGTAATACTGCTGGGGATTATGGGGGGTACAGGGGTGATACTGCTGGGGATCATGGGGTACAGGGGTGATGCTGCAGGGGATTATGGAGGTACAAGGCTGTTACTTCATGAGATTAAGGGGTACAGGGGTGATGCTGCAGGGGATTAAGGGGTACAGGGGTGACAGTGCAGGGGAGTATGGGAGTACAGGGGTGACGCTGCAGGGCATTATGGGAGTACAGGACAGGGGTGCACATGGGACACACAGCACTCTCAGTGTATCAGGTCAGTACAATGACACCAGTGCCTGACACTCAGGCGACTGTCCCACAATCGGGCACCAAAGAAACGAGTATCCGCAAAGTCATGGGCGGGTCCTCCAGCGCCGCAGTGACTGCTCCCGCCCGACAGCAGCTCAGGAAGAGAGATTTCAGCTGGAGAGAATGAGGAGGGCGAGGGGGAGAGATGGATTTACCAAGCCATGAGCGCAGGATGGGATGTAAATCACTGAGCAGAACCTTTCCTGACCTACATTATCCCATATAAATAATGGAAGCAGACCCTTCCCTGAGTGGAGTCCGGCTTCACTGCCCATCGCACCGCCAGCAGACTCCTATCCTGCCCTGTCCATCCGCCCGTCCAATCCACACGCAGGCGAGCATGACCCAACCATCAACGTCAAACCAACTAATAAAAAAATACAAGAAGCCATTACTCCTGGCGAAGGAAATTCATCTTCGGTCCTTAACGTCTCTCCAGAATAGTTTTGAATAAGGCACTTAGCTGGACCTTACATCAGACCAGCCCACCAAACCGCAATGGAGGTTATGGCCCGGCATATCCTGAGCACTTTGGACAGTAGTTATTATCCATCACACAGATGTTTTACAGTAAACCAGAACAACTTCATGGAGACTGCAGAGGTCCATGTTAGCCCTGACATAAAGGAAGTATCCCAGGCAGCCTCTACTGCAGGGCTCCTTTACCCTGTTCCTGCAGACCCATCAACCTGCAATTTTTATCTCCAAACTGAGCAAAACACACCTCATTTAACCATTACAGATCTGTATTGAGCCTGGTGTAAGACTTTATAGGCCTGCTGTAAACATGCTAAACTTGCCAAACCGTCTATAGAGACATTGCATCATTTCACTTAACATCTCATTATAGCTTTTTAATTATCAAAGTTGCAACGTCGTCTATATCATGTGATTCCCATTCTAAAATTTTATAGGAGACACAAAAACACAGATGCCATTTCGTCGACAGAAACAAAACATTATTATAGTGCACAGGAAATACAAGCATAGTTTTTGCATGCAGCAGGAAGTTATATCACTAGTGCATGTTAACTATGTGATTCTACCTTGGTGTGAAACATAACTGCAGGTGTGATTTTTCTCCTAAACACAGGGGTAATAAAATGGAAATATACAGGGCCTAGGATCTTCAGCACAAGCAAAACCCGAGCACGCAAAAAACTAATTGCAAAACTGATGAATGGTTCTAAACAAATAGAGACGGCTTGTCATTTGTGCTACGCGAGCGGAAAGGTTTTGCACATGATAAAGGTCCAGGTAAATCAGGTCTGCAATGAACAAGCAGAGGCCAAATGTTTTTTTTCCCCACCTGATCCATTGCAAATGTAAAACTCTCATTGCACTTAGGTCAGGAAACTTAAACAAGAAAATACAAGCCTATTTCCTACGATAAAGAAAAGTGTAGAAAAAGGAGTGGCCGCGTACGATGTGCACAAATGCTGACTGTGTGAGACGATGTTCAAAGCAGAGGATCTCGGCAGTCGTGATTTCAGTCAGGCACGTTTTCAAGCTAACAGAATTTTCCTCCGCCATCAGCTTAATCAAGATGTTCGCATCAATGCAACATCTGCGGAAAGAAATAGTATTTGCTTTAAATTTGCGTCGCTGAATTTCCATTCGGCTGTGCGGAAAATGGTTGAATATCTCAGTGTAAGAAAGGCTGACGTTCCATTGTGGGGATGCAAATATTGTGTAACACGAAATCCACAGATAACTTCACTGCATGTTCTAAATAATACAAGCATTTCTGAGAAGCTGCACTGAATACCTGTGATGAAAACCTTTATAGCTGCAGATTATTATTTATTTAATAGATCATTATTTATTCTAATGATAAAAAAAGAATTGTCAAGCATATAAATTTTTTTTTACTGAATTCAATAGAAAAAAAAATTGTGAATAGAAAAATAACAGTGCTTCAGTGATATAATTCAATAATATCACTGATTCAATTGATATTAATTCAGTGACATTACAAAATACAATATGTTGTGTCAAAGTATATCAAACAGTTGAATATGTTAAAAATGTGCAGTTTCATTATTTATTGAATGATTGACTTACTGTGGTATAATAATAATAATAATAATAATAAAAATAAATGTTTCCACACGCCAAATAAAATGGATAACATTCACAATGGAAATGTTAATAATAAAAATAATAATAATAGCATGTTTTAAATTAATTTTGTTCATTGTAATCATTCATGAAAGTATCATTACCTTCAAAGGTTTAAGCAATAGATATACTCAGAGTATTCAATACTGTCCATCTAACAGGTCAAACACTAACAGGTCCCGACAGAGAAATCACTTCCCTCCCGCACTGATGCGGTCATGTGACCGAAGGCTGAGTGTAATGCAATCAGTGCTTTCTAATGTGCTGAAAGAAAACAGTGAATTTACCTCAGACTTCACGGCCAAGGGCACAGGGTCATATTTGGCTATCACAGATGTAGAAATTTTCTGGAGGACCTGACATGGTAGATAATAAAGGAAATCATGAAAACACACAAAAGGGCAAAGTCCACAGCTACAGTCAGCAGGTATTAGTCACGGTGAGAAGAAAAATCACCAGGGCCATCTTAATCAGTAAATGACATTATAGGAATTTTGCTTGCAATAGTCAAGATTGTATGGGTGGGAAATGAAATAAAAATATAATTTACATTTATAATAAAAACAATCATGGACATTTTTCATTTGCAAAATACTTCACATTCAAAATAAAAATAACAATACTAATACTAACATCAGTCAGAAAAAAAATGTGTCTGCATGAATTGCACATCAGTAAAAATATTTTACTTTAAAACAAGAAAAACGGTATGGAGGAATGAGAAGCGGTAAGTGGACAGATGACATGCACTCATTTAGGACAGAGAAGAAGAGGGCAAACGTGTGACATACTCATGGGGACTCGCTCCCAGGCTCCTGGAGGGTCACTGTACATCCTTGTGCATTTTTGTACCCCATAGAAAACCATCAGATATAGCTCACAGAGTCTGGCAGTATGCTGGGCACACTCTGACGATGACATGATACCATAACCAGTGGAACATCTACAGCTGCAGTAATCTGCCGTAAAACAAAGGCTTGATAAGAAGATCATATACTTCACACTTTTAGCAAAGTATGATCGACAGATTACATATTTTTTACACTTATGATCCTGAATAAGCCACAGTTCATCTGTTCTCTTGTCTGTGGTCTCATTTTTAATCTTAGACAATCAAATATTTGGTGCTCAGATGGGAAATTTAATTTTGGAGATCCACTTTGTGGCAAAACAATAAAATCAATGTTTATGCCAGTGCACAGCAATTTGCAAGGGTTCTGTCACGTACCCTAGTGACAGTCACAGAGGACAGGAAGTTGAGGACTGGAGTCAGGAGCAAGAATGGACTTGGTTATAGTTTTTATTGTGCCTACTGCCGGAACAGAAGGCATGCACGCAAAAAGATACAAACAATAAAAATACTATAAGTTATACAGAATCTGGGCAGTAACTACAGCAAACGTATTACGAATAGAAAAAAATAAAGAGGAAGCAAGGTTCCTGTATATGACGTGCTGGTTTAAAACAATAAACAGCACTAAGTTAGATTCAGAGAATAATACACGTGAGACGCTGAGAATACCTTTATACAAGACTAGGAATACAGCACAGGCATGTAGTTACAAGACTTTGCAATGGCTAAAGCAAATCTGGGTCTCAACTAGAACACTGCTACTGCACAGTGGAAACGAGCAACAGGAGCAGGTGATAATTGAATAATAGGCAAAGTGCAGTCCGGGTCTTAGTAGACTGGTGAGCTGGATGGATGGAGGCGTGGTCTTACAGTAATCAACATTACACCTTTGAAAAAAACAAAAAAATAAAAAAACATAAAAGCAAGATAAAAGTTGGTTGCACTGCAGTGCCGGCAAAGAAGTTACCCTGTACAGCAATGCTTGAAATTCTTTTTGATTGCTTTAAATACTTTATCTCTTATTAATGTGTATTTCAATAATGAGTGAACCTGCATATAATATTTGCATTCAGCCATTTTTTTTAGGATGAAGCGGCTGATCAGAAGATGAAGCAGGAATTTGAGGCACAGCCACCAGAATGACTGAGCTGTACCTTTAAACACTAACAGTCTCCTCATGTACGACACTAACACTCCCCTCCTGTAACACGCTAACACTCCCCTACTGTACCACACTAACACTCCCCTCCTGTACCAGACTAACACTCCACACCTCCAACAAACCAACACTCCCCTCCTGTACCACACTAACACTCCCCTCTTGTACCAGACTAACACTCCACACCTCCAACAAACTAACACTCCTCTCCTGTGACACACTAACACTCCCCTCCTGTGTTACACTAACATTCCCCCTCCTGTACCACACTAACACTCCCCTCCTCTACCAGACTAACACTCCACGCCTCCAACAAACTAACACTCCCCTCCTGTACCATAACAACACTCCCGTCCTGTAACACAATAACACTCCCCTCCGATACCACACTAATACTCTTCTCCCGTACCACACTAACACTCTCCTACTGTAACACAGTAACCCTCTCCTCCGGTACCACACTAAAACTCCTCTCCTGTAACACACTAACACTCCCCTCCTGTAACACACTAACACTCCCCTCCTATACCACACTAATACTCCCCTCCCATACCACACTAACACTCCACTCCTATACCACACTGACACTCTTCTCCCATATCACACTAACACTCTCCTCCTGTACCACTCTAATACTCTCCGGACATACCACACTAACCCTCTCCTCCTGTACCACACCAACAATCCCCTCCTATACCACATTAACATTCCCTTCTTATACCACACTAATACTTTTCTCCCATACCACACTGACACTCCCCTCCTGTACCACACAAATACTCTTCTCCCATACCACACTAACACTCCCCTCCTGTACCACACGAATACCCTTCTCTCATACCACACCAACACTCCCCTCCTGTACCACACTAACACTCCCTTCCTATACCACAAGAATACTCTCCTCCTGTACCACACTAACACTTTCCTCCTATACTACACTACCACTCCCCTCCTGTACCAAACTAACACTTTCCTCCTATACCACACTAATACTGTCCTTCCATACTACACTAACACTCTCCTCCTGTAGCACACTAATACTCTTCTCCCATACCACAGTAACAATCCCCAAAGGTAGGACACTAACACTCCTCTACAGTACCACACTAACACTCCCCTCTTTACCACACTAATACTCTTCACCCTTACCACACTAACACTCCCCTCCAACACCACACTAATACTCCATCCCTCCACCATACTAACACTCCCACTCCTATACCACACTTATACTTTCCTCCTGTACCACACTAGCAATCCCCTCCTGTAACACGCTAACAATCCACTCTTGTACCAAACTAACACTCCCGTCCTGCTCCTTACTAACACTCCCACTCTTGAGCCACACTAACACTCCCCTCCTGTTCCACACTAACACTCCACCCCTCCACCAAACTAACACTCCCACTCCTATACCACACTAATACTCTTCTCCCATAGCACACTAACACTCTCCTACAATATCACACTAACACTCCCCTCCTATACCACACTAATACTCTTCTGCCATGGCACACTAACACTCTCCTCCCGTACAACACTAACACTCCCCTCCTATACCACACTAATACTCTTCTGCCATACCACACTAACACTCTCCTCCTGCACCACACTAACACTCCCCTCCTGTGCCACACTAACACTCCACCCCTGCACCAAACTAACACTCCCTCTCTTGTACCACACTAACACTCCCTTTCTGTTCCACACTAACACTCCACCCCTCCACCAAACTAATACTCCCACTCCTATACCACACCAACACTCTTCTCCTTTACCAAACTAACACTCCCCTCCTATACGACACCAATACCCTCATGCCGTACCACACTAACACCCTCCTACTGTACAACACTAACCCTCTCCTCCTGTACCACACTAACACCCTCCTACTGTACAACACTAACCCTCTCCTCCTGTACCACACTAACCCACCCCTCCTCTACCTCATTAACAGTCCTGCTGTCCAGTAGTTCCCCACATGCATGCGTATACATAATCCTGTTTTGTCCATCAATCAGGCCACTGACACAAATGCGTACACACACTTTCATACACAAGACACTCACACAGAAAACTGCACAGGCAAAAACACACACATACACACACACACAATGCATTATACGCACTCTAGATGAATACAGAAGACACTGACATCCCGACATACAGAGACGCAGCACAATGCCTGTTGTCCCAGGTAAAGAATACTGCAGCACTACAAAAACACGGATGCATGTGTACAGACTCAGAGGCACACAAAAAAACAAGTGCGAACGAAGGTACAAACACACATGCACACACTCACAATCTCAAATGAAGCCCAGTGTAAATAAATGCTAAATATAATGAAAGACAAGCATCCCATAATCTACATGCTCAAACATCCTATCACATATTAAAAAATTTACTCACAGGCCAAAGATACGCTACTTATCTCAAACCCAGCTGCCCCACAACAACCAAAGCAACACTCGCAAACACGATAACGTCCCAAAAACGTAACAAATCTCCGCAAATGTGATGGGTGAATTATTACGTTTGTGAGAAAATGAGTATTGAGTGTGTGGTAGGCAACTAGTATTACTTGGGGTTATTACAATATAGGTTGTAGATATGCATAATGTTTTTGGTTTATGTTTATGTGTGTAACATTCACACACTTGCATTGAACCCTAAGTTGAATCAAACATCAATTCATAAACAATTACATAATTACAGCAAATGTCCATGTACATCTACTGCAAACAAATCGTGCTGATCTCACACACTGCATATAAGAAATCCACTCCCATACTCAAGGGCACAGGCCTCAAAAGGACAGACACATTTAAAATCAAATAACACCACACTTTACACACATCCTCCTCAGGCCTACTGATGCTTTCCTGTCCCGTATAGAGCACCAGATCCCGCTCTCAAATGTCAGATTATGCTCGCAGCTCGGCGTGCCTTACAGGTGGGCGTGGCCGACATTTGACCAACAGAAAATGAGGTCAAATTTGGACCTATGACATTGACATCAAAAACGTTTCTGTAGACATCCAATATGTATAACCTGTTTAAATTTGAGAGCTGTCCTTACAACGGTTTAGCAACTAGCGCAATAACAAGCGATAGGAAGACAGACAGATGGACGGACGGTTGGTGGTGGGGTAGACAATACCCCATCGGGCAGAATCGCCGAGGGGTAAAAACCATGCTATGCTGGAATATACACAGCACACAGCAATGTGGCACCTACATAAATATTATCTCTGAAGATATTTTTAAAACAGCATTTCACCATCCACAATACTAATTAAAAATAAATTTAAAAACTTTAAAATTAAGTTTTAGAAATTATAATAGCCAAATATTACTCTAAAAGACTAAGAAGAAATCTGTATGTTTGAAAAATCGAAAATATCAAATTACTTTCTTTCACTTTTGCAGAATTTTCTGCAGGTGTATTCTCATCACCAGAGTTCTGTAACTGAAAGAGAGCGCAACACCGAGATGAATGATCACCGAATCGCCATCTCTCAAAAACTCGTCTGGAAACTGAGCGATTCAAGAAATACCTACCGAGTGTGCCGTAATAACAGGGCAGAAAAAGCAGAGTCCTGTTCAGTTTTGATTGCTGTGCAAATTTAAAAGTGTTAAAAGTCCCGACTCATCATCAAACACCGTCTGAGATCAACCCGCCACTTCTCACCAGGCCCATCTGTTTTTTCTGCATTTGCACAAACTCCTCATTTTAAAGAAGAGTTCTAAAAAATCTCTACATTTCAAGGCTTTTGATTACTTTTTGAGCAACATCTTGACACAAATATTTTTTTTTTTTCTCCAGAGATCACACAGGAGCTGGCTGCGACCAGTGTAGTTTCGTTTGCCAACCAGAATTTGTTTAGGAAAAAAAAAAAAAAAAACTAAATTCTCAAGATCCATTTTTCCACCCAACAATGAGTGCACTTCATCTAGCCCCTAAGATTGAACTGGAATAAAAAATGGACTCTGACCTGTTCGACTAAGATTTTCTACAAGCAAAATGTTATAAATATTTACGTGTAAAACACTTAGGAGTGATAATATACTGAGGGTAGACATTAAAAAAATGGCCTTAAATTCCAGCATGGCTTATATGAAATGTAAAAAGCCATGCCAAATGTGTTGGTGTGCAGAACCGAAAATTAAAAATTCAGTCACTGTCTAAATCCTCACAGACTGCTCTGCCCATGCTTCGCACACATTACACGCAGACCCCGAGCTGGAATAAGGTACCCATGCGGTAATGCTATTTATCAGCACACTGAAAGAGCGTGCCACCGCGGGCCATACGTTATGTCAGGAAGGTTTAGGTACACGGGATCTGACAGGGCTGTCAGTCCATCACTCTGCGCAGCTCCTCTCTGCAACATTAAGTCGTGAAATTGCCCTTCGGCTGAGGTCGACCGAAAGTGTAGGGGCTTATCAGCCAATAACTGGGGCGACACAATGAGGCTCTACAACTTTGCTCTCTTTCACTATAGGTAGAGCTTGCAGGAAACAGAGGGACGAGGGGGGGCGGCGGCAGAGGGGGTTCGGTGAAAGATGGAAAGGTCACCTCGATGCTTGTGAACGGAGAGATTTTAATGACGTCGCTGTTATGTCTTTGCCAGCATCCAAACCCCCAAAATGGAGCAGACAAAAGCGCGCCAACAGAACAGGCGCTTGACTTTTAAGACAGCGGAAATGAAAAAAGTGCCGAGCAGCACCGCGTTACCCAAACCCCAGGTTGACTAAAGGTTAGTGGCCTCATTTAAGGCTTGATCAACATTAAGGCAAGTCTAAGTACAGCGTAGTTTCATATCCCTTAAGAAAAAAGTCAGCAACACTGATGATGATCCATGATGATTACTGCTATTATTTTTATTATCATTATTATTGTTCTTGTTTTCTGCACTTATTACATAAATTTAACAATATAATAATAATAATAATCATCATCATCATCATCATCATCCCACAGAATAACCTATACAAAGATAATCCACAAAGCAGTACTCAGACCACACCTTCCATATGCCCAGAGTGCGGTGAACGTCTCTTGTACCAAACAGCCAGGAAGCAGGGCGTCACTGACGGGTCAGGAACCCTTCCAACAACAACAACAACATTTAAAAAACCTGCTTTGGAAGTCTTGTAGGTCACCTTGCTTGGTTGAGGATCAATGTGTGCTTGGCAGAGAGAGAGAGGGGTGTGGTAGAGGGGAGGCTTCAGCGGGGTGCGGTCCGGATCTCCTCGACTCGAGCCCAGCCTGCAGTCCCCACTCTCCCCCTCTCTATAATGCGCTCAATCTAAACACACTTCCACTTAGTAAAAATCTGCGAGGACCATCGAGGGAAAATTCTGCATGTGAGATTTAATACTTTTTAAAACAGGGGCTGGCTCAAACACAAATATCCCACAGGCCTAATGGCTGTCTATGTGCTGCGCTGTACTTAGCTTTTCAGGGAGGCTCTTCACCTGCAGCAAGGCGCTGGACATGCCGACACTAATCTCACCTCACAAAAAACAGCACATCTTCAAACCATCTGTTCTAAAATACTGTGTCCAGTTCCAAAATAAATCCCAGGAATCACCGTTCCAGCACCGCAGTCCCATTCAAAACAAGATACTGCGCGTGCCGGTTTTGCATTTCAAAAAATATGCGATATAAATATGAAATATTTATCCTGCCCTATTTGCATAGCGAGTGGGGGATAATGTTGTAGCTCTGGCGTACAGAGGCATTACTGTCCCAGGGGCATTTAGGGCAAAAGCCTGACCCTCCAGGGTCACACAAATTACTGCCCCGCCGTGACCTCAACCCCTCAAACAAAGGGGCAGATATTCACCTCAGCCAGCGATTCTGCACAAGCAGTCAATATGCAGCTACAGAAATTATATTGAAATATATTTTAATTTAAGGACAGCTGCAAATCACAATGCTCTGTGTGAATGTGCGGCACAGACACACAGACGCAGCGCTTGCGTTCACACAGAACCATGCACAGGGAGGTCTCCCGCAGGAGAGAGCCGAGCCGGCTTTACTCCGGGGAGGAACCCAACATTACTGCAGCACCCACTCATCAGCCCCCGGCAGGAATAAGTCAAATTATGCAGCTTTTCAAATAAATGCCACATAACTCAGCTTTACTGAGTGCCGGACGAGTTCGCCGATACAGGCAGCCGCGCGCCGAGATGACATACAGACCACAGCAGGACATAAACTCACCTGATTTAAAGCTCTTCACATGCAAAATGCTATCAGAGATGCTAAAGTCGCAGATATTAATATCAATGTTTCTAACTCTGCACTGGACCCTGCATCCTGCCATCAGCAGAGGATAATACTGAGCCTTCAGAATAAGGAGCACCTTCATCCCCTCCCAAAAAAAAAAAAAATCATCCAAAATACATGTAACTTAATGTAAACATGAAGCAAAAATCTATCCAATTTTCTTATGTGAATTAATGTTACATAGGAAGGAAGCCTGTACATGTTTATATTATTCGAAAATGACCTGATTTTTCTAATGCATTCAGTGCAGTGAAAACCGTAGTTAAAATTTGCAAAAGAAAAATACATATTTTCACTGGAAAGATGATCAAATTAATCCCCTATTAATGATAACAAAAGACTCAGTAATGTGTCGCACATTACTCATATAGAATCAAATCTCTCCACTTCAGCTCTGAATGAGTTCAGAACTCACATTATTTACTGCATATATGCTGTTTATATTTTGACTTTTAGAACACGAAGTGATATAAAATAGTTGTTCAGCATATTGTTCTCATTACGTGAATAACATGACGAATGTGGAGCCCAAGGACGATGTTACAAGGCCAAAGCGTTGTTATAAATATAGGCTAGAGGCACAGCTCAACTTTGTTTTCCACAGAGGGAAAATCATATTTCCTAATAAAATAAATGCACTGTAATTGTTCCGCGATTGTACTTTCCCCCCGCACTTTTTGGAACTTTTTTTCCTTTGATTTAACATGAGTCACTTTTCTCCTACGCATGGTCTCCAGAATTCCAGAAAGATCCATACTGCGGGAAGAGCAAAAATGGCTGCCCATCTGCAGACACTGAGCTATAGAGCTCCTCACTCCCAGCCGAGAAGAGGGAGTCGACACCGCGAGCTTAAACCTCCTTCAGCGCGACATTCCCAATTCAACATTAAAGTTCCTCCCTCAATAAACTGTAAAAAAATCTAAATTTTTGCCAGCAGCACACTTATGAATGGTGTGTGTTCTGCAGAAGAGGGAAGGGATGGTATCTGGAACAAAATCTGTGCCCCACGCTCCCAAACTGCATCCTGTCAGGCCGTCCCGTCACCCAACACTTGGCATCTACTCTGACGCTACACACCTTCACCTCTGCTTGTCCGCCGTTTAGCAACAGCCACTATAGAAAACCGAGCCACTACAACTTTCACTTCCTTGCGTCAGACCCCCTAACCGCAGTGAAAAGATAATCACAGAGATATGTTGATAATTAAAATGTCAATGTGCATGAACTAAGACGAGGAACACTCTCCATCACGTGCAGTAAACCCATCTTCAACCCCAATAAATGAGTCATGCTCAAAGCAAAGCTTGCACTATTTCTGAATAGGAGCAGAAAGTGGATATATGTCACGCAAGACCAGTTATAATGAAGCTGCAAAACCAAAAAAACTTAAATAACACCGGCCTGCTTATTCCTCAAAGAAATAATCTTGTGAAGGGAATCGCAGGTCACTCAAATGGACATTATATCTTGGCCAGCCGAGCGGTAGTCTTTCGGCGCAAACTACAAATCTGAAGAGCAGTTTTGTTTTATCATATTTCTTTCTTTCCCGTTTGATGTTAGCACATGGCAGGCCTCTCTTCTTCTATTGTTTCCCACAGGAAGTGAACGCAGCATCGTCGCGGCCGACGCTCAGCAGTCTGGCGAGGTCGTAATGGGGATAGCATTAATGAATTTGCGACAGCCGCCACACTCCGTATTGACCGCCATGTTTCCAGGCTCAGCTACCCTATCCCAGCACGCTCTCTCTTCACACATGTGGCTGAGATGCTTGTACAGGAGACCAGTAGCACCCCGGCCCAGTTCTGCCCATTTCAACCATAAATTGCCATCTCAAACAACAAAACTACCCTCACAATTCACCGCCGGCTATGATGTTCGATGAGTTCATTTGCAAAAACAGATAAATGCCATTCTTAAAATTAATAAATCAACACCAGTTTGAAGAGTAGCTTTGACTGCATCATAAAAAGAAATAATATTTAGAAAATGTAATAAATTTTGAGACGTGTTACTGAAACAACCCAACTTTTGTTGGACACATATTCCCTGGACTGCCCTGTTAAAAAACATGATTTGGGAAAACAAATCAAAATGGAGATAACCATTTTTATAAATGAAATCTTCAGTTACTCTACCAAATTCAGATTTTAGAAAAAAAAAAAAAAAAAAAAAAAAAACTAAATCAGGTATTTTACATGGCAGTGCCTGAAGTGGCATAGTGGTGAATAGCATATGTAAAAAAAGAACAACAAAAAAATTTTGTTCATCATCATACCAAGGTTAAAAGCAGGTACTTTTTCTATGAGCAAACAGACAACAGCACCAGGCATGGCAATGTAGATCTGATTGACTGGAGGCAGAAGCTGAGGTTATCCCAATCTAACAGGATCACAGAGCACATCCTGACCACAGAAATGCACCAGACAAAGCAACATTCATGCAGTAACACATTAACTCCAGTCTAAGACTCATATGTTTGCATGTCGCAAGCTCAGGTCAGCTCCAGACCAACAGGATCAGTACAGTTACTTATGCTGCGGTCCTTAACCGGAATCGCACTCGCATGACCGCAAGCCAGTTCTTCGTTAAAAAAAATTATCATTTGTATAATTCAGTACAATTCGAGGGAGGAGAATCGCCAAATTCCATCCAAACATGCGTGTAATTCTATAATACAGAGACTACAGCTTGTAGATTAGCATAAATATGCTATAACCTGCTGGTTGTGTGCATACTAAGCAATAGTCTTCGCACAGCTGCAGACCATCGTCAATGATTTATCATTTTTATGCTGCAGAAATAGGTCCTTTCTTAGCAATTACTCATAATGAAAATCATTTCATTTAGCAGAGGGATGACTGTTAGTTCAGCTGTTTTCCATTCTCTGAGCAAACCGGTGAAAGAGCTGAGGAGGAACCAGAGGCCATGGTAATCAGGAACAATGCAGAATATTACAGATGTTATCTGTACATCAATCTGCTCTTCAGATTTCACTTATATTGTAATGTTTCTTGCTCTGAATTAGAGGAGCTGGGGGAAATTTGCTAATCAGACCGCAGTAACTTTTCTTATACCGATCAAATACAGCATGAGGTCAAACAAGATGCACCGACAGAACCCATAACACCCAAAAAAAAAAAAAAATCTGCAATGTCTTGAGATTTTGTGGACCGACCAAATAGCCTGTATGTTAAAGATGCACTGATTGGCCAGTGAGGCTAACAGAAAGTTACCAAAAATAAAATAAAGCAATTCAGCAGTCTAAATATACACCTGCACATGTACACCCACCCACACATCCATACACACACACACACACATACACACACCACTCAAGCTCAAAAACGTGCATACACAGATATGTATGAGAAACAACACACACTCATGCAAACAGACACATTCACACAGGGCACAAACAATACACAAAATCACCCACAAAGATTTACACCAATACTCTTGCATACACAGGCACCAGGCACATATTCACACACAGCTTTCCTCACCTCAAAATCAATGCATTAAATGCTGCTTAGAATACCATTTTCCGCGCAGATATACGCTTTACTAACCCAACAGTCATAACTGAAAGCTTCCCTGCAAATGCAAGACTTTCAAGAATTTTATTCCTGCATGCTACGTATACACCTAGAGAGCCAAGACACATTTTTAGCATAAAATTAACATTAAATTCACACCTCACACCGTATATCAGCGAGAGCTCTTTAAAATAATCAATATGCCACGAGAAACAATGATTCCCAGCTCCACGAAAAGAAGGAAATTCCTTAAAAACAACATTTTCATCGCTTCTCAGAGCTAGACACACTACGGCCAGGTGAACCACCCCTCCAAGCTGCACGCAGCGTTTTCTGCAGCAGTGGTCACGCGCATTACCCAAAATAACGGTGAAATTGAGCACTAAGAATCCATTAAGAAAATATTTCAAAAACGCAGTTCAAATGTACATAACTGAGGAAAAAATCGGCTTTGTTCATAAATGTACACATTAAAACAACTAACCGTAAAGCTCTGCCACAGTGCAAGCGATTATCCTGTACACTTCAGTTTCCCCTTCAGACCCTACCTAACTTATCGCAATATTTTTTCCATCTTTTACCCAAAATGCGTTGATAGAGCAATGGCCACATTCTTGCCTCGGACCGTTCTCAATAACAACTTAATCACCGAAAGTTTTCCTGCAGAACTGAATGTCCACAGAGACTACAGTGATTACTTACCTCGGATAAAACTTGAGGACAAAGATGCAAATATGAAATGTCTGCACCATCATTCACGGACACTTTGAATGGAAATACGGAGAGCTCGAGGAGGGCATGAAAACAATGAGAGATGGGCATGGAGACACAAAGCAGAACATTCATTAAACTCAAGCTTCTCTCATTCACCAATGCGCAAGAAAACCCTCACATCTCCAGCGCGCACAGAGCTTGTTTTTCTGCAACCTTGTAAAGAACAATAGCTTAATTAAAATATCTTACAGTTAACTTCAATTCAAACTCATTCAATTGTTTTTATTACTATTATTTATTTATTTATTTATTTATTTATTTTGTATAATTACCCACAAAGCCGAAAATTTCGGACAAGGGCGCGCAGTTTTAATTTCTCAGATCCCCAAATCCAAACACAAAACTGTAAATATAAATTTATTAAAGCCATGGACCAACGACGACATGGAAATTTTACAATTAACTCAACGATAACGATATGAATGCTTTGTTTTGCAAGTTCCCTTTTTTATTGCACTGACTTCATGCAATGTTTTTTCTCTAATATCCTATTATTACAACAAAAAAAGAGAAAATTTTGAAGTCCAAATTTGTACTCCACTGAACTTTGCAGCAACTTCTTATAAGTGATCAAAATGTAGTTACTGACAGACCAATAAATGAATTTTGCCGAAACTTGAAAGCTACAAAGATCTGTTCATTAGGCCTATTCTTCATGAAACATGCGAAAAAGTTGTCCCTAAATTGATATTTACCCATAATTTTAAGACGGGTTGGAAGATTATTTGAACTTGAACATTACTGATCAATAGCCCAACGGCAATATTTATCCTATGTAATAACAAATTAATCAAAATTTTTATTGTTGTTTCATTCGCTTATGAGTGGATTCTGATCAGAATCCCGGCCCAGTTAAATTATGCGAGAAAAAGTTCAGTTCATCTGACAGCTAAATCGGTGGCTATCTCGTGAGTTTGTAATTTGTCACTGTTCGCAATATGGCACCGTTTAAAGCCTCTCGATTTTCCCTGATGAATAAAGTAATATTTTTATAACATCCCAGCGCGTGCAATCTACTGACGCTTTATACTTTCGACGTAACCGATGTGGCGGCGGGACAGTCAATCAAGTAATAAATGGAAATGCATTTCATAAGTGCATTTAATTTAAATACACTGGAAATTGCAAAGGTTTTGATGTTAATTTTCCAAGTCAAGTATTTATGATGGAGACTGAAGTTCCGCCAACGCAAGTGAAATTCCACAGAAAGATGCAGGTTTACATGCATATCGCCAACCATAAAATCCATTCATTGTAATTGCTGCGTGTTATACGGTAATGTAGACAATACCAGCGTGTCTAACTTAAAGCACTCAAACAGTATCGCGGGTGGGGATACACAGCTTATCTGTCAGTTCGCGGGATGCTCTGTATTTGACGACTTAAGTGTTTGTCTTTTGCATAATGTTTGTGAAATGACGCAGTGCCACATGTGCTTGGACTGAACAGTTCATTAACAACAACATATTGTTTATCGGTAAAAATAAGTGTGGTTTCGTAATCTCTTCAGAAAATATGAATGGTTTCATTAGAAGTGAATCGGATAGGTTATTTTATTCTGGTATGGACTATGAGCTGGTACCCAGTTATTTTTTCTCTCTAAAAGGCAACACATCCACTCTACCTGGGGAAATAGGAGAAGCCACAATAAATAAGCACCCGATGTCGAGGTATGACCGGTAATGTTTGCAGGTGGAACAATAAACTTAACACTTTCAAGCCAATTTAGGGAGAAAATTCGACATTCCTTCTTAGGCAGTCGTCGAGTTCCGGTACGGCTGATGACTTGTTAGGCATGCATTCAAATCTCAGGGTTAAGTGTGGCGAATACACTGAACAACTGCATAAATTCCAAACAACAATGGTTTATTTAATAATATTTAACTTTTTGAAATGAAAGTAAGCACATATATGAAAATCACATAAAGTTGAATAATTTTGCACAGCAAAATATATAAAAGAGGAACATTATGAACATATTTTGAAGATTTATTGATGAATGGTATTTCCCCATTATGCACAAGTAGGGTATCAATCTCTGACTATTTATCAATGTCCAGACATACTGATTATTATAATATTATTGCCTTTTAAATTCTTTAAAAAACACATCATCTAGTCCCGCATGATAACACATGATAAAACTGCATCATTAAATTCCCCAGCAATGTTACCAATGTCTGCATTTATATTAGCGTTCAAAACAGTTACCATTCTGAGACATACGATTGTAAGTAATCTCTTCGTGCAATTCAGTCCAGAATACTTCCATTCTTTGAGAATACAATTTCACATGTATAGTTATCCCATTAAAGTAGGCAGGAATCTCTCTCTATTCAATACTTTGGTTTGAAATACAGTGGTATAATAAGGGCTACATACATCTGTTTAAACTGCAAGCGCATGCCGCAGAAAAGCTCTCCGCGTATTTTTCAAAATCCCATTTTAATTTACAAATTTAGACCTCCCCTCCCCCTCCCCGAGACATTAACAACAAAAAAGGAAACAATTTAGTGCATAGGACCTCATAAAAACTACAGCGATAGGTAACCTATTTTATCTACCACAATTAATAACAACCTGTAGCATAACCGTATTAACTTTTAGGCTAACAGATCATAGAACTATGCTTAAATTCAATGCTAGGAATTCATATCATTCCAGAGTTACCAAATGCATAAGGATGGGGAATTCTTAAATAAACACAACGCTTTCAGCAATACAGTTTTAGTCCCAAGCAGGGATTGATTCCTTTTCGAATAGTCAGCCCCCACTCTTGCCCCTGCCCCCACAACATTGAATCCAGTCTGACAACTTTCAATGGGAACGCGCCTGTGCATATCAGTATCGCAGCGGGAGTCGATGTCGCCCAACTCATTAACAAACAGTCTAAATAAGAAGATGCAATTTCATGGAAGGAGGTGGTACAGGATGCCCTCTCACTTTTTTGTCCCAATCCCAAAAAAGTGATGAGGTAATAAAATAAAGGTATGAATGTCATGCCAGAATCATCCAAGAAAGTTCATTTTCAAAAAAAAAAAAAAAAAAAAAAAATACCATACACGTCCAGCATGCAGGGCAGTTCAATAATATATATTGTCTCTCTTTTTCAACAATGTATGAATTCCTTCCTAGCAATTGCAGTTTTTTTTTTTTTTTTTGGCTGCTAAACACAAAATAGCAAGCACAATGCATGATATGAAAATGGAAAAAAAATGGCAGGCTCAGAGTCTTCCATGTTTGGCAGATAAAAAAAGGCCGTGAACTCACAACTGAAGGTGGTCGAAGTTGATTTTTGGCAGGTGTTTCTAAAATCTATTTTTTTGAAGTTCACCGAAGCAAAAAAGTTGAACTCAAATGGTGTGTACATATATATATGGAGGTATGCATAAATGCACACTCATATATACAACAATATTAAGTCAAAAGACCAACTATGAAAAACTTGAAAACTATGCGGTTTATCTAAGAAAGAACAATACAGCAAGCCAAAAAACAACGACGAAAAAGTCACGAGCGAAACAAATGTTTAAAAAAAAAACAATAATAATAGTATGATAAAAAATGAACTTGATGGCAGGTTTCAAAGCGCAAGCTCCAAAATGAAGAACACATTTGTTGATGGCAAGTTCAATCTTTCTATTGCAAGCCCCCGAAAACGTAAAAAGAACTTTATGTTAAGAAAGCAAGCTTGAGCAAACCCCAATCCTCACAAAATAAAAAAAAAATAATGTATATATAAAAAAGGACAAAAATGTTGGCAAACTTCTTTCTTGGTCTAGAAAGCCCCATTTAAAAAATCAGGTGGAGAACTTTAATGAAGGGGTTGACAAGCTTGATTTGTTTTTCTTTCTAAGCGGGGACTCACATGAAAAACTCAGGAGATGACGGGTTGTTGTCACTGCTCGAGCCGTTTTCTCTGAAGCCATTGCTGATAAGCTTCTCGTATTTTTCCTTGTAGGCATCCCTCTCCCGGACCAGCCTGGAGATCTCTTGCTTGAGGTGATCAACTTGCTGAATAAGCTGGGTCTTCTCGCCTTCCAGGACGTGCCGCTGCTGGACCCGCTTGTAGCGACAGGACTGGGCATAGCCTCTGTTTTTCAGGGTCCTCCGCTTTTGTTTCAGCCTGATCACTTCTTCCTTGCTGACCCCCCGGAGCTGCCGATTGAGCTCGCGCACTGACATGGTTACCAGCTGCTCGTCCGAAAACCGGTCCTCCAAATGCACATGCTGGTGGCTTGCTCCCGAGTTCCCGTTAGGAGGCATCCCGGGTGCTTGGTGATGTCCCCCGGCGTGATGGTGGTGGTGGTGGTGGTGAGGACCCCCGTTCTGAGCCGCGGCAGCCGCGATAACTGCGGAAACAACAGCGGCTGCCGATCCCATCTCTTCCCCGGCCATAGTGCCTCCCGCTCCGGCTCCCCCAGCAAACTGCTGCCCTCTAGCATAGCCATCGAAGGTCTGAAGCTGATGACTGCTGTTGATCAGCGCCTCTACGGCGTCTTCGGGGCTGAAGCCCAAAGCCTCCGGGTTCAGCTGCTGTTGGTAACCGGTCATCCAGTAGAAATCCTCCAAATGTGCCTTCTGTTCACTCCCGGAGCCCGGACTAGGTGCCGAGAAGCTTGGAGAAGGAGGTACCGAGCTGCAAGGCGTGCTCATCGGGGTGGAAGACAGGGATCCCCCGGCGATCAGGCGGCTGCACTGGCTGATGCTGCGATCGGGCTCCACCGGCTCCTTTTTCACTTCAAACTTCATCAGATCGAAGTCATTAACATATTCCATGGCCAAGGGACTGGTGGGCAGGTCGGAGTTGCTCATTGCCAGTTCTGATGCCATCCTTTTGCTGCTGACAGTCCTCCAAAGGGGGTGAAGAGCGGCTGTCAAACTGTTCTGGGTTGAGAGAGTGTGAGCCAGCTTGATTTTTTATTTATTTATTTTTAACCAAGAAAAAGGGTTTTCAATTTCGCAGCGGCGATTTTTAAATTATTAGCTTTCCGTAGCAGAGTCTTTTGCACATAGGCATCAGAGCAATGCGCGCGATTCTCCTTTAGCCTTTCTTTGCATTAGAACAACGCAGTTTGCACCGCACACTATTAACACTTCATGGTTTCCTTAAAACGTATCGCGTAAATTTGAGAAGGTAAAAACGTTCGAGTAATACGCAAATAGTAGCCTTGAAGAAAAAAAATACCCCAGGCTTGTAGGAGAATTTTTTAAGGGATCACCCAACAGATGAGTTTAAAAGCATTGCTGATTTTATAGCTGCCCTGACGTCAGGTTTCAAATGGGAAATTGACTCCGACTCGGAGCCAATGGGCTCGCTCATTCTGAAAGCTAATTAACATAATAGTATAGAAACAAAACTTTTCTCAACTGTCAGGGGCTATCAGCTGACCGTCAGCTGGGACTAAAACTTTTAACTCTTTCGTACCATCCTTTAGGAGTAAATTTTAAATGATAGTATTCTAAGAAAACGGTCTTTTGTATGTTATATACCACGTCTTGTTTGAGAGCTTGCTCTTGCCACGCACTAGATATTCCCCGCTTGCCTGTGTTTTCTAGCTGTAACCCAAATCTAGATCAACACTGAACATCTTACTATTTTAGGAGGCTTACATAAAACGCAACAGATTACCAAGTAAGTGCGATTTGCATGACTGTGTTACAAATAGCAATTAATGCTACGGTCTTGATTCAAACCGCGAAATATGGATCTTGGTGGCACTCGGTAGCATACTGTTCCTCGGTAGTCGATTCACATGCAGTGAGCTTATTGAGCAAATTTATTAAATAACAATGTGTGCGTATTTTGCATTCCCGTATTATTTACTTTTTTAGTACGGCAGTTCGAAACCAGTGACGGGTGGTACATGAGGCTTTGTTTTTTTTTTTTTTTTTTTTTGCATAAATCCACTAACGCAGTGTCATTCATTTGCCAGAATAAGTTTATATCGGTTTATTTCACTGATGCAGTTTTTGTAGTAAATCATACAAAAAAGAAAAATGTAACGTAGTGCTTCAGTAGCATTTAATCACATTTTCAAAGTAATCACCGAAAACAGCGTCCGAAATTATGACAGTTGCATGGGAAAGCTGTTACATTAACGGCTGCTTTGGTCATGAACACACAAAGAATATAATTCCGAACTATCACTTAAAGAAGGATTTGAGAAGCAAACGTGACCAAACAGCCTGCGATTTTGCATTTCGAAAACTCAACAGTGCCACCTTTTGGAGAAATTTGGTGGTGATTGTAAAGCCTCAAAGAAACAATTCGTGTGCGTGTGCGAGTGTGTTTGTATGTCTGTGTTGGTGAGTGTTTGCGCGTGTCAGCGTGCACGTGCGGATTATAATACAACAATTTGTGCGAATGCAGCCATATATAGTGAGATTACAGTTATTTTTTCATTTTTCACTTTTGAATTCATTATACCTTTTCAAACGACAAATATCCATCAGGTTAAATAATTGGATCGCAGCTCAACGAAGTCGCACCACAAGGCAATTAAATCGCATTTTAAAAACATTCTAACAACTGTACAAAATGCAAAAGACCAATCGCGACATCTTCCGCAAATAGTCGAACTGACATGGTGCCAGACACTCAGTTTGGTAAGTGAATTCACAAACTCACATCGTGTTTTAAAATAATACGCTCCCCTTTTAATATGCAGCAACACTACAGAGGACATATTTAGTACCCATTTGAGGTCCATTTGTCTATGTCAACTTATTCAAGTGAACAAGAGATTGTCAATAACAACTGTAGCTCTTGATGGAAACGAACTGCCGTTCCGCCTCTACCCGCCGATTTAAATCATGCGATGCTTTTAGAATAATTGCGTTTTAGGAGACTGTGAGGGTAGAGACCGTCCCCTCTGTATGCTTAATGTTATGCTGATAATTACTGCACGGTTCCACTCATGCCACTATCTTTAAGTCATGCACATATTGAATAGGTATATATGAATCCTGGTGAACCGATAAAAACTCAGAGAAATAGACGTTCATATTTTTTTCTTCCTGTCACTGCAAACATGTACTTTTTATTTAGCACAGCAGTCACAGAAATATTCAGTAATTACCGGTTAGCACAGAGTTCAGTGACGGACAAGATGTCCCAGAGTAAGATTCAAGACAGGAGTGCCCCGCTATAAAGCAGTTTATCAGGAAAGTAATTCTACGAATTCTGACTTCTGCTACTCGGTCATATATTAAGCGCTTTTTTTTTTTAGTACATGGCACTTTATCTTGAGTTCAGAGAGCAGTTCCCTGTTTTTACGCACTACACTGACATACAGGTACCATTTCAGTTTTTTAATGATCCTGATCTGGCCGGTATTGTGCAAGGAATGTCCCCTACTGTCCTCTGTGGCATAACCTTAACACCCACCCACTCTTGGGATACCCCCGCGTGGTCCCAGATTTGTTACTGAAATCATTCCTCAGCACACAGGCAAAACCAGTGAATTTCATATGCTCCGATTACATTGATTAAATTTTTCAGAGATGGCTCATAACTCTCACAATATTTGACCCGCAGTCCTGAGTACTACCTCAGAAAGACAGTTTTATTGGTGGTGTGGATCAGTTTCATCGCAGCAAGCACACACTGAACACTAGAAACATTTATCTTTTACAATATGTGGCTAATACGGTAAGCAAATAACTGACAATGTGCATCAATGACTACATATTATTCGTGAAATAATTAGCAATTGCTAATGATGGTTTGCAAGTGGTAAAAATTATTTTCCTGCTACTAGTTGTGACATTGGGAGGACAAAATTACCAATTTATAGATGTGAAAGCATGTAATCAGACACTGAATATCTGCATTGAAACCTCTGACCATGATATAGCCCAGAAGCATTTTGGTGTGTTTTGGGGGCGGTATAGGAAGTTTTGCATCCCATTCCAGAGCAAGACAGGAAATGACTGCTTACCACATCTTACCCTCAATATGTCCTTTTTGGACGCATTTTAAGTTGCCCACATAGACAGATCCCAGCTTCATGCGTGAACAAGCGATGGGAAATGCTTCCCAGTGTCCAGATCCCATTTTAGTGGATATACATGCAGTATTGTTGTTGGCGCTGACTGTTCATTCATGTGAACAAACAATCGAGAAACTTACAGTTTCAAACCTCACCGACCCTGTCTCAACCCATCAAAGTGTTAAGATTTCAAAAACGTAACAATGATGTCCATTCCGGAAAATTCTATCGCTGATGTAGCAATCACTACTGGTGACAGAGAGCAGTGGAGTTCCAGCTGAGAACGTTCACTAAACGTGAAATCAACATTCCAAAAATCTACTGATCAAAAGGCTCATCACACACAAGAGTTCCAGAGGACCTGGACTCCTGGGCTTGTATTCACAAAGCATCTTATCTTACCGCTAGGAGTACTCCTAAGTCACGATAAAATATTTTATGTAGGAGTAAAACCTTAAAAGTTATTTACAAAGCTGCTGAGAGCAACTTTTAGTTAAGAAAACTGGTAACTCCTAAACTAGGAGTAGCTCTGAGATAGGTGGGAGTAAATCTCCGTTGCTATCGATGACATCAATTCTCATGCACGAGCCTTGGGACAATGAGCACGGTGATTGGCTGTTTGGTGACAGGGCGGCCCATTGAAAACAATATCCCACATACAACCCATGGAGAAAAAAATGAGGAAATAGTCCGAGCGGCTGGTCTGTCCCGTGAAATAATAACATGCTGAGCACTCCTGAAAATGCACTATGCGCACTAACCACATATCATGCACTAGGCAAATAAACATAAGCTACATAGGAAAGACACAGTTTTAAAAACGCCAGTAGCATAAAACAAGGCAATAATGAAACGCGTCATTTTCCCCAATAACTGGCAACTTATTACCCAATGGAAATATGCTGCAATCATTTAAATTTCGGGCCGTTCAAGTTAGTTTGCCCTAAACTGTCAGTCCACTTTGTTCAGCAACGTTGCAGATATCGTCATCCTCCTCGACATTATCATCATCATCACCGCTGTCGGCAGAACCATCATCATCCGGTTGAGGTATGTTTCTTTGTTGGCATAAATTGTGAAGGATGGCATATGTTGTAATTACTTTGCTGGCTCTCTCTGGGCTGAGACGCACGCAGCACATGAAACCGGTGCTTCAGCTGCCCAATACCACGCTCCACCACACTGCATGTCGTCTTGTGTGCTCTAACATGCACCATGAAAAAGACAACAGCAGACTCAATATACCGAGCAACAAAAGAAACACAAGTTTGCTAGTTAGTTAATGTACTCTTATGGTTACTCAGTCAAAGTGGCCGCAAAACAAAGAAAAGTTTGGTGAAATGAGTGTAAATGTTCACACGCTAGTAATAAATTTGAGTTTCTATAATAATTGCGCGTCTACTTATTTTCCGGTCTGTCTTTAATTAACTTGCGTTTCTTTTGTTGTTCAGTATATTTGTAATTTACAGTATTATGCCATCTTCACATGTAATAGGCTATGCCAATGTAGGGTATAGCAACAATGACCTACCTGCTATAATTTTGTTGTGGCCCCGGTTGTGGATTCAGGAAAGGGGTCAAGAGCCAACGTTTGCAGGGGTAACCACTGTCCCCTAGCAAGTGGCATCCCGCAGGCACATAAAGCCTGTCAAATAATTGGCATAAGCCGCTTTCCATTGAAATGCGAGAGTCGTGCGTGGATCCTGGCCATTTCGAAACAATGTCTAAAATATTGTATTCGGCATCAAATACTATCTGGGTGTTGATGGAATGAACTTTTTTCTGTTTACAAATGCCTCTTCATCTTGGGTCGGAGAAATAATTCAAATATGGGTCCCATCAATAGCATCAATGATACCGGGCATACCTGAGATGAGCATAAATTCAAGTTTGATTCTGTGTTGCTAGCGAATGTCCATTGGAAACCGGATAAACTGTCGGATGATATGGGGTTCACAGAGTGCATTGTTTGTTGAATTGAGCGACTGACAGATGATTGTGAAATCCCTAAATTGTCCACGTTGCAAAGTTTCAGTTTTCCGGTGGCCAAGTGATGAAGTGTTGTCAAACATTTTATTCCGGGGCTTATTAAGTTGTTTCTCATGGTTGGAGACGAAATTCTCTCCCTCACCAAGTCAACAACAAATAAAATCCCTTCACGGTCGATCCGATATCTTTTCAACTAGGCTACTGTGTATCATTCAGAATTTCCAAGTCATTCCGTCTTTCAACAGCAGCAGTCATTTTCCGATTCTTTGTGAATAGGTTTTAGCGAGTTAGGAGTCCTCTTGGCTACTTTTAAGCTCTCCCAGACTTTGGAGCTACTTTTAGGCCTAAAATGCTTTGTGAATAACACTTAGTAAAAATAATTAGGAGTCCTAAATTTACGACTGACACGCCCATATTTCTTTGGAGTTTCTCCTAAATCCGGCAGTTAGGACCTACTTTTAGTGCTAAGATGCTTTGTGAATACGGGCCCTGGTTTCCAGATCAAACACCTGAATTCCGAAATTACTGTGAGACATTTGCACATCGCCAGTCTTTGAGGGAGAAAGCCTCGAATAATCTGAACCGGGGAAAACTGAGGTCACATTCCAGATTTTCACAGCTTTGTCGCTCTTAAATGCAACACAGGTAAAGCGAGCATCTGCTCTCGGCAGTCAAACAGCACAAGAGGACGAGATTCCATAAAAAAGTTTGACAGAGCTTTACGAATAGTTTGACAGTAAACACTGTCCAAAGTTAATGAAAGCTTAACAGTCAGAAGAGTGATGAGAATCAGTACCTCCAATCAATGTGAGGACCTTGTTACTTTCTTTAACTCTTTTGACATTGAATTTTGTTTCAAAAATATATCTCGTTACTTCGGTCACTGCCTAAAATTTTAACCATTTTTGCATCAGCACAAAACCTTTTCAGAGATAAATGCCGCAAGAGTCTGAAAACTGAAAATCATAATTACATTATTTGGGCACTTCATTGTGCATTTATATTAAGACACAAAAAGCAGATTTGATGACACTCAGGACTGATAGCAGGATATCCTGTGTTCGGTGTTTAGGGCCTCTCAGGTCATCAAAAGGGCCACTTTATCTTACTATCTGTCTGAAATGACCTTCTGTCTACAACAGCTTCAGTTAACCCTTTCCTTCCGGAGGCCAACTTCAGAGGGTCCATAAAATAAAACTTTCCTTTTCTTTTGATGGACAGGACATAGTAACCACAGTTACAGGCAGGGTGGGCAAGTGACCTATATTCTAAAGGCCCTATTATCCATCACCTCAAACATAATGTGCTTATAACTACCAAAAACTTAACCCACAAGTGTTCTGCTCACTTGTTTGCAATAAGGAGGATTTGAGAATATGATTCAAGAGGGAAAATGGTTAATAAAAATAATCCTTTGCACAATGATTTTTAACAATGATTTGATAATTTGACAAAACTTGATTCAGAAAAATGGCCGTCGCAGACAGAATTTCAGCGTGTTTGGTCATGCAATGCGTTGGCGGAGATATTAGCCGACTCATATCTAAGTGATCTGGCTCTCTGTGTAACATTATGATGCACATTTCCTGACATTTCACTGCACTACTGTCAGTTACAGTTCCTTTGGGTGAGCAGTTCTGCAATGCACCTTTCTTTGACTGTCAATTAATGAAGCCACATATAAGAAAAAGTGAAAGACCATCTAAACTTGCCATGTTTGGATGCAGTTCAATGAATTTCAAAGACACACTGCACAGTTATGTCACACAGCCCACAATCTCAGATTTAATGTGCAACTCAGCAAGCACTGTAACGTCCAGCACACCTTCATTTTTTAAGCGTACAAAGAAAGGGTCAAATGACAGCAGTTAGATTTCTCGGAGGACCAGGATTTTCAGAAAGCGAAGCCGAATGAGGGAATGACAGAGGACAAAGACAATGGTCTGACTGCACAGCTCGCAGACATCGAAACAGAGAAGAAAGCAAACGCAGCTCAGGGCTGTGGTCTGCTGTGAAGACGATACAGGTGCAGCGCTGGTTTATCAGGATGTGGCATCAGGCCTGTAATGCACTTTTCAAGAAACAGGGCCACCTTGCAAGGAAGAGAAAGCGTCTATCACAGTCAGGAGCTCCCCGATTAGGCTGAGCACGCTTGGAGGTGTGATACTAGCATGTAGCACACCGGCAGTGTAAAACAAAAGGGGTAACAGATGTTGTTCTGATATTGGACGTCCTCAGGAACCCATTTCGAAGATCTTTGTGATGCTTTCCTGAGAGGAGTGCTGGCAGTATCAGCAGGTAATTTCACAGCAGTTAGCACAACAATCGCCACGCTAACAGCAATGAGCAACACAGATAGCATAATCAACTCTTTGTGAAATTGCGATAAATTATTTAAACACGTAATATAACTACTGCTGACATGGCATAAACAGAGCCCAAAGACCATTACAGCAATTTAGAAAATGTGGAACATCTCTGCAGAAATATGTGAAAAAAATCTAAAGTTCTGTCTGTACTCGAATGGCCAAACCTGACAGAAGAGAAAAATGTTCCGACCATCCTCTGAGGCAACTACAAAAAAAGATGAGAATTTTAGTCCACTGACATACCCTCAGAGCGCAGTCAATAGGGTGTTTTTATTTTTTCTCAGTATGTTGAAGTACATGAAAAATTCGTGGCACTGTCGAGGAACAGGATGAACTGACGGCCCAATAGCACTGGGCTAGGCTTCCAATAACATGCACATAAGCACCATTCAACAAACACAAAGCTGGAACCAAGGATGCACATTGCGATCATACCTAACCTAGAGCATCTTCTGCTTTAGAGTGAATCACCTCTTATTCTAGCAGAGGTTAGATCATTGAGCCCACAGTAGGGTTGTTGTGGGCCTGTCGTAGCCTGTTACAGCTCGCATCACATGCATTGAGTCAAAGCAAAAACCGAGTCTTGTGCACAAGCTTTGTTCGATGATTGCTGGAATGATATGGACCATGCAGTCAACCATCAACACTTTCGGCTACTACTTACAAGCAGACTGTTTGGTGGGCATTACCGGGCTTTGAATGCCTGAACAGAACACAAACTGATATCAAGGATAAGTTTTCCACCCTGTCAACAGAGGCAATCGTGTGTGCAGTGATTCGTGTTCTGTGTGTGTATCTGTGCATGTGCCTGCGCGTGTGTGTGCATGAGCACGTGTGCATTTGTGGTCTTACCGGCCCACAAAATGTATATACAGGCATTTTCTTTAGTGTTTTATCCATTAACCTTGATTGTTTTTGAGTCTCGGGTCGACTTCTGGAGGGTTGTAAAATAATACGCATTAAATTCTCCTGAGCATAATCTCGGCGGTGAAGCCCTAAACACAAATGAAGAAAAGCTCATTAGACGGGGCCACTGGAAGCACAAGGCCGCGACTAATTTAGCCATGCTCATTTCTTTAGAGGCAGTGAAATCCGCGCTGAGAGAAATCGTGCAGGAGGGAGTTCTGCAGCAAGGCACAAGGTCAAAGTTCAGCTGCCTAAAGCAGGAGAAAACCGTCCTAACAGAACAACGAAACAAGAACTCAGTGCTGTGACTACATATAAACAATAAGATCCTCAAGGAAGGTCATAAATCTTATGAGTGCATGATGCATTTAAAGACCTAAATACGACAATGAAAGCAGTTTCAATCACCTGCAAGTTTCCCCTAATGAAGAGGGAATTTTTTTTGGGGGGGTACCCTACCCTAGGGTGCCTGGTTGGGACCTGAAAGGTTTGTGGCCCCGTAGTGGACAGAACAAGAGGAGTGCAGCTGTTGGGCCCTTAACCCCAAAACAGCTCCTGAGGGGAGGGGGGAGGAACTGGCCCTTGCATTGTCTAATCAACTGTGAGGTGATTTTGAAAAAAAAGCATCAGATAAACAAATAACTGTAACTGTTATGAGTATTCAGAGAATGACTTTTTTTATACTGTCACATTGGTTACACTTCACTTGAACTCGTCAACATAGCTGACATAACCCTGCTGCAGTACACTTGACATGGCAGGTGTCACAAGACGGCATAACACATGATTTCAGTTTGTGTCAGATAACAAAAAACAGTCTTTGCTTTTATTAGTAAATGTTAAGACAGAGGTTGCAGCCATAGCATACTAAAAAAAGGGGGAGATTTACGATTTGAAATAGTGGTGTCTGGTTTTGTTATGTGGGTATGAAAGTGTTACGTCAGCTTTACATTGAAGGATTCCAGAACGGCATTACCTTTTTTTTTCCCTATTAGTAATTACTACAATCTAAAGAATAGAATAATTATTTCCCAGTGTGGAATCTACGCAGAGCCATGGTTAATAAGATTGATACACAGAGGGATTCATCTCCTGGGAAGCTAGAATATCGAGACTCTTTTTAAAATGCCAGCGGGAGAAGCCATGCAAAACGGAAAAGGCTGCCAGCTATTAAAAAAATAAAGAACAAAAAAACCTCAGTCACTCCTGGCCATCGTCTCAGAGACTGCTCACGGGGACATACAGTATGACGGGAGAAATAAGTAATTACTCCATAAATTAGACCGCCAAAATCAAAGGCCTCAGCGGCAGTTTAAGTACATTAAGCATATATTAGAGCTCTGTCCCTTTGGACGCATTTACTGCAAACATACAAAGTAAATCCAAGACTGAAAATACAAGTGCAAGACAGTGATTCAAATTGAAACATTTCCTCTGCAATATCGCCTAATTTGTAAGCTGCTCTCAAACCCCAGAGGTGGCATTTTTGATGGAAGGTTGAAATGCAAACTATTAGACAGAGTATTATGTAATTACATATCTTAAAATACATAGTTGTGTATAGAACAAGGTGGTGCAACACATTCTGCAATGAGTTTTTTAAACTTCTATACATTGGAATTAAAGTAAGACTGAGAGCAGAGAGAACTGAGTATCACTGTGGAGCTACACTGTGACTCAGATGAGAGATTTTAATAAGTAACAGCTGTGACACAATCGCACTGTACTGCCATCCAATCAGGAGCTAACACACATTGTGACAGTGAAGCAATGTGTAAATATCTCCAGATCATCACTTACCTTTTCTCAAAGCCACTGGACCAAAACTGTGGAGAGGCATTCATATGGACTGCAGTAAGTTCACTATATTGACATATAGTAACATGGCATTTTTAAATGTCCAAAACCACTTCTTGCACCAACCCCTTTATGGATGTTTAGGGAATGAGTATCCACAGTAAAAAAAAAAAAATTAAGATGTTTCATTGGAGACAAACAAACAATCTCTTCAATGTTTGATCCCCCCACCCCACCCACCCCACCCCCACTCCTGAAACTCCTTGCCATTGGCCAGCTCCTGTGAGGTACATGTTCTGATTGGCCACTTGATTCATCACTGTCTGCAAAATTTGTTTTTTATTAGTCCACAATAAGCCACCCTGAAACATTTAAGTTGCAGTACCAGTGGAAAAAGTTGGATACACTTAAGTTTCCCTTTCGTATTCAGCCAATTTTGAGTGGTCTTATTTTTGAAAATAAATTCAATGAGCACAAGGTAAGAAGTGAATATTCAAGATTTAAAAAAAAAAAAAGGTTTGTTTCACAAGTTCCCATCCAAAATTTTGGGATTCATATTAAAAGCCAGAAAAACAATACCTTTCCATTTTACAACAGATTAATTAAAATCAATCTAGTTCAGGACTTTCTGCACAAACAGGACGGGGAGAGGTGAACTGCAAGCGCAGTGCACCTGTGGGAGCTTCTACAGCCGAGCTGGAGTGAACTCTCGGGAACCTTCGGCCAGCGTTTGTGGGGAAAAATAAAAGGGCGGTGAAAATTACTATTTCAATTACAAGTTATTTTATAGTAAGATTTAGATCTCTTTTTTTGTAAAATAAAGCTGCTAATTTCTTTTTGAACTTTTGTTTGCTTCAAAAATGTGAGTATCCAAACGTTTGATTTGGTATTGTAACTGTATTTGTTTTACAGGTTTATTTCCTGAGATAAAATTGAAAGAGTAGTACATCAGGCTATTATTTTGCTCCACTTCAAAACAATGTAATAGATTGTAATTTTTGTTGGGTTCATTTTTTCAGCCAGCAGTAGCTCTCATAATTTATTATATTGTGCTCTTTCACAATGAAGCCTTCCATTTATTATGCCTCACTGAGCATCCATATTACTTCACCATCCAAGGTATCCGAAGTGGCTAATGTTTTGGAAATGGTTTAAAGTAATGTTGTGAAAAAAAAAAACACTTTAATACATGTTTGTACTTTTTAAAATAAATTGACAGCACAACTCCAGTGATATTGTGATGTGCCTCCATAAATAAAAAGAAAAGCTGATACTATTTTCTCAGTGTCATATCAAGTAAACACACAAGCCGTTACGGAAGTATCCGGAAATAAAAAACAGATTAAACAACAGTTTAGTGAGAAAAGCCCCGTAAAGACTCATCTCATTTTCACCCAGCCATGAGGCTGAGGGCAGGGTGCCATTTTAATTAGATTAATGCATTAGTCATCCACAGCAGAGCCAGCCATCCAGACAAAACCACGGAGTCACAGGGTGAAAGGTTTCCCTGCCCAGCCTTCTCAAAGCTTCCTCATTTGTCTTAGGACCATCAGGTAACAAAATGGACCATTTTCATCCAGAGGACAATGATGCAAAATAGTTGCAATTACTTGCAAAATCAAAACCAAAAGTCAAAACAACAATCACCGGTGGAAACTTTGGGAATATCCCGCATCGCAGTCGGATGTGAATACTTGCAAATGCATGAGAGAAATAGCAGCTATCAATGGCATACAGAGGGTAAAGATCATGCACAGTCATAGACCTTTATTTGCCTACGTGTGCCAAAATGCAAAATTAACAATTGTATGATAATTGGGGAGAACTACTTTCATTCAGCAGTATTATTCCTGATCCACGGATAAAATTACGCACACAAAACTGGGATTAAATAATTGAAAAAAATAAAATTCTCGAGTAGATTATGCTTTAAAAAAGTATGGCCGTGCGTGTATCGTTTTGGCTGTTTGTATGTAGTGTTGGCTTGGTGTGTATAATGTAGGTCGTGCGTGTATAGTGTAGGCAGTTGATCCACAAGGATCAAACACATATCCTAACGTACGGCCATGCTAATACAGTACGAATGAGGCTAACGTATGGCCATGCTGATGCAGTACAAATGAGGCTAACGTATGGCCATGCTAATGCAGTACGAATGAGGCTAACGTATGGCCATGCTAATGCAGTACGAATGAGGCTAACGTATGGCCATGCTAATACAGTACAAATGAGGCTAACGTATGGCCATACTAATACAGTACAAATGAGGCTAATGATGGCCATGCTAACGTACGAATAGGCTAATGTGCCATGCTAATACAGTACAAATGAGGCTAACGTATGGCCATGCTAATACAGTACAAATGAGGCTAACGTATGGCCATGCTAATACAGTACGAATGAGGCTAACATATGGCCATGCAAATACAGTACGAATGAGGCTAACGTATGGCCATGCTAATGCAGTACAAATGAGGCTAACGTATGGCCATGCTAATACAGTACAAATGAGGCTAATGTATGGCCATGCTAATACAGTACAAATGAGGCTAACGTATGGCCATGCTAATACAGTACGAATGAGGGTACGAAAAGGAGACAGAAAGAAAGTACTCAGAATGTTTCCTGTGGCTATAAACAAAAGTGTGTGCATGACTGTGTGCATGCATGCATGTGTGCTCGCATTAGTATGAGTGCGCGAGCATGTATGCGCCAGTATGTGTCTTCATGTGTATGCGAGCGCATGTGTGTGTGTGTGTGTGTGTGTTTTTAACCATATCCTCAAGGCACACATGTGAAACATATACAAAGTATTCTAAATGAAAGATTTGATGACCTTTCTGGATTTACCCCTTGAGAATATTGATGAATCTCTCTTAAAAATAACCCGCCTCTCGGGGTTATTAAATGATGCACAGTTTTAGGGGAAACTGTTAATTATGCGCTCATTACACCATGCAGTGCTTTCTTTGCTGGCTCCCATTTAAGCAAAACAAAGATTCCACATCTACGTAGAAAAGAGCACTACAATGCTCACGAAAACAAAACAAAACACATTTTTAGTGTTTTCTGGTGAATGGCAGCCATTTCCTGTGGAACAAAGTTAAACCAATCCTAGTGTGACACAGACACAGGCCAAGAAACTCGACATGACTGAGATCTTCATCAGGCACTTCCTGCTATTTATCTCAACCCACAATCAGGTAATATTCCGTTCACTGTTCTTCATTCCAAATCTTCAACCACAAATGTCCTCTGAAATTTGAACTCATCGACCCTTTTTTGTCTCAGTTCGGTGTGTGAAACGGAGAGATTTGGGCACATATAGATAGTTTATTCATTTATGAATAACTTATGATGACCATTTGAATGAAACAAGCGCTGATTTCCTTTTTGTTTACCGTAAAGAACTGAGCTAATATGGACTACATGCACAGCAAAGTGATGACAACTTAACCTTGAGTCCTTTAAAGAGAGTATGTACTCTATCCAACCTTACTTCCCATGAAACACGAGGTCTGTGTTAATCTGTCCGACTTCCTCCACTATCTTCAACTGCTAAGCTCAAGACATCTAATATTACGGTAATTATGAACGTAATCATTCTAATATTCCCAATGGGTGACTGACTTAATATTCATTAAGTTTCCATATTTAATACATTGTGTTAAATCCCACGCTAAACCCAAATGAAGATGATTTAAATGAACTCATTTACGAAACATTTAATTACTGGCATAGGATAATTAAATGTTTCTCCAAAGGTTCACGCTAAGTGTTGTATCTTTTGTAATAAAACGAAGGAGTATAAAAGGCCATTACAAGGATGAACATAAAGCCTGCTGACGTTCTTTTCAATGAGATGCTTTTATGGAGGGAATAAAAAAGACTGTATAGAAAGATAATAAGCTTCCACTCCACAGAAACAGAGCCACCCAATCCAGCAGCTAACAGACTGCTCATTTTGCTCTGAATACTGTCTTTTCACCATCTGTTTTGAATGCAATCCAACTTCATTTTTAAGGGTATTCATAAAATTCATAATTCTGTACCTTTCTGACATTCATTATCAGATTTCAGAATTACTGAAGCCAAACCATTCATTCCAAAAATGCCCGTGGAACTGAGGGGGGCTAAACTTGCTTGCGTACGCTACACAGGTAAAATGGCTTGAGAAATGTGTTTCCAAAGAACAGTGAGGGGCATAATTAAATGATGCAACTTATGAAAACCTTAAAGATCAACACACAGGTCACACAATTCTGCAGAAAAAGGTCAGATCAAATGACCAGACCATTATGTGCACAGATTAATTTTCAGATTTTAAAATTGTCATGGTGTCTGCATTTACAATGCGCACCAAAACTGAACTGTGCGTAAAGATGAGTTTATCGACCTCCCTGCATGTTTCATTAGAGTTTATGGAGGACCTCAGAAACCTGGTGACCCAGAAAAACAAGCTCAAGACCATCACCTGACCGCAGGCTCATATCTGGCCCTACAACTCTGCAGCGTTTCCTGGGGACGCACATCACACACGTCCACCAGAACTGTGGGGGCAGGTCCGTCGTTTTGTGCATTCTCACAGACATTGAGTTACTTCTGGCCTGACCCAGGCTAGTTCCAGCTGACTTTGGGCCAGAATCGGCACACTGTAAACCCTGATAGTGTGGTGAACTCAAAATATTTTGTGGAAACTGATTACCTCAAAAAAAAAGAAAAAACTGTGTAGGCCAACTTCATTTCACTGCGTGGATGGAACTTAAAGAAAATAAGGTAAAGTTATTTTTTACGTTTTTAAGTGCTGCGAACACAAATCATTAAGTTGACATACACAATTTTTTTGAGATAATCGATTTCCACAAAACATTTGAGTTCATCACACTTACCACAGTGTGCTGATCCGGCTTGGAGTAAGTGGACATTTCAGCCCTCGCAGGCCTGGTTACAAAACCAGAGCTGCAATTTCATAGGTAGATCAAAATGAATATAGACCAATTTCCAATTTTAGCTCTATGGCTTTCCTCCTGACGGACATGGAAGTGTTGCAGAGCCGCGTTTGTGATGGTGCAGAAATGATAAATCAAATGGTGCAGACAAGGGAGCCTCTACACCCCCAATAACCGAGTGTGAACGCACTTCCTGTTTAACAGCGAGGGACGTGTCAAACAGAGAATGATAAAATCACCACCAGCGAGAGAAATGGTCTTGGCACCTTCGGTCTGAAGGGTATGAGGTAGATCCGTGTCACGGAAGGCACACGCCAGCCTGTCTGTCACCTCCTGTACTTCCTGTGACCACTCAATAAGCACCAGAGCACTTCAGTCAGCATTACCTACTGAGGGGGTACGAAACGGGAATGTGGCGATCAAAACTGCGTCGGTCAGGAAAACCGAGGGCACTGAGCTACCCTGAAAGATACAGGCAGACAGGCTGAGCCTTAGTATTAAGCTCACACTTGGTTTGGTTTGCCCATAAAAGGTGAGATGAATGATACAATAACGCATGGGTATTGAAGAACTATTGTTTGATGATCAAAAAACCCTCACAAATACAAGCTCAACCAGGATGTGCAGTCCCCAAAAAAATCTGAGTAAAAGCCCCTCAATGAGCACTCTGTTGAGAAGTTGTTTTGCGACCAAGTCAGCCAGGGTCATTTCAGAACTACTGTTTGAGATGATCACACAATCCTCGCATCGTAGACTTGAAATCAGATGTGGGATAAAAATTCAGAGAAAGCAAACAAGGCTGAACAGGATGTGTCCGTGTCCAGGCCGATAGCCGAAGCAGTTTTAAGGGTTAAATTGCAGCTTTCTTGGAAGCGTGCAGTCGCTCCTGAAGCGCAGTGCGAGAAACGTCCCTCACAGAGCACAATAGCCGCTGAAAACTCTTAATTAGAGCATGTGGAGGCAGATACGCAGCGGTTGGTTTGTAGCCTTTGTCAGTGATAAGAAAAGCAGGCTGAAATGATTGGTATCAGCAGCACCTCGCATCATGAGCCGCAGCGATGTGACAAATGGCTAACCGTCAGAAACGAGTCATAAACCCAGTTACCTGGTCAGCTACAAAAACACCATTGAAACAAACAAAAAAAAAATCTACCTTTTCCACTTCATAAAGTCTCCTCATTTACAGCTGGCCTGTTCTACAGAATATGCGCTTTGCTAGATTATGTTTTTCGAAATTTTCAGTTTTCCTTTGATCTTAAGTTGTTAAGTTTAGGAACTAAAAAAAAAAAAAAAACTTTAAAAACACAAACTACTTACCACAACTTGAACATTTTCAAGTATGCCCCAGTGTGGCATTGCACAGATGACACATTTGAGCACATGCCAGTAAGTGAACATCTCAAAATAAGTATTTCTTGGAGTAAATGCAAGCACACCTTGGAAAACTATTCAGGCTGCAAAGACAGCCGACGTTTACTAAACAAACTTTGTTCAAACTGGGCCGCAAGCATGCAGTCTTGAGTAAGACTACGAATGCTCAGTACACTACATAGTACTGTTTTAAAAAAAAAAAGCTTGGCAGCTCAGCAGCAATCTAGGAACCCAGTTACACACAACAAGCGTGCTAATTTAAGAATCAAGAACATTTTCACTGCTGACTGTACCCTAACCATATATCATTTGCAACTTATGGGCGCAATATTAATAGTAATAGTTGAACATTTAAATGAACATCCCCCATGAACACCAACTGTATCCTCCGGTCCACTACATACACCCGATAGATAATGAGGATTTTAAAAATAAACGCCACGGCCATTACTCAAAGTAAAAGAGTATTTATTTAGTGTCTACATGCTGGTACCCCTCCTTGGGTCACTGTCGGCAATAATAATTCAGCTAGCTAATAAATCAAAACTTCAATATAGGCTACAGAGTGGCTATATTCAGGTGAAAATAACTGAAAAACATAAACCGTCATATTCTAATATTCATGCTGTATCTCCTTAGAATATTTTCAATCCTCTTTTTCTCACAGGGTATAAACACGATAAGGGCATAAGTTCTGTTTATGTATTGCCATACAGAGGGGTAGTAATCTTGCCCAAATGAAAGTATATCAGTTTGAAAGCCATACAGTTTCCATAAATCAGAGGATTCCGGCTTCTTTCGGCTTCAAGCTTCTGCAGAGGGAAGAAAAACTCATGATTATAGCAGTGTTGTTTCACAGCCTTCTCTTTATGTCCGGCAGTCCAAAAAATCTACAGCTGGAACAAGCGCGGAGATGATCACATAAGCTACACTAAAAAAGAAGAAGTGAACTACAGACAGTTCTGTCCATCGAGATAGATTTTGTTCAAAGATATTGCCAGCAGAACTCAGAGAGCATAAATATTATTTTGTAGTGCACAAGCTCTGTAGATGAGGGATTTTAAAACAATTTCAGTTGTGATGAAACGGTCTCAGAGCATACACCAGTGTCAGAGTGGTTTATGCTGTGTAAGGATTAGTGAGCTGGGTAATCTAAAATGTATTTCAGTCAAGAAACAAACAACTAACACGCTGCTCAACTCCACAGAAAAAGTAGATATTGGTCGGCGGGTGTAGCAAACCACGAGATGTATCCCCCGTTAACCCCTCTAACTCTAACTTTTCACTGAAGTTTTCCCTTAAGCAGGTTGAAAGTCAAAAAAAGTTTTTTTTCTTTTTCAAATTTTAGGACATTGTCACATTCATATTCTGTATCTGTTGGTTGCTGCGCTTCACTGAAACTACATCACATTTATATTGACAAAAATATACAAACCCAGGACACCATGTTTTAATGGCAACAGCATTGCATCAAATGTAAAATATCTAGATCTTGTACATTATTTTACACACATTTCCCTGTAATTCAGCAGAACCTATTTGGGATCATTGGAAACCTTAGGATCTCCACTAGAATTTAAAATAGGCCTGAAGTTCCACTGGTCTGAATACAGTGGCTGAATTTGATGGACCCATACATGGGTCAGGAGGTTTGAGGAGGTTAACTGTGCTGGCGTAGCATGTTCGATACAGATGATCGGCACATGCTCTGATAAGAAACGCCCTAACCACAGCCTGGGGTACATCTCCCAAAAGCTTAGTTGCTAACAATGGTAGCAACTTGAACACTTCTCCCAAGATAGCACTGGTTCATACAATGTTTTTGGCAAACCTACCCCTGTTTGTGACTGGGCAGCTCACACATGGGAGGCAGGCAGAGTGTGTGTGTGATGAAAAACTCTGGTTTCCCTCATAAACCCGAAGAGACACCCCCATCCATCCAATCCCCACCCCAACTACTGCAGTTTCTCAGGAGGCCTCATTGAATGATTGCTTCTTGTTTGGTGCCAGTTAAAAGATTGCCCTATGCCCCCCCCCCACAACCCAGAGCTCGGCTAAAGTTTAACCCCTACAACTGATTTGACTACGGAGTAATAAGGAGTAAACAATGAACCAGCTAATCATTTCAGCTGCTGCTGCTACAGTAGACGAGTTCGGTTTAAGGCCAGAAGTCCACGCGCGCATGCACAATAAAGCTGATGTGGGGCAAAATGAACTATGGTGGCCACTTGTTCCGTGGTGGGGTGCACAAACTGGTATCGTAAAGACGGGGGCATAAGGTTTTTTGTATTCCCATGGCAAGAGACAACGACAGGCATGGATTCGAGCTATAAATCGGAAGAACTTCGTCCCGAATGATCACACTAGAGTCTGCAGTACTCATTTTGTCAGCGGCTGGCCCGACTTTGCTCTGTCTGTTTCCCTACAAACGAAAGGATCTCACCCCGACACAAGCTAACAGGAAAGAGCGATCTGATCGGAGAAATACCAGGTACTGGTTGATATTAAATTATTTAAGTTGGCCCACTAATTGACTAATAATTATTTCATCTGTTGTTGTTTCAAGTTGTTATTGTTGTTGCAGTGTCCAGTTTTTGTATCCACATTTTGAAAAGGGACTGGCTTTGTTCGATCCTATATGCTATATACGATGTTAAGTAGATGTTTAACTCTACGCAAACAAATATCAAGCTAAAGGGGAATGTTAGTCCCATACGGCGTTTACAGTCTAGGTCAGCTCTGAGGGGCTTACATTAGAGAACTTAACCCCTCAGAGCTGTGTAGGTGTGGTTATCATTTCGCTGCTTGCAATAATCATTTGGTTTCCTTGTGATTTCGATTTCATAATTACTTGCTATATATAGCCAACCAAGTTGAATTTGTTTGCCTGTTAGTTTTGCGGATGTGAAATAATGTCATTTACACCACTATGATTGGGTGCCACGCCATAAGTCAGCTAATGGCTAGTGTTCTTGCGATGAATTCGCATTGCTCAAAACAACCTGCAAGCACACATGATCCTAAACTCCTCTCAACATGGATAAGTGCGCAGGAACACAAGTAAAATACACGGCCATATCATTACTGTTTGACTGAACGCTACACATTTGATTTCGGATTTTCATCTGTGCTTAAAAAAAACAACGTCAAGGACTTGCCTTGACAGTAGCTCGCCGATATAGTCTCTCAAGTCTCCGTTGTGCTGAGGAAGTCAATGCTTTCAGTTTGTAGGAGAAAACTAATGGAGCTTAGTCTAGCTGTATTGTAAGGGGAAAGAAATTCATATCCAACCTCCACTTTTTTCTGGCTTTTTATTTGCCTGAACGATGTTAAAAGGGGGGCGCCAATATATTTTATGGAGTTTTTATCAGTGAGAAGGGAGTTTTGGAATTTAACATTAATATTTAATATCACAAATGCATATGCTGCGCCTGCCCTAGCAACCTGGTGTGTCATCAGTGACATGGCAGCCATCGTTAACAATATGCTACTGACACGAATAGCAGCACTTGATACTAAACTCTAAATTTCCTTAACTGGACGTACGCTTGACGTGTTTACATATCCTAATGTTTCTCTGGGTACCCAAACATCAATCGATATTGGCGTAGGTTGAATACAGAATTCTTAATCTCACCATCTGGACACAAAATGTACGCTGCACACCCTAGAATGATCCTGAACAAAAATTATTCCTGTTTATAGTCCGAATCCACGCTGTAAGCTGTAAGCTGTAAGCGAAAGAACGTATACTTCCCCACCTTTTCAATGCAATTTGTGCATCTTCTGCCCCACATAGTCTGCAAAGACCATGCGCACTCTAAATCTCACTTTTTCACGTCCTTAAACCGAAAGGGTCCACTATCAAATGCAATAAAGAGCAGTTATTAGCAGGAGGTGTCATGGAATATTCCACTTAATGGTTGACATGACAATCACGCAATTAGAGAATACATCTGAAATATCTCAGATCTGCTCTAACACAGAGTAAGAGCTTGTGAAGTGCTGCTGTTGGTGTTTTGTAAGACCCGACCGGAAATGTGCCTGGTTCTGTCCTCACACACTGGATCAACTTTAATTGTGTTAGTCAACTACAAAGCCACTGACGGGAAATGCTTTCCTGTGTGTTCCTATGTGAAGTTCTTCATCTTTCTACTCGTCAAATATTTTTAGAATATTTTCGATCCTCCCTGCCACAGGGAATAAACATCACAGTTAAGATGATCGCCCAAGAAAGTCTGGAAACAAATCTTCTGTCCACCTATGATCGGTTGAATCCAATGTAGCCAATAGCATTTTGGTTATGTTTGTGACGCAACAATAAGCAAAATGAAATAACGGAGAGTTTCCAGTCTGAAATATCCTCACTAACACCAGAAAACATGAAGCCCTGAAACATTTTTCACCGCCACATTTCCTGATGTATTGTGATTAATGGTTATCCCTCTTACCCTGACAGCAATACACAGTTCCGATTTCCAGCAGTCCTATACACTAGTCTGAGCATGCAGTAAAAGCTAACCTCAGCCAATCAGTGAAGGCTCCAGAGCACCATAGTCTGTGTGCCAAAACAATGAGGTCCGATTGTTCCAGCACGGACCTAAAATGAATCAACATTCTGCCCTGAAATGACCAGCCAGCTTCCAATGAAACACTGACTCTCACAAACAAAGAGAATAACTGTTCATTCACAAAAGGCCCTCTCAAAATGACTAGTATTTCTCAGTTCCCCTATAGCCATTTCTCAGAGAATTTATGAAAACTTATTGAATCAATGGTATAAACCCACGCCCAGTTCACTCTCAATAAAGCAACCATGAAATTCGCGATGCAGACGCCAACAAGAGTGTCTTAGTCACGGCGCTGTTCTCCTCAACAAAATAATGGATACGAGCTCAGTGCCCACAGCATGGATTCACAGCATTTCTTAAGCTGTCCCGACGAACCATCCTTCCCTCCGTTTAATGTGACAGTTTGCAAAAATTGAAGATCCAAATTGGCGTAGCTCTGTGAAAAACCGGCTAACGGGCAATCGCACCCTTGTGAAAACGACCACATTTTTCTAAAGGCGCTAACGGTGGAACTTTGCTAGCCGCGTGATGCAGATCGGCGAGCCAGCGGTCCTGCAGCACAGCTCGCCAGCAGAGGAGGATACGGACGGGACGACGTGTAAAACTCCCCGTCCCCTGGCCAAAGAAAAGCATCTGCCATTCTTTACTGAAACACTGGGAAACAAGGCCTCTGTCTCTATTACTGTAAAATATGTGTTCCCCAGATAATCCCCCGACATATTCCATTAATTTATCCAGGAGAAGCAGGGATATTTATTTTCACCTCCGCAAAGGAAGCAAAAAAAAGGATATTGTGGGGTTCCCTGTCAGAATGACTGGTGGCATTTCAAGCACGAGGGTATATTCACACTACATAATTATGTGTTAATGGCCTACACAGCCATTTTGAATTAGTTATGGGGTTGCTTGCGTAATTCAGCAAAGGCTGCAATATCATTCATATTTAGATTTTTTACATGAAAAAACAACTTTAGTTATAGATAGAAAAGACGCTATTGTATAATAAAACCAATCTCCCAAGATGATTCTGATATATAGTGTACCCTCTATGGACATAATCACTCCAACTGTTAAATCTCTAAATCAAAAGAACACGGACATAAATCAACATTAACTTTAACTGGAAAGTAAAACTCAACAATCAAGTCTGAATTTTGTTTATACATACTATATGTCCACACATACATACAATTACATATATACACATATGAACCGATGAGCCAAACCATCAGCTAAATAATAATGAATATAGCATTGATTATCTCGTAACAGCAGCGCATGTCAAAGTCAGCAGACAAGTTTCTGATGTGCAACCAGTCAGCAATAGGGAGTACCTAACATCAGTGGTCTAAGACGGGGCAACTCATGAACCGACAACAGGGTTTTGGGAGCCCAAGCCTCATCGATGCATGAGGGCAAAGAAGGCTATTCTGTTTGGTCCGAACCCACCGATGGTCTATGCCACAAGTAGCAGAGAATTTTAATGATATATGACGTGTGTGTCACAACGCACAGCACATCACACCCTGCTGCGTATTTTGCTTTGCAGCTGCAGACCTGTTGGCATGCCCATTCCAACCCAGGTCTACCACTGCAAGTGCCTGCAATGGGCTCATGAGTGTCAAAACTGGACCTTGGAGCACTTGAAGAAGGTCTTCTGGACCAACAATTTCCATTTTCTGTCACATAGTGTGAATCACCTGGGAAAAGAAGGCACGCGAATACACTGTGGGGAGAAAACAAGCTGGTGGAGGGAGTGTGATGCCCCGGGAAATGTTCTGCCGGGCAACCCTGAGTTTGGGAATTTAAGTGAAAGTTAGCTTGACGCAGCCATTTTGGCAGCACGTGGGCGACTTGCACCCTATTAGGCAGGTGTTTTTGAATGTAATGACAGTGGAATGATACACTGAAAAGCTACCCACTGACTTTGCCAAACTTGGATTTACATTAATGGATAAAATTTCATTCATTATCAGAGTTTTTAGGCTATGAAGCAATATGGTGTATACATTGATGGGCTCCACATGTACCTAAGAGTCAAAACAAATATATACAACATACATCAATAATCAATATTGTGCCATTAGACATGTTTATGAATTATTTCTACATTTCTTTATTGGATTATGGGAATGACATACACTAAATGTGTATACCATGTCAGTCTTCATTATTCTTGTAAGGACTGACATTTCATATTTAAGCTGCAAGGTGCACTACCAGCTGAGAACAGATGCAGAAAGCAGTTGGGGTCAGCTGGTAAAGACAGAGGTGATTAGACAGGAAACAAAACACACTCACCTCTCTGCACTTGTTGCTAAGCCTCACAAAAGGACCAAATTTGACTCTTAATCAAACAGCACAAAAGCTATAAATTGATTCCACTTTGAAAGTGACAAACTTGGACAGATATATATGTAATCAAGCAAAAAAAAAACAAAAAAACTGTTGGTTCATTGGAAATAACAAATAAGATGCCATAGATTTTAGAATTTAAATTTAGATGAGTAATTTAGGATTGCAGCAGTGTCTGCCTGTGTGATCATTGCCATCCAGAAAAAGCACACATGAACAGAACAGAAAAACCAATCACTATGAGACATTTTAATTAAATTCACTTAAGAATAAGTAAACTCTGCCAGCCATAGAAGTGACTGTATATTCACAACAGGCCTTGTAAAATCAGCCGTATACAGCACCGTCCATCAAGCACATCTGTCATTGCAGTCCCAGCTCACAACAGACACATTACAGTCCACATGTAGTCTAGTTAAAACAAAGGAGAGTGTGATCTGAGACGCTCCCGCCGTGTGGTTTTAAAGGCGAGTCTCGCGCCCGGCTCGGCCCGAGCAGCTCACACTTCGAGATCATGAAAAGTAATTATGACATAAATTAATCCCCACTCTCCCACAGCACACAGCGCTTGGTGACAGCTTTACGCTGCCTGTTACACGCCGGCCCCAGCCCCTGTCTCTCCGCGGTCGGCTGCTAGAAACATTAGCCGTGCAGAAATCGCCGTCTGTGCTCCAGAACAAGTCATTCCTGGATATACCCGACCCTCAAACAGTAACTACAGGAACAAAAAAACCATCCATTCAATGAAAATACGACAAGAGCCAAAAATGACTTGAATGAACAGAATTGAGATGAGGTAGCAGAGACATAACAGACTATTTTCCAGCATTTGAAATATGATTTTTTTAGTTCCCTGCAACCCCAAGGGTGGGTCGCGAGACCATTGATTTAGGCCGCGTCAGTATGTGTGTTGCGTGCTTGTGTGCAGGCATTCGTCCGAATTTGTTTCCATAGCAGATCTCCGACAGTGTTCACAGTGGCCTTTTGAAATCGCTTGTGTAGTTTGGACTCTAGTTGTGCCTTTTGAATATTTTGTTGACCTCTGATTCTTTTTGGCTGAGGATTTTGCGGTCTCTGACTGGCTTGATTCTTTGCTCATCAAGAGGAATCAATTCAGAGAGCAAGGTAAATGTTGTATATTATAAAAATCAATCGAGTTAATATGATTCCCTCAGCTTTATGTTATTTTCCAATGGAGAGGCCAATTCCTGACTGTTTTCTAAGGTTCTGGATCTGGACTGAGCCCAGCAGCCTTGACAACAAAGTTCCAGGAACCAATGAGGGTGCATGTAGTGTACACAATGGCAGAAGCCCCCAAAAAACTGAGCTAAAGCACCAATGTTTTTGTTTTTTTTCCTGAAAAATAGGCAAAGAAGGATGAGGCCTACTTTTTAAAGCACACCCTGAAGATTAGACCATTTCTAGAAAGCTGAACGAAATGGGGGTTTAAGTTGAACACTTGGGAGGTTTAGATAAAATCTAACACTGTTTCTTGGCTTGTTTTGTGTTTGACAACCATGCAAACTTCCAAGTTAAAGCAGGGACACTTCCCTCGGAGACGGCAAAGTGAAAATCGTCCGCATAAATTTTAATACCGCTTTAAAAAAAAAAAAATGTGCAAAGGATGGGCGAGTCCTCCCAAGTCCAGTGTCCCGCACAGAGGCTCATGATTTTTCATTAAACAGACATGACCATATTATTAGCCCCATTACTCAGCTGTGCCGTTTGACACCTGGTACAAGGCGACAGGGTCCAGCAAATTTCACCCTAATAGAAAACCTTGAAAGGGTAAGGCATTACTGTCATGCAGCAAGCTGACGGTGATTTCTGGGATTTAAAATGAAGTGGCAGGGTTCAGTGATGGCTTTTCTACACAGTATTTATATCATATATTACAGACAGCATAGTCCTGCTGTACAGCGGGAGCTTTTATGTGGACTAAAGATAGCCACTGCCATCCTGTTACAGAACAGGTGATACTGAAAGGGCTCATTAATTCTTTCTGATTTCGCTCATAACTGCCACTTTGATCCTGTACACACTTCGACGCAAAACAGAATATCATTTTGACTGCATGTGCTTTGGGCTAAATTAAATTAGACTGCACTGGACCCAAAAAAAAATACTGGCCAATGACCACCTATCAAGAGTCAACAAAATTTAAACATCTGGTCTTTCATACGTGTGGTGCTGCGTTAGTGAGCAGTTTAATTTAACCCCTTAAACTCTAACTTTTCACTTAAGTTTGCCCTTAAATACTTGTAGGTTCAAAGTCAAAAAAGCATTTTTTTCCACATTGTAGGACAATGTCAAACATATTCTGTATCCGCTGGTTGCAGTGCTTCACTGAAGCTACATCACACTTATATTGAGAGAAATATTCAAACCCAGGATGCCATGTTTTCATGGCAACAGCATTACATCAAATGAAAAATATCTAGATCTTGTACATCAATTCATATTCTTGTACATCATTTGTATTCATCCAATTCAGCACGACATATTTGGGATCGTTGGATACCGTGGGATCTCCTCTAGAATAGCCCTGAAGTTCCACAGGTTTGAATACGGCAGCTGAATTTGATGCGTAGGTTTTATAGGGTTAAATCTCACATTGTGATCTGCATGTACAGTCCTTTAGACACAGCAGGTGAACTGGTGGCCTTAAACTAAAATGAACTGACTAGGTCAACTACGCAGGCTCAGAAATACAGAACTCAATACCCTGACTGAACGGACACCAGTCCACATATTTAAAGACCTGATTGAGGTCTTTAAATATGTTAAAGGGATTAACAAAGTGAATTATGTAGGATTCCTTCAACCAAGTGTTGTTAGTAGAACTCGGGGTCACAAATGGAAGCTGACCAAAGGTAAATTTAGCACGGATATTCGGAAATATTTCTTCACCCAAAGAGTAATTTCGGTGTGGAACAGCTTGCCTGACCATATTGTTGAGGCAGAGACCTTGGGAGTTTTCAAGAGCAGGCTTGACTTAAAGTTAGATACCATTGAGTCATTGAGTATCTGAAGTGATATATTCACGATAGTACAAAGAAACTGGCGAGCCTAGTTGGGCTGAACGGCCTGTTCTCGCCATTCATGTTATGTTATGTTATGTTATGTTATATTATCCTATGGGAACCAGGGCCAATCAGAACAAGCAAAACTACAGGAATAAGCCCGTAATTTCCCAATGAAACAGCCCCTCCGCACAGGGTGTGGAAGAAATGCATTTTTGAGAAAAGGCTGTAGTGTATCAGTGAGCAATTAGTTTATTTATTTATTTTTACTTTTGACTCAGAAATTACAGTATATTTATGGGATCAAATAACCTTTTTGTGCAATTTGAAAGTCTCCTGATGAGATGTAACTGCAGGGAAAACATAATTAGTCCTTCAAAAAAATATTCTGAATCAGTTACTTTAATTAAACTGTCTAGTCTAGTTTCTTTTTCTCTCTTTTTTTTTACTCCTACTGGTTGCCTCTGTAATGACAGGAGCGAGAGTGGATTTTAATCTTGAACCCAGCGACACCTTAATAATTTATTACGCAGTGTGTTATCCTTCTTATCAAGGGATTAAATGAAAATTGGTGCACGGGGGAGCTGGAGAGTAATCAGTATCAGGATTCTCCATTTTCTGAGTATATCAAAGCCACTCCTCATACAAAACATGCAGCAGTTTGTGAAATGAGGAAAGGGACTAACAGGTGGGTTCGCTCACTCATTCTGCCCAAGCAGACGCTGATTAAGCCGTAAGTCCTTTATGAGAGTCAGGAGGCTGCACCCTCAGTTAGGAGGAGGCAAGGAGGAGACAGGTCACCTCAGCCAGCAGGGACATGAGCGTGTCGCCCCTCTGGTGCTGCAAGGGTCGCATCTGTAATTACAACTACGGTATTCTTGAAAAAAACAGGGCCTCACTGTGCCACAGGGACAAAACGCGGTACAACAAGATCAAACACCTGCTCTTCAGTCAGAACAACTGCACTCTGAAACTAATATACAAAACTCTGTAGACCAAATAACAAGAAATACATGTAAACACAAGACCTCCCTACTCTTCAAGTTTATAACTTGCAACTACAGTACTTAATTAGTTCTGTTTCCCAGATCGAAGGATTGTGGTCCACAGATTCACGTTCAGTTGGGTTTTGCTACCAACCTGAAAAGGGGCTGTGATTTTTTTCCTTCAAATAGCACAACAATTTCCTGATTTCTGGTGATACACTGTGTATTACTCGCCATTAAATGAAGCTGATTAAATGACATGATTCCTCTCTTGATATTTTTCAGGAAACAAAAAGAGTGGGTATTTACAGGACGTTTTACCAGGTTCCACATCTCCTACCAGGCCTCAAAAATAAGACATGCTGTAGTCAACTAAATGGCTGGACAAAAACAAGCCACTGCACCTGCACATGAGGATTATACACTTTCTCCCGGGATTTTTTGGCTTACGCCTACGATAATGAATGTGAAAATGTCCAGGCATTCAACTGAATCAACCTCTGACCTTTGAGATGCATAAGTCCGTCAATGGACATCAGGTCTTGCTGATGACTGAGGCTTGACCATGTTGAAATCAATCACAAATAAAATGGAACAGGGCCTACCAGAAAAATAATGTGCAGCTAGTAAGACACAGACCCGCACACAGCTAGTGCAATATGGCACTGCACTCCTGCAGGCACAAAGTTGTTTATGATGAGAGACAGTCAATACAATCTTAGAGGAACATTTATTTTTCAAAAACCAAAAATGCGAACAAATATCAAATCTCATTGACAGTTACAGGGGTAAATTTGTGGAATTCTTCTTCTGTAAATATAAAAACATGCACAACATTGGTAAGGCTCAAAAGACTCTATAAGAATCAATTGGTTTTGAAATACGCCATGGATTATGTTAGTTAATATGTCTATGTTATTATGTATATATCTGTATTTTATGTATATTTACATGGATTATGCAAGTTAATGTGTCTATGTTATTATGTATATATTTCAAATGAATGCAAACAACAACAACGCATCAGCATTGTTCTTGCTGTAATATTATTTCTGGGATAGTTGTGTTTTGTTGAAGGGGTAGGCTTAAATAAGCTTTGGATTCTGCCTACACCCTTTCGGTGAGCTTGAAATCTTTGAATCTTTACTTCGATCTTCTAAGTTGTTTTATTGCAAGTACCGAAACAAATTTCTTTCATTCATTCATTCATTCATTCATTCATGTAAGTCAGCATCTTCTGAGAAGTGCATACATATTATGTTAATGTTTTGAAAGTCCTACATAGTAGAACATTAAGATACAACATGAATGTGTATGTGGGCAAGCTGAAGTGAAGAGGATAAGAATTTTCAATTAGCCAGCAAAAAAAAAAAAAATCCTCAAAAGCATGATGCAAGGTACGAGTTTTAAGAGATAGAAAATGGGTAGAAAAGCAGAGGAAATTCCTGCACAGGAAACCGGTGTGTGTGACTGTGTGAGGAGGGTGTGTGTATGCAGATCTGAATCACCGCAGTGGTAACACAGCCACATGACGACGGTCGGCACTAGAGGGGGAGGGGGGATGGGGAAGTCACGGAGTGACTGATGTGGTGAAGGAGTGAGGAGAAGGGAGGATGTGAATTCATCTCTTTCCCGGGCGGCTCTGTCTCTCAGATGGGGTTGGGGTTCCCCAACCTGGGCGCAGTTTGTCGAACTCTGATAGAAAATCACGCTGCTTCTCAGTACAGCAGAACTCCCCTGCTACTTCGCTTGCTAGAACACACAGGTACGTTATCATTCTCCACCCAAAGATTTTAATTGAAAATACATCTATTCACCACCCTGGTCTGCTGCATACTCTAGCACTCCGCACATTACTGACAGAAAGACACTACTCTGAGTTGAGTGCAGTTCCCACTGTACAGACAGTGCACAGGTAAATCTTTCCGGTGGACAGTTTATTGGTCGGACAGAAGGCCGCTTTCGACGAATGGGCTGTCAGTCTGCGGGCTCCAGTCCGTCCATCCAGCAGACATTTTAACTGCTTTGTTTCTTGCGCCCTGTTTTTGGGGCAGATAATTCACCGCAGTGCCACCTGGGCAGGCTCCACCGCGGCAGGGCCACGGATTCCATTTTCCACTCGATGAAGCTGATCCCGTCTTATTAATGTGACAGCAGCAGACTTCATTCCGAGCTGCTGCCTCTTAGACACCCGCCGTATTCCCGGCATAGGCCATGGGAGACCAGCAGGACACGGCGAATAAATCGCTGTCTGTCTCAGTTAAGTCACCTCACCCTCTCTGTGACGCGCTCAGGAACACGACTTTCACAAGTAAAGGCTTGGGCCAGGGAATGGGGCTCTGACTTTGACCAAAAAGTCATTTCTGAGATACCATAAACCTACGTTATATGTACATCTTTGTCATATATTAAATTACATTATAGTCAGTTAGTAGATGCTCTTATCCAAAGCAATGGCCAACACAAAATGTACACGTACAGCACCCATGTTTATGATGTCTGCGAAAGTTTGTGTGTTTCTGTCTAAAAATTCAATTGCAAAATATTCTATTCTGGTCGTGCCGCTCAACTAAATATTACCCCAAAATTAACACAGGTATATTGTATCAGGAAAATACATGATGGTTAATGCACGCTATTTGATAAAATTAACATTTACGGTACGCAGAAAATACAAGCCCATCTGATTAAAAAGTGTGTGTCCATGACAGCTATTCAGTATTACAGCCTTATCTCCCGGCATGGGGTGATAAAAACTGCCTTATACATTTTATGAACATGAACTAGAAAATGCTCACACTAAACAAGAAGTCCAATGTAAATCTATTCTAATACGAGGCCTTAAAATGGCACCTTGGCAATCGAGAAAAGGAGGAAATGGAGGGAAATGCTGTATGCTGTAATGTAGCGAGATGGCGTCGCGATACCCGTATAACTCAAACTGCTTCCAAGAATGCCTCGCATACTGAAAACTCTAGCAACTAAACAGTCCAGTATCTGACAGTCATTTCAACTCAAGTTGTAAGGCTGGATTTCCCATAGATCTGAGTTGCTGTTTCTATTGAACAAGTACGTCAGAATTCAGATAAAATCACCTTCATTTGACTGAGATCGTGTTCTTAACGTATAAAAGAAATGTCTGAGAGAGGTTCACAGGAAGAAGCACCGCTCGCTAAAAAGATAATGAATATAAAATATTACCAAATCTTCAGATGAGGATTTGCCTCCTGCAACATTAAATTAAGGCATAACTCAGAGAGCATTGCCATAGATGTTTGCGCACATGCTAGTTCACTCTCTCTAACCTGATTCATGTTCGGGTTGGAAAATGATGCATCGGCATGCAGAGGTAAAAATGAGCTGCACGCAGTTATTTATGTGGTGCATATTTGTGTGGAAATGCTCATTAATATGTGTCCTCCACCCCAGCCATTAGAGCCTGCTGTAGGGGAGTGTGGAGATCTCCGATCTGACCCACCCAGCCACCATGTTCTGGCCCTCCCTACACATCTCTTCCCAGAAATAAATAGACACACCAGCACTAATTACTCTTTATGTGACCATTCACAGCTGAAAAATATGCACTCTCTCTCAAGATCACAGGAGTGGGTGGGGTATGTGTGTGTGTCCTTGTGTGTGCGCACATGCCTGTGTGTGTGTGTGTGTGTGTGTGTGTGTGCTTGTGCGGGCGTGCGTCTGCGTTTGTGTGTGTGTGTGCATGAGTGGGTGGGACGTGTGTGTGTGTGTACTGTGTATATATGCGTGTTTGTGTGTGTGTGCATGTATCGGTGTGTGTGAGTGGGTGGGGTGTGTGTGTGTGTGTATACGTGTTTGTGTGTGCGTGCGTACATGTGTGTGTGTGTGTGTGTGTGTGTGTGGGGGGGTGGAGGGACAGTAAAACTATCTGCCGGCTGTAATTTACTGCTAATTTCCACCTTTCCTAACAGAGGCACAGGAGCGATGAGAGGGAAACAATGAGCCAGTTCTGGGAGCGGTGCACAGGTGAAGGAGACACACCTGGGAGAGATGAGTGGGTGCAGAGGCCTCAATCCGCGTCATCTGCCTGCAGGACATCACTGCCTCCTCCATACACCTTCTCCTTTGTAATCAATGAGACTTTGAACCCCTCACTGCCTTCTAGACCTGAGGATAAAGGCAAAGAAAGACCCCTATTGTCTTGTGTGCCATCAATTTCAACTACATTACCTTGTTAGTTTTACTAGTAGGTGTTTAGTGTTGCGTAACCAAGGAAGAGGTCCTTAAGCATTGACTTGACTGGAGATCAGTTTTAGACAGGCTGAGTTGGACAGTCTTGACTGGTTGTATGACACTGATGAATTTGACGAGTGATCATTTGCACCAGTATCATGAAATTAGTCTATTCTAAAGGGTGACCAGGACTGGGGCAAGAACAGATCCCTGGGGCACACCCACAGAAAAGAGGTGAGTCTCATAGGAAAAAATCTTAAAAGTTTTTTATAACTTATATGGATTTATTGTTCTTCAACTGCTGGATATGAAGTGTCTTTTTGGTTGAGTGACAATCCTTTTGGCTAAATGTGCAAGAGGAAATTTTACAACTGCGAGTTTGAGTGCATAACTGGATGTGGCAAGGAGATCAGCCAGTGGGTTAAAAAAAAAAAAAAAAACAGGCCCAGATAAATTTCTTCAGCTGGAGAAAGAAAATGGTCTCTGTGGGGCCAGAAGGAAGTCAACTATTGATCGATAAAGCAATAAACAGTTAGAACTGAGGCTCTCAACGTCTGTCCAGGGGACCCATTGTGTATGCTAGTTTTTGTTCCAATCACCAATAAATTTCCAGAATTTCAACAAGGTGTTCATTTTTCTGAACTACTCCATTGATATTTATAAGGATTATTTACCCTTTTTTGCAAGATTATGAGTGATAGCTATGCATGCACTGAAGAGGTCCATATTCATATTGTACTCTATTGCAAATATTTTTATAGCATGAAAAGATGATAAATTGAGACTGATGAAATTACAGCAATTGGTTTCTCTCTGCTGAAAGCATGTATCCATGGTCACTTTAAAATAGCCTTTTAATGACAAATTAAAAGACAAGGCAAATGATAACGAGCCAAAAGTGCATTACATAAAAGGGGAAAATAAGGTTCGGCACTATGATCAGGACCCTGTTGATTCACCATTGTCTTTAATTCAGACAGTTAAATATGTTTACGCTTTAGTTTGAACTAAATGTGGAAAATGTGGCCAAAGAGGGTAAATAATCCCTTGAAAAACCCCTTTTTTTCTTAATGAAAAGGACCTAATCAAGAAAAATTAACAGCTACTTAAAATTAAGATAGCAGGTGTGGTTAGAACAAAAGAAAGCAGACACAGGGGGTTCCCCACATGGAGAAGAGAGGCAACATGGACAGTGGGAGAAGTGATAACGTCACAAAGGCATTAGCACCAGAAGTCTGGAACCAGCAGAAAATAAGAGAAAGATCGCTAGTGACAACAGAATCTGGGAGGGAGAATTTTACTGAATAAACTAACAGCTTACAGATTAAATGTGGTGCTGAAAATAAATAAGAAATACTACCTATTTAATATCTCTGAGATTATCTGAAGAAGAGAAATTAAAAAGCACGAGAAATGCAGGAAAAATGTCTTCAAGGAAGACAAACAGTTGAGAGAAACTGCAATCAAGTTGCAAGCTCCATTAGAGTGGAGCCAGGAGAAAATAGCATGAAATCTTACATTATAAAAATACAGCCTGCATTGCCATTATGTTAACAAGCCCATGTTATGCAGTGTCTCTCACTCTGGACATCTGTACTTCAACTAATGATGTGTATGGCCCATATCAAATGAGTAGTGACAAGAACATAATAATAGTTCAAAAATCTGGAAATGTAGAAAGTCAACTTCAAATGGAATGAACACAAAATTAAAAATACCTCATATAGAAATTAGCACTTATTTTTTCCCCTTTTTATTAAATGACAAATTAAGATTTCAGTAATATATGACAATAAGCCACAAGTATTAATTCTTTAATAACCTCAAAGCCCCAAAGCACATGATGCAACAAAAAAAATCAATCTTTCTGCGGAATGAAGGACAATAAATTTGTATATAAAATATATATTAAAAGAACCAATTTAATATATTTTACAAGGACTAACCCTTCAATTTAAGACTGAGAACCATATACCGTCGTTGAGGCTCCATTCCAAACAGCACCCACAGGAGCAAGCCTCTGTTTTCTCGTCCAATGAAAAAGGTATATATCCTGAATGTATATAGGGTGTGTGTGAATGTATGTATATATATATATATATATATATATATATATATATGTGTGTGTGTGTGTGTATGCATATATACACATAGATACATAGTTTGTACATACACTCCAGCACATACAAAGTATCATCCCAAAAGCCAGAATACTTGTACATATCACACTTTACAAGTGCATTACATTTCAAACCTCTATAAAAGGAGAGTACTCCACTCTTTACAATGTCACCACAAAATACTGTGTCCACCATGCAAAATGGTCTTTAATGAGGTGAAGTCAAGAGCACTATGTACACACACAGTGAGCATCATACCAGGGTTCTCTCAGCTGTGTGATGCGCAGTAAAGCACTTTAATTTGGAAGCTCAATATTTTTCATCCACCAGAATTAACTTGGCAATGACAAATTGAATAAAAGCCACAAAGGTGTGTCGGGACTCTTTCACTGACTTTGTCTCATGGTGGAACAGGGCATTGCTGTGCCAACACGAGTGTTCTGCCTCTGCTCTACATCTGAGAGTTGACGTGTCTGGGAGCAATGAAAAGAAAAATAACACAGCCATTCCTTCGCCTGCTTCCTCCACAGACTTGTAATTGGATTTTTTTTTTTTGAATTGGAAAAATAAGTTTTTTTAAGGCAACATTTTTAACATATATGCACAAACTCAATCACCTTTCTCCATGTCCAAGGCCCAATTCATGCACTGAACATATTTTATTTCCGACTCTTCTCGCTTACTTTCATCTGAAGTCATTGCTGTTTCTCTTGTCCCACTATCTCTCCAGCACTAGCTGAAGGCCATAGGGGATAATAGAACAACATTGCCTAATGATAGGTGGATGTCTTGAGCAAAGGTATCCCACAGGCTATTTTACCATCAAGAGGAAGTTATACAACCAATATTTTATTGTGCCGAAGAAAAATATGGTACTGAAAATACAGTACCTGTGAGTAGCACTTTAAAATCTATTCGTTCTGAGCATGCGTGGGGGTTACAGGATGCACAGTACCTGCAATTTTTTCAGGAATTTTTATCATTAAAATCTTTATGTTCACTCCTCAGTCACATGCACAACATACGCATGTAAGGAATAGATGGACATCCAAAGCACCATTTAAGGTGTGTTTGGTAAATCGCTGGTCACACTGATGGCAAGCACCTCTCCCAATCGCCACAGATGTTTCCGGTCTTCGTTGTTCACCTTACATCTCCATCTGAGCCCAGCCGATCCCGTTACTGACTTGGACCAGCGCCACTACGGCATGCATCCTCATTAACCACGCGAATGCTAGAAATGTGCTTGAGAAGGAAACCACTGCATATCAACAATACAGAAAATTTTCAAATGAAATGCACAATGTATCTGCAAACTACAAATGCGTACACAAATATGAACAAATGTGAATACATTCAGAAATGTAATTTCACCTTCTCCATAGAACTTTGTAATGCTTTTTCAAACGTCATTCTATTTTTTATATAATAGACACCAAAGACATCTAAAACTATCCTGTACTTAAAGGTATACCAAATATGATTTGTCCATTGCAGTTCGTGAACACAACATTCAATGCTGGCCCCTCCTCCATGGCTCAACTGCACCAGAAGCGCATGCCCCACTACCGTAATTTGAGCAATGCACCGAGCTAAGTAGCTTAACGTCATCATCTTACACAAACTATAGACACTGCTCTACCAGTTCTTTAATGTAAAAAAATACAATGCCAACAATAATGTTAGGCATAATCAGCTAGCCTATATAAGTTATCCAGTGGCGGATCCAAGAGGGGGCGCACAGGGGCGCACGCCCCCCCTTCTTTTTCGCAGGGAAGTGGAAAAAAATAAGCCAATACTATTCTCTGAACAAGCCCAAAACTAGTACGTGTACGCGTGCTCGATTTGGACAGTCATTATCTATGGTAATCGTCTATTTTGTAACCTCATGTTTACCAGCTGTCCTGATCACTTTTAACTTCACTATTCCGATTGTCTTGCATTATGGCACATTTATGTGGATCCAGTTGTATATATTTGCTTTATGCAATAGGAATGACCGAGAAACTCTTTTCTTGCAAATAAAAAACAATAAGTGGACTTAGCTATGTACAATTTATTTGATTTTTTTGTTTTCGTCCTAAAGTTTAAGAAGGCAGGCTTGCTGGGAAATTTGTTCGACCAATGGCCTTGCTTGTCCTCTTTTGCGGTAACAGTCTAAAAACGCTTTTCAACGACCATGGCTTCAGACGAAAATGTCAGAAAGCAATGGAAAGGCGGAAAAGCTTAGAGAATAAAGCAAACCGACATTTGAGGCTCAGCCTTTCAAATGCAAAAAAAATGACCAGCTGTTTGGCCATGATGATCCTTGTAGCAAGCAGTTTTCATTTGCAAGGGGACATGGAAGCGGTAAGACTGACGTTAAATTAATAGGCTACCGCAACGTTCATTTAAATTTGCTTGAGCTTACAAAAGGATCCCCCTGATGGACCAGTTGTTCATAGCCTACTATTTGATGCATATTGATTCGTTGTTTTACGGTGCCAAATAAAATTCGTCCTGGCATACCGGAAGACTTTCCAAATTTTCCATTCCAAAACCCTGCCTTGACGTTCAGAATCACCCGTCATTAAACTTGTAACCAGCGAGTACTGCGGTTCTTAACTTAGCTAGTGAGCTATTCTATGCCCTTTAGAGTCTGTAAGATATGTAACATTATTTTAAAAAGGTTATGTATGAGTCAATCCAAATAGTTCAATGGTCTTATTGAAAAATTCTAAATGGCCCTGAAGTCACATTTCTTTTTCACATTCATTCATGTAAATATAATAATAATAATAATAATAATAATAATATTTCCGTAAAAAAAAGTTTATATGTTGACAATGTTATGTTTTAATATAGGACAGCATCATTGAATTAAATTTATATCAGCACATCTTAAGGATAAATAGGATCTTTAATATAAATAAGATAGTTTGTTTTTGGACATTACCCACCCAACCACTGCCTCCAGATTAGTAAATTCACTCACGTGCAGAAATTCAACTTAATGGTGAATCAGATTATGTGTATGACAACACTTCCTACTCTCACAATACTTGGGAGTGTTTTGGAAGCATTAAAGCCTCATCTTTTAGAACCATTTTGAAAAAGGGCAAGACCCTCCTTGCTGCGCCCCCCCCTTTCACCAATTCCTGGATCCGCCCCTGTTATCTGTGCATTACAGGCACTTAGCCCAGAGTCTCCCATGACCTACTGTGTGTTAGACAGAATCTGCAAATTCTGACCACTATCTTTGATTTATAACATCAATATGTAGGATCAAAATTATTGCTAACACACTTAGCTAGCCTGGTAAGATCGCAGCAACAATCAAGGCTTCAACATATTTTTCAAAAGTCAAATTCAAGCTCCCTTCAGACCTTCTCAATGTGCATTTCCAGCTTTTCCTTACAGCTGTGGTAAATTGGATATTTATCAAACTACTCAGTCAGATAGCAATGTATTTAGAAAATAATGCAATTAACCTTGCCATTTCAAGCAGTTTCAACACTTTATTCAAATTCCAAGCACTGCAAAAACCTTAAAAATATTGCACTGAAGTTCATGAATTTTCAAGGACTTCAAGCACCCATAAGAATGCTGAACAATTAACAAGCTATTTTGTGTGTTCAGATACATGCTTTATTCCAAACCAATGCTGACGATTTTCTAGCTTAGCCAACTCATATTAAGTTGGATAATGTGCAAACATGTATGTAACCCACTCAATTACATAGCCAGATAGATAACTGACATTAACACAGCAGTTGTGGATACGTTAGCCAGCAAACGTTGACTAGTCAATGTTGACCAATGACACAGATTAACACGTTACATGCATCTTTACAACTGTAAGTAAACATCAAATGGTCTCTTTGTGCACAGTACAGAGAACAAAAGTACGCAAAAACATGATCGTGACTTGGTCCAAGAACTAAAAAACTTCACATGAAATGTGTGAAGAGCTAACGGTATATCATTGAGCAGGGGGCTCTCACGATCACAGGCTCAGGCAGGATTTGAATAGCTCTTATTGTAAATATTAACAGTAAATATTTTTGAAGCAAAAACTAGAAGAATTACTGTGCTCTGAAATGCAGATAAATCTTCAGTCAGATGTTCATGAGAAGCAAATGCGAGTTTCTGCATTAAGTGTTCCAGAATACACATTTGAAATATTCCTTTGGCAACTTGCAGAAGTGTGTCCATAACCCTAAATAAAACAAGGGTAGTAGAGAGCAGAAATGATGACATTAATCTGGTTGAAGATTGTGCGAGAGGCATGTTATTATCTGAGACATTATTCCAGATACAAAAGGAAAATAACTCCCCAGCCCCTTGAGTGAAAGTACACAAAATTCACTCAAAAAGTTAGAGGAATAAAGTAAGATAAATACAGTTTCCAAGACATTTTCATAGATGTACAAGACAGCACACAGCCATAATACTGTAAAATTTAAAAAAGATATGCTAAAAGAGAAATCAGAAAGAGGCTTAGCTTCAAATATGAACATAATCAAGTTTATAATCGCATACCATCCGGTCCACAACACTGGGGGAATGAATTTTAGAAAAGAACTTTCCCGCAATTAAGGGCTGCAAAATACACAGAGAGAATTGTTTCAGAAAAAGAACATAAAAAGTAATGCAAAGGTCTCTGACTAAGCTCATTTGGATACTAAAAAAAGAAACTTAAGAACTCACTGTCACGCCTGAGAGAAGCGGTCACTTTAAACAGAAACCAGCTCCACTTATTCACAATTACGATGAGCCAGGAAAAGACTGGGGGGGTTAGCAAGGGCTTTAAAAGGAAGAAATTAATTCCAGATAACCAAAATCCAAATTTCTGCCATTTTCGTATGGTAATTATATTTAGGCTCAAGAGGTCAGAAACTGTTGGCGGTAATACTAAGAACTTCAGCTAAACTTTTATTGTCTCAGTACAATGAAGTGCAAAGCACTGATCTTGGACAGGGAAACTGTGAGTTTCTCCAATGATTAAATGGCATTTGAAATCATGTAGAAATGAGGATGTTCAACAATCGGGACAAAATGTAAATGTTTACACTCTGGGAGAGAAAGATGTGGCGATTATAACTGCTCTACATTCAGGTGGCAGGATGTATCAATAATTGAAAAGTTGGTGGAAAGAAAGAGTGCATTTCCATCATTTCTTTGCATAGAGCAATAGAGGGGGATCATAAGATCGGACATCTAAGCAGCATTTATGATGCCACTTTTGATAAGTACAAAGAAATATATTTATTGCCAGACGTTTTGTCCTGATAATCCCTAAATTGCAGATTTCTATACACTGCTGTTACAGCAAAGCTTTATATGAGGCAGGAAAAATGCATTTACATGAGTGTTGAAGGCTTCGGCTCCCAGCAGTGAGTCACAATCAACTTCTTCACTCATTCAATAGAAAACACGCTTTGGCTCACAAGGAAACAGCCGCATCCGTAATGTGCACGTTTATACGAGCACGTACCCGTAATTTGTTCAAGGCACATGAGAAATATGCGTAAATTTTACTAACAAACAGACTTGAATCTTGGAACAAAAGCGGCCTGGCCAGTCCAACAGCTACATTTGAGAGTATTGAAAGGAAATGAGCCAGTTAAGGTTACGGTTTGAGTACTCTGTAAATGGTTATGCAATAAAACTGACCCCATATTGCACTCCAAGATAACACTCGCAGTGCTTATCGCTGCGATGACAACGTGAGTGATTTCTCCTTACGATGAAAGCCCCCTGGCTGGAGACTACAGTTGGCTAATAGCCACTGAGAGCATTTTTGAATGAAGCTAAAGCATCCTCGGGGAGAGAATCTCAGTTCTATCTGAGGAACAGGAGTTTATACTAAAATAATAAATAACATCACATCCTACAGCAGAGACTTCACCATAAGTCACTAAAGCGATGTCTGAGCGGGCCCTGCCGCCACAGCAAAGATCTGCTACATGAAAGCACGCAGTGCTTCTGGTTCAACTTTTATTGGATGAAACTTATTCTGATTAGCATGCTCGCCAAAGGAAGCTGCATATTGGTTAATATAACCCATAAAAATGAACAGACAGAGAGGATTTCCTGTGGTAGGAAACTACCAGAATGACGACTAGACTGTTGAGCTGCTACCTAACTGGCATTTTCTGCTCACAGTGTACACAAGATGCAGCTTTATATGAGAGAGAAATGCAATTTCTGCCAATATAAAAATCTCTTGGTGTGAATAACTCAAAGCACATGCAAAATTAAAAAGGAGAAATGCTGCATGACTGATATTTTAAAAAGATGCCATCAGGGTCTATGCAATTTAGCTCAGCCACAAAATTATTGCTCATTATATACCTGGGGGGGCATTTCATAAAGCAGCATTATAAAACAAGCCAATTAGAAACCACAGAAGTCTCCCCCTGAAGATCTGGCACATGCTCTGCACAAAAAGGTCAAGGTTATAGGGAAAAGGTCAAAAGTCATAGGTCAACGAAACATTCAAAAAGCACAACTAGAGGAAGGGCCAAACTACACAAGCAATTTTGAAATATGGACGGACACACGAATAGATGGATGGACACATCCTAAATCAATAGCCACCCTTTTGGTGGCGGGAGACTAATTAATTGGTTAGCTGCAAAAAAAACATCAGCTCATGATCAGTATTTGGCTGGATTCCAGGTTTTACTCAGCATAGGTATCCTTAGTTCTCCTGCTTCATGATACAGGCTCCAGGCTGGTTTCCCGTCATGAGCCTGGGAGTGATCAGGCCTTTGAACCATTCCTCAGCCGTAGTACAACACTGCCTGTCACGAGCAAACCACAGGAAGAGCAAAATACACTTGGCTGCACAACTCACACCAATTCCATACATAATATCAACGTAGGGATTTTCCCTTGTACAAAGACAATATCGGGTAAGCAGCCGGGTAAAGATTAAATCGTGTCTGTCCAAGGGCTACTTTGTGAAGTTGAATCATAGAGTAGTATCACCAGAGAGTTTTGTCAAAAAACTGGCAATGAGGCATTCAACTCACAAAATGTGACAACGCCTCACCAGCAAAATAGCCAATAAACCTCTAATAATGCACACACACACACACACACACACACACACACACAAAGAAAATCTTCCCTATCATGATACCGTACAAACCATAGTAAACATAACAAAAAGCATCCTGCGCTAGCACTCAAGGTCACTCTTGCACCACAACCCGACACAAAAACAACACAATGCAAAAGCTTACACACAAAATGAAGCAAAATTATATCATGATATACTCTCCACAAAGCAACATGCACACACACAGCCATACTGCAAAGACACCGATGTGTACTCCTACTCCAGTCAAATACTCCACACCTGCAGATGTGTGTGTGCCTACTCCTACTCCAATAATCCACTCCTTCAGCTGTGTGTGTGGTTATACTTGCTCTACTGCAATACTCTACACCTGGAGCTGTGTGTATGTTTACTCCGACTCGACTTTGCTCCAGCCTCTGAGGCACATCTGGAAAAGTGAGGCCTCTCTTAGAGGAGGTAGTTTATCATTCCTGAAACAGTCCTTCAGAGTAACATGTTTTTTTCGCCTTCTCTCTTGTTGTTAATAGGGAGAGAAGAGGAAGCACAGCTCAATTAGCACCACGTAATGACTAAACAAACAGACTCAGAAAAACAGGATATAATATTCACAGGAAAAAAAAACAGAATTTAGTTGATTTCGTAGCTCTAATTCTTTTGGGCATGTCAAAAATTTTTTTTAATAGAAAGCATAATATTGTGACCATCAGATGTTCGCTGGCTAAGAGGCAGCACTGAGCCATGCTAAAGGCCTTGATTCACCCATTATGTCAGCAGAAAAATAGCCAAAAAAAAGGAATAAAAAAACATAAAAAAACAAATGTAATATTGCAAAAAAAATTGTGAAAACCATTAAATGAAAAATAGTGTCACAGGAACGGCAGCTCCCCTAGACTTTCTAAATTTCACCTGAATCGCTGAAAACAGATGGCTGCAGTTTATACAAATTTAGGTGTTTTCATTAGTTGGAAAATGTCTGCAAAGTTTCAGCTTCTTTGGCCAAGTAGTTTCAGAGAAAAATTTTAAAGCTTTTTATGAATTTTAGAGCCATGTTCTGATGTCAAATGTCAAATCAAGTTGAAAATGCACTGTACAGAAATACTTGGAGTATACGAGTTGAGTCAAGTATTTTAGTACCTACATAGCAAATTTCAGGTGAATCAATGCAGAAATTGACGAAAGAGTGAAAATGGAATTTTCGCAATGGCTGCCATGGTGGCCATATTTGAAAATGGATCACAACAATTAAAGTAAGAATTGGCGTAGTCATTGGTTGGAAGATGTCTAATGTTTCAGCTTCATTGGCCCAACAGTTTTAAAGAAAAGAAGATGAGGTTTACAGAGGTCATTGCCAAGGACCCCAGGCAAACAGGCCATAGCATAAACCTGCAAGACTATCAGTCTAGGTGAGCTATAAAAAAAAAAACTGGCAAAAAACCAGTCAAAGGAAAAGAGGTTTCAGGACTGAAAAAGGGTGAGACAAACAGTCATTTACAGGGAAACCATAACTGGATGTGGTCATCCATACATCGTCATGAGTTGCACATATAAATATGGTTTAAATGGTTTCCCATTCTAACCACGAATTACACATAAATATCAAATATACAATACAGTATAACATGTTACCTTGTCACTACAAGCTGATTCTCTTGGATTTTTTGGGGGGAATAATCCATATGTAAATTAACGCAATGAATTTTGATAACTTTTGTCATATGCTCACATCCCACAAATCCACCTGGAACAACATGGTACAGCTGAAGCCTGGACAGACTGCCCAGTACTCGTGCTTGTTTTTCCTAAACAAGTTGTGGTACCGCTTCTGCTCTGAGCCACACTTCAGCCAATCAGACTGTACTTAACTGGAATTGTAAGCCAATCAAATTGTACATTACTGGAATTTCTCCCTAACTTGGTCATTAAAAATTAACCGGTGCCCAGTGTATCCACCCTGTAAACAGACCAGCATCAGCCAACACCCTTAATTCGCCACGACTCCTCAGCTGTTGATCACAAAAGAATCTATTCTTCCAAATATGGATGAAGTCATACAGGAACACATTAGGGCCAACAAGCACCAGTATGTAAGGACACTGTAGCAGTTGTAATAGAGGCAGACATAGTATTCAGCTCTTAATGTTTAAAATGTGGGCTGTGTCAAGGTCTGGTGTGAACTGGAAACATTACAGTTCTCAACCTCGTCAATTTCAAAATATTTTCAATTTTACTCCGTTAAGTAAATTTGTCGTGGCAGTCAAACATTATTGGGTCCAGCTCTTTTGAAACATATTTTAGTTTGTCTGGGTTTTTGGGTCCTGTCCAAACTAAATACCAGAAGCAAAATACGTCACTTAACCTCTTCAAACCAAACACACCCGAATTTTCTGACAAATTTTCATCGGCATACCGTCAGAGGAAAAGAAGCCTCTCACCCTTTAATGCATTATTGCTCTCAACCTGTTTCCATATAAGATCGCCTGATTAACCATCAAACAGTTTATTTACTGAATTACTAAGTCTAAAATGATTGAGAAATTACCATTGACGAAATACTGAGAGTTCACTAACAGGCTACACTGACTAATTACATGCAATACACTTGTGAGGATGGCAATAATACAAATAATTACTTAATCCAAAACTTACTCTGAATTTCATCTCCAGTTTTTCATCTGTCATTTTTTTCAGTTGAGTAATTCATTTCAACGTAGTCAAAATGTTTTCAGTATTAAAAAGGAATACATTTGAAATGGGAAACATGTTCAGCGTATTGAATCACGAACATTGACATAAAACAATGTCACTTAAAAGCTTAGCTAATGTATGTGCCACTTTATGAGCTATAAGATTTCAGAATCTTTGAAAGACACATTGTCGGTTTTTCATCAGGAATGTGGAAAATGCCTGATAGCTGTGTATCGCAATTAACAATAATGCCAGCTAAAAACAAATCGTCAGGTATTTCAGCTGATTAGTCTTCGCAAATGAGGGATTTATGTTTGGTTGGTGATTAAATGTAAAGAGGCACAGTTGCAGACTTGCAGCCATGATGTGATAAATAATTTACAAAATCACCGATGTTTTGATGGTCTTCAGCGTATCAAGGGAGGATTCAATGTCCTGGGGAAGACTTTGGTCAACTGTTGGTAATACAATTAATGGATGCTGTCATTGGGGCTATGTTCCTTCACTCTCCTAATAAAGAAATATAAATGGGACCTGGTTTGGAGTTAACATGTATTTTAAGGTGAGGTTACCGAAGGGCTTTTATACCTCCAACAGCACGGCACTGAAAATCCTGGGTGAAAAAGGTTAAGGATACTGAGCGCAGAATACATATTCTAGATAAAGGACCGTACCTCCATGGAAATACTGTGCATGTGATTGATACAACAGTGTGGTAGACAAAAAGAGATACCACTGAGCTATAACATAAGTACAGTGAATGTGAGAGAGATTGTTGATGACTGTCATGATGCAACACAAATACCATAAGTCCAGGAAAGGAAGGGATGACTGAGAAAGACAGGCTTATCATTACTCTGCCATATAGGCTGTCATGTTGAACACCCCAGACGTTCCACAAGAGATATAAGATTATTACACAAGGTCCACAATGGAAAGTCCTTTAGAGTCCTTTTTCGGCCGTATATTTTCCTCCATGTCACATTTACGAGCAGATCGCACAGCGCCAAAGGAAAATTTCGACAAAGGAAACAGAGAAAATATCAGTTCTCCAGAACAGAGCAACGGAGCTCTTACCCAAAGAAAACAAAATCTGTCTTCCCCAGAAATCTCCCACTCACGGTCAGGCAAGTCAGTTTTAAACTATTCTGAAGAGTATATAGCAGCATATAAGCGCTTAATCGCTCACGTCTTTCACAGAAAAAGTAACGTCCAGTCAAGGATTAGACTAAGATCCACTTTGGGGAATATGGCAGCCGTGACTCAGGCTATCCCGATTACAACCACAGAACTGATGCCTAACCAGCAGAATTCATTCTTTCCAAGCGGAAATCTGAACGCATGTGATAATGAGGAATAAGCGTGCTTCTTTTTTTATGGAGATAGCAGATGGAGCCTAAGGAACTCCTAAAAAGACACATTTATAAAACATGTTTTACCCTGCCCTGTCTGTTTGAAGCTATAGAAGTGGTAACATTTAACATTGTTCAGGGATAAGCACAACAGAGTTATACGTCAAACTACTTAACGCATTCACAAACATTTGCACATAGCTCGTCAGAGCAAAGATTCTTGGCATATTTGACTTAAAAGGGCTACATTATGATTTTTCTTAATCATTACCTAACCAGGAAGGTCAACTGAGCACTTGTTTCTTTTTTCAAGGATGCCCTAGGAGAAATGCCAGATAGAACAGCTACAAGTGAAGAGAGATAGAGAGAAAAAGGGCTAAAGGGTAATTCAATCTTAAGTAATTTACAATGAACCTTGATTTACAAAGGAAATCAAATTTCAGTGTTTTCCAAGGTGAGTTTGAAGATTTCATCACCAAACTTAATATTGGGCTTGTACTGAAAAATGTGAACTTTCCATGTGCGTGGAAGCCAAAGTTAGACACAGATGTTGAATGGATTACAGCACAATGTTCCACTTCTCAAATCCACGTGCAAATTAGAACAATTTCTTTGTCTCTTCCCATTCCTCCAAACGCAATCAAATACAATCAGCATCCTCGTCCCCTGCCAGCACACGTAGCGCAATCACAGAAAGGCCAAAGCGTGTGTCACGGCAGCAGGACTTTATCTGAACACCAGAACTCCAACACATGGGCCGGCATAACCCGGCTATGGAATGGCTGTATGGGAAACGCATTAGGATTCCATTGCTGTAGATAGATCAGGGTCCTAGTCTGAGTGCACAAACTTCCCATGCAGAGGTGGGAGGCAAGAGAAGGGACCTATACAAAGTAAACAAACACATAATTGAGGAAACAAGGACTGTAGAGGCATCTGAAAAATGTGGATATTTGAAGAATGACCGTTGAGGCCGAACAAAGAAGCCAGTGAGAGACAGTGGGCTGTATCGAGAATGGACCAGGACCAGAGCAGCAGCATATGAAAAGCTGACCGAGTGATTTCCCACAGGCCATGAGAGAACGTCACAGACTCCAAAAGCCAAGCATTTCTCATGACTGTGGAGGCAGTGACATCAGCGTTCGTATTTATTTCCTGTTGAAAATACTGAAAGTGTTACTGAAAAAAGCCAGGTTTTCTAGGACCATATATTCACCAGATACCATTAGTGTTTGGTTTTCATTCTTGTCCTTTTGCTATGGTGGCATTTCCGGGAGGTAAAAGCAATTAACCCTGAAAATAAAGAGCATTTTTTGATGCACACAGAAATTGCAGCAAGCCTGATGAGCCTAGTCATAGATGCACTGTAAACTCTAAAAATACGCTTTAACTTCACAGCAAAGATCCATCAAACCAGCCATTATCCAGCTCATTTATTGCTCTTCAGGGTCAGTGGAGGGGAGCTGGAGCCAGTCCCAGCATGTACCGTCTGCTAAGATCAAAAACAGAAAGGGACGTCCTCGGCTCCACTTTATTTAGCCGCTAAAACCTGTACACAATCCGCCTCGCAGTCATTAACACCCAGGCTCTGTGGATGTAGACCTCCAGCACCAGCGATGATGGATGAGTTTTCCTGTACTTATCCCACAGGGCTTGGGCCTGTGTAGCAGTAAGGCTGTCGGCCTCCTAATCTCCTGCCTCTGTTACTGAGGCCAGCCGACGAGCGGGGCTTTTTAATGAGCATCCAGATCCTGCCTCACAGGGGTTCGGACATGAAGCAGGCCGACCCTCTGGGTCTCAGATGGGCCTGTGCTCCCATTACAACCCCACTGGAGTTGCTAGCCGCTAACATCTAAACTGATGTAAAAGGACAAACAAAACAAGCAGTGTCAGGTCACCAAAATGGATGAAGAACATGACACTAATCCACAAAGGCATTACACATCTGGCCCCCTCCTCTCAAACAAATATTTTTACCTTTTCTAAAAAGTAGGTTACGTTACGTTAAAAGTTGTCTGGCATGATATAGTCCCCAGTGGTATTAATAAACTAACCTATAGCATTCAATGGCTTCCATTCGGAAAAACCTCACAGCTACCAGAACGCAAAGCATTAAAACTGACTTTTTGGAAAAAGTGACTGATTTCTACAACGATGTATCTCAACTAAAAGTTCTTAACCTGCAGAACGCCTGCAGGAGACAAGCTCAAATCTGAAGGCATATTTCATAGGGAGTGTCAGATGACTGGATACGCTTAAAGCGAGATCCAACGCAGAATACCGACATCTGTGAGCACGGTAACAGACTTCTCTCTGCAATTCACAATCACACAACCGCCACGGCGCTATTCAACATGACACTTTCGCGGGAGGGTTATGGGGCTAATTGGAAGAACATTCACACAACTCAATTCCAGCATGTTGAGAGCAGATGTAAGACACTTGTGTAGATCAGTTTTCTTGGGTGGAGTACATTTCAGTTCTGCCGCCGCCGTCGAAAATGTTTTGTCTCGCAGCTAAAACAGATCTTATTTGAACTCAGGATCACAAATGGAAGTTAGCCAAGGGTAAATTTTGCAGTGATATTAGGAAATATTTTTTTCACACAGAGAGTGATCACAGTGCGGACAGGCTTGCCTGGCCATATCGTTGAGGCAGAAACTCTGGGAGTTTTCAAGTCTAGGCTTGATACAGACCTGAATATCATCTTGCCCTTAAAGGTAACCAATCTGTTTTTTTTTTTTTTTAATATGAATTAATAGATATGACCAAAACAAATGGGAATAAATAAATGTTTTCTCCGAGAGCGCTTGCAATCACCCGAATATTGAATGTGAAAATAGTTTTTGCGACCCGTAAAAACTCCTCGCGCCATTTGAAATACCTCATTAGTATTCATGAGTATGCAAAAATGATGTCACGCGAAAGCGGATGTGCGCGGTGGACACAGAAATGAAGAGAAGTTGGCCAACAACATAATGCCGCGGCCAAAGAAATATCTGACTGATTTGGACTGTAAAAGTGCTAGGATAGGCCAGGAAGAAGAGCGCTTGAAGGCAAGGATAAATATAAAAGGCCGTTCCATTCCAGCCGTTCCATTCCAGTTTGTACATACTGTATGCAGTGAACTCATTTCGCTCTTTTTTTTTATTCAATACAATAAACACCACAGAACCGTCTCCACACTTGCAGCAGAAACTCAGTAAATTTTAGTCTGGTTCCTGGTACAGCAGCATCACATTTCTCAGTAATGGTGTGGTCCAGGAGATTCCCCATATTCCAGTGTTATGTTAGATCTCCACCTCACACAGAATGAGGCAGGCTGTGTGCCCGATGGATGCACTGACAGAGCACAGAGATGAGGGAGGACCCGGGACTGCGTTTAAACCAGAGTCAGCAGAGTGAGAAAAATGCTCAGAATATAAACAAGAGCTTTGTGATGTGCCTCCATTTAATGATGACGAGATTGAGTGAGGAAATTACATCCTTGTCAAATGCAGTTTTGAAGAAGAGTTGGGGATTTTAAATGCATTCGTTTCACAAATGAATAGATAACTTGTCATGCTGCGCTGGCTCAGAGCACTCCTTGGGAAAGGGCTCCTGTTAATCTGCCTCATTATACCCCCACAAAAATCTTTTGCAAAGTGCAAACAAGCAAATCAACTGTAAGAACATGAATGAATGAATGAATGAATTAAAGGCTAAATGAATGAATGAATACAGAGAAGAAGCAAGAGATGCCAGGCACAACATACTCTGCCAAAGGACACTTTTAGCCCTTTGGATGCTGAATAACCTGGGACTCCCCAGAAATCAACCCCTACCGCTAACGAGCATAATGACGTTACACCATAGTGTTTAGAGGCAGGTTGGAAGTGAAAATGAAAAATGCACACTTGATCCAGTAAAAAATTTATCAGATCAGATTTAAAGAGGCTTTCATGGTAAAAACAATTTTCTGTTTTTTTAGTGACCTTGACCTCGAACCACTTTGGTTCAAAATTTAATTAGGTCATCCTGGGACAATTGCATACCTTTCCAGGAAATGTTATGTAATTTAATCAAACCCTTTTAGCACCAAACTGTTTACAGATATGTAAACAAACAAACATACAAAAACATGCCACTGAAAACACTACCCCTCCCCCATGGGGCAGGGTAAAGAAATAATTTACCCTCCTCTTACTCAAGAGCCACATATTACATGATTTGTCGATTGTGAGATATAAGCCCTGGCTGCGAGAAAAAGCCAAGTTCAAGACAAAAAAAAGAGGTTAATGCGGACTCCAACTTCTCCTGAAATGACACCGTCTGTAATGGCGATCTCAGATGTGTGCGCTTGGAATACTGGCTCGTGGACGCGTCCGTCTGAAACCGCAGAGTCTGGGCATCCCGGACCGGAACCGGGCCAAGCCTGGGCTCATGCAGTGAACCGAGACCTCCTCTTCAGGCCAGGAGAGCTGGGCAGCCAGGGAGCCGCAGGCCCGTGGGTGGGAGGGAAGTCCAAACCGCTAACCCCTCCGCGGGGAAAAAGTTTTTACAGTCCAGTAAGTGCCCATTAACATTCTGTTCCCGTTTAGGCCGGACACCACAGCGGTCGCGGTGTTTAAAGCTCCTTCTGGTGTTTGAGGAAGGGCTGTGGTTCAGTAGAGAACTGCATTTACGTCTGATAACCTTTACTGCAGGCAGACTGTTTTTTTAGGAGAGAATAACAAATGCATCACCACATTTAACATTGTTATCCCACCGTAATCCCTGCCTGTCACCATTGGTAGCATCGCCAGTTAGCACTGTCATGATTGATTTTTTTTTTTTGTACATACTGTAAATTCTAAACAGTTCAGACTTACATGACATCGTTGCCACACACAGCTCATGTTCCAGCCCTCAACAGTCTCTTTCCAAGTAGGATGTGCACAGGAAATAAACAAAGTTTAGCGGTATAGAGCAGAATGGCAGGCCTGAGCATTGGAGAGAGAGAAAGAGAGAGAGAGACAGACTCAGGAGGTGAGACATGGCAAGCTGCATTAGCCTGAATGTGTCAGGTGCTTTGTGGAGACGCTGCTGCGGAGCAGGGCACTTGACTTCTGCTGCCGGGTTCCGTTGCTGAGAGCAGAGAGAGAGGCGGCCGCCAGAACCCATGTGGGACAGCACTGCTCCTTAAGCTTGCTCTTCTTCTACCGAGGGCGGGGCTCTCAGGTGGCCTGCAGAGAGCAGAAGTGTTTGGTTAACTTGCTAGAGCTTTAAATCACCATGGTGCGTAAAGGACGCCACGCCAATCCCACAGCATAGAACTTCAATATGACTTGGAGGACGATTTGGCTTTGCAAAACTAGCAATTTTGACCAACTGTTCAAAGGCAAAGCCCTGTACACTAATGGTCAAAGAAAACAAGCACATCTAAAGGTTGGTCATGTCAGTCACTGAACAAAACTGGAGAGTCAGAACTTTCTACGTGAATCCATACATCCTCTAGTCCAAGGATCCTCAAATCTGGACCTTGAATCCAAATCCAGCCCAGGTTTTCTCATATCCCAGGTAAGTAAATGAACATTTAGTGCCCCTGATCGGCCAGACTGTCTTTACACCTGATTCCCAGGTAAAGGGAGGGTGGAAAACCAGCAGTTCTCAGACCTCGAGGACCGTGATTTGAGGACCAGGGCTCGAGTCTAACTAACTGTAAACATTTCCATCAGTAACGGTGTGTCCTACTCATGTCCTCTCTTATTTTAACACAAGCGCGTCACCAGGATGCGGGCGAGAACTTCTTACCACGACATAAGGGGATCACCTTTTTCTCAACAGCTCAAGATATGTTTCAAATGTTTTCACTTCATTCAAGCTACTGGAATTGTAAAAAGTAACCAATGTTCGACCAAATTTACATGGAATGTCACATTTAAATCCGAGTCATGTCCTACAATCCAATCTCCAAAAAAGTTGGAATGATATGAAAAACGTAAATCAAAAATAGAAAAAAATTGATTTGTAAATCACCCCCTCCCTGAATGACCAGACAATACATTTCATGGTTTTCCTTCCCTAGTTTATTGCGGTTTTTGGGAAAACCCTCATTCCATAACAGTTCCATAAAAGTTGCGACAGGTATAATTGACCACTGTGTTGCATCACCTTTCCTTTAACAGCCCTCTGGGTAATTGCTGAGTTAACTGAAGACACCACTTGTCCCACTTTTGAAGGATCCACCCCCATTCTTCCTTGATATACATCAGCAGCCCAGCTGCTCAGACGTCAGAGGTCTTCACAGTCGCATTTTGTGCTTCTTGAAGCACTACATATTTTCATCAGGAGGCAGGTCTGGACCGCAGTTAGGCCTGTCTTGGGACTGCTCTCTCTGATTAAGAGGCCACACAGCTCTAACACATGTAGGATACTGCTTGCTGTGATCTCATCTTGAAATAAGCAGCTCTGTCCCTGAAAGGATGTCATCTACAAAATGGCATTTATTGCTCCAAAATGCATGAAATATCCTTCAGTACCAATAGTGTCAACACAGATGTTCAAGTTACCCATAGCGTGAGGAAAAAAACCTCCCCCCAAACAACAAAAGACTCTGGCTTAATAACAACAGGGAAAAACTCTCATAGTGCCTCTGACCCATCTTTTTTACGGGCATTAAATTTTACATGAGCCTGTTTTTCCCCCCAAAGTTCATACGCTAAAACAAAATCTTGGGTCTTGTTCTGATTTCAACTTTGTACAGGTCAGAGATGATAAAGAAAATCACTGCTATGTTTTTTGTGCGAAACCACAAAAGAGGGGAATATGCTCCTCCTCATACCAGTTTAATTACAGCCTGTGAGGTAACATAGCTAGCTAATGAATTAGATCCTATTATAAAACGAAAATAAATAAAAATCTGTACCTCTGTCTGAATCTATTTTTCTCCTCAGTAGGTTCACCAATTAATCTGAAACTGCAAATGTGCACTGAGCGTCGGCATAGGCACGGACTAACAAAGATAATTTTTTTCCCCATTTTTCCAAATGTAAGCCGTTTATGAGCAAATTTAAGGTGTTTATGAGCATTGCTGGCAAGTCTGCGCAAAGTTGTAGCGCGAGCATCCGCAGAAGTTTGCACGTCATTGTGGCACGGGCATCTCCGGGTGTGGACTAGCTAAACTTCAAAAGTCATGAAACTTTGATTTTAAGTTCAAGTTAAAAGTGGCGTGTTCAAAAAGCATCCATCAGTCAGCAACTCAGCCCAGTGCTCATGGCTGACTATGCCCCTCATATGTTTATAATTATTGGTTTTTCCTGCATTAAAAAGAATGCAAAACAAACAAGGAATGCATTAAATATTATCCCCCATTATAATATTCCACATACCGGGTGGGTCATTTGCAAACTTTCCAAATTTAAAAAAAGAGGGACACAGACAGAGGCAGAGAGAAACTTGGCACCAGAGTTGTAAGAAGACATTTTGTTCAACCAGACTATTTACAAGCAGCAGTGCGGTATCCGATTCCCGTCATCTCCATCATATATCTCAGGGCGAGAGAGATCCGAGCCCAATTACCGCCTGATATCTAATCAATAGGCAGCTTATTCCTTGAGCAGGAAGTAAAGGACCAGGCCCCAGGGAAGAGCTGTTCAAATGACTTCACTGTCAATGCCAGATAGCGACTAATGATAGGAGAGCAGGGAGGAGAGGGGGTGTTGAGGCAGAGAATAGGCCCTTCCATTAAGGAGAATAAAAGGAGGGAAATGCACAGAGCAGGCCTGAAGCCTTTCATACCACACAGCTTCAAAAATGTACCCCTCTCCCACTGAAGGTAAAGCTTGCTTTGGGTTTGTGAGAGGGCATGTTTAACAAACGGGCAAAAAACTATGCAGCTACACTTAAACCATAACTAAGTATAAATCTTCTATTGGTACTAAACTATTTTTCCATTCATAGTGGATCCTAGTCATTTTTAAAATGCTGTTAGTTTTAAAGCCTGACGACAGTAATGTCACCAGTCATTCATTGATGGGGGGCCAAGTTTTAATGAGGTGCAACTGACTTGGCATGCCCTTTCCCAGCTTTTGATGACTTAAATCCATGAAGCAAATTATTTGGTGGGGCTCAGGAACATTTTTGAGGGGCGAGGCCCAGTGATGCACCTGCCCAATGAGGAACCGCTATGTATCAAAACATTGCTTAATTTTGCCTTACAGGTCTTTCATGGTGCACATCCACAGGTCTAATAAATAAATAAATTAATAATAGCGCAGCCGCAATTTATTTTTAAATCCACAAGATCCGAGTCACATTAGTCCAACTAATATTACTGTCAGCAGCCAACTTGCTTAGAACACCTATCCTTTTGGGTCAGTAATATCACTGTAAAGCAATATGTTAGCATATGCTATACTTTATGACTTGGCTCTGGATGTACGGAAGCATCATTTTGATTGATATGAATGTCACTGCATTTTAAAACTCGTACTTGGCGAAGCTTGTCAAAGTATTAAAGTTATAAACTGTCCTTCCTGCATTGTATATTTTTTGGAGGCCGTTCCACACGAGAGGGAATTGACATCAACCTGAAACAGATGTCTGCACATGAGCAAGAGTGAGGGGAATTATGGGTAGGGGTGGCACACTGATGAACTGAATCACATGTCCGAAAATGTCCTGGGGAACGACAGCCGCAAAAACAAGGGTAGGAGATGGCATGAGTAGATGAAACATCAGGCGGTGATGGGATAATGTATTTGAATCACACAGAAGGAATAAAGGGCCTTCCGAAAGGGTTACCGGTGGAGCTGCCCAAGCATGGAGGACTTCTCTTTAAGTAAGTGTTGATGCTTCAGAGATAGTTTCTCTGTGGTGCACAAAAACTATTCATTTTCATTTTTCATGACAGGCCTCCCTCGGGCCGGATTGTGTCCCGCTCCCCGCCCTCATGCGAAAACATGACTGGTCCTGTGCCGGCCTTTTTCTCCTCATCCACAGCCTGATATCATAGTTATAACAAGCGTTCAGGAGGCAGCATGAAAACAGTGACTTTTAAAGCACTGTGCTAATCCCACAAGATACTGGTGCACCTTGTGGATATTTACAGACACAATATGAAATTCACCTCAAAAAATAAAAAGAAACTCAAAAACAAAACAACGTGAAGCACGCTCCCCAAATAACGCTCCTTGAGGGAAGACAGATGCTGATTTCCACCCTCCCTTTACCTTGGAGTCTAGTGTGAAGCCTGTCTGGCCAATCGGTGGCAATAACTGTCCACTCAGTTGCCTGGAAGGAAAGAAAACCAGGGCTGAATTTGGAAGCCAGATTTGGGAGCTTCTTTCACACTTAAGCGCCTTAATGTGTTTCTACCAAGTTAAAACACAAGAAGTACACAAGGCAGATATTCCCTTGCAGCCCATCAGCTTCCATACTTTAAAACAGTATCATTTCATCCCAAGTCCTTGTTATGACATAGGAAAGGATGCACACTGTAAATACAGCATACATGCACACATTTATTTTAAATCACACCCTCTTAAAAAAAAATCTTCATGTGTTACTGATTCATTGCAAACTCCAGCCCCACTCCTCACCTCCCACCTCAAAGTGAGCGTGATATAAATATCCTCCTGCCTGCACCTAATGTAGAAAAAGATCCAGGTATCACAGCCGGAGAGAATGACTAATGTCTGGGCTGCTGCTAATTCCAGGGGGTGGTCTTTGCCTAATGACCTAAACCATCTAGATCTGCAAATCACAAGCAAATCATGGCCTCTAACAGCCAGGATAGCACAGGATCGGAGGGGACATTTCTACAGCTTTTGCTCGAACATGCCTTTGAATAACATTCACTGCAGCAAGATAAGAAAGGCAGAGAACTGCTCTTAATATTCGGTGTTTACAGCAAGGTCGGTCAGTCTTCGGACAGTGACACGTTGGGCTATAATACCTATAGGGCTAAAATGCCTGTATGCTTTACTTGTTATGGATGTGAATGCCCACAAAGTAATACACGGCTGGAAAATTAATTACAGCCCTTTGAAACCATATCACTTTCCAAATACTTACGAATCAAACAGCAATTTAATGTAAAAAAAAAACATTACATGGACGTTTAAAATACTTGTAATGTTGGACAAACTCCCCAAGATCTTGCACACATGAGGCAATTGTTCTTCGGCAGAATGTGCAGCTCTAGTAATTTTACTGCAAGCTGTTTGAAACAAATATGGCATAATATGCGCTTGTGTAATGGCATTTTCAAAAAAAAAAAAAATTGTTAGAACATGAATTACAAACCATCAATCATTACTTAGGAAATGGATGACAGATATTTTTCCTCTGCCTTAACACAAGTACAGTGTTTTTGGCCCTCTCCTCAGATTGCAGAAGGTCTGAAAGATATAGTGCTTAATGCTGAGTTTTACTGCTAATTAAGCCAGTCTGAATCTTCCCAAAAGTTAATATTTTGAGATTATACTTGCACTCATCGTGCACTCATTGGCTTATCTGTAAAGAAAATATGATCCTGACGCACCCCAGAAAAGGATCAGTGCGTCAGGCTTGTAATCAGACAAAAAGTTTTCCCCAATCTAGGGAACTTCTTTTAAGTCACTCAACCAGTGAAAATTTCAGACCCTATTAGCAAATCTTAAAATACGTCAAATTTTTGCACCTCATTGGCCACAATATAACATAACTCCCAAGAAAGCAATATAGCATTTTATATTTAAAAACAAGACCAAAATTCAATGCCTTGAAAAAGCGTCAGCCTGATACCTGATTCTTTCATCATTCCTTCAGTGGTCCAGATCCTCTCATACAAAATTTGATAAAAGACAAAGACAGCGTGTGTAAGCACCATAGATAGTTTTTAAATGGTAATTTCACGTACTGAAGGAGAGGAGTAATCTGACACTAACAGGCCCTGGGTGGCTCTGAGTGATTGCCCACATAATGTACGCAATAAATACACCTAGGCTTGATTACTGCCTACCCAGTTAAAACGTTCCATAAAATAGAACCTCTCCAGGACTGAAACCACTCACAGCAAGGAGCCGCACACTATGCCGAGATCAAAATAAATTCTAGAAGAGATGAGAAAGTTATTGGAATGTTTCATTGATATTTGTGCCCGTTAGAGGTTACAGGTCATTCAAATAGGTTTTTATGGATGAGGAAATGTCAAAGGTCACAAAACAGCCACTTTTCAGAAATTTTCAAAACCTGTCACTCATATGTTGAGACATATTGTACAGTGCTTAAATACCTAGTTTCAAAAAACATCTTTTGCTGTTGTAATATTTTTAGTGTATATGCTTACATGTTCAGTACCCAAAGTGAGGAAATCTTCTCATTGAGACCTGAAAAGCACCATGCAGAGGTCAGGCAGGACATATGGTTAACTCATACTGCTAAGATGTGCTTGGAAAATCCAACAACAGTAATGAATGCTACCATAGAAACATAGAGTGAAATGCAATATAATCTAGGAGCCTTATATTAAAGAAAGAATGGTCCTTCCACATTCCCAGTTAATATGAAAGACATTAAATAAAACACAAAAAGCAAACCGTAGCATCACATCAGACACTGATAAGAGTGTTCTGAACAGAAACAGATTTACTGATCTGCTACCCAAGAGCTTGAAACTAATTTTGTAAATATCTCTACATGGTAAAAACTTCCTCAGTTCAATTATTGTGGATTTGTAGCAGCACTGTTTTTGTTAGGTGTCTTAACTGGAGACAACTAATTGTCAAACCCCGAATCTCCCTAATTGATTGCAATATCAAAATATTCATCTCCGTAAAGAAATATGCAAAGCATATGTACTGTAGCTGAAGTGGAAATCAGGAGCAAAATCAACATTGGTAAATATCTGCAGATTATAGCTGTCAAATGAATGACTAAATCTAATACGTTGTACTACGAAGCCACGCAGTTGTAATAGCTGCAGTATGTGGTTTTGCATTGTCCTGCTGAAATACACAAGGCCTTCCCCGGAATAGATGTCATCTGGAGGGGAGCATATGTTGCTCTAAAATCTTTATATACCTTTCAGCATTCATGGTGCTTTTTAAAACTTGCAAGTGTCCCACACCATATGCACTAATTGTCATGGTTTGTGAGGTGTGCGTGTGGTTTGGACTTTTCTTTGCGGCTCTGGTCTCAGGACAATATCGAATTCCTTGGCCATCGGATTCTTTACCCAGCTGGCTGATTGAGCTGGGGCGGCGCCTCCCCGGACTCTATATAAGCAGGAAGTCCGACACGCCCCCTTCGCTAGAGTGTCTGTTTTTAGCTTCACACTATAGCCGAAGATATCTGTGGTCAGGTTTTGTATGACTTTCTATCTTCTGATTATTGGAGTTTCTTCTCCCTTTTTTCTATCTTGCTTTGCTTCAGTGTTTCGGACTATAATACGTCCTTTGGAAGCGCGAGCACTTTCGTTTGGTCTGTATTATTCTCTGTGTCTGTACTGTGTCCGTGCTGCTCACTTTCTCTATGGTCGTTGCGCTTGGCCTCCTAATCCTACCGGCCATTACAGAACACTCTAGCCAGCATGGAGTCGTCAGCAATGGCTGCCTTAGAGAAAGTTGTGGCTAATCAACAAGCTGTTCTCTCTGGTTATGGCAAGGGTCTTTCTAGCCTGAACAATCAGCAGGCAGAGTTGGTGGAGAGAGTCCGCCTTCAGGCGAATGCCATGGAGAGACAGGAAAACGTTCTGTTAACTCTCACTGAGAGTATTAGAGCCTTGTCCACTCAGATCACACAAAATGTTGCACAAGCACAATCCGTACACCTTCCCCGAGGAGGTTAAGGACGCTCTGGCTACATTGGAGCCTTGTGTTTCCCTGGATTCGTTGGTTCGCACTGCAGTGCGAATTGATAATCACATCCGCGAACGTAACAGGGAGAAACGTACTGCATTGACTCTTGCTGGCAACGGGGCTAATGCTCCTCGCAGCGTGCATACAGCTTCCATTCCGCCTACTGAGATTTCCGCTCCTGGCGAGCCTATGCAGGTTCCGAACAGGGTGAGAATTTGGGGGCTGTTCTGGACTTTTGTCTGCCTCCTAATGTTCCTAACGATTATGCTGATCTCACGGAGGTTTTTAGCAAGCAACGGGCTTCAATTTTACCTCCTCATCGCACGTACGATTGCGAGATCAAACTCTACTCAGGTACCACTCCCCCCAAGGGTTCATTATACTCGCTGTCAGGGCCTGAGCGAAAGGCCATGCGAGAATGTATTCAGGTGGCTCTGGCTAATGGATTCATTCGGCCCTCCAAAAAAGATGGCGGCCTGAGACCCTGTATTGATTACAGGGGCTTAAATAATGTCACCATTAAAAACTGATACCCCCTTCCATTGATGAATTCTGCATTTGAATGTCTGCAGGAGGCGTCGTTTTTTTACTAAGCTAGACCTGCGGAATGCTTATAACTTGGTTCGGATCCGGGAGGGGGACGAGTGGAAAACGGCATTTAATACGCATGACGGGCACTACGAACATTTGGTCATGCCGTTCGGATTGGTTAACGCCCCTTCTGCGTTCCAGGCACTTGTCAATGACATCCTCCGAGAGATGTTGGAGAGATTCGTCTTCGTCTACCTTGACAATATTATGATTTTTTCTTCAACTCTCTCGGAGCATAAACTAAACGTCAGACAAGTGCTTGAGGCCCTCCTTAAAGCCAAGCTTTTTGTCAAGGCTGAAAAATACGTTTTCCATGCCAAGACAGTTTCGTTTCTAGGCTTCATTATTTCGGAAGGATCGGTCCGCATGGATCCTGACAAGGTGGCAGCGGTCAGGGATCGGCCTGCCCCTCAAAACGTCTGCTAATTAACGTTTGCTAATTTTTATAGGAGGTTTATCCGTAATTTTAGCGAGGTAGCTGCCCCCATTATCGCGCTCACTAAAAAAAATACCTTCTCATCATTTGCTTGGTCTCCAGCAGCTGAAGCTGCTTTTCAGGAGTTAGAGAAACGATTTAGCTCAGAGCCCATTCTTGTTTTGCCCGACCCCTCCCTCCCATTTGTTGTGGAGGTGGATGCGTCAGAAGTCAGGGTGGGAGCCATTTTGTCCCAGCGCCCCCTTCGGGACAATAAGTTGCACCCATGCGCCTACTTCTCCCGGTCGTTGCCGGCAGTTGAACGGAATTACAGCATTGGTGACCGGGAGTTGTTGGCAATCAAGTTGGCGTTTGTAGAGTGGCACCATTAGTTGGAGGGGGCTGAACATCCGTTTGTGGTTTGGGCCAGGGTCCGTTCCTCTTTGTTGCGCTCTGGATGGAAACAAAAGGTCGCCGCAGATAGAAGGCGCCGTTCGGCCCCATCTTATCAGGTTGGCCAAAAGGTCTGGCTTTCCATGTGGGACCTGCCCTTTAGAGTGGAGACACGGAAGTTGGCTCCCCGCTTCATTGGTCCTTTTAAGATTGTGTGAAGGATCAATCCTGTCACAGTCTGGTTGAAGCTCCCTAGATCCTTATGGATCCACCCCTCTTTTCATGTCTGCAGGCTCAAACCTGTTAGCACTTGCGTCCTGGCTCCGGTCGACAAACCCCCTCCGCCGCCGCGGATGATTGAAGGGGGGGCCTGTTTACACTGTGTGTCGTATTTTAGCCGAGAGGCGTGTGGGTCGTGGGGCTCAGTTTTTAGTCGACTGGGAGGGTTATGGTCCTGAGGAGCGCTGCTGGGTTCCTTCTTGGGATATCCTGGATCCCAACCTTATCTCAGAGTTCCGTGCACGGGGCTCTCTGGGAACTTCTGGAGCCGTTCCTTAGAGGGGGGGGTCCTGTCATGGTTTGTGAGGTGTGCGTGTGGTTTGGACTTTTCTTTGCGACTCTCGTCCTGGGACGATATCGAATTCCTTGGCCATTGGATTCTTTACCCAGCTGGTTGATTGAGCTGGGGCGGCGCCTTCCCGGACTCTATATAAGCAGGAAGTCCGACACGCCCCCTTCGCTAGAGTGTCTGTTTTTAGCTTCGCACTATAGCCGAAGATACACTACCGCTCAAAAGTTTGGGATCACTTGCAAATTTCTTTGTTTTCCAAAGAAAAATACATTTTCATGCATTTCACAAACATTTTTTTCCATTTCACAAACATTTTTATCCATTTCACAAACGATTAAAATTAATCAGATGATTTTCAAAGAATAATCTACATTTTTGCATAGAGGCCTATTATCAGCAACTGTCTGTCCTCTGTATCAATCTCCTGGTATGGCTGCTAATCCAAGTTAAGCATTTTATAAGGCTAATTGATTATTAGAAAACCCTTCTGCAAATGTGTTGCACAGCTGAAAACCGTTGAACTAATAAGGGAGCGCAAAAGGGAGCATGGCATTCTTGAGGTTGGTTTAGTACCTGAAGCATCAGCAGTTGTTTGTTTGTTTACAGGCTCAAAATGGCCAGAAAGAAAGAACTTCCTTTAGAGACCCATCAGTCTATTGTTCTGCTTAGAAAAGAAGGCAATTCAACACAAGAAATTGAAAACTTAAAATCTCTTACCTTGCTGTCAACTGCTCCCTTTAGAGAGCAGCACAAACTGGCACTAACAAAGACAGAAAAAAGGAGTGGGAGGCCCCGATGCACAACTGTGCAAGAAGACAAATATCTGAGAGTGTGTAGATTAAGACAAAGATGCCTCACAGGTTGTCAACTAGCAGCTGTGCTAAATAGTTCCCGTCAAGCACCAGTTTCAGTATCAACAGTGAAGGTGGTTTTTTTTTTTTGATGAACGCAAAGTTTTAAGTACATATTCATCATTTTCCATTAAAATCATTATTTCTTCCTCAGACAATGTCAGCATGTTCTGTTCATTTGCTATATTTCCTATTCAGACTAATTTCATGTGTGTTTCCATGGAAAACAAGAAAATTTCCAAGTGATTCCAAACTTTTGAGCGGTAATGTATCTGTAGTCAGGTTTTGTATGACTTTCTATCTTTTGATTATTGCAGTTTCTTCTCCCTTTTTTCTATCTCGCTTTGCTTCCGTGTTTTGGACTATAATACGTCCTTTGGAAGCGCGAGTACTTTCGTTTGGTCTGTATTATTCTCTGTGTTTGTACTGTGTCCGTGCTCCTCACTTTCTCTCTGGTCGTTGCGCTTGGCCTCCTAATTCTACCGGCCATTACAGAACACTCTAGCCAAGGGGGCGTGTCGGACTTACTGCTTATATAGAGTCCAGGAAGGCGCCACCCCAGCTCAATCAGCCAGCTGGGTAAAGAATCTGATGGCCAAGGAATTCGATATCGTCCCGGGACGCGAGCCGCAAAGAAAATTCCAAACCACACGCACACCTCACAAACCATGACACTAATGCATCCCCATACCATCAGAGATGCTGGCTTTTGAACTGAACGCTGATAACAGGAGGGTTGGTCTTTCTCCTCTTTAGCCTGGAGGACACAACGCTTATGATTTCCAACAAGAACGTCAAATTTGGACTCATCTGACCACAGGACACTTTGCCACTTTGCTACAGTCCATTTTAAATGAGCTTTGGCCCACAGAACACGGCGGCGCTTCTGGATCATGCTCAACAATAGCTTCCTTTTTGCATGATAGAGTTTTAGGTGGCGTCTGTGGATGGCACGGCAGACTGTGTTTACAGACAGTGGTTTCTTGAAGTATTCCTGGGCCCATTTAGAAATGTCAATGACAGAATCATGCCCGTGATTGTTGCCGTGGCGTCTGAGGGCCCGAAGATCACGGGCAACCAGTAAAGTTCTTCGGCCTTGTTCCTTACGCAAAGAGGTTTTTCCAGTTTCTCTGAATCTTTTGATGATGAAATGCACTGTCAATGATGAGACCTTCAAAGCCTTCACAATTTGACGTTGAGGAACATTTTTTTTTTTAAAGTATTCCACAATTTTTTTACGCAAGCCTTCACAGGTTGGAGAGCCTCTGGCCATCTTTCCTTCTGAGAGACTCAGCCTCTCTAAGACATCCCTTTTATAGCCAATCATGTTACACACCTGATGCCAGTTAACTTAATTACTTGCTAAATGTTATTTCAGCTGATTCTCTATATTAATTGCTTTTTCAGCCATTTTATGCCTGTGTCCCAACTTTTTTGAGACCTGTTGCAGCCAGAAAATTTGAAATAAGCTCATTTTGTGGATAAAAATGTAAAATGTCTCAGTTTCAACATTTGAAATGTCATCTATGTTCTACTGTAAATAACATATTGGCTCATGTGATCTGAAAGTCATTGCATTTTGATTTTATTCACAATTCACACTTCCCAACTATTTTGCAATTGGGGTTGTACTAAAAAGAAACTACATCAACAGTATTGCAGGGCAGATCAAAGCAGCATATCTCTAATAATGGCTTTGAAATTATAGCAAAGTGCAGTGGTGGGCTAAAGTACCAAGTAAAACTTAAGCCGTTATGACACAGATGGTGACACTGCATTGCGGGGAATGCAAGTTTCACTTTGTTTTGTGTGTTACATCTTGATAGCCTGCTCACTCATACTGAGAGACGCATTGCGAAACTTCACAATGATGAAACCAAAGTTAGCCATAATTCATAATCAAAAGGAAATGTTACATCACAAATCTTACATTAAAAGACATAAGTACATATGTATCAATAATGGACATACAGGTACATCCTTGATCAGAAGTGAAACTATAACAGACTTAAATCTGAGGCAGGAACAGAGTCTGTCCGTATGTCCGTATAGAAAGAGGCTCTTTTAAAGCAACTCCACCTGTTTCACCACCATCATAATTGACCACACTGCATCTCCTGTTCAGAGAAGTCTTTTGGTTTCTACTGAATTGACCAAGTGTCAGAAAAAATAAAACAAAAAAATAAATCTAAATAAATAATCAGAAGGGTATAGAACAAAGTGAGATTTGTGGGTGAGCAAGGTATGTTGACCCTAAATCTGGGTTTTCAGTGCCCTAAGGTGCTATTTTAACCTGCCATGGTAATTTAATGGCACCTGATTGTGAGCTGGGGTATTGTAAAATCAGCTCACGCATAGAAAGCCTGGCTAATGCTGAGGTTGCTTCATTGTACACCCCTCAGGGGTGGGAAATCCCAGACTAGGATATATAAAGTCAGTATTTTGTTCCTGTCTCCACAATATGCTAAGAAGCAAAACTCGACAGTCAGAAGGCAGAACTGATTATTAAAATCAGCGGGCCGAGTACCCTGGAAAAAAAGAACCTGCAATGACTTTTACCTTCAAAACCCAGGCCTTCCAAACTCTGCTTAAAACAAAGCATCATATACACGTGGCCAAATAACAGAAACATGTATACATATGTGTTTATCCTGCGGCCAACATTCTATTGTGGCACAAATCTGAACTAGAGCTAACCCCCCCTCCCTTTCCCAAATTATGTACTTCACAATATTCAAGCATTCGTTAGAACTTTCCCCGAATGTTTAGGCACTTCAGAGTTAATCCTCTTGGCAAAGTAGAGCCATCTCATCTCTTTTCCTGTCGAAAGTTAGGATGGAAGACCAGCTACAACACCATAGGAAAGCACCATATTCCCGCACATCATTCTTGCAGAGGAGTAAATGAGCCTCTCTGGGGGATTTTTAAAGATGCACCAAATTACCCCTGCCCAAAAAAAAATAATGTGTTGAATAAATACTGCAGATGGTTTGTCCATTAGCCACAGACTGTGACTAACACAGGAGAATCAAAGCATTAGCTCAGTGATGGGAAAACAATTTGAGCAGCGAGCGTGCTAATCTCACATAGATTACAAAATACCCATTCATATCAAGTTTACAGAACTGAGAACGCGCCGGAATCCATAATTATTCAGATCCACTGTATCAAGGCACAGTACGGAATAGGATTTCTGGGGTACTTACTTTTACCACTCCATCAGAACTGCAGGCTCGTCTGACAGAAGCGGCTACAAATTACAAACCCTGTCGGCACTTCCAGCCACAATAATTAGTGCAAAGTAGAGGGGGAATCCTGTTTATTCCCTCTCTCACATATAAGAGCAACAAAATGCTACTTTGCACATACTTACACACTGAACATATACATAACAATGCAGCCTTTATCTACTGTCCTGATTAAAGACTCACTTCTGGCTGTTGCAACTGAAAAATAAGCCAAGTATTGTTTTTTCTAGATAATTTCATCTACGAATCGAGAGTATTATCCGTCAAGGCACCACAGAGACTCAAGAGTTCTACTTTGAAAAGAACAATGGTAAGTTGTGGAAATCGATTGGTAATACTTCTTATCCTTTGAGGTGTCCTAATCCGCCCCCATCTACTGCGAACGAGGATGAGGGGAAAAAAAAAATATTCACAAAGCCGCCGTGTATTCATTGGAGTTTTAGTTCAGTCGGTTCTTTTTTCCATATTACCGGTCTGTGCTGTTAAGCTCTTTAGCCCCGAGGGCTAATGAAATGGGGGGATTACACCCTGTTCCTGCCCCAGCGTGTAGCAAGGCTCTCTGAAGCTGTAAGAGCCCCCAGCTGAAGCTGGAGCTCGGCTTATGAAAGGGGTCTCCCTGGCAGGAAGCAGGAATAAACCACAGCATTCAACACGAAATGTGGTTTTGGGCGCAGTTCTGTGGCCAGAGTGGGTATCCTCCATTTTGGAATCGATACAGTGGTAAGGGGGCGCACGTCTGTGCAACTGTTGTGACAGTCAGACGGGCCGATCTTTCGTGGGCCGTTAATTCTGAACTTGGAACGGGGTCCGTGACAAAGATGAAAGGGGACCTTTGTGTAAGACAGCTCAGCACAATGCTCCCCGTGCAGGCTGTAAAAATAACAGAAGGTTTTTTAACTGGCCGTAAAATCTTTCCAGGGAACGGTGGGCAATTAATTAAATTAGAGCATGCAGGCCCACCTGACCCTTCTCTTGCGCTTCTCTCATCTTTCAGAGGCGAATGGGATGTCACATGATCTACACAGCCCATGTCTCACATTAAAAAGTTCTTATGGTGGTCGTACAATTCCTTGGATGGTAAAACCTCCCCAACATCCCAAATACAATCAAAATATATCTGTGGGTTCCAAACATTTTAATCGCACATCTGACAGCAGCCCGCATATGACTGCAAATTGGATTCCCGGGTTTCCGAATGCGGACATTTCTGAAACGTTTCCACGGCAGCAGAGATCGTCTGGCACAATCGTAAACAAAGGCTATCCTATCCCGACAGGACTAGGAGAGCGGGAACGAGCCCGTTCCCCCAGAAGACATTCTCCTACGCGCTGAGATATATTTCCATACCTCCTCCAAGTAACCCCGTCATATTTCAATGTGACAAATAAATCCGTTTTTAAACACACTAGAAGCTTCCACACGGGCGCGCGGGGAGACTTTGTTTAGAAAGCTGCAGCCGTACTGGTTTGATGCGCCTATGTCGTATATGATGATAAATTTCATACAGGTGTCACCTCCTCCGCGGCAGGTGAGGATTGATGGTAAACGGGAGGGTGATCCATCACCGCGGGCAGGTGGCACGGTATCGGAATTTCGGAAATCTGTTCCCAATCACCCCGCCGCTGGGCAACTCTGTAACGACCCCGTTTGTGAGATGTTACTGGAAATCAATGTGAAGCACTCAAGGTCAATGTACTGTTAGAAAACTCCTTATGCTCTGACGGATAGATCACACCGGTCCAGAATAAACGTGAGAGGAAATTGACAGCCCCCTAACACGGTCGCTCTGGCCCCCGTAAGACAGGCAGGCCGCTGCAGACTCGCGTCATACACGCTGTCTGAAACGATTTGGGACGCCACACTTCTCCATGTGCAGGAGGAAGTGCCAATGTGGGCTGAGCCGAGAGTGTATTGGAGATCTAATAAAGCTCTGCTCTGCCGGCCTGCTCCTTACTGTCGCAGATTACCTGCGAGTCACCTTGTCTGTATTGCTTGTGCCGCTTCGGCTGAATTGTACAAAGCCCCAGGATTACTCAAAAGCTCCTCTATTTTACTTTTCAAACGAGCACAGCGCACTGTGGTTTCGAGAAGTGCGTGACAGACTTGCCCTGAATGTAAAATGGCTCCCCACACCAGTCAGAGGGTAAACACAGCTGTCTGTAACCTGAAGGCCCCTGAATCCCCACATAAAGCTCTTCAGGCTTTTGGCCATTTTCTGAGGTCTTTCAGTCTCATCCACACGTTTGTCACATTAATGAGATGCACAGAGTCATAAACAGAGGTCACAAGCTCACTAGATATAGACTTCCCCCAAACTGAAGCAGTATGATAATTTTAAAATTTCAGATGGAACAATACAACACACAGTGGGCACAAATGCGGCAAAAAGTAAAAATGGGTTTTCATTGATTATTTCCACAAAGGACCATTATCTAAGAACATCTACTCCTATGGCTTAGCTATATACTGCTTAAAATTAATGAATGTGCTATACTGTTTACTGAAAAATAATGTGAAATTCATCCGACACTTTGGATTGAAACATGACGCATAGTTTTCATGTAGTACACATGCCAGGAAGTCTTTGTATTAAAAGGCTATAAAAGAGTTATAAGTAAGGTGATTTTCTCAAAGTATTTTTTCAGTCCAACTTTACTCTGAGTCATTAGTTAACTCACCATTTTCAAGAGTCCATTTTTAGAGTATCCATTCCTTAATATTTCTTAAACAAGAAGCCTGCATCGTATAAGAACCAGTCTACTAACTGGCCACGTTTAATGCTTAAAACAAGACTTATGCAGCAAAACAACCAAATACATACTGCAGTCATTTGGCATGTAATGATCTCAGACTGGGGTTTATAGAAATAGTGCAGACCATGCACCTAATGCCTTAAAAACAGAAAACGCAAGGCTGAAGCTGATGAAGATATCAGATGGAGGAAAGACCACTGAAGCCATACGGCTCCTCTTGTTTTCTCAAACACAAATACCTCCCATCAGCGAGAGGCTGGTGGAGATGCATCACTGTCATGTCCGCTTCCCCCAGCCCGTGACGGACAAACGGCCGAGATGCCGAGCGTATCAATCACGGCGAGGGACTCCATTACTTCTTATTACGGGCACCGCGCGGCAAGGTCACTGCCTCGCAACTGTGCCCTCTACCTCCGAGCTCCGCGGGAAACTCGCCGGGATCTAAACTTTCTCTCATTTCCTCCTTTAACGCCCCACCCCCCTGCACCGCCGCGCGCGGAGGAAACCCCCTCCCCAAGGTGACCCAGCGCTACTACAATAACTGCTATCGGTCAGTGAGAAAAGCAAAGTCCATTAATCGTCCTTAATTTCCCCTGATTCTCCTTTCACTTCCCGCTGAATTTATTGCAGCACCTTAAATGCAAATGAAGTCATATCTAGAGAGCTCTTTCACCTGTCAAAAGACCTATCACACTTACGGCAGTCCTGACAAAGGAGAACTCGGGAGCACCGTGGCTTCATTCAGGATGACTTCCGCGGTGCCGCTATCAATAGCGGCGGTAGCATTAGCGCTCTCTTCTGAACTTGAACAAACATCGTTGAGGGCACCTTGGTGAAGTCCGGCTATCCTGAACAATAGTAATGAACGATCACAGAAGAACAAAACTGTACGTGGCCGATGAATCAGGACTTCTGTTGATGAACAAAACGGAACCCCAGCTGCAAGCAAAGCAAAGCAACCTAAAATGAATAAATGGGCCAAATAGAACATTCATGTGCTGTGATAGTCGCAATAGTTAGAGTTATCAATTAGCCCGTTCAAATTAAGAGCCTAGTACTAAAAGTACTTACGTCACAATGTCATACACTTTGAGGTAAGGATTGGCAAATGTCTTACAGTTACCCAAGTCCACTGCCTTGATTTTGTGACTTCAGAACTTTTAACACTCGGGTCCTCAAATATTTTAAACCACGTTGTTTTCATCCTTGACTCTGTCCATCACTGCTCTCAAACAGGTATTAGACCATGTGCAGAAGCCTGCATTAACTTCTCCCCCTGCCTGATTCCTGTCTCTGAGCAGAATGTTCTAGAAAGCCTAAGCTGCTGGCAGCATGCAGAGCCATGGCTTCCGCGATCGGGGCAGGATTGACCCGTGTAGCAGAGAAGACGATTCTTAACTTGGCCATGCTTGAGTCAGGCGAGGCTACGTTACCTCACAGGCAAGCCCGTGCCAAGGCACAGCTTGAGATCGGCACTCTAATGTTCCCCAACGCTTTGATATCCCTGCGAGAAACAGGAGGGATGTGAAGCAACTAGAAAAGAGCGGTTTGATCACAGGAGGAGTGACGGGGACGGAAATTACAGACAGAAAGCCTGTGTAGACCAGGACAGCAAAATTATCTCTCCAGTGTTAATGCATTCTCAAAAACGCCTGTTTGTACTCGCCCCACGAGTAGCTTCACAATTTTCTGCTCCAGCGATTTGCTCAAACCAGGATAAAATGACGTCCATTTAAATGTTTTTAATTATCAGCTGCGACTGCAATTTATTAGACCTTTAATTTTTGTGGAAAAAGTGGGTCCCTTATTAACTCAAACAGTAAAATTAAAGGATGGCAGAGGATGCATAGTGAATGCTCATAGGTTCATGGATTCTTTGAGTAAAAGAAGATGGCTCGCAAACTCTGAGTCACCAGTGCCACAGTTCATCTCAGCAGCAACCCACGAAGAGGACACAATGTTTTCAATCGATGTTTATTGGTTCTCTCTTTTCCAAACGCTACTGTGTTGGTTTTCAAGTCATATATTCATCTTCAACTGCTGCCAGGACGATGGCCTCCATGAGCTGACATCGCAGCACAAACAAACATCTCAAAGTTAGTGCAAGCAAAATGGAAGTGATGTTTCAAAAAAAACAGACCTGAAATTTACCACTAGTTCTGCCTTAAGTAAATAATTTACAGTATTTTCATAAAAAACAGCGTGGGGTGGCTATGATAAACTGTGATACAAACAAGCAATCTCCACCAGCAACGAACATCAAAAAACTGGCAAAGATTTCCAATTTTCTACTGTGCATGCGTCAGTTTCCTGACAGTATTCCTTTAAGTATTTTCCTAATTATTCTGATGACTGCACATGCCTTAAAGTTTGACAGCAAAACTCTTTTCTCTGCACCTGAGACAATAAGGCTTGCGGGGTTTCGTACGGCTTTATAGCCGTTATCATGGTACAGAAAGACTGGAGGACTAATTAGGAGAGAAAACAGACGGCTCACACTGGGACTAGAGGGAGAGATTCACGGCGGACACACTGCAGAGCGCACCGGAAGAAAAGAAGCACGGATAAACTGTGTCGGAGAGAGGACGTGCTTCCATAGCTGCGCGCTTAAGATAATGATGCTTTAATTGGAAGGGTATTAAACATTTTCAAACATATCTGTATAATAGGTTTATCTGCATTAATCCTAATAGGTGTATAATTGCAAAAGCAGTTGTAACGGACAAAGCAACAGACTTAACATGCATTTGAAGTGGAGGAATTTAAAATTTACACCCTTATAGCTGCTGATCTCCACAGGCGAGTTCCAGCCGCTTATTTTTCAGTCTTCCTACCCTCACTTCCTGCCTTTCTCTTTGCTCTGAGCTCCATTCATCAGAGGACCTGAGAGAAAAGCAAAAACTTTCACCTGTTTAAGGAGGAGGGGCAGTTAAAAGATGTGAATTATCCAAGCAGAACACCCTTCCTGCATCACATGTTCGATGCGTCAGTTACAGGCTCGGCAGATTCATGGCAAATGGAAAGAGGAAAATGCACAGCTCAATCAGCTAAATGTCAACACATTGCACAATCCAGAAAACATGGTCCCACAAAGGATGGACTCAAACTTTCATACTTCATGTGACCTTGAGTAGATCCCTTCCTTTTTCCAAACTAATTGAATGGATTGGAATTTGCTTAAAGATTGGTTAATTTCTGCAATTGAAGCAAGAAAGGAAAGGACTTAATCTGACCTTTACCAAACATCTGCAACCCACGGGGTCTGCTGTTTTCGTGTCTCTATTCCCCAACACATAATACTAATACAAAATAACAGAATCAAACGGCACAGTTAATTCACTTGTGCCAGAAAAGGGTGTTGGTTTAAAGGTGAGGCTGAACCCATCAGGGCTTACAGTGCTCCAAACTCGGGGATGCAATCAGACTCATGTCTTACACTAACCCCATAACACCCACTGAGCCATACATGGGTTCATCAAAAGCTGCTGTTTTATTCAAATCTGTAGAACTTTAGACCTATTTTGTATTTAGTGGAGACCCTAAGGTTTCCAAGGATCCAACATGCATCCAATTTTACTGCAGTGAAATGTGTGAGATTAAAATTATGTATAAGATGCAAATATTTTCCATTTTATGTAATGCTGCGGCCATAAAGACATGGCATCCTTGGTTTGAGTATTTCTCTCAATATAAATGTGATGTAGCTTCAGTGAAGTGGTGCAACCAGCAGATACAGAAGATGTATGTGACATTGTCCAAAAATATGAGGAAAAAAAAAAACTTTTTTCTAACTTTGAACCTACATGAGGGGAGATTCAAGCAACAATCAGCATTTAAGGGGTTAAATGGAGCAGTGACAAAAGGTCATTCTCCATACGTTTGTAGTTAACAACAAACTTTTTGCTGGTATCAGGTAAGTATTGGATTTGCATGTATGGTGTAAGGCACATGTTGTATTTATATTTGAGCTGGTGTCTGGTATCAAGTAAGTGTAGTATTTACATCTGAGCAGCATCAGGTGAGTGTTGTACTTATATTTGAGCTGATGTCCAGTATCAGGTGAGTATTGTAATTACATTTGAGCTGCTGTCTGACATCAGGTGAGTATTGTATTTATATTTGAGCTGGCGTCTGGTGTTAGGTGAGTGTTGTATTTATATTTGAGCTGGTGTTTGGCATCAGGTGAGTGTTGTATTTATATTTGAGCTGATGTCTGGTATCAGGTGAGCATCGTATTTACATTTGAGCTGGTGTCTGGGATCAGGTAAATATTGTATTTATATTTGAGCTGGTGTCTGGGATCAGGTGAGTGTTGTATTTACATTTGAGCTGGTGTCTGGTATTAGGTGAGTGTTGTATTTATATTTGAGCTGGTGTCTGGTATTAGGTTAATGTTGTATTTATATTTGAGCTGGTGTCTGGCATCAGGTGAGTGTTGTATTTGTATTTGAGCTGGTGTCTGGTATCAGGTGAGGGTTGTATTTACATTTGAGCTGGTGTCTGGTATCAGGTGAGTGTTGTATTTATATTTGAGCTGGTGTCTGGTATCAGGTGAGTGTTGTATTTATATTTGAGCTGGTGTCTGGTATCAGGTGAGTGTTGTATTTACATTTGAGCTGGTGTCTGGTATCAGGTAAATATTGTATTTACATTTGAGCTGGTGTCTGGGATCAGGTAAATATTGTATTTACATTTGAGCTGGTGTCTGGGATCAGGTAAATATTGTATTTATATTTGAGCTGGTGCCTGGTATTAGGTGAGTGTTGTATTTATATTTGAGCTGGTGTCTGGTATTAGGTTAATGTTGTATTTATATTTGAGCTGGTGTCTGGTATCAGGTGAGTGTTGTATTTGTATTTGAGCTGGTGTCTGGCATCAGGTGAGGGTTGTATTTACATTTGAGCTGGTGTCTGGCATCAGGTGAGTGTTGTATTTATATTTGAGCTGGTGTCTGGTATCAGGTGAGCATTATATTTACATTTGAGCTGGTGTCTGGGATCAGGTAAATATTGTATTTATATTTGAGCTGGTGTCTGGTATCAGGTGAGTGTTGTATTTATATTTGAGCTGGTGTCTGGTATCAGGTGAGTGTTGTATTTATATTTGAGCTGGTGTCTGGTATCAGGTGAGCATTATATTTACATTTGAGCTGGTGTCTGGGATCAGGTAAATATTGTATTTATATTTGAGCTGGTGTCTGGTATCAGGTGAGTGTTGTATTTATATTTGAGCTGGTGTCTGGTATCAGGTGAGTGTTGTATTTATATTTGAGCTGGTGTCTGGTATCAGGTGAGCATTATATTTACATTTGAGCTGGTGTCTGGGATCAGTTAAATATTGTATTTATATTTGAGCTGGTGTTTGGTATTAGGTGAGTGTTGTATTTATATTTGAGCTGGTGTCTGGTATTAGGTAAGTGTTGTACTTATTTTCAGCTTGTTTCTGGTATTAGGTGAGTGTTGTACTTATTTTGACCTGGTGTCTGGTATTAGGTGAACTTTGTATTTGTTCATATTTGAGCTGGTCGCTGGTATCAGGTGAGTACTGTATTACATTTGAGCAGGTTTCTGGTATTAGGTGAGTGTTGTATTTACGTTGTATATTTTACCTGGTCTCTGGTATCAGGTGAGTGTTGTATTCGCATATATTTGATACAGACTCATCCTTTGAATCCCTGCCAGCAGTTTGCTTTGAGCGAGGGTGGTCTGGATGGATTTACATCCCAGCATTCATTTTGAGTCAAGGTTTGCAGTGGAGCCCATGCTTACATGTAGCCACAGGAAGCATCACTTCTAACCAAGTCCAGTGCAGCCCACTTTTCTCAAACCACTACTTAGTATCAGGCATTTCAAGCTTAAGTATTTTCAGTTCCACACACTGAGAATACCACGGGTGTTTTAACTGACGAATGCGTGAAAGAGCTAACAGTACACACAAGACCTCATTTGCACACCATTACTGAATTCACCTCTGAATATTATGGACCATTCCACAGTATTTTGGACAAAATGTGTCGTCTTCACAACAGAGTTACTCTGATTTCTTTTAAAATTTCATAAAGGGAGGAAGAGTTGTTTTCTTATTTGTATGCACATTAATATACACCATATCATCGCAAGATAAACAAATAGGGCAATTACCTGGCAATTCAGACTGAATATCAAAGCAAACAATGTGCACCAAAAATATGTAATTCCCTGACATCATCCCGCAATAGTATTGTATTTGTTCTCATTCATAACAGAATTAAACCTGAAGCGTTCAAAGCAGTATTATGAATACATAGATTAAACTAAAACCTCACTTAACCCTTGTAGGTGTGAACAAATAACCGCCCATACATGCCCTCCTCCAGTTTCTAAACATATTCCCCGTAACATACTGCGGAAGAAGTCATACAAATCGTTTCCAAATGCAACAAATTCAGTGCATGTTCGGTGCTGGGGTTTCCGTGTGTCCATCATCGGAGTATAATTAAGTGGCGGTATCAGGGCTGAGAGCGAGGTGTTTCTGAGCACTGGAGCGGGGTCTGCGGTAATTCAGAGTTGGTCAGTGCACCACTGACTGAGGACCCAAAGCTCTGATTACAGGGGAAGCTGTCACTTCAGTAGCTTAACACCACCACCCAGGCCTCAGATCATTTATTAAGATAAACCGGCCAACTTATTTAGTTTAATTCCTGGCTAGAATTGCATTGAGAATGGTAATTGACTTGCGTTCTTCAAAGTTTCATTAAATACCTAATTTTCTAGATTTCAGTTTCAACAGCATTTCATTTACAGGAGCGCACATTAGCATGCATGTATAATGCATTGCATTTTTCCATTATTTTTCCACATCTGTTTGATTGCTAAGAGACTGAAAAAAAAACTTAATTCTTAGCATCTCTGGATGCACAAAAAAGCAGCAATTGCACTATAATTTATGCCAGCATACATAATAATGCCTCAGTGATTAACTGTTTGCTACTAAGAATCTGTCATATTTGCCACATGAAAAAAACATTAGTATAAAAATCAATTACAAATAAATTTTTCAAATGTACAACTTAGATCATAATGAATGCATTTGGCAACAGGGCTCAACCTGGAACGTACAGTCCGGTCCTTTTTTGGACCTGCAGGTGCCCAACTCCATCGACAGTTCTACAGATGATACCAAAAGGTTTTTTTTTTTTTTTTTTTTACTCATTCACCTCCAGGCCACTGGAATGGTAAATACGTATTTATCCACACCACAAGAGTCAGTTTTAAATGAGACATTTACCTTTGCTCTCTCTGCTTAATCACATTTCCAGCACTGTAATGCTTTCAGGCATGAACAGAGCAGTAATTCTGGCGACGTCCACATTACCAGGCTGAAGTGACTCAAATCTGACTTTTTGCCTTAATGTAACACAGATCTGATGTTTTCATGGCTGTGTGGACACAGAAATCCCATTTTTAAATTCGATCCTCAAATCAGAATTGATTCACTTTCATAAGTGGTCCAAGATCGAACAGAAATCTGATACATGGCCATGGGACATGAATGAGAGCAGTCAGATCGGAATTCATATAGCTGAGCGCAGATTAAAAAGCTAGCCGTCTGGCTTTCTTTTTTTTGCTTTCTTGACCATGTTACGTACAGCTGGCAAAGTGATTGTCACTCTCCTGGGCATAATCCTGTCCATACATTTTCTATATCCTCGTCCATTTTTCTTGGTTTGAATCAGGATTGAATGCCATGAACGCTCTCACAAATATGATGATGGAGACGCAGATGAATCATGCAACAGCATATCAGTGTACACATACCTGCTGTTTCAGAGGGCAGATGCGTTCACATTACAGATAAACACAGGTCACTAGTAATAATTAATGTGAATCGTCAACATAGGTAAACTGTATCTGAGAAAAATTGGAAATGAACAATGAGGTTTGTAAAGTGAACTTATAGTCTGGTGAGAACCCTACCTCTCTGGGTTACACTCTGATCAGTTGGTCACACCACCACAGGTATCAGGCCAGAACCACCAAAGGTCAGGCCATAATACAGTTTACCAGATCAGCCTCTCAGCTGCATTGCAAAGGACTGACAGATTAGCTGATCGACCCACATTTTTGGATGTACAGTATGAAACAATGCTTTGGCGGGGCTCGTTTTTGGGAGAGGAACTGTGGCAGATCTGCATCCACACCCTCTCGTTAAGCAAGCGCATGCACCTGGGGCGCATTAGCTAATCAGTGGCAGTGCGCCTCTCTCTCAGCCGGACTCTGAGCGCCTGTGCTCCTCTCATCTCCTGCCAAAAGCAGGGGGAGAGACTGTGCCACTGTGTGAAGAAGCCCAGCGGTAACGCTGTCACGATTCTGCTTTCTTCCCCACACTTTGTAATTTTTTATTTGCGATCCACAATCATGAAACCTGATAAGTGGTTACATTTATTATTTGGCCTACATTGCTTTTTCACTAAAAGAAAACAAATGTGCAAGAGAAATCTGAACTAATGACATCACTCAAAATCCAGCTGTTCTGTCCCTCTCATAGCTGTGTCATTTCAAACTGAAACCACACAACTTCAAAATTTATGTTAGCAGAGATGAGAGATTGGATTGCTTGAATGCCTGCTGTCTAATATGCCAGTAAAAAATCCTCCTCATAGTTAATGAATAAAGATCCAAGCCAATTAATTTATTAATTCAATCCTTTGTCTTTACTAGCATGTTTTTAGCACAAGTTATTACTAAAATGCAACCCACTTATTATTCTCTCTATTCAAACCAGTGACACTAACATAAGTAGTAGGATTAAATTAATATGTTGACTCAGATATATTTTGAAGCAACGCTCTTCCTGACACATTACTGTAGGACACGTCTATGCTGCTAGTTGAAGAAGTCACTGTATTAGCGCTGGATTGAAAGTCAATGATTAAAACAGCTGTGGCCTGAATTCAGGCCCTTGTATAGAAGCAAGCTAAAAATCAAGTTCCCTCATGTTAGTAATGTTTTTAAAGTGTGGTCACTGGCTGCGGCAATCATTACACATACACATGGCGAACGGGCATTGTTACAGCGAATAAAATGAACAGATATCACGCGAGAAGATTGTAAAGCAGTTACAGGCTGCGCTTAACGATTCCGCAAGAGCGACCGATGCTGGACTGAGCCGCGGCATGCAGACAAACAGTCTCCCAATCCAGCAGAGCATTAATCATTGGAACATCACTCCTGGAAGGAAACCAAAATGCAATGTGGCTTCGCTATGGAAAGCAGGTCATAATCTGCAACACAATGCACAGTTTTGGCAGCATTTGAAAAGACTCTGTAAGTGCTCTGTGAAGACAATAATGACTTCCAATTCACCGCTGGTTTACCAGGCCCATTGAGTCTGCCTCCCTGGGTCCTGCCCACATCAAGACCTCTACGACACGCCGCTTCAATCGCACTGACAAAAAAAATAAAAAAAAAACCTTGGAAAGAAGCAAAGAAAAACATCAGGTCTCTTTGTGCCGAGAAACTGACGTATACTGCTTTCATAAGACAACTATAAAGGCTTCCGCAGTCGCAAATGACTGTCCGGACGGATTTATAACTTCGGGTACATTGTTTCAGCGCTAATTGAGTATCGCGCCGAGAGTCGCTAATGGTAGCTAGAGTCGCGTATTTGCAAGCGCCCGAGATCATTCAGCCTGCAGTAGGTGCCATTACTGACACTGGATAAGCCGGTTATTCATATCTGCCTCGATCTGCCGGAGATTAACACGCGGAGATAGATTATGTTGTCACATTTATGAGCCTGACGGAGAAAACAGAAATGAAACAATAAATACTTTAAACAAACTCAAAGCGCCCAACAGCGACCGAATGCTGCTGGTTTTTTTAAACCCGTGCTTTATGGGGCGGAGGAAACGACAGCATAGAACACGACCGCGTTCCCTTTTAAAAATCAGGCAGAGAGAGACGGACCCCGCCAGCTCCGCTCTGCCTCTGTGCGCCGCTTTATTTGTCTCCTCGCGGAGTGCGCTCTGCGTGTCTCCGAACGAGAACAAAGGCTGCATTAAAAACGCGGAATTATGTGGTCGTCCGCGCTCCATACTGGTTTGGATGACTCTCTGCTTCTGTGGTTTTTTCTTGAGAGAGCGGTTTCAATGGCCTCCTTGTTGTCTGTCTCTGGTCCCCCTGCGGAGGTTACATGAGTGCTATCTCCACTCAGTAACCCTTCACTGCCAGCGTCTTTGTTACAGAGGGCTCAGGGATATACACTGCATGACAATTAGCCCTGACGTCCAGCGGCCCACTATGACAGGGAGTTTATGGGCCCTTGTGAGATGGACAAAGGGTTTGCTGTTTAGACTCGTGAATGAAAGGCAAACAGCAAGTATGAAAATTCAGAAGGGAGGGTAACAGGGTAGGGTGGGGGGTGGGGGGGGGGTAAATACCTACACAAATGGCTCCATTAGGGACAGAGAAATTGCAGCAGACATACCCCGCCCAACACAAAACGACAGGCAGCGGTTTTTGTTTTAGTATTTGGGAATATGACCATCTGTGTAGATACTGACATGACCGTAGGATAAAAACATATAAACATATGTAAGGGCACAGCAGGAGGACAAAGCCATCACTGATCACAGTGAGAAGAGAGGAGATTATGCGGTATCTTCCGGAAACTGTACTGGGCCATGACCTGGGCCGAATCAACAGGGTGGGATCCATTAGCAGCAAAATCATATTTCAGAATCAACCGCAACCCTTTATTCTACAAGTGAAAACTGCTGTACATGACACTGACGCTAAATGCACACTGCAAATGTAGCCCTTCAATGCCACAGTGACTAATGTTAAAGTCCCTGGGAATTCAAATCATCCATTCTTATATCAATTTTTTTTCAGACCTTGGGAGTATACAGCATCCAGATGACTACTTTTCCCTTGATAGATTTACAAATCTGGGTGGACTTAAATTGGGTGTGAAACTTTTCATCCCAAGGTGACATCATGTCGTACTCAAACAAATCCCCCTAGTTTCATTGGTTAGAACCTCATCACAAAGTTAATGTAAATCATCCCCTCCCCCTGAAATGTTCATTATGGCCACGCCCATACAGTCGGCAAGAAAGCTCTGATGAGTCTATTCAGTAATCTTTATTGTTTATCATATGCATGTTCATTTATTTTCTATTCAAACTTTGGTGGATGATTGAGAACAAAGTCAATTTTGAAAAATAACATCACTTTTGAAAATTGATTCTGTGCACTAAGGGACAATACATAAAAAAATCAAAACAAAACTAAATTTGTCATGTCATGCCAGTCATATCAGTAACAGCCACTTACGTTGGTAGTTTTTTTCCCATAAAAGCACAGAGCATAACTGTAATTAGATCGTGACAGTCACCCTGCGGCAGTGCCACCCACAATTGCCAGCAAACATAACAATCGCACTTTTTTTTCTTTTTTTAGTCGCTTTCACATGTACAGATAGTGAGGGTAAATCCGGACTTCTCAGCACAGCTCAGCTGACAGTAAATGGCATATAAAGGGTGTTTCTGTGGTCACACTTTTCACAGAATTTTAGATTAGCACAATCTGAGTAGGAAAACAGTTCAGGTTTAAACGTGGATTCACAGAAAGATGATGAGAATTGCTGTCCCTGGGATCTTTTTCAGACTTCGGGGTATACAGTATACACACAATAAATATGAGACGATAACTACTTCTCCCCATGTAGACTTACAAATGTAAAGATTTTCCTTTCCCACTGGTTGGATTTAAACTGGGCGTGAACCTTTTCATCCCAAGGTGATGTCATGTTGTACTTGAGTAATCCACCATTAATCAGTAAATAATCAGGATAATAAAACAGGAAACAGGAATTAATCAGGAAATAAAACAAATCCTTTGCTGTAGGTAAAGGCATAGGTATTTTTGTTTAGCATCCTATACACCCAAAGTATTTTTTAACCCGCCCCACCTGAAGGGTGAGGGAAGGGGTATTGTTTTCGGTTCGGTTTGTTTCTGTGATTGTTTGTGTGTTTGTTTGTTAACACTCTAGCGGTAAAATTAATGGCCAGATTCACCCCAAATTCGGTATAGGGATTTCCACTGACCCAAAATAGATCCCTATTGAATTTCGTACAAGTAGGTGAAAGTATGTGCAGGGGGCAGGGTTTGTTGTGCCTGGCACCACTTGTTTTTATAATGCTTTGAAAATTGTACCGCGCACTGTACTAGTAATTTATGTTTACTTTTATGTTATTGTAATAAAAAAGGTTCATTGGTAAGGAGCTCAACCAATCACAGAGTTAATATAAATCAGCCCCTCCCCCTGAAACATTCATGAAGGCCACGCCCATACAATCAGTGAGAAAGCTCTTGTCAGTCTATTCAGTATTGTTGGTACACGTTTTATCATAAGTCTGCTCACTTATTACCATTTCGATTCTATTGCAGATGCTTTTGAACAAAGTCCATTTTGAAAATATGACATCAATATTAAAGATTCTGTGTTCCTGTGGACTTCAAACACCATTTTCACAAGTGAAATACTGTCCTAAAAATGTAAAAGCTATATGCAAGAACCATAAACAGCCGCATCAAAGTTAACAACACTATCGGCCTGTTTCACAAACATGGATTAATCTTAATCCTGAACTAAACTGAATTTTGTGAGGATTCACCATTAAAAATGTATTTAAATTTCGGAGCAGGTCTGTGTGCATCAGTGAAACTGGCATGAACACCAAACAAAAGTCATGCCCATCGTCAGGTGGAGCAGCCGATGTCTCAGACGACAGGTGTAGTGTAGAGTCCTGAGCCACGACAGGCAAAAGTACAGCCACAGAGTGCCAAAGGGGCTCTGGATGTGAGACGCAGGTGGGGACCATGCATCTTAACATTACCGCTAGAATGTAGTTGCGGATGAGGGTGGAAGTCAGCATTCAAAATGAATTAAATTAAAAGAAGAAAGGGACGAGAGAATGAGAGAGCACGGGAGATGATAAAAGCTATCTGCCAGCGGTTCGGAGCCAGAGTCAGAGCGGAGCTCGTCCTTGTAGCCCGTTCCCCCCGCGCTGCTCCTGATATGAGGCGCTAAGTGCCAGCTGTCACACAGCGAGCGGCTGGGCCGACGGTGCCTGTTCCACCTGCCCATTCATCACGCACCCGCCCCGACTCCCCCCTCCGCCAACCCCCGCCCCCCCAGTGATGGAACACGCATCACCCCGCATGTTTGCTCTCACACGAAAAACTGTCACACGCCGCTTAGCCAAGTGGAAATTCATGAGCGATATAAAAAAAAGAGGAGGAAACCCGAAGAAAATTTCCCCACAGTCTTAACCTTTGCCTGCGCAGGAGTGCGGATCCGACGAGGCATAAATTTGTCTTGATGGGGAAGGTGAGGGTCCTGCGCGATGCAGGGGACTGTGTGGCGCACAGGCGGTGTGACAGCGGAGCATTGTTAACAGGAAATACGACACAGGCAGAACGCAGAGCGCCGCTCATAATAACCTGCGAGATAATGGATTATATAGGTCACTTGAAAGGTGGTATATTTTTCATACTCAGCTACATCTAAGTGGCTTATTCTTTTTATACCACAAAATAATTAGAAGCCGAGGCTGAATTTCGCACTAGTCCCTCCCCCTAACCTATTTTAACTTTAGGTTAACTCGTGTATTTTTTGAGAAAATCTCTGTTCATAAGAATTAAGGTAGAATGAGGCAAAAATAATTAAAAAGAACAAAAACAGAAGATTCAAATGCTTCAATCCCCACATTTTTTAAAAATAAAAACATCCCCACAGTAGTGCAAACATATATTGACAGTTGAGTTCACCAGAGCAAAACCCCAGAAAATCACATGTATAAACTTGGCAGGCCGTATCAGGAGAGACAAAATAACATTGTTCAAGCTTGGCACCGCCGAGGCCATTGGATTTAAAGCTGGAATCTGTACTCAGGCATCCCAGGTACAGCTTTTCCTGTGACAAATCCCACGGATGCGGTAGAAAGGCATCGTTCGGTGGAAAGCCCAGGAGGGCGTCAGGGAGAGACAGTAAGCGGTAATCAGCGGTGTGATTGTTTTCGCACAGTCTCATTACACGATAACATGAAGTCCCTCTTCCCCTTTCAGAGCCTCAGAAAGGCGAGGTTAATGGCGGAGTCCTAGAGCTCACATGACTGCAGGCGTGTTCGAATACTACACCACCGCAAAATGTCACGCTTGTTTTCCGAGACCCACTGCCCACTTTAAACTCTTCCACCTGTCAAAATCAGTTAGGTGCAAAAAAGCATATCATTAGCAAAGTTTTTCAATCACAAAAATCAAAACCATTTGTTCTTTCTTTCAGGAGTACATACTTCTGGGACTGTTAAAGGTCTGGAGAGATCAACAAAGACAGAGGACACGTTATGTAGATCAGCACACAAATGGACTAATGTATTCATTCAGGATTCCTCAGCCCTGCCCCTGAAGGTCAACCACCCAAGGGGTTTACTCCAACAAAACAAACTGCGATCAAGAGCTGGAGATCTTTATGGTTCGCTAATTAATAGCCAGGTGAACAAAATGAGGGTTCAAGAAAAACAATATGATGGTAGATGTTCAGGATCAGGGTTGGGCAGCCTTGCTATAGCGTAATGCAATTACATAATGCAGAAAGACCTTGAGTCACATTGCATGCTCTGCTCCAATCCCTTTCTGTTTTCTTTATAATTGAATTGTATACAAAAGTGTGTGGATGAGTTCGAACATATAACCAGTCAATGAAGAATATCATTGAGCAGGTAAAATAACAGCTCACAGGGTGCAAGATGGAATATGATCCTTATGCAAGCCAGATCAATTTCACATCGCCATGTAGTTTTTTCCTGTGGCCGAGTGACCAGACAGTAGCATTTCTACATGGCTAAAGTCATATTTTCCACTCCAAAAATCCCTGCACTACTCAGCACCACAAGCCTGCCAATTTACAGCATGATTCTCCCGCCAACTTCAGTGCCACAATGCAGCTGAAATTATAACAGCCCCTTTGTTTATGCAAGTCATATTTCCTTTATGGAAAAAACAATAAATAAAAATCAATGATCTATATTATGTGTGTCCTCCCCAACAGGATAAGATGCCAAGGCCTCTGTAACTCCCGGCCCCGACACATTTTTTACACGCCTCCTGCGGGACGGCCATCCCGTACCATAAATTTAAACCCAGTCCTGCAGTAGGAAATCAGTGGTAACCATGCTGTAATGTGAAAAATTAGCCAGCCCCCCAGACAGTGGTGTTTAAGCACTCAACGAATGGCTTTGGCCGCATTAACGGGCAGGACAGAATGCTGGCCAACCAGACGATCCTGTAGAGAGGAGCAGTATAATGGTTATCCAAGGCTAACCTCTTCCAGCACTGCAACAAACTGGGATGGAGGAACCATATAATTAACGCGGCGCGAAAGAGTCACCGCTGAAACCGGGCTGGATCTGGACGGAGCCGGAGTCTCTTATTTCTTGAAGGGGATCTGCTGGCATGTGAAGGGAGGTTTATAAAAAGTGTAAGAAAACTGGCTTTGCGCCGTTAAAGTGAACTTATCGGATGAGAAGAAAATTCACTTACAAAAGTTTTTCCATCGATAATGCTTCTGAGGACTGCAAGCTCTGCGCTTGTAACATCTAATATATCTTAAGTTATTGGCCAGTGATGATATAAACGGTTATATGTAAATTGCACACTATAAGGAAAATAGCTTTTGCAGCAAAGTCTACAGGAAATGGAGCAAAATGCAGTGAATTGTTGCACTTCTACATCTTCACTAAAGGTCTTATGGGTGTAGCCTGGAAAGAGATGCACTTCGATAAAGAATGAAAAGCACAGAATGTGAAGCCATATTTTTTTTTCTGAAAAACGACTCCCAAAAAGCATGTTTATCTCGCAAAATACTACCACCAGAGATAAAGCGATCCTTAATAACTGCCAAATAATATTTAACTAATGCATTTAAATGATGATTGCTATTTTAAACACAAAAAACTCACACCCCAACCTAAACATAATTATAGCCTCTTTATGTTTGACTCATGGTCCATTAAGAGTATTATGAACATTGTGTAAATTAGTTAGCAGGGGTGCTGTTCCATTCCTGCTTCTGCAGTAATTTCAGCTGCTCAAAAGACGTAAGGCTTACAGTGATGTGTCCAAAATTCTGCATTTATATGGGGTCAAATGCTGCTCTCAGTTATGTTGAAATTTTCCATAACTGATGTCATCTCACACCATATCCACTAACCGGTCTAACTGTATTACCGCATCCTTCTGATAGAACCAGAGCGGAGAGTCAGGTCATTTAAGGGCGGTGAAAGAGGGCTGACCTGGTTCTGTAGAACAAACAAACGCCAAACCGTTCCTCACCCCCGTATGCGTCAGCGCAGCAGTATGTTACAACACAGTGAGAAACATCAGGCGTTTACAGTGATCAACTGTCCAGATATTTGCTCACAGGCCAGGAGACCTTTTTATAAAGGAAAAGGCTCGATTCTCCTCAGAGGGCTGAAGCAGAACGCGCCTGCTCTCTTTCCACACTGACCCAAAACTGCTTCTGACCGTCTGTACAGTAGTGTGGTCCCTGCGGTCCATGGAAAGTTCCAGCTCAAAACAAAGAAACAAAAATCCCACACAATCCAGCAGCATTGTTTGTTGCGTGTCCTCATCGTTGAGTCTGAGGGATTCTGGGATACCTCATCACTGTGGGTTTCTGTAGCCAACGGCAGGGGCGGCGGAGGGAAAACAGGACAAACTTGCCCGCTAATGCCTGCTAATGTGCATTAGAGCCCACCCTCACTGACCAAAACCCACAGGAACCATTTCCATGCTTACCAGCTCTTAAGAAAACTTACCTACAGTGTGGTCTGCAGCTACTTTGACAGTGACACAATTTTAATTTCATATTCTTTGCTTATGTTGTACTTCAGCCAAATGAAACAAAGCAATTTCATGAGCTAAAAATGACTGTTGGCAAAAACAGGGCTTCAAAAAGACAAAAAAAAAAACAAAAACAAGATCCATAAGGGGGTGCCTTCAAAGGTACAACAGCCTTTTTAACCCCTTAAATCTTCACTTAAGTTTTCCCTTAAGTGGAAGTCAGAAAAGGCATTTTTTTATATTGTAGGGCAATGTTACATTAATCTTACGTATCTGCTGGAAGCAGTGCTTCACTGAGGCAACATAAAACTTACGCTGGGCAACACACTCAAACCCTGAATGCCATGTTTTTATGGCAACGGCATTATATCAAATGGAAAATATTTAGATCTTGGACATCATTTAATACACATTTCCTTGTAATTCAGCAGGAAATATTTGGGATCGTTGGAAACCTTGAGATCTCCTCTAGAATTTAAAACAGGTCTGAGGTTCCACAGATTTGCATGGGGTTAAACATCGCAACTGTCCAAATACTTATGGAGCTCAGTGAAATGACACGGCCGTGTGCAGAGCAGCACACACTGGGCGGGCGCAGGACAGCTGACGTTCAGCCGTCGCCCCAGACGCTCACCCTGTCAGTGTTGGGGCAGCGGAGATAATAACCCTGATTTAGTGCGCTTCCTGAGCCCAGGATGTGCAGCCTCTGCAGCCAAACCCAGCCCAGGGCTCACGCACGTCACTCACACAATGAACAACAAGGCCACACTGGAACAGCGCCAAACCCACACAATTTCTGCTCCTGCCGCACCATAAAGACATGAGGCTATGAGTAGCAGTGACACAGGTCCCAGTGAAATACTCCTTTCTTTTAAAATGAAGTCTCTTTTTTTCAAAACTCAATTTAAACGGCATGAGGTCAAGTTGGGGTTTATTTCCATTGAGTACATTACAGCCGCGCTACACCTTTACAGGTAAACGAAAGTGTGTTTATACCTCTGATCATGAAGGATATTTACTGAGGCACTTTCATTGCACCCCAGTGGGCAAAAAACACTAAAAACTAGAGAGTCCGGTCGTCCACGACTGCATGGGTGTAGCCCCCGAGTCCCTTCTTACGCTATCTTGAAAACTGTGACCTCTACAGCAGAAAATGGGCAGATTTTCAGCATAAAATTGTGCTTTATTTGGCCAATTCTGTTGCCATGGCAACCTATATTGATGGGTGTTGTGACCTCGCCATAACCTATGCCAACAGCAAACATCAAAGAAATCAGCTAAAATTTGGAGCCTGTAGAGCATCCACAACAAAATCTCCATGGACTCGGCAGTGGAGACAACGATCATGAATGATGGTAGCCGCCTGACTTTGTTCGGGGGCTACAATTATCATACACATATCTAGTTGCAGAACCACACACAAGCTCATCTTATTACATTTACTCTACAAAGCAGACTAGTCCACCGACCACACTGGAGCAAACATAAAACAGCGCATTATGAACTCGTTCTGCGCACTCCTCGACGATTGACACAGGCCAGATTTCAGCCATTACGATCAGGCGAGGTCCGTGTACAGTCTGAAACAGTGGGGACATTACGCCACAGCGTTCAGCTCCTGGTGAAGAGAAATATGAGGCGTCGCGCCACAAGGGAAGGTTCACAAGGTCGTCGCTGCCCGGAGACATGGGGTAACGGTTTCCTGCAGAATCTGGCTCAAGCCGCCCCAGCCGCACGGCGAGCTCTCTCCCTGACCGCAGTCGGCCGGGCGCAGCAGATTACAGGGTTTCCAGTGCAGCACTGCAGGCCAAAGGACACAGCCGAGCATGTTTGGCAACAATTGGTCCCCTAGAAACCCCCCAAACTACCACCTAATAGCGGCTTACCGCAGCTTTGAGCCGAGCGCCTTAAAGGACCCGGGGGAGTCGGCTCGACTGAATCTATTCTTAGAGCCGAACCGGAGACCTGTCTTCACTGCTACAACAGGACACAACGGCTCTCTTGGGCCAGAGATCAAGGGAAAGCAAAATATGCATAATTGGACGATTTTTCCCCTCCCGTATTTCCGCTTGAAAACCTCCAGAGTGCGGGTGGAAACGATGGCGGTTCAGGAGATTTGGACCGGCTCGGCCGCGAACGGAGACGGACTGACAGCAGCAGAGGGGGAGGGCTTCAAGAGTTCTGGTGCCCACGAATTGAAAATACCGAGCACAACGGCTTTGTGCTCCTGTTTTCCCTCATTTTATTTCTATAAGAGGCTTTAAGAAAGTATCAGTAAACAGCACCACCTGACCGGTCACGATAAAAGGCCCCTTTTGTTTGACTCTTAATTTCAGCCTCTTCAAAATTTAATAGGAGCCGGTAAAATATTGATAACTAATATCAGCTGGGGATTTGTCTGTTTTTGGCTGCGCTTCAACAGTAATAATCCATAACAATTTTGCTGGCAGGCATCCAGAGGAGTGTGGGTGACCACACACAAAGAATACCTCACGCTGCGTCTAGTGCAGCTGTTGGACAGTAAACAGGCACACTTTGTGCGACTCATTTACCTCATGAAAATACTACACTCCTTAACCAACAAGAGCACAAGGTGGCTGTGCTTTTAACTGTGGTGGGTAGGACCACCACTGAGTGCAAGTAAAAATTTTAAAAAGCCAGCATCTCATTTCATTAATTCATATTTCGCTTTGTTCACCTGTAATATATAACAGATTTTTCAATCAATCCATATTAAAAGTGTATAGAGCATGTACAGCAGGTTATAGCAAGAAACCACTTTATACAAAAACATTTTGTGCCAAAATTTCTGTTTGACTTGACCGCCCTGCATGGTGCTTGGAGATACAGTACAATTAGGATCAGTGATAAGGAAACACATTTTATTTTTTGACACTGAGCTCACCTGTCAGTATAGGGCCTTCAAAACTCAAAAATGACGTGAACTCAGAGCGCATATGCGTGCCTCCACAAACAAAGGCACTGGCCAAGCTCTGCAAAAACCCTGACATTTTGCCCAAAGGCACAGGGGTACAGAACTGTCTTCAGTTGCAATCATCTTCATTAATGGCAAAAACTGCATTCGGATGCAAAATACAGTGCCAACATTAGTATGCATCCAAATTACACAAGTCAGTCAATATTTACACCACTTTGTTAGATGAGCAAATAAACACATAAGGTGACCTTACTTAGCTTGTTTGGGATGTAATTTGGGTCATTACATCTGTAAAAAAAAAAAAAAAAAATAAAATAAGGAGGTGGCCTGGTCCTTCACAGCGAGTGAAGCCATGGAAATGAGAGCTCATGTAAAAAAAATCACAAGAGAATGAAGTTATACAAAAGCATATAATGTGTTCTTTGAAATTCCAATGAGAACCCATTTATCTACTTGCTAAAGAAAGAAGAGACCTTTCTCTCATCAAAGAATGGTCCATCAGCAGTTTCATACTCTTTCCTTTTCATATTTCCAGCTCTCCGGATCAAATGAGTGATTAAGTTAAGTGTAGAGATAGGGTAATCCCTTATTTGCTTGCCGACTACATTTATTTACCCAGTGGTGCCAACGTGTTGTCCTAATTAAATACAGCAATCTCATTTCTCAATGAAAACGTCCTATTCTTCTTAAACAGAATCTAGATAGACTTAAGTGTGAACAACAGCGATTAAGTAGGAACCTTAATAAATATTTAGAAAAATCTTGCAAAGAATCCTTTGGACAAGTGTGTTTAGTTTTACATTATAATTCCACTACAACTATTTAATAAAAGCGTTAACAGTGTTAATTAAAGTCCGTTTAACAGACTCAAGCAAATTGTCAGGATTTAAGTTTGTCTAGTTATGTTCTGTTTGTATTTTGTATTCATATTTATTATCTCTCGTTTTTTTTTTTTTTTTATTTTAGCAATGCATTGTATTACTTTAGCTATTCCATGCATCTGTCACATTGTGTGTTTTCTGCTTTCACTCCTGCACTAACACCTCCCCTAATTCAGTGTTAATTGCTTGATTGTTCCTTTACCTGTAGCCACACTGTCCTGCACCTTCCTGAGCTCACCCCACCTGCAGCCCATTGTTATGAATCACTCTGCTTCCCTATACTGTATATTCCCCCAGTCTAGAACAGTCCGGTGCCAGTTTGTTAAGCCAGTTCCTGTGTGCCTTACCTATGAGCGGTCTTTGATTCCTGAGATTTCCTGGTCACAATTCGATTTGTTCCTTGGTTGACCATTTGTCTCCTGCTCCTAGTGTTTGTTTGATTGACCCATGTTTGATTTATTGTTGGCTTTTTGGTTTTAAATTTTCTCCTTGTGATTTGGCTTTGGTGTTCCGGCTTACTGGTTTTTTTACTCTTGGACTGAACTATGATTACGATTCTGGATTTGCCCTCCTGTACTGAAATCTCACTGCCCATTACTGACCCAGATTGTCTGACCACAATCGTCCATAAAACTTGTAGAATGGCATTTCATCTGCGCATGCGTTCTGATCATGCCTCGTATTAAAAATACATAATTGGTCAGACTACCCATCCATCCATCCATCTATCTATCCATTATCGACACCGCTTCTTCCTCACAAGGGTCGCGGGGGAGCTGAAGCCTATCCCAGCTGACCCTGGGTGAAAACCAGGGACCCACCCTGGACATCTCGCCATTCCATCGCAGGGCGCACACACCATTGACAGACCATTTGCTCTCTCACTCATACATTCGGGCAATTTAGCATCTCCAATTAGCCTGACATGCATGTCTTCGGACTGTGGGGGAAAGCCGGAGTACCAGGAGGAAACCCACATGAACTCGGGGAGAACACGCAACCTCCACATAGAAAGGCCCCAGGCCAGATTCGAGCCCGCAACCCTCTTGCTGTGATGTAGCAGCGCTAACCACTTTATTAATTTAAATTACTTTAATCAATTTAAAGGTAACCAATCTCTCTTTTTTTGATTAATTTAATAGATATGACCAAAACAAACAGGAATAAATAAATGTTTTCTCCGAGAACGCTTGCAATCCCCTGAATATTGAATGTGAAAATAGTTTTTGCGACCCGCAAAAACTCCCTGCGCCATTTGAAATACCTCATTAGTATTCATGAGTATGCAAAAATGATGTCATGCGAAAGCGGATGTGGATGCAGAAATGAAGAGAAGTTGGCCAACAACAAAATGCCGCGGCCAAAGAAATATCTGACTGATTCAGCCCGTAAAAGTGCTAGAAAAGGCCAGGAAGAAGATCGATTGAAGACCAGAATAAATAAAAAAGGCCAAAGTGATCGCTGGTAAACTTTAAAACCAGGTTTAGAGATATTTCCGATGAAGATGTGGATAAACTTTTTCTGGATACATAAGTAAACTTGATGCCTGGTGCAAAATGCCCGATTTCCCTGTTTCCCATCACTTTCAGATCGTTAATGTACTTGAAATTGTCCCATATTTGTAACTAGACATATTTATAGTAATAAATTTCTAATGCATAAAAGTAATTTATTTACTAGGAGCTGAATCTGATGACTGATCAGACATGAATTTTCATGCAAATCGCCCATATTAAGTAGCAGGCACGTCGAAATGGCTGCGGTCCAGCAGCCACAATGGTTGATCGTAATGGTCGAGTGATTGCTTTCCTTCAGAATTTATCCTTGTTAGGGGTCGAAGACGCATTAAAACGTACCCACAAATCTTTTTATTGGAACAGCCTGGCAAATTATGCGAAAAAAAAAGTTGAGGATAAGAAAGAAATTGGTCACCTTTAAAATCACTACAATGTTTTTCCTCAAACTCTAATAACAGAAAAATAACCATTTGATGTTATCAAAATAAAAATAAAATGAATGAGCCATCTCATGTCCACTAATGTGATTTTCTCACATCTCGCAAAGAAATGAGTTCCCCAGACACCTCTTGGTTTTCTTGAGAATAAAGCTGTTGCACACATGAGGTTTAACGCTCTTGCTAAAACACCACATTGAACCAATGCCGTCCAAGAAAACAAGGCCTTTGTGCTGGCAATAACTTAATTGCATCCAGATTGGGTTTAATTCAATGTAACAGCATTTTTTAAGCTTTGAGAGCACCGTTATGAGATTATTCTGAATTTTTAAATCAGAATGACCTTGATGTTTCACCTATAAATTATTACATAAACACAAATTATAAAACAAGCAGGCATATCTCCAGCATAAAAGATACACAAGCAACAGCCAGAAAAGCGTACACAATATTTTCTCCCATGGCATTTTCATTGTGCATGTTTATTTCAATTGTGCATTTTTAAATCAGCAGTTCCCAAAGTTTCTAAATGTGATCGGAGAGCTGAGAATCATTAACTATTTGCTGTTCATGGCTCATACACAGTAACCCAGGAAGCTGCATTTTTCACAGCTGAGGAGCGTGCAGGCCAGTGGGATAAGTGGTTAATACCTCACAAACACACACATTCATGAGGCACGCAAGCAGACACATGTCAAACAGAGACAAGTAACTGTGTCTATGTGAAAAATTAGACAGGAGTTTGAGGGCTCAAGTCCAACATTAGTATTATTCCCTCCCATTCCCTCTAAATTCTCAGAAAGCTACTGAAATTGCTCCAGTCAGCCGAGAACATGGTGAAAGGATGTAATTTGGGTAAGACATTAAACTAGTCCACTTAGCTTCTTGGACCACGATGGTGCAAGCAAAAACAAAGGTTGTGGTGGCCTAGTTTGGCAGAAATCGATGGGGTATTTGAGGTTTTGAATCAAATACACTTCAATTTCTTTAGAAATGACCAAAAAGTGCATTTAATGTCCACATCTAAACTAGGAAGGAATCCATCCATGCAAATACTATGGTGTACAAGCTGAGCAAAAGTACATGTTTACATAAATAATTTCAGAACAGTAGTAGCAATATTCCCCTTCAGTAGAATGCAGAAGAGGAAGCTTTCACCATTGCATTTCCCTTAATTGTTAGCCAATGTAAAATTGAGGTGGTCTTCCTAGCGGTGCCGTCTCAGTAATACTAAAGTGTATGTAACACATTTTTTTTTCTTGTTTTGGTTGTTTGAAATACGCAATAGAAGAAATATTTTTAGGCATGACAAAAAAATATTATCTTGTTACTTTTTTCTGCCCAAAATAATCAGATTGTTCCTCTAAAACTGACCTGGAGACTGGGTCTGAGAATGCCTGCTTGTGACGTCAGTGTGCTTGATCGCAGTCTCAGCGTGGTTCAGCTTTGAGTCATTTCACTTGCCTTTGCTCACGGAAATCAATGCAGTACCGCTGCACAAATTTGACTCAGTTTGCCCTCAAAGTGAGACCTGAGAGAAATACAGGCATCAATACACCCCAATGTGTAAAATGTATCCATACAACTCTGGCTGTTTGGCGCTACAGCCACACAATATCGGCCTCCTTTCTTCACTGCCTTCCTCTTGCTTTCGGTCATGTTTTGCTATGATTCAAATCAACTGACCTAACAAGAGTAAATCACACGAAAATTTAGGCTTGCAACTATTTTCAAGTCAAAATACATGCAGTAGTACTTTTGAATGCAGAAAACGGGCTCAGTTAAATTTTAGCAGTGTTTAAATGTCAGAATGCTTTTTTCCGCATATCAAAGAACCAAATACTAGAAAAAAGATTTTGTGTCATATACACTTTTTACAAGCAAGCAATGGAACCAGAAGAATGATAAAATTAAAACAAACGCACACAGTTATTATGCATAAATACAAGTAAACATAGGCAAGATCATTATGCAAACAACAAAATAGCTAATATACGGACGCATGTGTAAAATACACTAGGCAATGTGGCAAATCCTAACGGAATTTACATTGCCAGGGAGTCTATAACAGTGAGACTAAACTCTACTGAGCAGCTCTAAGACGACTGGGCTGGACTGTAAGGCTCAGAATTCCTGAGGATTAGGCCATAACATTATTGTCTGTTTGATGAGGGATTAACCACTGTAAATCCATGCCGTCTTACGGGATTTCTCATTTAAGATAACCTCAAAAATTCAACCCATAACTTAAATGGTGTTTCTCCCTCATCTGGACCCCAACCCCTCCCCACCCCTTCCCAATCGCTGTACATGTAAGACGTGAGCTACAGCACTGAGCTTGAGGTCGTTTCTATATCTGTACACCTAAAAACAAAACCGAAGACTACAACTTTAATATCATGACTTAATAGCACATTGAGAGTCAGGAACGGTCAGGAACGGTCAGGATACTGCAGTCACAGCACGGCATGTCAACAAAAGGTACTGCTGCTGGAATTGTTTCCTTTACTGGATTAGTCAAAGGATGCATTTGTTACCACTGTTACCACTGTAACCAAGGATGTAGGTTTGCGTACGTCCCTACCAATATTTTGGACAGCAAGATTGTCCCTACCAATATTTCAGTGAACTCATTCTTATCATCTTTCCAGATAAGCCATATTAGACCCAGTTGTGGAGGCTACGTCTCCAAGACAACCCATTTACGCATTCTAGCGTTTGATTGGTTGAAAGGGAGGGGCTACCTGAAGGTTAAAAGTCAAGTGTAAATTGACCACTCTATTCAGGTAATGAATATTCATTTTTGTCCAAAGCGGGGCTTGAGACTCGCAACTGGATCATCAGCTTTGATTACATGGTGTTTGCAATGGCTTGCCCGTTGAAGAGAACCGTAATTTGGCATTTGTTCTAGATTTTTCTTCATCACGCAACTATAGCACTTTTCCCATGGTGTAACTCATGTCATATAATTGATCTTACCCTAGGTATGTATCACTTTTCCGGAGAGCATCCTTTTGCATCTGAGAGCGTGAGAAAAAAATAAAATATATCGTTCCATGTAATGCTATTAATATTCAGCCAAACTGAATACCAAGTGTAATGTTGGGGACTTTAATCGGTGCGGCTTAGCACTGTAGCAGGCTAGCTAACTGCCACTCTCATAACTAAGTGTGCTTGTAGTACCAAAAGTTTTCATGTTATCGTAAATCGTAAATCCAACATCCAGTCCGATAAAATGCTCGGTTTGCGGCCAGTCCAATTCACAGATAGTCAGTGGTCCATTTTGAAGTGTTTATCTTGGCTGCAGTCACGTTACCGCAGAGAGAGATGCACAATAGACATAAATTGTCTGTAATGATTTTAACATTCTCTAATAATAAAGCATACCATTATGTAATTAAGAAATGTATCAATTGGTAAGAGTATTTCAGTTGTTTGATATTGCTGACCTTCATAATAAATGTTCATAACATTAGTAACAGTAGTAATCCTGTATTCAAAAATCAAATCAAAAGTATTTGGATGGCTACAAAATAGAAACGGAGGTATCTATGAAGATTATGGAGGAAGTTTGCTTAGCATCATAAAAGAAACAAAGAAACTCTCATTTGGATAATCTCCATACACAAAAAAGCAGTATCTGCACTCAGATTTTCCTGCGAGCACGCTATTACATATGTGTCCCTACCAATTGTCACATTAAACCTATGCCCTTGACTGTAACACACCAGCTAAAAAAATTTGAATTTATTGGGCTACTTGAGCAAGGCACTTCAGGGAAAGTTCAGGTGTAAGCAGGAGAGAGAGAGAGAGAGAGAGAGAGAGAGAGAGAGAGAGAGAGGACCATGAAGGAGGAGGTGTAGACTGGTCATGTGGAACTCTGTAACCGAGCAGCACATGTAAAGTCAGCGCTGAAGAGTCATTACAAGACTTAGGGCCCTGATGTTTCAGTGTTAACGATTAGGAGTACATTCATTGGGTTACTGTTTTATGGTGCTGCAGCAGTGGCGGCTGGTGAACTGGCGATAGGGGAGGCTCAAAACAATCCTTAAAATTAATGATTGGTCACAACCTGTTTTCAATCATTCATTTAAATCACCATTACAGAAACTCCGAAAACTCTCAACATTATCAGGCGTGGCCAGTTTTCATTTATAAGGCATACCTGTCAACTCTCACGCATTCGGTGTGAGTTTAAGGGCCATATTTACGTTCCTCTGCTGTAGTCAGCAATCATTCAATCAACGGGTATGTAAGAGATTCTCGCGCGGAATTGAAGTCCTTGTGCACTGGAGGGGTTGGAAGCAATGGCATTGCAAAAAGACGTTTCAAATGATCTGATTTCATTTAAACGGTCATGAAACACATGCATTGCTTCCAATCCCTGAATAAAGAAAAGCTTGAGAAGTCCGGAGTCATAATCGGTATGCGTTATAAATGAAAACTGGCCACATCTGATAATGTCGAGAGTTATCGGATTTCCAGTAATGGTAATTTAAATGAATGATTGAAAACAAGGGATTGTTTTGAGCCTCCCCTATCGCCAGTTCACCAGCTGCCGCTGTGTTGCAGTCAGGTGACATCCATGAAGAAGAGTAAGTGTTTGAGCAGATACAGGAATGAACAACCAGCCACCACAGTGCTAAGCAGAACAATCCTCTGTCCTCAGCCAAAGAGGCCCTGGGAAATGACACTTAAGGTCATCTCAAGGTCAGAGGGCAGGTCAGCCGCTGTTCTAGGCACTCACTGCGCACACCAGGCATCGATAAATGGGAAACGCTTAGTTTAGGTCCAAGCGGACTGGTAAGGAATGTGAGCCTGTAACCCAGGTCCAAATTCCAGATACAATCCCATTTCCAAAAAAGTTGGGATACTGTGCAAAAATGTAAATAAAAAACAGAATGCAATGATTAGCAAATCATTTAATCTCTGTATTTGACTGAAAATAGCACAAAGACAAAATTTCAAAAGTTAAAACTGAGAAATTTGATTGTTTTTTGAAAAATACATGCTGTTTTGAATTTGATGCCGGCAACACTTTTCACAAAAGTTGGGACAGTGGCATGTTTACAACCATGTTGCATCACCTCTGCTGTAGTTTTGAATAAAAAATGTTTTCCCATTCTTCCTTGATGTATGATTTCAGCTGCTCAACACTTTGCAGGCTCCTTTGTCATATTTTTTGTTTCATAATGCGCAAAATGGTTTCAGTGGCTGACAGATAGTACTTCTAAGCCAGATAGTACTTCTCCTCTTTAGCCTGGAGGCGCGGCATCCATGATTTCCAAAAAGAATTTCACATTTTGACAGGCCAGAGCACATGACAGTTTTCCGATTTGCCTCAGTCCATCCTAAATGAGTTTGGTCCCAGAGAAGGCGGCAGCATTTCTAGATCCTGTTTACATGGTTTTATCTTTACATGGTAAAGTTATAGCTTGCATTTGTGGATGCAGCGACAAACTGCATTCGCAGACAATGGTTTTCAGAAGTGTTCCTGATGACAACAGAATCCTGTTGGTTTTTAAAGCAGAGCCAAAGGCTTCATCATGGACAAAAACTGTTCTAACAGCCCCAGACCCACATTTATGAGCATCTAACCTGTTTCTGTGGAGTTACTATTTACACACACCGTTCTATCATCACAAAAGATCAAAAACTAAACTTCACTTTAAATACATTTCATTTAAGAAGACCACATGACACAATTTACATTTTTAGGAAAGATACACGTACTGTACAACTGATGGTTAAACAAGAAGATATCCTTCATTATTATGTATGATTAATGATTAATTGTAATTACCCCATGTTCATGTTTTATAATTCTTTGTATCTAATGAAAAAAAAAAAAAACCAGATTGGTCATTGTCATGTGGTACTGTGGTCCATTTCAATTTATTACAAGCACTTAGCATTAAAACTAGGAGGTAATACAAACAGTAAATAATTCAAACCATAAAAAAGAATAATGTATGTCCAGAAGGCAGTATCTAACAGCACAGCAGCATGCAAAATTGATCTGATATATATGTGAAAACAGAATTTTCTCCCTGAAGAAACACTGACATATAAACACACCATAATTCTCATTTGTCTGTACATAACAATAAAACGCAGTAGTAGAATATATATTTTACCCATTTACAGAGCCATAATTTACTGCATTTCTCGCAATCTGATTACTCAATGCTCCTTTGTGACCATTTAGCTTTTAGAGACTACAGGTCCGAACAGTTATTTGACTGCAGAACCAGCCTCGCTGGCAGAGGCCCATAGAAGTGTGATGAATATGGCTTTTTATCGATTCAAATCAATTTAATATTCTGCGGGCCAGCGAGGTTGTGCTACTTGTTTTATACAGTGAAGGTTGTGAGCTGCCTACAGGGCTGCAGGAGCACCGTCCATTCAGCGTGACACCGCCCGCCATACCCCTACCCACCCCACACCCCTCCCCGCACCACCCCTACCCACCACACACCCCACACACCACACTCCAATACAGCGTGATTTTTTCTTAACTCCAAGATTTTGGCTGAGGTACCCTGACACGGACCCCCTATAAAGACACAAAAAATGCTTTAATGGCAGGCAGCATATGCAATTATGCTAAAATTCATCCAAGTCAAACGGCAGCAGTAGAATCACGCCTGCTCCCCCCACCCCTTTTCAAATGAATCACCTGCCAACTTTAATTATTTAAGCATCTGATAGAGAGAGAGAGAGAGAGAGAGCAAGAGAGAGAGAGAGAGAGAGAGAGAGAGAGAGAGAGAGAGAGCAGCATCTCTCCTGATTTCAGTCACTGCCTTCCGCCATCCTCCTTATTAAAAGGGGACAATCTCACAGCCGAGCCCTATTTCTTCTGGATGGCTTATTTAAATAAGACTGATGACGGCCAATAAAACTTGCCGAAAGTACAGGATAAATGATCAGGGATAAATGAGACCGCTGAACAGGAGGAGGTAGGAGGCTTCTAACAGGCAAACCCCCACAGGCACTGAATCAAATCATGCACCCGACACAAGACTCATACTGTTATTCAGAAATATTTTGATTCTAAATGATTAAATTATTTTGTTATTTAGAATTTTGTTACAGGAGAAACTTAACTGGATGTTAACCACTTAAAATAATACTGTCTTTTTAGCCCCACTGTTTACACTGAACTTCCCGCTGAAGAATGTCTGTGTTAATTCCAGCGTTTTTCCCTCTGTAACAGAGCTCTTCAGATCACAGATTGAAGTTTATTCCCATATTTCATTGCAGGATTCTGTGCTGCCCGGTTTGCTATAGACAGTAAAATACTTTCCACTCACACTCATGTTGTATCAGGAGTCATACGACTAACAGCAGATGTTCAGTTTAGTTGAGATATACGTCCCATTTGTGTGTGCGCGCGTGCGTGCCTGTGCGCATGCGTGCGTGTGTATGCGCATGTGTATTAGTGGTATTTCTTGGCAAAGATACACTCAGAATCAAACCTTACAGTGAATGTGATATTTTTCAGTGCTCTGTATTCACAATGGAAGTGAATAAATACTCTACTTTCAAAGCAGCACCATGTATAAGCATTTGTGCCGGCAGTTGGGTGCACAAGGAACAGGGGCAGTGAACTGGGCCATAGAGTACGCAATTCAACCGAAGGTGCATGAATGAACACACACGCACACACACACACACACACACACACACACACAATACAGTATGCATGTATCCTAAACAAACACAATGGAAGTAACTCTTGGTATGTAAACCTCCAACAAATATATATATTAAATAAAGTTATGTGACAATATAATTCATCACATTTATTTCACATTTATTCATTTAAAAAATCCCAAATTGTCCCTATGTGCTTTGAAGCTTAGGCCTACTCAAAATGATCAAACATAAATTGTGTTTCCGCCATCATGAAAATGATCTATTACCACGCTCATTTCAAAACCCTTCATTTATAAAATATTCAGTATGTTTTCTCATTTATGATAGATTAAGGCATTCAATAAACCCAAGTGAGTGCATTATGGTTTTAAATACCAAATATATGCAATACTAATATTAAAATATACATTTAATTCCAGGGATGGGACTAACAGAATCCTCAGGGTGCATCTTAAAAAGAATATACCAACATGAAACGTAAAGTTTTTGCTTCTCCAGCAGGATCCTGACTTTAATTAGTCTTTACACTGCATCTGTGGTGAGCCTCCTCAGGATTCCCTCTGAAATAATCACGCAGAAACACATTTATTTTCTTTCCCTGACAATGTTTGTTTCTCGAAGATTACACAAAGTGGCACGGCAACCACCGGTCGCTCATTTTTAAATTGTGAGAAGTGTAATTCATTAAACGAAAAAAAAAAAGGACTGGATTAATGCGAAGAGACAGAGTGGTTGCAGAGATGCTACTTCCTCTAATGAAGCCGCAACACGAGAGCTGAAACCATAAGGATATTACACATTATTAAATCGATACCGTTCCTCAGCGTTCAGCGATACCAGGCACCTCCTAATGCGAATGGAAGAGACGCACAATCCAATCGTGTGTTTCCTGAGACACACACTGCTCAAAATTATTCACAGACCGAATCCGCCAGAAAAACTGACAGCCTGGCATATTAAAAAGGCTAATGAAATGTACTCTTTTTTTAAGAAGACTAAAGACGGCAGGATAATGAACGGCAGCAGACAGTAAATAATCACATTAGCAGCCTAAGCCCAAGCAGAGACAGGAGAGCTCTGACATAATTTCCACAGCACCGGTTTAAAACAGTTGGCATCATTAATTGATGGTATTGCCAGTAAATTGGCAACAATGAAAAGACAAATTATGAGCTGGGGAGCAGTATAGAGAGGATTTACTGTATTTGAATAATTTAGACCCCCGTGGTTAATTTGACAGGATTGTTACTCTCTCCGAAGGCCCTGCTGCTGGAGAAATTAAAAGCGCCGGATGGGCCGGTGTCTGTGCGCGGGTTTGCTAATAAGGTTTCCCAGTCGATAAATGACTCCATGCAGCAAATTAAACTGTAAATTTGGTTAGCGGTGGTAAATATTTAGAGTATGAAGGAATGTGCCTAATGAATCAGGCTTGTTGGAGGGAGAAATGAATTGAAATGTCAGCCCGCTAAATCTTGCGCTAGGTAGCTGGGCCCGCTCTCTCCCCGTTCCCACTTTTCCCGAGCACGTTAGCTTACCCGTGTTATCAGCACAGGGTTTAAGTGTTTTTATATTCTTAAACAAAGCTGAATCCAAGAGTAAGCACACATTAAGCACGGCTCCAACAATATCTTAATAACCACAGAGCACAATCGTGATAGGCATATTATTAATGAAAATAGAAATAAAGCTTTCATGTTTGATATCAGGTTCAGTTAATACGCAGGGCTGTAGCACAGCTGGAGCTCTTGTGTTCCACAACCCTTCTGTGGGGAAACAGAAATTTGTGCTTTTGAATACAGTGGAGAGACAGACAGATTTGTGTATTAGGCCACCTAACATGTATATGTTAATGACAGCTGGCAGTCCCACCTTTGGGGATTTTCCACTAGTCCACAGGGGAGAAGAGGGCGAGACCCCAAAACCATTCGGGATTTGAATAATCCAATCCACTGTGCCAAACATGGCACACAACTGCTTGCGACCAATCAGAGGTCAAAACTTGGTTTACACACAAATTTGAATATATGCAAATATAATGCTATAAACAGTGCTTGAATGAGCATTTTTCAGAGAATTTTGTTGCCTTGCTGGCTTATGTAATAAATACTTTCCTGTTTTTTAATACGAACATCGGGTCTGCTTCTTTTGGACGACGGTCATAATATTTGTTCCTGGTAAAGCTTGGATTTACTAACACTTCTTAACCGGCTGATGGGATCACAAAAATTATAAGGTCACAACCTACATCAGCAAAAACATTAGCTGCGATAGGCCAATTGAATTACGTGTATCGCTTAAAACAGCATTCAGAAAGCTCTACCTTTTTTCCCACAGAAAATTCAAAATGAAAGATCTAATCGGTAAACTTTAAAAAGTGCGTAAACGCCGTCAGTCCCCCTTAGCAGAACGGGCATGTCAGCAGGCAATAAAAACCATGTCTGCATTACGATATTGTCCGTCACACTTCATTTGCCGAGCGGCACCAGGAGGAGAATGACTGACCATTTGGTAGTTTTCCCGCACTTTTCTTTGTGCATTCATTCATTTCTGCCTCTCATCCAAACATTTTATTTGGTAGCGCCTGGAGTGCAGAAATGACATTATGAACCAGCACTCTGCTAAAAATGGTCACCCGCTGACCACCATAACTTAACAGTGGGCTGTGTGAGCGTATCGGGTTTCAGCCGCAGTCCAGCGGCTTTGACTGAGCTGGATTCACTCGTCCGCGTCTCAATCGTTTGACCGCTCCATGACACAGTTGGTAATGTCCGTCCGTCCGGCACATCTGGGCAGTGTGGGATGACATCACCCGCGTCCGTCCGTCCGCACGCAGGACGTGCCTTGTCACGATGACAGGACGCCCTGCTGTGTGTTCTGGGCCGCCCTCCCTTTCACTTCCACTCTCATTTTTATGTTTTTCCAGAGACGAGATCTGAAGGCTGGGGCCCCCGAGCCGCCTGAAAGTCATGTCTGGGTTTGTCATGTCGCAGAGCTGGATTGGCCTCTGAAGCCACAGGCTAACCTGCGCGTGAGGGCCGAGGAAACGCAACACGCCTGCCGTCAAGCTCCTGACAACTGAGCAAACGACATGATACCGCATGCATGCTATTTCATCGACCGATAAACCAACTCCATATAATGCTGATCGCATGTTTTTTTCATAGACTGCTGAACAAACTTCCCATGATAAAGCACACATGCTTCTTCACAGATAGCCGAGCAAAATTCACATGACGCTGTCTGCATGCTTTTTCAGAGACCACAGATTTGGTATTAAAAAAATATACAATATGAATTTGGCTATACTGTCCACATGAGCAGAGAAAGTGTTTTAATTTTTTCCATTTCAGCATCAGAGCAAAAAATATTGCCTAGAAAACATGGCCGGACATTAAGAGGGGATCGCTGGCCTGGAGCTGCTATGAAATTATAAATAAGTGGTGCTGTGTAGGTGAGACATTTTGCTATCATCCAAACTTCAAAATAAATCAAGATAAAAATTTTAGACCATATCGCCCGGCCCCAGTACTTCTAAAACAGCATCGCATGATGCAGTATGCATGCTTTCTCACACAAGGGTGTCTCCTGCCACTGATACCACTTTCAGCTCTGTAGCATGGGCATCAGACATGAATGCAGACTCCATTTTGTTTGTGAGTGCTGTGCGAATGCATCTCAAAAACTGCCATGGACATATGATTAACACCAAGTAAATACAGATAATTAATTCTATTGCCAATGCCATTTGATACGTTAACTCCAAAAGGGATATTATGACAACAGACAGTATAATTAATATATTCACAAGAATATTTTGCAGAGAGTGTATGGTGGATGACATGGTCGCCTCACAGCATCCATGTGGAGTTCACATCTTCTCACTGTCTTCCTACCAAAACAGTTCTGGCTCCTGAACCGGTTCCATTCAAAATTCACTGAGCCTTAGTTCGCTTGACCAAACTGGCCTGCGTTTCCACCAGTTTTGAGTGGAACCAATGAGTTACCAGCGGTGTGTGTTGTCATATGTGTCATTTCATATCTGCCTATAGTCATTTTTATTACCTAACTACTAAAATTCTCTGCTTGTGGGTAACACACAGTGATGAAAGTAGGGTAAGAAGAAAAAAACTTAACTTTATTTGGCCAGGCCAAAACATATTTTACTCAGAAATTTTGGGATTCAATACAAACCACGAGACCAAATCAATGGTCATTCACACTGGTGACATCAAATACTTTTAATTCATGATACTTCACTTCTCAACAGAGAAGGTTGTCCTAACAGAGGAGGGAACTAATTCAGAAGGAGAATGCACCTCTGCTGAGGGTTTGTCATCTGGATGACTTAGCACTTATGAAGTATGATTTTGATAAAACAATTTTTCACAGCAAAATAGTACATTAGGCGTGAGAATCTGGGAAATCGCTTTTATTCTTACTTTTGTCACCTTTCAAAATACGTGATGAAATGGTTGCTTTGAAATTTACCAGGAGCTTCAATCTTCCTCATGCATGATGGAAGACAATCTCCATTTTCATCCTTCTCTGCCAACCATGCCTACTTAAATTTGTTCTTTCCACAACTACTATCATCTCCTCGTTCCATAAAAATAACATTCGCCATTGTATTTGAGACGATTTCGGTCAAATATTTTCAGATTCTACTCTCAATGATCTTTTGGCACAAACATAATACAGTGGCGCCTGCGACAATTCGGAGGGTGTGCACTATGCAGCAGAGCGAAGAGGCGTGAAATAGTCACAGCTAGCAGCCAAAACTTAGACATTGTTTAAATGAAGTAAATATTTAGCTAACAAAATTTGCATGTGAAATAACAGGTTAATGTGGAAATTTGTGTGTAGCTGCGTAGCCAGCTAGCTATTTGGCTAGTTGTCTGATGTTGTTTGAAGGAGGTAAATCAATACTAAGCTTACAAAATATTCATATGAAATAAAAGTCTGTCACAGATATCTGTATAGCCAGCCACATAGCGTAGCACCGGAAGCAAAGTAGCTAACACTAGCAAGCAGTAAGGCCAGTTGTCCGACGCTGAACGAACAAAATTTTCATGGGAAACAAAAGCTTATCGTGGATATCTCCATATAGAAACATAGCTAGATAGCTATTCAGCTGGTTGTCTGATGATGTTCTTTCAATGAAATAAATGAATACTTGGCTAAGAAAATTTGCATGTGAACTAAAAGGTTATTGCTGATATCTGCATCGCATTTTGTTAGCCATGTAGCCACACCAAAAATTTGCATGTGAAATAAAAGGCTACCATGGAAATAGCATAGCCACATAGTTAAGTAGCCAACATTAGCGAGCTATTCGGTTAGTTGCCTGACATTGTTCTTTCGATTCAGTAAATTCTGAGCAAACAAAATTTACATGTTAAATAAAAAGGTTATAGAGAATTTCTGCATTTGTTTGTTACTTTAACTTAATATTTGGTAGCAGATCCCAAATCACCATGTAGCTAAGCTGAATGTTTCTGGTTCTTCAGCCTTGCCAGACGTGTAATTATGGAACCCACCCATGTTCTCGCAAAGATACACCCCTCCAGAGCATTCAAGTGCTAGGATTGGCCAGCTATTCAAGTAAAGGATTCCAATCCAAGAGCTGAATGACCGGCTAATCCTATAGCTAGCTAACAGTAAAATGGAGTTAGCAAACTTTATTCAAGGTATCCAGCTACGTAGCTAGCAAGCTACCTTGTTTGTTAAGAATTAGATGGCTAGCTAGCTAGCTACATTAGAAAGCAAGGTACATGGAAATGAGACAAACACATTGCAACTATAACCAGCAAGCGAACAAGCTAGGTAGTCTGAAATCGTTTTGTTCAGATAGGACAGCACCAACAAGCGCCAACTTAGCCAGCTAGATAACAAGCTAGCCAAACATGCTAAGGCATGATAATGACACAAGACTGCTAGCTGACAAACTTGTTTATTATTTGTTTATTAAAAACGGATCCAATTAGCTGATGCCTAAACGACCAGCTAGTCTTCCTGGGGTCCAAGAACATTAATTACATTACAACATTAACAATACCTAACACATAAATCAGTCATTAAAACATAAAAATATTACATTGCATGACACTCGGACTGGGAAAATATTAACAAACCAGACAAGATAAAACAATTGCAAACCAAAATCAAGCAATATTGCACAAGTGAGCCCAAGAAATTCATCACAAGCTCCCTTTTAGGTAAGATGATAACTCTTCTATGAAATTTGCCCTATTCTTGATGTCCCTTATACCCCTTGGAAGACAATTCCATGCCTGTATACACCTGTAAATTACAGTTTTTCGCATTCTGTTGGATTTTGCTCTAGGTAATGTCATGTGCCCACTACTGGCCCCTCTGATGAAGTGCATATGAACTGTTGAACTGTAAATTATTTTATCAAAAATAAATTTAGGATTATGAGTTTGAATGAGTTCGTGAAAAAATATAATTAAGTTAGCTGATAATCACTTCTCAACCTTTAAACAGCTCAGACTCGTATGCATGTCAGCTATGTTGTACCTAGAAGAACAACCCATGACAAGTCTAGCTGCTCTATTTTGAGCAATTTGTAGCCTACTAAGTAGCCTGTTCGAAGCAGATGCCCAAATCACTGAGCAATAATCCAAATGGCAAACAACCAAAGTACAAACAATTTGATTCAACAATGAGGGTGGAAGGAATGGTTTACATTTCCTTGTTACAGCAATGGCTCTGCCCATTTTAGAAATTATACTGTAGATATGTTCAGACCAATTTTGGGTTGCCAGTAACCAGGGAAAAGGCTATGGACAACTCTCAGGGGCTAGACCAGCTAGCTAGCAATCTAGCTGACTAGCTAGCCAACTCTCGTGTTCTGACAGTCAGTAAAAGATATGCAGGAAGCAAACGTTACCCAGCTAGCCAGCTAGTAACTTGTAATAATCAATGATGGGGTCACTCACAGCTCTGGGCATGCCTGCCTGCAAAATTTGATTGGCTGCATATAAATAAGTAAATGGTGGTATCCAGAACACTGGTGCAGAAAAAAAAAATATATCGCACTGGCCCTGTCCGGCCTGGCCAGTCTTGTAATACCACTTTGTACCTCAAGGGGCAAGTGTAGCTTTCTGTCACTGTATTCTACCTTCAATCCAACATGAGGAAGAAATAGCACCGCCCCAAGGGCTTGTCAACTTGCAACATTTCTTCTCAACAGGTAAGTAAGCAGCCAATAGCTAACTAACTTCTAACATTGGCTATTTAGCAAAGCAGATCGTTGTTGTGACTAACGACTGCACAAACTGCATGGAATAACATTAAATATAGCATCAATGCCTCCTTTTGCTGTTACTGTTTCCTCACATGATCTTGCTAAAAACTGAGCCAAGCAAGCTATTGTACAATGTAAACTACAGACTGACGTCACACATGAATATTATCTCAACAGCAGTGTTATCTTGATCGGCTCTCAGAGTTTCAGCAGTGCGGTTGAATTTAGCATATTCTTGCTCAGCTGTTAGAAGTTGGCTTCTTTAATAACGGATGACTTTAAAGTCAGATTGCATGGACCCTGTATTGGCTCAACATTGCTTTCAGTTGAAATACTGCCACCCATTTGTATAGAGTAGGAAGTGCAATCTTTTGAACTGCACCTTGAAGCTTTTACGCCTGAATTCTGAGATGGCCGTGCCAATTCCACCTCAGGGCTTGGGATTCCTCCATTTTCACGTGCAATAAACCCCACACTGTCAGTCTTCTCACCCATTGGCTGACGGCTTCCTTTTTCCCATATAAAAGCAACAGCATTACAAACTTAAAATGTCACAATCTCACATTAAATTAAGTGTGCTTTTAGCGTACTGTGTGAATGTGAAAGGTTTTAATTAAGAAGCAAGACAGCACAGAATAAAATAAGAAGTAAAAACAAGATGGGGTAGGAGCAGTACTTTGACTACTGGCATCTTACAAAACATATTTCCGACTCCAGTAGTTATCAAAAACTCAGGATGTGTAAATCTGACCAGAGAAAGTCAGAAGAATGTTCCAGCATGGGCCGCATTTTAAATTCATTAGCGGTGCCACTTTGGCAGCTTTAGAAATAATGGGGGACACGTGCAAGACTGTTTCACAGTTTGAGTTTAAGACGTGGGCCGCGTGCCCAATATCTGCTCTAAAACTCCTGTCACGTAGCTGTAAATTTCTGCCCGTGTTCCTGCATTAAAATTCAGCAGCCAGATGTCCCAGATATACAGTCCGTGATGTTTCTTTTTAAATATATTAGGGGTACAATCAGGGTCTTTTTTTTCCCGTCCAAACAGAGGAAACAAAATCACGGCACCGAGAGCAAACCAGGTGCGTGGTCTTTTGAAGGAACAGGAGGTTGTGTCCTTAACGCGCTGGTCTGAAAGCGAAAGGGCGATCGGTGATTTGTGGGCATAATTCTGACGCAGCGGGCGTCGCAGCAGGATGCGCGGCTCCATTACTTACGCATATAATTACAGGTCAGCAGCACCGCGGCGCACATTCACTGCATCCACGCAGCACAGCACCCGCACAGCCAAACACCCGCACAGCACTGCATCCACACAGCACCCACGCAGCACTGCACCCGCGCAGCCAAACACCCATACAGCACAGCACCCGCACAGCACTGCATCCACACAAAACTGCATCCACACAGCACAGCACCCGCACAGCACTGCATCCACACATCCACAGCACAGCACCCGCACAGCACAGCACCCGCACAGCACAGAACCCGCACAGCACTGCATCCACACAAAACTGCATCCACACAGCACAGCACCCGCGCAGCCGAACACCCATACATCACAGCACCCGCGCAGCTAAACACCCGCACAGCACAGCACCCACGCAGCCAAACACCCGCACAGCACCCGCGCAGGCAAACACCTGCACAGCACAGCACCCGCACAGTCAAACACCCGAACAGCACAGCACTCGCACAGCCAAACACCCGCACGGCACAGCACCCGCACAGCCAAACACCCGCACTGCACAGTACCCGCGCAGCCAAACACCCGCACAGCACAGCAAGGGGGCAGCCAAATACCTGCACAGCACCCACACAGCCAAACACCCGCACAGCACCCACGCAGCCAAATACCCACTCAGCACAGCACCCGCACAGCCAAACACCCGCACAGCTCAGCACCCGCACAGACAAACACCCACACAGCCAAACACCTGCACAGCTCAGCATCCGCACAGCACAGCATCCGCACAGCCAAACACCCGCACTGCACAGCACCCGCGCAGCCACCCCCACAGCACAGCACCCGCACAGCCAAACACCCGCACAGCACAGCACCCACGCAGCCAAATACCCGCACAGCTCAGCACCCGCACAGACAAACACCCGCACAGCACAGCACCCATGTAGCCGAACACCCGCACAGCGCAGCATCCACGTCGCCAAACCACACATATCTGCTCCCTGGAAGCAGTTACAAGAAGAAGCCTGGCATCCCACAGAGCCCTGAAACTCCAGCGGAAACTAAGAAAAACACACACATCCTAAACCTGTAAGAGCTCAAAAAATTTAGGAGAAACTTTCCTTCTTTTTCCACTCGCCAGTCTCCAGTGAGCGACTGCCGCCATCCGAGATGACAGCCTGGGCCCCGAATTCTGTCCCCTCCAGCGCTATCCGGGGACCCGGCGGGCGCAGAGTGAGGGAAAAGTTGCCGTGCGCTTCTTTACATTTGCAGGGCTATTTACCTAATAATGGAGCACTCTTCCTGACACATGGCCGGGCAGAGACACCCGCTCCTCTCGCTTGGCACCTTTAATTATTTTATGCCTAGGAGACAAGTTTTAAGCAGAAGTGGCAGGCCGAGGTAATGCTGACAGGAGGGGATGATTAGAAAAAGGGAGATGTTGTAAGAGGCCTCCCTGGAGTCCCCACGGCCTGTGCATCACTTCCTATAAGGCCTCAGTCGCAGGTCTTCATTTACCGAGCAGGAAATTCATCAAGGACTCCACTGTCCCATCACAGTCCACAGACACCCAAAGAGAAGGGCCCTCGGAAATTAATGGAGACGTATCAGGGGAGCAACCGACCGAACCGAGGGTAATAATCTTCAGATTATCCACCTCCATCCAAACTCCCAGCGCACAAACAGAAGCATTTCACAAGAGGAGGCACAAAGTACTTCATTAGAACTGTAGTCTCGAGCCCTGTCAAGCCCCTGGTGACTGAGAGCGTTCGGCTAGAAAACATGCTGTCAACATAACAACAGAAAACTGCTCAGAGCGTTTCTTGTAGTTGAGCTAGATTTTTTTTTTAAATCGTATACAAGGGGTCATAAATTTATAATATGTGGCCTTGTACTGCAGCAAAGAAAGGATAGTGCTTGTTTTAATGACAAATACTATAGCTGTATTGCTCCCTGCATGTCATTCAATGTAGCCAGTTCCTCTCCTTTCATTTTAATGCTCTCTCCATAGCTGCACACTATATACAGAGCTAACGCTCAGTCTGACAAAAGGTGAATTTCTGGTATAGACAGCCCTACTGTAAAATGTTTTGTTCAAAAGTTTGTACAAAAACCTAAAGCAAAAAAAACTTTGCTATTTCTTGTCCCCCACACACTGTGCTTAACCACTCTTGACACGGTCATTGCGCTTGCAATTTATGAGGTCATTACTAACCACATTTAGAGGAATTTGCAAAATAAATACATGGAAATGCAGTGGTGCAATGGGCAGCGCAACGACGCTGCGGCAAAAGTCAGAAAACAGACAAAATGACCGTCTGACTTTTACCAACAAATAAAACATTTATCGACATGAAGCAGTAAATAATGCACTCTGTCCGACAGAGCAGCTCAAAATAATTTGTGAATGGCAAAAAAAGGTCGAGCTTTTAACATGTCTTACCCAACCTTTCCCAAGCAAACTGCTCCGAAATATGTACAGGGGGACAAAATAACAGAGGAAGACACTACTGAGGCAAAAACCCTATTTTGCCACATTCAACTTGCTTATTTCAATTGTCCGGTAATTGAACAAATTTAGCCTCCATCACACAAAGTAAGGCTGCAATGATGCCCTCCCATTTACACAGAATGCTCTCTAATGACATCATCTACTTTACGCTCAGAGGCCGCGATGCCCAGCCGAGAGTTAATAGCGTGTGTATGTGTCACGTCGGGGCATTTTTTATTTTTTAATTTCATGACTGTGCGAGTAAAAGAAATCTTATCTCCTGTGATTCTGCAGGAGCGCATTTCGAAACAATTTAACTCAAAAGCGATACACTTCAGCTCTTAATAAGAGGAACACATTGCATTACTGTAATGCATTCTAGCAGTAATGGCACAAATGAGATCAGGACAAAAAAGAAAGTGCCATGTTTAATATGGCATTACGCCCTTTCTCATGCGGTGGGATGACAGGGCTTAAACGCCACACGGATTAGAAAGTGAGGACTCCAGGATGCCCTGTTCACTGTAGGGACTGCACTGAGCAGTGGCATGTGCTTAATTCATTTTTCTTAGCAAGAAAGAAAAATGACCATTAAACAACAGTGTTTTAGGCAATTTGAATTGTGTAACATAGTCGTAGAATATGTTAAATTGTTCGAATGGACAGGGAGCAACAGAGGCCATAGGGTTTGTGTTTTGCAGCAGTAGCGCTGCAGTTCACTCAAGTGAGAAAAGATGAAACAATGACGAGGTGAATAGAACAGCGAGAACCTCAGAGGCACACCTGATGCCCCAAAGTAATTTATCAGCACAAACAATAAAGTTTATATTCAACACAAGGTCAACAAAGGTTAACATTTTCACTGCCATTAAATGATACTTAAAATTATCTATTGACCCCTCCAATTTTATACATTTGTGGACTTCTAAAATGTTTTTTTTTTTTTTTTGAAATGAGCAGTTTTCCCAACCAAGAACTTAAAGCACAAAACATTTATTTTAATTCTTACTGTCACCTTGCTTTTGTTGGCCAGCATGCAATTTAGTATACGCTGAAAGGTAATTCACGGCGTTTACTTGTACTTCTGTTGTAGTCAAAGACATTTAAATCACTGTGAAACAATGTTAACTGCAAATACAAGCAATGATTATACTGTTTTACAATTGTAAATTTGTTACCGATATCATCTGAAAAATATATCAAGCAAGATCTGATAAAATGTGCATAGCCCAACCGGAAACACTCACATGAGAAGAATGATCCCACGCACTAATTATCCTAAACAGTTTGGGGTCTAAAGCCCATTTAACCATCTAAATAACTAGACACCACTCTCCTGCTGGCATTCAGAACTAACCAGAGCCTAACTAGTTGTGCAGTGATTAAATGAGATAACCAATCACTGAAAGCACACCTTTGCTCAATCAAAATATGCCACTGCTCCACAGAAATTCAATAAGAGATGTTTGTGAAGTGAAATGCTTGTAAAATGTGATTTTTCTCGTCTGCAGTTTGTAGGAGCCTCATGATAAATATCTCACATCGATGTTTCCTCTCATTTCATTAGAGAGGGAGAATAGAAAGAGGCTGTGGCAGGTCCTCCTCAGTCCGGCTCTTTCCAATTAACGTGTGGAAGTTGTGCAGTTTGACAGATATACAGCCTGTGCTTTACACTGAGAGAGATGGAGGTTACGCTCCGTCTCCGTCCCCCTGCAAGGATACTATATCTCTGTCTGCAACACCGCGGACGCTTCTGTCCATGAGATTGAGATAACAAAGCGTTATTTCCCAACAGCAAAGAGAAAAACAGGCAAAGGATTTCAGAAATACCACTGGCCTCAGAATGCTCTGATTTTGATTATCTTAACATTCCCTCAAACACCGCTGATTGTCTTATGCGTATTGATTTATTGGAGATTGATAACATTCCTTCATGGTCGGTCTCAGAGTTTTCAGATGTTGAAAATCTCATCAGGGGATGAACTAAGCATCAACAGCGTGGAGAAAAAAAAAATCAATTTAGTCAGAAGGGGTGACCCCAGAGGGCAGGTCTCGCAGTGCGGCCGTGGGGCAGTAACTCTGCAGTGCTGTGAATCAGCAGTTTGAGCTCCAAACCGGTCACACACAGACGCACTATTGGCCAAAGCTGCTGTCAGGGGTGCTGCTCTTTAACCTTAGCTGAGCCACTGGAAGTAAACAGCCTTGTTTTCCCACAAATATTATGACAATACTTAACCCAATTACTAACCATTAGTTCCGAAAGGTTAAAATTAAACTCGCTGGGGATAAATAATTAAATTGGGACACTCGATTTGAAAACATTTGAAAAGTTTGTTTACGAGTGCTTCCATGATGATCTTTAACTCAGGCACATAAAGAGACCATAAAACAGACCAGCAGTTCAATTAAAATCCGTTACAGTGGGGCTAAAATTGCTGGTATAGATGGTGTGATGGTAATTATGGAGCGTGACCTAATTTACAGATAAAATGAAAGGATTAAAATGGCTAAGACTGCATAATAGTGGAACTGATATTACAGTACAGTGTCTAATTGGGTAAGACTAGTGACTAAAGTTACGATGGAAAACTCGTCTGACACAATTTACATTGCAACTGCGCATTGAGTTTGTTTAGTGTCATCAATAATAGTGATGAATTGGAAAATAAAGGCCTTGATGCCTGTTTTTTGATTTTCACGTTGAGCCTTATTCACTCGCTCATGATTTGACCGTACTACCCCATGAATTTCAGTCAAGGCCAACGCCAAAGTGAAAATACTCAACAAATGACAAGATTTGAGACCTGGAGACACACACCTGGTTATCTCCTCTCTCTGGGGTTATGAATCAGTAAGGAAGTGACACCCTAAAATAGATTATAGAGAGAAGGGAGATGCACAGCCAACATCATCGATACAGCATCTGCGCCAGGGTCCAGTAAAAACAGAACAGAAATGACACAGAACTGTCCACTGCATGCAGAACTGAAATTACGTATGTTATATAAGGAAAAAACTGCTTTGTGAAGCTCGCCACATACTGATTCTGTTCAGACTGGTTCAGATATGGGTTGACCCATTCTATGGTGTCTTTAGAGCTGTGATCACGCCGATATCAGCAACACTCTTACTTACCAAGTGTGCGCTGGTACCTGTCAGAGAGATGTTAGGCACATGTTGTCATACTTTTTGACACAGTTCTCCTTCCCACCTAACCACTTTGCGCAGAATACAAATAATGCCAAATTTTTCCTGTTATACATGAGCCTATTTAGGCTTTCCAACTCAGTATTTGTGTCACAAAGACTCTTGAAAATTATTCCAGTGAAGCAAGATATTTGAAAATTCCATTACAGAATTATTTAGGAATTAAATTTCAGAATTTACAGACGCCACCCTCTATATCTGCGCAATGGGGTTTTTAACGATTTTTCCATTTCTGTCGCTGATGAGCCATCAGTTCGGACACCTACTCTTTGGCCCCTCTGGACCTCTGTTAATATCTTCCTCATCTTGCCTCACATAATTACCCAACAAAGCAGCACAGGTTGGAGCTATTTTATGCAGACACATGCAGCTAACTACGATTCACACTAACAGGAATGACTGGAGTACATTCTTTTGTGATAGTGGTTTGAAGACTTTGGCCACCACTGGGTATGTTCTAATCTTATACTACAATAGTATTGCAGCAAAATACAGTTCATCATTTAAAACATCAATGTATGATTACTGCTGACAGTAGATAAAAATATTCACACATACAGCTTAGTGAGCTGTGGACAAAAATATTCACACGACTTAGTGAGCCCTGCCCCTACAGAAACAGGGTACAGCAAGCGCTGCAGCCAACATGGTGGCGTCTTATGTATAAATAAACAATAAGAAAAGTGTCCATTTACTCGCTGCCCTTGCTGCAAACGCGATCCAGACTGTAGCATAAGCGTATGAAAGCGCAGTGCTGCTGCGGAACGTCTGGTCTGTGTGGCAGTAAAGCGCAGTGCCAAACGGGGCCACCGCCAACCCGTCTCTGCCCACACAGGCCGCCACAGCAGGAGAACAACACCTCCAATTTGGCTTCCTTTAGCAGCGCGTGCTAGATGAGGGCCGCGATTTCCACCTCCGCTTCCCAAGCGCTCACTGCGCCAACGCTAATATTAGATCAGGCCAGGCCCACTGGGAACACTGCTCAATAGAGAAAGGTTTACACCCCTAAAACAGGGGGCTATCAGTTTTACCCGACCATAAAATGCATTTGTAATTCAGTGCACTGCGCGGCGGCAGCCTGTGATAATTCTTGGCTGAGCAATGGCAACATTTTTAATTAGTACCATTGAATTTCCAGTTAAATGAATTTGAAGGCTGTAATTGCTAAATAATAGCCTTATTAATTTACGCATGCTCGGGGTTGCACAATGACTCCACAGTCCCAGTCTCTCAAGGCTGTTTAGACATTCCAATTTAATGGAGCTCCAATCTTATAAACACGTGGATAATCATTTTCACACAAATGTTTTCACTCAAATATACAAATATGAGCAATTGTGCCGCATTTCCTTCAGTTTTTTTTTGCAAAACAAACACTCCCCTTTGTTCTTTTTTAATTTTCTGAAGTGCCGTTGGGCGGCCGTGCCATGCTGGCAGTCCAAAGGTGTTTTCACAAAATGGGGGCCCGTCCCTCGTAATCTTTTAATCCTGCCGAGCAGGGGGCACATGCACTGAATGAAGCTGAGCATTCTGTTTTAATTAAGCAGAAGGAACGGCGATGGGGATGGAGCGAAGAAAGCCACTTGCTGGAGCTCCTGGAATCCCTCTGTGGGGCGCACACGGAAACCTGCGGTCTCCCGGTCACATGGGCCCCCAGCTGCCTGTGCTTGGGTGGTCAGGGTTATTAGGGGGCTGATCAGGCCGAGCTTATAGCTCCATTCTGCACAACGCTCACATGTAAAAGGAAAGGGGAGGCTTAGAGTGTGCCCATGAGGACATCACAGGAAAAATTACAAAATAAAAAAAAAAAGAAATTAATGGTACTTTCATCCAGGGGGTCTAAACATAGAAATGGAGAAAATGTGTCAAAAAATAAACACCACTGAAAGTTTTATACATTTAAACTTTTACCCAGAATCACTGCACAATATTTGGTACTCATAATTTTATGCACTGAAATGACTAGCAGTTGAAGTTCCAAAACCCAATAAACCATCAAATTCTGATTTATACAGACAATCTTTGGGAGTGTACAGTCATAATTTTAATATAATTAAATAAGTACTTATGTACTAATGGCCTCATCAATATATTCATAAAAAATATTGAAATATTGCATGAATATTAAATATTTAATGGCCACAAATACTGAATTACAACTGAGTATTTAGAATTTCTTGTTTTTTTTTGTTTGTTTGTTTGTTTGTTTTTTAATTCACCGGAATAATTGGATGGCAAGAAAATTATTTTCTATAGTGTTTGTACAGCAAATAAGTTATCTGTCTAGCAATTTATGTCGGCAGTTGCATAAAAACTCCTGGATTGGCAATTTGACAATGGATAACCTCTTGAACGCACTGCAAGGTTTGCAGATTGGTTGCATTAAACTCTCAAACCTTTTTATTGCATTGTTTGCATCACAATTTGACCTGCGCATTAAAATGTGATGCAATTTACGTATATCTATCCCCGTGAAGCTTACATTAAGCGTTTAGAATGTGAAATTCATCATCTCTGCTTATACAAGCGTCTTTTGACCCTTTTTACAATTATAATACATTGAAAATAAAATGCAAAAGAGCACCAAATGAAATAAAAACCTTAAAAAGCATGTAACATCATGCTCTGAGTAGCCTCAACTCAAGTGCTATAAGAATAAATAGAATTTAGTGCTATGGATTAATATTCAATGGGCTTCCGTCTCTCCTTAATGAAATGTCATTACTTCAATACAAATCCCTTTATTCCAAACCCCCACACTCACTCACATCCTATATTTCATTTCCTGCAGTTAGGCAATATTATTGCTTCCATTCCCGAACTATTGATTTAGGTGTATATGGTTATTACAATGCAAAATAAAACAGCTCCCATCTATTCATTTTACCTTGTACTGTTGAACATTAACCTAATTTGTATCAAATCTGCATTCAATTTGGCAGTGTAACATTCATCTTTATGAAGAGAAACACCATTACACTGGGACTTATAAGAAGATCTCATGCGTATATAGCAGCATTAAGAGAATTTATAGTTCCTCACATATCAGCAACTATAAAGACAGATAATTTGATGGCAGTATTATGTTTCCCCTAACCAAAGGGCACAATTAATGAATTAGCATAAATAATTTACGAGAAACCATAAACGCTGCAGATCAGAGTTGATTTATTAGATTAAACAAACATCGCAACTCAGGGATATAGATTTAAACTGACCAGGCACGCACACATCATGATTGAGATATGTATTAGCCAGATATAACACAATCTGTTTAAGATTTATATCTGCAATGCCCTCCCCTGTTAGGCATTCCTGCTGCCCCGGCTACCTGCCTTTCCCCAATTATCCAATTATCCACTGCTCTCTGTTTGCTCAAGTTTACCCCTGGTTTTAATTACGTTATTTATCTCCTACTCTTTTTATACCTTGGTTTTCCCCTTCACAGGCAGGTAGCCTCACATAGTAACATTTTATTTTAAGAGCACTCCCATTCTGGTTTTTAGTTTCACCCCTTGTTTAGTTTATTCTTTTTGTTTTGCACTTTGTTCAGTTAATTCGAATTCCAAGCCCTGCACTTGGCTGCTCCATTTTTATTTCACTAACCCAGTGCCCCCATTCCATCCTGGGGCACCAGGTGCTACAATATCTTTGAATACTGAGCAAGACTAGTATTTTAAGACATAAAGCTAAACTGTCTTGATAAATTCCAAAGAAAAAGTTCCCCTGAAACTGTATTGCTTCACCTCACAATTTAAAACATAAATAATTTGCCAGTCTAAGATCATAATAATTTGCAGGCCAAAGATCGAGTAATGACCCCGACAGATGCTAGTCGAGGGTGGCAGAAAACAAAGTTCCTCCATCACTCCATCGGGCATCATCTCTCTCTTTCTCTCTCGAAAGAAGGAGTGAAGCATTTTGCTTTCATACACGTTCTTACTCATGCCAACTACTGCTGAGAACGTGGAAGAAGAAATGAGGCAATAAATTTGACGTTAATTCGACAAATCAAAATTAAATGTCCAAACCTTGCTGAGGGTGGAGTTAGAATATTTGTGTCTTGATACACACTTCCTGTTTCAGCCATAGGCTATATTGGCTCCCCAGTAAGCATATGGCCTTCACTGCAAAGTACTGAAAATGCAAAGAGAAGATGTATCATTTATCATTTACATCGTTTGCTCATTGCTCCTAAGTAGCCATGATGGTGGTATCATCTGAGCAGCAAAACTACTGTCAATTTTGAGGTTTCAATCTTTCAGTGCTACCACCCCAGCAAACTAGGCCCATATTGCCGCCCAGTTTTATACAGCATTTCTTGTTGTGGAGAATGAAAAATTTACACCTACATATACACTTATGCAGAAATAATAAATATATTGCACTGATACAGCATGAATTTCCATGTACCTACCACGCATGACGTTTTATTAGAAAATAGAACATTGGTAATTATAACACTAAGCGCACAGAACGAGTTTAATGCACAGCTTGTTGATATGTGCAAGAAGATGACGGGACCAGAGTTTCCGGGAGGCCATAAATTTGGAGACGGATGAGTGGAAGGAGTGACTGAGTCAAACTGCCTGGACTCACCAAACAGGATACAGGAAGCACCTGTGGTCACGAAGAAACCAGCGTCGGCCAGAGCGTTACTCAAATCACTAGCTCTCTGAGAGTGAGCTCCACTCCACCTGGCTTTTATTGCTCCTGTCAGCACCTCAGAATAATAAAGACCAACTGTCCTTCACTCTGGAACAGGCCGTTCCCCTCAGGGTCACAAAATGCTAAGTTTGCCAGCCCAAAGGGTTAAGTGTGCCAGTGGAAAGGGTTACTAAAGAGTTAAATGTGCCAGCTCAAAGTGTTAAGTGTATTAGTCCAAGGGGTTAAGTGTGCCCGTGGAATGGGTTACGAAAGCGTTAAGTGTACCAGCCCAAAGGGTTAAGTGTGCCAGTGGAAAGGGTTACGAAAGCATTAAGTGTGCCAGCCCAAAGGGGTACGTGTATTAGTCCAAAGGGTTAAGTGTGCCAGTGGAAAGGGTTACGAAAGCATTAAGTGTGCCAGCCCAAAGGGTTAAGTGTATTAGTTCAAGGGGTTAAGTGTGCCCGTGGAAAGGATTACGAAAGCGTTAAGTGTACCAGCCCAAAGGGTTAAGTGCCCCAAAGGGTGAAGATCACCCTTTGGTGGTGCTGTGAATTGTGTTTTCAGCTGTCATGGCCTGGGTGTATTAGGGCCATGAACACAGCCCCACAGCACAGAGGACTGTGTCTCAGCCACCCCTCGTGAGGCTTTGCCAAACTGACCTCTCCAGACCCTGGGTCTTCATTACACTTATTGTGCTGAACCTATATTTGGTTAGCAGATAAGACTCATTTAATATAGTGCTCTTAAAGTTTCAACTTGGCTGCAACTATCTTGTAAAATTATATTACAAAAGCATTTTGCTTGCATTTATGTAACAATGGTACCCATCAACAGTTCTAAGCCCAATGAGATAAAGACTTCAAACTGGCACCATAAAATGATGTGTATGTAATGCACAAAACAAATGTAGGCCAATGCAACATTCCACCTGCAGGAGAATGAAGATGCCAATTATTACTGAAGCTGCGTTTCTAATCATACACAGATGGAGCTCACATATCACAAAATGCCATCACACCAAAAGGATTGCACAGCAATATTTAAAAATGTGGGTGGACTTGCTCTTTTTAAACAAGGTAAAATGAGGCTGTTTTTGCCAGTAAGAAAATATTTTTCAGAAAATATTTGCTTGCAAAGCAGCTGCCCTTTCGAATTGAAGTAGAGAATCACAATGTCTGTGCTCGTGTCCTGTAGAAAATTCACCCTGTTATACTGTGCACTGTTGCAATTTCCGTGTAATTTGTTGATTCTGTAAATCCACATTATTTATTACCTTTCAAGGTTAATTAGTGCAATTGATGGCTTGTCTTTGAGTAACTGACTTGTGCCAGGAGACCAGCGCTATGAACTAAAACAGTAACAGATTAACAACTGATGGATGAGATCACGAGATCATTCTGTCAAAAACATCAGCGGTGCGCCAAACAGCCAGCGGGGACCGTTTAATTTCTCTTTTCCAGACTTCAGGAAACAAAACCAAGCTGCAACTAAACATTCAGAGCAGGATTAAAACAGAGGAGCAGTCACGGAATCAACATACAAGTTCAACTGGCACATACTTGAGCAAAACCTGATTTGATATGAACATGCTATATAGATTCTTAATATAGCAAGGGCTAAAGCATGTCAAGATCAAGTTTAGCTTAATACTATGTGTTTACATCAGTAAATACTTCGCATTTTAATAAGTGAAGAGTTCGTTTCCAAAACACAATATATCCTTTTAACTCATTTTGAGTAAATTAGCTTTTTCTATGTTGGCGCCTATTGCATTTTATAAAAAACTGAAACTTTGACCATTAAAAAATACACCTTATTATATGAATTTCTAAGAACGGATTTTTGCACCATGTGTAAGAAGCACAGGGCTATAGATCAATGGTATTATCTCAGTTGTAATTTTGGCACTTACTGCGTTTTGGAAACAAACTCTTCAAATGTCCAAACCCTGTTTCCAGAATGATTGAAGGCAATAACAATACTTCTCCAAAACTTTAAATGTTAAAGAACATTTCTAGGGCCAAATTGTTTTTATTTACATTATACTTTTTGGGGGGGAGCACTGTTAAGACAGCATAAAACTAATTGAGTAATCACAATTCAAACTAATTTCTAAATTAGTTTAGCGCGCAAGTACAGACAGACAAAATAAATACCAGTTTATTGTCTCAAATTCCAAAATGAAATATTAGTGAGACGCCTTGACGCCACCAGTGGGTGTTCTGAGTGGAGGTCCCTGAGTGCTTGTGCCAATTACAGTGCTGGTGAAGACCAAGGAGCCTCCGTAAGGCGGGAGAGAGAGAGGCCTGTCTGAAGTGAGGCGGGAGAGAAAGAGGGCCTGTCGCAGAGCAGTCTGTCCCGGCACCACTCACCCAGCGACTCTTCATCTGCACGCGCTATGCCATGTCGTGCGTTAGAAAGCCCGACGTCTGCAGCGCGAATGCAGAGCGCTGCAATTCTGTCCAATTACATTTAATTGTTCTCAGCGGGTGGGTCTCTGCTCCCGCTTCTGTTTCACCCTTGATTTCCTCTCTTAGCTGACGGGATGGCTCTTCTCTCCACACTGCTGACATGTTGACGCCCCACCACCCCCCCACCCCCCAGCACTCCCTCCACACAGCTGTCCCCCGGAAACTTCAGCTCGCCCACGTGTGCTCCCGTAGTGCCGCCAAAAACGCGACTAATTGAGGGGCTTTAGCAGCTCGGCTCGGCCCACCTGAGTGGGCGAAAGACTGAACGCTCTCTCGTAGTTTGGCCCAGTTGGTCTGCTCAGATATTGCGTGGTAACTGGTAAATTTTTTGACACAAAGGGTGAAACCCCTCCCCCACCGCCACTGATACCCCCGTTAAAAAGGAGGGAGGGGCACTGGCAAAAGAAAATCAAGAACAGCATCAATCAAATTATTTACACTGCTTCTCTTATCAAACTGCCCTTTTCTTTTCAAAATGCTCCGTGACTACCCCTTTGCAAAAATACACTGTATGAGGAAAATCTGACCAATCCGGGGCCATATTTATAAAAATTTGTGTGAATTTCAAACCTAAATACTGTATACGCTCCAAAATAGAAAAAGCATATATTAAAAATTATTCTCTAATAAATCTGAGGGTAAGCTTAAGTGCATGCAAATTTTATTTAATCAATTGAGCTTCATGTGGGATTTTTCATATCTGCATAATCTTATTAATTTAGCGTGGTTTTTAATGTCACCTTTGTTTTAATAAATCTGAAATCCATGAAGAAACTGGCATGTGCGTCAGTGTCTGAGCTTGTATAGGTACGTTTATTTTGTATTTTGTATCTGTCTTTATAATTTTTCATGTTCGTTGTTTATTGTAGCAGACCTCTGTGTTAGATTACGTATTTCCTCTAACCTGTCACTTGCCATGTGCTTTGTTTTCACACCTTACTGTGCACTGCCCCTTAGCAATTGTTTAATTTTTTTCCTAATTGTAGCCACATCTCCCTGCACATTTCCAGCACAGCTCACCTGCAGCTCATTGTAATTAGTCTCTTCAGCTCCCTACATAAACCCCTTTGTTCAGTCTCCCAGTTGCATGTTTGTCAGCCAGTTTTCCTGTATAAAGAATACAGTATGATCATTCCTTTATTTCTGAGATTCCTTGTTTATGATTTGTTTACCTTTGTTTGATTTCCTGTTTGTTTTTTTTGATCACCGACCTGTCTTTCGTTTTTACCTCCTTCCTGGTTTTGGCTATTGGACTGTGTACTGTTTATGACTTTCGATTTACCCTCTCGTACTGCATTATCACTGCTCATGTTTGACATGAATTGCCTGAGTACAATTCTGAATAAAATCTCTGCCCTGGATTATTGTCTGCGCTTGAGTTCTGAGCCTGCTTTTTGTCAGAGTGCATCATTTCTGTGCCTACACAGTTTATTAATGAGGCCTGTAATTGATTAAAGTTTCTTAATATGCAATTTAAGTGAAAGTGAATGCGTAGAAACACTGAATAAAGTAAAACCTGTGCAAACTGAAGCCTTTCCAACTCTAGATCTGAACAACTTTGAAGCAAAGTCCAGAGTTTCAGTTGTCTGAAAATTCAGACCAGGCATGACCTAAACACAAGGATCTCTGCCAGAGATAGATTAATCCTGATATCGATTGTTCATCACCCCTAATCGGTTTACATGCAGTTTTCCTGAATATTATTCAAGGGGCCTGTGGTCAGAATAATCCAAATCTGTATGTACAACTAATTATTCCAAAACCGTACACTGTGATAGCTTTGTCTTCTCAACACAACAAACTGAAGAAACAGGCTATACATAATAGATATTTATTTGAACTCTTGAAAGGTTCCCTCGCGAGGGGGTGAAATCAGTGTTGATTTCGAGGGCATTCAATTGGAAGGCCCAAATAATATCAAGGGGGATGGGAGCCCCAGAATTCCCAGCGAGCCCTTGCATGAATATGTGTAGTAATGTACCTGCATGTCAGTTGAGCAGTGCTGACTAGGTACTGTACATGTGGGCATCATCGCTTGTACAACACATGAGTAAAATACAGTGTAACTGCACAGGGGACAGCGCATCATTGCTGAGGTAAAATACCTGGATAAATTAATGAGAGTTAATGCTACGATGGTACACATGCAACCAGCTCCTGTGTGCCATTGCACAGTGTGAGTTTCGACCATACTCCTGGCATACAGGAGTCATTTTATGTGACTGAATGCCAGTGCAAAGGTATATAAATAGCAACATACAGAGAGAGAAACGAGCACTGAATGCAATACTGCAAGCAAGGCATACTTCAGAGTTGATGCACATCCAGAAAGTTAGGCAGTACCAAAGACTCTGGGGTTTTTCAGTCTGTCAAAGACCCAGAGAAGTAATGATATGACAACCAGGCAACCCGACCAAGTCAGATGATTCAAGATTACTGTATATGGATTACTAAATATATTGTGTATTTCTGTGCTAATGACCCATCATGTTTTTGTACCTGCTGTGTGACATTTATTTGAAACTACTTTAACAGTCATGAGATTGGTTAATAGTTTGGGCCAGAGGAAATATATTGCGGGAATTACCAATATTTCCATTCACATTCATGTACAGAATAATTCACTTCTTCCCGAGACAAAGACTTCGAGGTAGTCAAAAATTCTGAATCGTCATTCACACGCTGAATAAATTCATGCTGATGGTAGTGTCACACGTTGCATGCCCACGGTTAACCTCCTGACACCCATCAAATGACCAGGGTTAGAACACAAATGCACAACACAAAGGTACTGTAAGTTAAATTTGCTGCATCAGACGAAACAGGAAATGTTTCAGACTCACCATGATGACACCAGTCGAGCATCTCCCAGCGGCTGACTTGCTTGACAGCTGTCAGTACAGTATTTGTGAATGAAAGCTGAAGTGTCCTAATGCACAGTTTAGACTCAGGCTCATAAAAGCCATTTTTTACTACTGCCATCATCCAGAAAGGTACGCCCATCACAATACGAGACGTGCTTCATCTTAAATTAGTCAGGGCCAGATCAGCCAAAAACACCAGCTTTAGTTAAGGGGTCTTCAGGGTTAAGTGTAGAAATAACCACAGTAATGTAAAAACTATGAAATAAACATACTCAACATGATTTTAACCTCATAAAATGTAGTATTTTGATAAAAATTTACATGGTTGCCATGTATTAATGACAAAATCTGAAAATATTTTGTGGCACAGATATTTCAATAACCCATGGTCAGATTTTACTCAAATTAGTCTCATATGAAAGGTTTAAGATAGTTCTATGAAATAACATAGGATTTTTTGTTTGGAACATTTAAGAATATTTAATGAGCTCTGTTATGCAACCATAACGAAAATCGCTATCATCAACTTGCTTCATTTTCAAAATTAACCCACTAGGGATGCACCTATCTAGAAAATCCTATGTAATTTCATAGATCTTCAACAGATACAACTTCAGTCCAGATTTCAAGTGAATCAGATGAATATTAATAATTTTATGAATGCCACAAGGTTGAAAAATCAGTCAAAATTGTGATTTTCGGTAATCGGCATTTAAAGTCACAATTAACAATTGAGGCAGAGGAAAAACATAGATTCTTGGTGTTTACTGTTATCTCACTGCATTCCTTTATTTATTTTATTTATTTTACATGAAAATCAAAAATATTGAAATTTTCAAAAAAATTGAAATTTTTACTCTGAAGACCCCTTAAAATGATGACACTCACCATTTTTGGTTGAACTACCCACGCAACATTTTCCTTACCTGTCATCAATCACTGTCACAAGTACAGTATTTTTATTGGCTTTGGCATTATGAGAGCAGTTTTAAGAGATATACACACAAAGTGAACGTTTGTGTTCTCGCGTTCTTTGGTGACTGTGGGGTGAATTTTCACTGCACAGGGTACAAGGTAGATTGAGTTGATGTGCACACAGTATATGGGCTGCAGTTCTTCTTTAATTAACTGCACAATGTTCACTATAGCTGCATGAAACTGTGTGTTCGATGAGCAAAGATGATGTTCCTTGTGATGTCTGAGACCACCTTCTCACCCATTTCCAGTAAGGAAGACATTTAATATCTTAGTTTGATTCCACCAAAAAACCCCACATTGAAAATCCACTTAACAGTCCAACAACCCATCTTTAAAAAAGCAGATAAGTTTAGTTATTTTTAAATACGACACATTTCTACAACACTCTTAGGTGTACCAAAGAATAAGATGTAAAAACAAGCCGACGCTGAGCGCCGAGGGAACCCCACAGCCCTTCACTAATTATTAATAAATAGCGGCATTCATCAATGGCGAGGCACAGGTCACTGTGCCAAGGTCAAAAATCAAATCCACTAATGACCCACACCTATCCCTCACAAGGAATGTGCATACCAAATTTTAAGCTGCTGTGGTCAGTACTTTCGGAAATAAGGCCCAGACAAAATTTTCAAGTTCAAGGTCACTGTGCCGAGGTCAAAGGTCAAATCCACTAATGACCCTTATGTTGCACCCCTATCCCTCATAAAGCAGCAGCATTCCAAATTTTAAGCTCCGGTGCCCAACGCTTTCGGAGATATGGCCCAGACAAATTATGGAGCTGGGATAAGCTGTAAGGTTACAAAATTTTAACTCTTTTATAAGTTAATTGACAGATGTGATATTTAACCCCCTAATTCATTGCAGGAAACTAAAGATTTATGTCATTCATGATTTCAGAATATCCAGATTGTGATACTGGTAGCACATGAATCATCTCACTTTTCACCAAAGCCAAATTGTACAGCCAAAACAATTTTTTATCACAAAAAAAATTAATTCGATTTGACCCTCTTATCACATTTAATACACTATAACCCCCCAACCTTCAAGGAAATGCAAAAATTAATACACTGACAAAGTGAGGCATGTGCGATAAATATACTTTTTACTTGAGGTCAAATGCTGTTCATGACTCTTAGTATCACACCATGAAACTGAACATAGAGACCGCTTCCACTGAGGGTTGTGCTGTGGACATATTCCCCATTGAAATACCCGCAATGAAGGCAATATGGCCAGAACCATGTGACTCTGCTGCTAAAAGCAGCTGCTTGGGGATGTAATGCCCGCTGATCATTTTTCATTTAATTCCTGCTGTATGTCATACTCCCCTAAGACTAGAGAGAAACATGAATGCATGAAAAGTTATTATGAATTGTCTTATATAATGTAAGTAACTAGGTTGACAAAATGTGGACGATAAAACATATTTTATTCATGTTTTTACATTCCAGGTCATGAGGATTTTCAGCACGGTAGAATAAACATGGTTTTTCAGATTACGGCCGGACTCGACACACAAGAAGAGACAAAGAAACAAATGGCTATAAATAGTTACAATGTTTAAATGACTTAAAAAGAAAGCAAACAATACTCCTGTGTATGGAAACTATTTTAGGTGTAAAACAATTCGCGCATATAGATTCAAGGGAGTTGCACACACCACTCTCCTGTCATACTGTTTGATAGGAGCCGCGGAAACATGCAATCTAAAGTTAAGAAAAAATGTTTGCTTTTTTCCCATGAGAAGCCACGTAATGCTTTTCCGAAGGAGATTCCCACACTGTTTGTACTCTGGCATGGCACCATCCTGTCAACATCATGCTTTTTATGAGCAGTTCTTTGAAATTATTTGATGTTGATCCAAAAATTAGTAAAAGATACACAAAAAAAAAAAAAAAAAAATCAGAAGCTCCGAACATTAACCATTCAATTAATTATCCAAACTATGAGCGTATCAATTAAAGACTGGCTGTGGATATATTCCCGAAAGCTCAGTCGGGATTAAACATTAATCTCTTCTGTCACTTCCAATGATGGCGGGAATCTCACAGAGCTCTTTGGGCTGTTCAAACTGTCAATTCAAATCAACGGCAAAACCTTAGCGGAGGCAACCGCTATATTCAAAAAGAGGCTACGCACTCGTCCCATTAATATTACTCAGAGGGTTCCCAGCTGTTTTGTATGGGCCGAGTAGCGCCGTAGCGCAGGATAAACCTGCTAACACATGCCACAGCTCGATATAGGCTAATCCTCAACATCTCAACCAACCCCAAGCATACCCTGTGTTAGCTACACTTCACTGGCAGGAAAATGGCCACCTTTGCTGTGCTGAATGGCCTCTTCCTGCAACTGTTCTATGTAATGTTATGTAATATTATCTGTGCACTACAACAAACTTTTGCAGGATTATGATGCCTGAATTAGTGCTCAGGCTATGTGCAATTCAGCCACATTTACCCCACTTGTTAGCCAATGAGGATGAGTGTTCATCAAAGCCTCCATACAACAGATGTATTTTCTCCAGAATTACAAACTATGTTGTGCTAAACCTACCCACAGTATTTACCCAAAGAACAGGCCCGGCGGATCGTTCGCAGTCCGGACTCTCCGGATGTGAAAAGCAGGTGATTTTACTGAGACTCACAGATAAACATAGACACAAGTTCCAAGGAGCAAAAGCAATTGAGATAATGCCTCTGGTTGGCCTGAATTAGCCTTGGCCATGTACTCAGCGCAGTGCATAAACACAGACTCTTAAGCACAAGTATTGATCCCTTTGTTTTCCTCCTGAACTGATGCTGAAAATCAAGATCATTCCAGAGCCTCTATACTTCTTTTCTTAAACCAACAGGATTTTTTTTAAAACACTGACAATAAAACATCAACCAGTCAGTGTCAGTGTCTGACCAGTATCACAATTTTTCTTTAGGCTCTTAGATGCAAAAATTAGCCTGTTACCAGATGTTTTGAAAACGTCCTCGATCATCTTTCCTCGATGCATTGCTATTTATCCCTTGGCACATAAACTGCAGCTTGATTCAAGCTCGTGGAGTTTTGCTGCGGATGCTGGAGAGTAATGTCAGTGTATGAAGCATGATATTACTCAACACCCTCACATCGGTAGAGCATGCACACAATGTGACAGTGCCGAGGCACTCCAAGCAGGCCTTCCTCAGGTATAGGAACTCCAACATCTCCAGCGATGGTCGAGTTTGTCCCAGTTAAATTATTTTCCTTTAAGTGCGGCATTTACTTTGCCATAAAAAGCGGCAGAGTCGATGCTCAAACCTGAAATCAATGACTCCCCCCCGCGGTATTTTTCAAACATTTCTCACAGCGGTGAACAAAGTCTCCTATTAAGTTATGAGAAGGACTACTTTGCTCATTTTTTGACAGTGTAGTACCCTGCTGTCAGGAGAAATTCATTTCGTGCTCCATAAACTGTCGCCGCGCTGTCGCGAAAATCCGTGTCTGGAAGAAAGATGGAAACCGTAGACAGACAAAACTGATGAAAATGGTGCGGACATATTCGGGTGACGTAATCAATACAAGACATTATTTAATGATAAACTTTCATTTACTGACACCCCAGTTGGGGTCAGATTTGTAATTAGACGTCCATCCGCTTAAATGTAAATTATATCAGCTGCAGGGAGGGATAAATAATCTATCAACAGGGCGGAGGACAGAAGATTCCCTTGGGACGGAGAGAAGAGGGAGCAGGGGCACAGCAGTATATGGTGTTATAAATCACGGTATTTAGCAATCGAATACTACACCTTCCCTCTGGGCCACCATCTCTTCCATTGGACCCCAGTGTGAAAATATTTAAAACCGCGAATAAAAGCGGAGGACACGGACTTTGTATTCATGTGAATCCCATTGTATCATTTACCTTACACTAGCCGAGTACTTCATTAGGGGGCCAGATATCATTTCACCAACTAAAAATTTACATAATTTTTTTTTGTCAAGCCATTAAAACGAAAAAAAGTACACAGCACACACACATCTCTGTTAAAACACACAAGTCAGTTTCATCTGTATAGGCCGATTATATCTATATTATAGTTCTTAAATTTATGTAACATGCACCAAAAGAGATCTATGTTCATCTATAATCAATTTTCGGCTCTGTACTCCAATGAAGTATTTCAGAACAAAGCTAGACTGCATCTGACTTGGCTAAAGCAATTATGATATGCACTCCCGATATTTATGATGTGATTACAGTTGTACTACAATTCAGCCGAGCAATTTTCATTCACTCAGTCACTTGTTCACAGAAAAGCACATTAAATATATGCACATACATGTGCTGAATTACTTAACACCTGGAGTGCAAATGGTTTAGAGCCAGTCTCCCACTCTCCATGTGACTGTAAGCAGCAAACACTGCTACCGCCGCACAAACATGCTTCTGAATCAGCTGGCACAGGACAACATAACTGAACTCAACTTGGATTTCAAATATTCACACTGAAATAAACAAAATATTTTTTGCATCTGTGTTGAGGGTTGGTTTTAATGCAAACGTATTATTATGTAAAATCAAACTTGCACAGTGTTGAAAGTCGCTGCAAACACTGCTCCCACTACACTGCCCAGCCCATACTGACGCACATGCAGACCACAAAACGACCAAACCAGACAGGGCCATGAAATATTGCACTGCCACAAAATAGAGACCATGAATGTTTGAGCTGTTTTCGCATGTATGAGGTTGAAAACGGCTCATAAAAATGTTTTATTGCAGCCCTGTGTTTGCAACTGAAGTATAAATACATGAAGAAATTGGCCATTTTAATATGTAAAGAACTGTTTATGCAAGACGGATAAAATCTACCTCTGATCATTTTAATTTAAGTACAGCTTAAATTTAAATTTTGGTTAGTATTTATATCATTACTGTCCAATATGTGCATACAAAGTGGGACATACAGTAGCGAGATATACAAAGGCAGCAGCAACAGTGACATTGATTGAATGATTGATTGATTTATTGCATGTTTAACGGAAGTTTCAACACTATCCTAAGGTCATGTCTTGCCAGTATTAGTCCTATTAAAGCAATGTAGGGTGCACACACCACTCACTCACACAATGGTACCAATCGGTAATTCTGAGTCTGTAATTAGACCGACGTGCATGTCTCTGGGCTGTGGGAGGAACCCGGAAGAAACCCATGCTAACGCAGGTAGAACATTCCCACAAGCCGAATCTGAACCCATGACATTCGTGCTGTGAGGCGACTGTACTACCCACTGTACAACCAAGCTATCCTGTAATGTCTGCTACATACAGTATATTACTATATCACCATTTTTAGACATTTGTAGATGATTTTTCAGGACAGCAGTATTACTAGAAACAGTAACTTCGCCTGAAGTTCTTGAGGAATTGTTGAGGGGCAAGGTGCAAATGCAAACACACACACTGTTAAATATTAAAGTGTGGTGAAACCCTCCTGCATTCATTGGCAAACCTGCCCCTGCAGTTGAATGGCTGATACGGTGTCAATTTTTCTATGTATTTATGGCGCAGCTGTCTTGGCCAGGTCACACTTCAAAGACGTGCAACATCTCAGCAGCTGAAACAGAATTCTGCTTAAACAGGGGTAAAGATAAAAAATGCATGAAACACGTTTTGCAAAGACGGTCTTTCAACCGAGTTTCTTATTCATGAGCTCATGTCTCAAATAAAAATGAAAGAGTAACAAGAAAAATTGCAGCAACTGCTCCCTGAATCTGTTTTTTTTTTCCCCTTCCGGGAGCCTCCGAGGAATTATGGATGATGTTTAGCAGTATTTGTTTCTCATTCTAAAACATCTGCGTCAAATTCAGAGCGGGATGCAATCATTCCTATTCCTCCAGACGACGTGTCGGTCATCAGCTGCGTGTTCTGGAAACTACCCAGCGCATGGCATCAGTCACAAATTCATTTTCCGAGTCTTAAAAAAAACTGCTCATACATGCTTTTCTGTGCTGCTGAAATTAGTAGGTATGTACTCTTTAATGGCTGCAATAATCCATTCGCCTTTTTTCTCCAGAGTTTGTCCTGGGTCAGGCTCCCAGTGCTGCCAGCAAGAATGACATCGATCAAGGACAACTTTCAATCCATTCCCCGGAAAAGAAGTGTGTGGTAAAGTTTGGCCGTAAACTAACAGGCGAGCGGACCGCCAAATCTGCTCACCCCCCTCGCCAGCTCCTATTACCGCGATTACAGAGAATATCTCTGCCCCCAGACCCCCCCCCCCCCCACTCCTCCCAAATCTCGGCCTTAATGAAATATGTATTACGGGGAGTTATGAGTCGCTCAGAGAGATGGATTGCAATTGTTTGCAGGACTTCATCTCGTCAGCCCCAAACTCCGCAGCGCCTGATGCTAATTGAGTCACGGAGACGGCGAACATGGCCGTGGGAAGGGCGTGCATTTCCAAAGAGGCGGGACGCCTGGTTATGAAGACTGCAGCCCGCGCGATTCACCTCCATGCAGTAACTGATTGAGCTTCGCCGTAAACTGACATCGCATTAAGTAACACTCCGATAGGTCAGGCTGCTCCTTCCCATTTCATTTCCATTATATTCCTTTAGTAGCCCCATATTCTTAAATGAATGTATCTGATATGCATACATTTCCATAAACTCAATTGATTTCCTTTTAATCAAACCTGGTGCACAAAAGGATTGTGACAGCCCACTCAAGAAAAAAACAAGGTTTTTAAACATCTTTTTTTTCCTCATCTTAATCAGGCAGGGAAATATCCGCACTTTTAAGACGCAACATGAAAATCTATTGAGACGAAGGAAGGGCATTATTTCACTGTCGTGAGCGATGCAGTGAAAATGCAAAATGCAGGTTATGAAGTTTACCACTGAAAAAAAAACAAAAACTGAGCAGCAGAATCCTTTACTTTCAGATTACTTTGAAGGTCAAACCCATGTGTATTGACCTGACCAGCCCAGGTAGCTGTACTAATGGGAACGCGCATCTGTTAACAATTCAGTCTGCAGCAGTCCTGTGTCCAACTTTATCGACAGGATGAATGGAAAAATTTCCCTGATTTTATCCAACCAATTTCTGTCACAAATGTTTAATCAAACACCATAACTCAGCCTTTATCAATGTTTGTTATCGTCGCTGTCGGGCGTAAGCCTCCTATGTCCAAAAATCATGATTTTTATATTTTTCCATAAATCAGTACTATTGGTCACCCTTTATGTCTGACTGTGGTTTTACAAATATTTAACCAATGAAAAGTATTTAAAACCGCCTGTGACTAAACCCCCTAACTCCACTGGATCCTGAAACTGTCGACCAAACCTCCTAACTCCACCCCCACCCCTCCGCCATATTTCAAAGGACGTCAACAAGAGGAGAGGACACAATACTGCTGGATTTCACTGAGGTAAACAGCTCAAAGTGTTTTCATATAAGGCTTAGGTGATTGCAAATTCATTTAAAAAGTATGTAGTTTACCTGATTGATCGATTTTAACGTGTCGCAGTGCTGAGCTAGCTAGCGATATGATAAGAAATTACCAGAGTAACGCTACTCACAGCCTGTCTCTCACTAGCTTCCTTCAGATCGATACTTCATCGAAAGTTATACTTATTTAAAAAAAAAAAAAAAAAAACGCACTCTTATTCCATGGCAAGTTCTACAGGCAGAACATAATCAAAACTGTTATTTTAACACATTTGGGCATCCAGCCTTCCTCTGGAAACAAACTTCTACACAGACGGTGAGTTCACTAATCAGAGTACACCGGTCTGACGGCTGGACGCCGAAACGTGTTGAAGTAATATTTTTTTTTTTTTTTTTTTTTTTTTAATGGCATCTCCAATCCCACCCGAAGCTGGAATATCCAATTAGGGAACTATTGGATAAGGCTTTTGCGCATGTGCGGCCCCCTGTTGCCAACTCAGGAAAGTGAACACAGCTCGCGGCTCGCCTCCGAAGCACGCACCCGTTAGCCACTGCTTCATACTCATTCACTCGTTAAGCTTCCACAAGCTTAGAACGAGGGCGGAGGATATCCGAATATAAGTAAGCTTATAATCTTCCTTATGAGCGCCTGTCTGGTCAACAGGAGGCGCCTAGGGGAACACTAATCTACATAACCATTCCCAGCAGACCCTTCCCAATTTGCATCCCTGTAGCGCATTGGCCAATTGCGCGCTACTTCTGAAAGGAGATGCCAACCACTGCTGGTTGGTACGAGGCGGGGAGCGAACCCGTGCCGTAATGATCACTTCTGCTTCGCAACGCAATGCTTTTCCAAGTGAGGCAGCCCACGAAGTGATAGTTTTTAATCATGTTCTGCTGTTAAAACTTGCCATAGAATAAGGTATTTTATCTATTTTTCTAAAGATGAGTGCCTCGTTTTTTTTCTTCTTCATTTTTTCAAGATTTGCTCTGCACCTAAGAGTTTCTAAAAGCGCTCCTATCTCTCAGTTGATGATAACGTAATGCAATGAGCTACTGCAGCCGATGCGGCCGTCATAATCAGTGATGGCAAAAACCTTCTGTCTCCACTTTCGTTGGTCACAAACCTCCTAACTCCACGTCAGCTTGATTTGGGTGAAATATTAATAAAGTATTGACACATTCAAATATCTGACTACATGTAAAGACAGAATACCAAGTTTGGTGACGTCATGTCCAGTTATTACAAAACCACACGGTTTTTTTTATTTCCTGAAAAGTAACAGTTTTGGACATAGGAGGTTTGCGCCCGACAGCGACGTTATGCAATTAAACTTGTACAAGATGTACGATAGGTTTCAAGGAGGCTAAGGGCTATATTTGTCTGGTTCATATTGCTTTGGACAGTCTGCTATTGCTATGGGGCTCAGAGTGCTTCTTCGTAGTTTTTTAAATTTTTTATTTAACCTTTACTTAACCAGGTTGGTCCCACTGAGATTAAAATTAACAAGAGAAAGATCTGGCCAAGATTACCAGCAGTACATATAGTTAATCAACAAACTCACAACACAAAACAAGCCAAACAATTCAATACATTAAAAAGTGCAACAGTAATAATATAATTAGAATGAACATTTACAGGTTTTGATAGACTTGGCTTCCATACACTTTATAACAGCCTTAAGTTCGCAGAGTGTCACTGAATCTCGAAACTTAGTCTTCCTCTGAAGGCTATTCCAGGTTGAGGGAGCAGAGAACATAAAGGCCTTGCCTAACTCTGTCTGGGTCTTAGGAACAGTCATAAGCACAATGTCCTGAGACCGCATTCCATAGCAGCCATTTTTAACACGATAAATAGCAAGGGATTCTACCAAGAATAGCCTGATAGATAAAAACAAACCAATTGCTAAGTCGACGTGTGGAAAGAGAAGGCCAATTAACCTTTTGATACGGTACACAATTATGTGTTAGGCCTCCACAGTTTGTGATGAATCTCAGAGCTCCGTGATACATAGCATCCAACATCCGCAGATAATGAGCTGATGAATTCGTATATAACAGATAACCGTAATCAACAACTGGGAAAATATAGCTTCCACCAGTCTTTTTCTGACACTGAAACAAAAACAAGATTTGTTTCTAAAATAAAATCTTAATTTCAACTTTTTAACAAGATTGTGTATGTGAGATTTAAATGAAGGTTTGTCATCAATTAAAAATCCCAAATATCTGTAAGTAGAAACGGTGTCAATTTGTTCACCTTGAAAATTAACAATGCTCTGATTCAAAGAGATATTCTAAGAGTTTGAAAAAAACATGAGTGGTTTTCTTCTGCATTTAGAACAAGCTTTAATTGGCAAAGTTGAGCCTGCAAAATATCAACAGCATTTTGGAGATACTCAAAAGCCTTCCTGAGAGCAGGTGCACTGCAATGAATGATTGTATCATCTGTACAGAAATGGAAGGCTGCAATCAGAAAGTTTTGACCAGGCAGTTGATGTACAGAGTAAATAAAAGTGGACCCAGAACTGAACCCTGTGGGACTCCATTACTGACTGTTCACATATACATATAATGTAAGACCATCAAACTGGGTAGCCTGAGTCCTATCAAAGATAATTGGCAAACCAACCAACACTATGATCAGAAAAAACCCACTTGAATGAGACATTGCATCAAAGTACTGTGAGTCCACTGTATCAAAAGCCATGCATATAATTGACCCCTTAGTGACGGGAAACGTATATATGTAGGCCTGACCTATAGGCCACATGCCGGGAACTGTATATACGCGGTCTTACCAACCAATAACTGCACTCATATTCGTCCCTGCATATACCTGGTTCCTGGCCCGCTGACTGAAGCTGTCGCCCGCATATACGTGTTTCGCGGCTGATGGGCTAGTGACCCAGAATGTATTCAGCATACTTGGCACTCATAGGTGTAGAGCTCCCTGTCACTAAGAGTTTTAAGCAGAAGTCCAGGCAAAAATGTAGCAGAGATAAGGCAACGTGGATTATATACATATACACACCTACTCAGGTTAAGCTAAGACTCAGATCCACTTCAACACCTTCTATGATCAGAAAACAGCCTTACTGCGCATCATCATCTTCAGCAAATTCTGTAATGTCGACTCAAATAAATGACTTAACAGATTGTGGCATCATGAAGGTAACATTTGATCCCGTGGGTAAAACTGATTCAGCCAAAATGCTCTGGCTTCACCAAACAATAAAGACAAAGACAAGGTCCTACAAAGACTGAGCCTTCAGGAGTATCATCCAAGAGACTTATGGCATAACAATATCATAAAGAAATCAGACCAGGCGGCTAAACAGAGATGAAAATTAAATGAGTAAAACCTCAGCCATATTCTGATTCAACCAAAGATCTCAGCTGGCTGATTTCACTCATTAGTGCTACATCCTGGCAGAAAAAAATGTCAGTGAGCAGGAAATCCAGGTGTTTGGAACAAGATATTGAGGAGCGGCATTACGCTCAGAATCTGCATTTTTCATCTCTGCTGCTAATTAATAGCACATTTAAATGCACCAACAATGCTTAAAATGTACTGTCCTGACATGCAATCACACTACAAGGAAAGAGTCAAAAGCTCAAGATCTCAGCCTCTCCCTGATAGAAGTCTTATTTGAAATGAAGAACGAGGCCGTGGGGTGGGGTTCCAAGGTCAGCGACCTCTCCAATGGAAACTGATAAGACGACATAGGGTTCTTGTCAGAAACAAATGTTATGTCAGCCTGTGTTCAAGCGCTTCAAGATCTTATCGGTGCGACTCTGAAGCCGGCCAGAAAATGAGTCCCACAGCAGGAGGCTTAAACACGTCCCCGGCAGACCATTTATTTATCCTGGGCTAAATTCAATAACAGGAACCATATATAAGAGTGGGAAAATAACACCGCCACCGGCCATTTATCACGGGATGGAAACGCATTGTTACCCTTATCTCTCCAATGATGTGCTATTTTCAACTGGTAATGAATTATGGTTCCTTCCACATCTTCACAATGTGGCAGTTCATCGGTAGCTCACAGGGAAGGTACTGTATTAGAGGAATCAATAGAGGGTAAACTAACCATCAGGGTTATTGTGCGGCGAGCACTTACTGCAGCAGCTCGTTCTGGAGCACATCTGTTTAGCGCCGTCCACGCTAACAGAAAGGGTCGGAGGTATAAGTGGGTTAAACCAGCCACACCAGCCAGTGATGAGCGAGGATAACAAAGGAATCTCATGTCGAAATGGAATGTTGTTTCATTTAGAAATATGATACCAAATGCCATCCCGGAGATCGAACCACGAACAGCAGATCAGAAGGGTAAATTATTTTCATCCAGCAATGTATCAACTTCCCACCATCAGTCCGACATCAATTCAGGTTTCCAACAGGATCATACTCCCATCAGAAACCAAATATACGCCAATAAAATCAGTGTACAGCTTCATTTTTATCAACAGACACATTGAAGTTGTCTATACACTGAATGTGAGGAACACATCGCGTATTTGAATTTGGTAGAAAGGAAAAAACTGAAATACCTGTACTTTTGGACTCGTCTGTTTCCAACCATTATGGTCAGCGAGTAGAAATAATTTCTATAAAGGAAACTCATGATGAGGCCTCATATATCTGAACCACATTTTAATCAACTTCACCAGTGAATTACTGAACAAAAACTGTTTGTGCACAAACACTCACTCATATTGCACAGCTAAATCAACTCCTGCTGTTTGAAAATAGTCCCTTTTGGATTTATGTACTCTGTAAGAGTTGAAGCAATGCTGAATAGGTTCCATAATTTTCTGAATAAATTATCACTCGTCAGCATAATCAAAATAACGCATTAGGGCTACTGAATTTATCTGTTATTTAACCAAGGAAGTTACATTGATAACATTTCTCTTCTTCAAGGATGCTGTGGGAGAAATGGCAGATAGAACAGTTGTAAGGGAGGAGGGGAGGAGAGAAACGGGTAAAGCCCTGGAGTGATTTTAGGGTTAAGGGCATTGCTTAATTGTTGAACTATTTGATTGTTGACAAGCATATTTGTAAATGGGAATACAGCAAACAGGATGCACATAACTGAGATTAGAGAGAAACAGGCGACTTGACTGGATAACCACACTTACAAAAGCCTAGCGGATTCACTTCAGTCACATAGATCTATGTTTCTAGTACTTCACAAGCTGAATCCAACGACAAGTCACCCACTTACATCCCCCTGCGGGGGATCCTACATTGTCCTGATAGCACAACACGAATGGCAGTGTGCCATTAATTCCTGACACAGACCCCATGCACAGCATCACAGCGTTCTGGTTACTTTCCTCATCGCTCCATCTCTCAGCAAAAGGTTATTTACTGAAGACATCATTCAAAATAGCTCTGCAGATATTTAAACCCTTCACCGCAGTTACCAGAACGCATACCATCATTTGAGCAGAATTCTACAAATTGAACAGCGATTACTCTACTGATGACAGCTTTAAACAATTCTGAATGAAAATACACAATATGTAAGACAAAGCAAACAAAAAGTAAAATGCTTGCACCATTATGCATCATGTGTGGGTTCTATGAATCAATTTATAAAAACACTTAACCACCAAAATGAAAGAAACACTGAACACTGAATCACTTTTTGCAAAGTAGCCCACAAGCTGATGTTCGTTAATACTCTAGCTCAGATCTTAGGTTGATAATTTCAGTCAGTTGATTCACAGTAGCTCCTTTGTTTTGTTCATGCATCTCTAACCGACAAATGGAGGCTACAGCCAATGAGCATGCTCTGTTGACCACAGTAGCCCAAAGCTGATGAAGACTTGCGCTCTCCCTGTCAGACTGTAATGCTGAAATCTCTTTAGTGCCAATATAGTTGACGTGGCAAGTTCACAGCAGTGTTAGCCACTGATACTACAGCTAAACAACCCAATAGTTGGGCGTCTTTAACAACACAGACACACAAACATCTCTTTCCCTGGCCATGATGGTAACAACAATGGGAAACTGGGCTTGTTCAGCATTTCCATGTGCAGCCATGGCCAGGCTGGGATATTAACCACTAAACTAACAGAGAAACTGCATAATCATGGAAGATTTTACAATTAACATAATTTGTAAAACTAATTCACAGCATCTTATTTATATATCAATACAAAGTACTCAAGCATTTCATTTCCACCTGGCAAAAAATATACAACCCTCATTTCAAAAAACAAATAAACATCATGAAAAAAAACAAACAAAATCAAAGAGGATGGAATTTTAAAAGTCCATTCAACCTCTACTGTATTGAAAATAGTACAACAGACTATTTGATGTTTTAACAAGGATTTAATTGCTTACTGAATATATACAAATATATAATGTGATGACTGCAAAATTAGTCCAAAAATGTTGTAGTGGCTCTTGTTGCCATATATTTTGTCCCATAATATGCCATACATTCTCAATCAAAGACAGATCAGGACTGCAGGCAGAACAGTCTAGCACCTGCAATCTCTGCTTTCGCAGCCATTTCACTTGCAATCCTTGCAAACTGTGGTTTGGCGTAGTCTTGCCAGAAAATGCATCGATGTGCCTGGAGCAAATGGCATCTATATGGCAGCATATGTATGTTGCTCTAAAATGTCCACATATCTTACTATTCTCATGGCGTCCTCGCAAATGTGCAAGTCGGGTGACCATTTGCACTGACACACCCCCATACCATGTCAGAAGCTGACATTTGGACCTGACCCTAATAACAGCTTGGGTTGCCTTTGTCATATCTGGTCCAGAGAATTCGGCAGCTGAGGGTAAATGGACTTCTCAAATCACTCCTTTTTGATTGCATTGGCATTTTCCATGATGTGACTAATTTTTTGGAACTGGGGTTTTACTTCAAACAGAAAATATCAGTAAATATGACACAAATTCATACTTTGAGGTTAAATAAGTATCTTTTTCCACCCTCACACTGATGCAGATAAATGCAGTCAAGGTAATGTAAATACTTGGATCATAAGCAATTTTTACATATCGATGCATGCAGCACGATTTTCAGCATGTTATTCTCAGTAACTTTCAAATCCGTAATCACAGTGGTTACGAGATGTAGTAATTTTTTTTATTTTGGCAGTGTAAGAATAACACAGTACAGTAACTAAAAACTTTACAGAGTTTTTCCTTTTTTTTCAAATATAGGCTATTCTGCTAAAGTAAAGGGAAAAAATCGAACACTTGAAGGAGCCTATAAGAAATCTTATGATGTGACAGCGCCCATGATATCACAATATAAAAGAGTATTATTTTAAATTCTGCATCTCAGCTTCCACAGAGCTGCACCCCTTTGGTCCCAAGCAAACATGAATGTAAGGAATCAGATGGAAGTGAAGATTTAAAATCACTGCTTGTGCAGATGAGGTTCACTGAGCAACAATGCTAAAGCTAAAATAAATATTATCAAGCAATGAAACTGGTGAGCCCACAGCACATCGCCTCGCATGGATTTCAGAAAGATTCCTGAAGAAAACATAAAATGTGTAACATTTTCATAAAAAAGACCTGAACGTACAGAAGAGTTTTTCAAATTCAATCATTTTTGACATACATCGGTTCAGGCATAGCTGTCCAGTGATTGTTGGTTATTTGACCTCAGGTTTACATGGAGACGTAAAGTTCAGAGGTGTAGCAGAGCAATTATGGAACTGGGCCCAGCCTTGAGAGCACACAGAAGCTGTGAGGGCCGTTTGGTGTACCGAGGGCCAGCAGCAAACCACGTTTCATTTCAGAACAAAAACCCAGATACACAAGTTTGCAGCACTATTTATTCACACCAAAAGCGCTGCAAGTCTACCTGGGAGAATGCTTCAATTATATAACACTATATGAATAAATAAATATCTCATATTCATATTCAAAATCATGCAAAAGGATATTAATCGCCCAAGGGATTATGGATATAAATAATGTTTACAATAATGAAATCATTATTGCACAAAAAAAAAAAAAAATGCAACCAATGCGGCACATTTTCCACACAGATCCGAATCCCAGAAGCATTACGATTCTTAATACTAAATAAATAAGCATAAAAATCTATACAGCAGTCCAACCACAAACATGTTCATGGCAAACAGCCATTTTTTTCTCAAAAAAAAAAAAAAATACAGTGAGGTTTGGTGTTTGATGTTTGATATCAGAGTACACGCTCCGCGCATGTTTGGATGCTGCAGAGGCCTTTCAACTGTCAAAGCCTTTTATATTAAGCCTGACCGTAAAGAGAGACAGTAGCTTAGCATAAATGCCCAGCTAGCAGATTTAAACCACTCTCATCCACTGAAGAGGGAAACAGAAAGCATTTGGGTATTTTCCTGCATTATGCTTGCTGTGCATTGGATCTTGGTTCACTTTCTGTTCCATCTACTCAAAATGTCTTACTCTGCATGAGTCAAGCATAAATGTCAGATTCATGTTGTGAGTGAGGTTAAATTAACTCTAACAGTGGGAAACAAATACCTTCAGCTTTATAGAGATATCAAATAAAACCATTTTACCACTTCCATGTTAACACAATTTTGGTCTCTACAGTAGTTATACAACTTCATTTTACATATGCACAGTTAAAGACAGGGACCTTAATTTATGAAGGGTGAAACATCAATGGGATGGGATTTTACAATAACTACAGAAGAGTAGTTACAGATATGTTATCTCATAACCAGGAGTGGCCAAGTTGTCATAAAGCCTCCATGTTTTCATGTTATGAACTAGCCTTTTAATGTCTCAAACAACACTAAAAACATTTAAGTGCAGCAATTGCAGCAATCTGTTGGGGAGATACCTATAAACACACTGAGGGTTAACTGCTTTTAGCTCAGGTATCCATGTGTTGCTGGCAGCTTGTTTGGCAGTATTTTTCACAAGCATAATTATACATGACAAAGTTTTGCCAGGGTTATATTTTACACTACGCAGTGTTTCAGACTGAGAAAGCACTATATAAATAAATGATGATAATAATGATCATGATGGTGTTGAATACAACAATAAATGGTATGTTTTTATACATATATTTAATTCTAATTGCATGGCGATGCATCATGTAAAGAGCTCCTGCTAGGTATGATGTAACTGAAAGTCGACAGGTTACATAACCCTGATCATATTCGACGCTAAGTGAGCTCTATGTAAAAATATCCAGTAGCTCACAACCATAAATCTTTTTTTTGGTCACACACTACACAAAAAAATATTTCCCTTAAGTATTTCATGAAGCTTTCGAGCACCATATCCTACTGTGATCAGGATCTCAGAGTGTTTGTTTAAAAGGGAAATTACAGTAAAAGTGATGACCCATTAAGAGTCTTCGTAATTTTGAATGTGTGTCACACATTTGGCTATTTTTTTGGGCTGATAAACGTAATGTCACAATATAACACTAAAATGCAAACATGATGCAACAGGCATGTTTTACATGCCATTATAGCGCGCACATGACTGCTAATGAAACACTTCATTTAGCTTTTTTTTCAGAAGTTTCAGGTTGGTTTTCACTTATGAAGAATATATAATGACAAAAACAATTACTGAGCAAGGAAAACTGCCAGCATGAATTTAATGCACAAACAAGAACCCCTCTGAAGGTCTTGGTTTTTTAGCATACACAAGATTGTTGTGACCTCCAGGGACAGATAATGTTTGTGTTAATCAGCGAATAACATCCTATCAGCTTCATTAAGATGACATTACACACGAAACCAAACAACACTGTTATCCCTCACATCAAGCCAATCATTATTTACATCTATGTATATACATTTTATCCGGTCTGCTGAGTTAATTATTCGTAAACGCATTGCCGGTACGCGTGTTTTTAAAATGTGACAGTAGTTAGTGAGCTAATAAAGTAATCTGGAGACAAAGTTCAAGGAACAACTTCACAGCTCTGAGTCACCCATCCCACGACACACCGACAATGAGAACATCTTCAGAACCTCCACCATAAAAAATCAATAATTCACAGCAGGGAAACGCACTGGCTCCGCTATCAGGAACACAGAGTCGCTCGACGAGACCTTAATACAGCCTTTCCGTCAACACAGAGCAGGAGCCACATTACATACCTGCGGCTTCCACGGGTCACGCAGCAAGATACGCCCAGCCTGCGACTGCAACTAAAGACCAAGAGAGGACATCCACCATCACCGCTGATTAATAACATGAAATCGTGATTCAAATCAAGCCTTTAAGATTTGTCTGCAGATACCTACCCCCTTCAACTCTGCCGATCCCATATGTGGGGTCATCAGATACAGCTGCTGCATTCAAACCAACAGAACTTTGGGCCTGTTTTCAATACTAGTGGAGATCCCAAGGTTTCCAATGATGCCAAATATGTCCCACTGAATTACAGGGAAATGTGCATAAAATGATGTTCAAGATCTAGATATTTTCCACTTGATGTAATGCTGTGGCCATAAAAACATGGTGTCCTGGGTTTGAATATTTCTCTCAATATATGTGTGATGCTGCAACCAGCCGATACAGAATATTTATGTCACACTGTCCTTCAAAATATGAAAAAAAAAATGCTTTTTCTAACTTTTAACCCACATTAGGTGAAGATCAGCGAAGAGAAAATCAGTTGAAGGGGTTAAATATCAAAGATGCTGAAATAAATAAAGAGTATGCAATAAAATTACATTAAAATTTGAACAGTGAAAAAAAATGCACTTTCCTGCAACGCTTTCACACTGATTTTTCTCAAAAGGCAACAAATGGAACAGGGTGGCATGATGTGGCCGTGTAAAGCTGTGCTACAGCCTGCACAGCCTTGCCTTCTTTGGATAGGATGCATTTCAAAGGTTTGTGTATTCTACAGCAATGCAATATCCCCACAGACAACTCATTTTCAAAGAATGAAACATCTTGAAAGAGCATCACAAACAAGCTTCCCCAGTGACTTTAATTTTATGGCAGGCCAAACAGCATTCCCTTGCAGCAATAAAAATTACTGAAAGTGCTTCAAGATCACGGTCTCCGAGAGCAGATGCATTTTTGAAATCTATCTTATGACCAGGAAACCATTGCAGTGCTTACTCCAGTCACTACAGATCAGTTTACAACTGCTTGAAATGTGTTTTTGTCCAAAGCTGGTGAGATTATGCATTCCATGTAAACTGTCATACCGCAGAGACCGATAACCTAGAATAATATAATAACGCTACTGCGCTACGTCAGTTATCAGATCAGAATGCCACCACAGGATTTCAAACGACTTTATTAGCATCAAAAATGCCATATTCTGGCACAGGTCAGGCCCAGTGAAGCTTTGGAACGGCGCCCAATAAAGGCCTTTCCATGAATCAGGTCCAAAGTTGAAATGATGCTCTTTATTACAGCAATAGGAAAAGAGTGAAGATATGCTTGCATTTGAAGCTGTGGCAGTAGAAGTGTGCTCCTGGCTTTATGGTTTAACAGCTTGTTTTTCTTTATTGACATCCAGCTATCTGGGCAGCTATAAATGATTGGAGAAATAAAGCCATTGGAACATTTAGCAATTTTTAACTAAGGACATTGCAGGCCATTAGGGAGTAATAAGGATCTCCCTGTCCAAGCGTTTACTGAATAACTTTTATTTAATGAGTACCGGTGAATAAACTCATATAGCGTTTTAACTTGTAACTAACATGTGATGCCTGTGAAACGAAGTGCAAGTGTTCATGCATGTAGAACATCTCTGATGACATTTCTAAGTTCAATTATTCACATACTCAGGTCGACAGCCCTGCCAACCCACCATCCATCTTTCGTCAGTTTTTTACTCTTTTCCCCCACGGTTAAGGCCCCAAATGACATCTACCAAAACTTTTCCTTCCCTAACCTCTCTTCTAGGTCCAGCTCTACCACCTGGAACCATTAATACCTAATAATTAGCCTGTCCCAGAACACACTCGGAATGTGACTGTTGCCCCTGGCCCGACTGGACAAACCAAATAGGACCTTTTCGACGGAGGAGCAAATGGCCAAGAAAAGGACTTTGTGGTTAATTTGTTCATTTCTGGTTAATTTGTGACCGGGAAACTGAAATAATGCAGTACTGCCATGCGAGATTTTGATGAGGTGAGCAATTCTGCCCTGATCGTCATGAGTGACGGGGCCGGTTGCATTTTTTTCTTTGTCTCTGGGGTTTGATAACCGCAGTGTCACCAGTGTGACTTTGCATTCAAATAATGTGCCTGTAATAAAGCACAAATACTCATCGTTGAGGTCAGGTGACCAGTAGAGTGAGCAGCACTGCTTGTCTTAAGTTCTCCTTCTGTGTTGCAATGCTCTGTCCACCGTTCCCTTTTCCACTGGAGTTTCCAACCTTTTATGTTCCAGGCACATCCTTTCACACTGTAAGGCATCAAGAGGATCCCATTCATGTCAGGAGGGAGATGGACACTCAATGGCCGCAAATATTTAACCCTCTTAGCACCCAGCAAAAGCAGAATTCCTCATGAAATGGATTCAACAAGGTGCTGGACAAATCGTTTGAGATTCTGGCCGCTGTCGACATGACAGCATCACAGAGTTTCCGCAGATTTGTTGCCCGCAGGTTCATAATGTGAATCTTATTGTCCACCCCATTCTAAACACACTTTATTTGATAGAGATCAGGTGACTATGGAGACCACTGAAGTATACTGAGTAGTAGGACAAGCGATGATGCATACTAAGTGACATGGCACGCTGTCCTGCCATTCCAAGATGGGCAGATTGTGGCTATGGAGGGATGCACAAGGTCACAATAGTCAAGTAGACAATGGAGTTTAAATGATGCTCAACTATGGGCGCCCCGGTGGCTCATCAGTCTAAGCGCGCGTACCATAAAGGCTGTGTCCTTCCCACAGCGACCTGGGTTCGATTCCGGCTCGGGTCATTTGCTGCATGTCTTCCCCATTCTTCTCCCCAACCTTCCTGTCTCTGTACAACTGTCAAATAAAGGAATAATTCCCCAAAAAAAAAAAATGATGCTCAACTATTAAGGATCTAATGTGTGCCAAAAAAATATTCCCTATACTATTACATCAAGAATACATCCAAGGGTTCATTTTGTTGTTGCCAAATTCTGACCCTAATACCAGCATGTCCTGACATAAAGAATTTTTTCTACCAGGTCATCATGTTCCAAACTTCTAATGTTCAGTCTTGGTGAGCCTCTGCACACAGTTGTTCTCAGTTTCCTGTTCTTAGCTGACAGGAGTGTGGTTTTCTGCAGCTGTAGCCCATCGAATACAAGATTGGGAATCTTGTGCGTTCTGAGATGCACTTCTGCGTAACACTGAGGTAACGCACCACCATTTTATTTAGTGTCACCTGTCAGCTTGACCCAGTTTGGTCATTCTCCTCCGCCCTCTCCCGCAAGGTGTTCTCACCCACAGAACTGCCACTCACTGGATGTTTCTGTATCATTCTCTAAATCATAGAGACTGCTGGGTGAGAAAATCCCAGATCAGTGGTTTCTGAGGTGCTAAACCACCCCTTCTGGCACCAAAAATCACTCCAAGGCCAAAGTCACTTGGATAACATTTCTTCCCAATTCTTTTAATTGGTCTGATCAACTGAACCACTTGCCCATGTCAACATGATTTTTGCACTGAGTAGCTGGCACATAATTGGACTGATTAGATATTTGCATTTACTTGAGCAGGTGACTCTAATAAAGCGGCCACTGAGTGTATCAGTACCTACACATTCAAGGACTCCACAGGTCCACAGGGGTCCCAGGCTGCATAGTGCATCAGATTCAACACATTGCAGAGGTTGGAATGTTACACGTGTCATGCACGTCTTTCAACTGTCCAGTCTTTGAGGCCTAAAAAAATCATTAAATTAGAGACCTGTATCGTTCTCACTTTACTGGTGCCTAATTTCTTTCAATACCCATCTGAAATTACCAACATTACGTAATATGTTTTTGCAGTTTGCATTCATATCTCAAGGGGAAAAGCACGACAGACATAAAGCAATAAAAAGGAAGATTTATGATCCTAGCTCTTATCAAAATATTACAGAGTCCATTATGGCAGGTCGATAACTTTCCCAGGGAAAACACTGTAGTGTCCTTCCAGGACATAAGTGGGATTTAAAGACTGTGTGCATACTCCCGAGCAGATTCAGCAAGGACGTGCAGGTGGGGTAAAGAGTGGTGACGATTCATGGGACCCACCATTGGAGAGGGGGCCCACAATATTTCCAGTGGTACTAAAAAACTGGATGCCCCATAATCTCTAGCTGTGCCCCACGGCAGTTAGCAGTATCTGCATGATACGGCCTGACTGAGACAATAAGCCACAAACACAACATGACATCATTCTATTCTTCCACCTGTCTTTCAGACAGGTCACTTTCTCCATGGCTTTCGGAGATTAAATATTTTGGAATGATATGCCGACTTCACGACCTCCATTGCTATGGATCTGTAATGAAATTGTTAGATACTATGAGACCAATCATAATTTTACATAATCACACCCGGGGTCCTGAAGTGCATGTAATCTGTTTGAGATAAGCTTATCAGGGCTGTTTGTAAATCATACAACATTTAATGTTTTTAAAAATAACTGTTCACTGCCTCCCTCTATCAGATAATCACAGAATATAATTACCATAATTTGTTTTTTAAACCATATTAAGGTTTGGTATAAAGCCATAACAATGTTCTCAAGTTCTATAAAATAATGTACAACAGTTGTTTATCAGCTTAGATGAGATGGCTGTTGTCCAATAAAACACGCTTATCTGGTGATATGTTAATTCTTTCAGGTGATTTTGGGATTAACAAGCCGTATTTTACTGCAAGTTTTCTACAGGAGGACATCTGACTCCAACAAACTCCAATGAGGTACTAGGGCTTGTAAATATATTCAAAAACAACCACTGGAATTAATACATTTTACTCCAAAAACATATCGATAAAGAAAGTCATGCTGCTAAATTAGCCATGCTTTTCAGGGCCTACATATAAAATGCAATAGTAAGAAATATTACCGCTGCAATATACAAGAACACAATTTCGCCGAGAAAAGATTTAATTTAATTCAAACAGCATATTTTAAGGACCTTTGTTTTTAAAGAGAGAGCTTTTAACTGCCACAGGACCTTTATCCTGGCTGTCACTCAAACAGAGCATGTTGAAGAGGAAAAATGCGACATCTAACCGGGTAATCATTCTGCAATCAAACAGCTCAAAAACTGTTTATCTGATCAGACCCACGCTACGTCAGTTAGTTGACACATGCATTTTAAGTAATTTCAATGTGTCGGACTGAATAGTCAACATCGACTTAGAGAGTTAATTATGTCTGACAACACTGCCAGCTAATTTCCTATTTATATGTACCAAAGCGATGGCTCTTCTTCTATTCTCGTATGCCACTGAGGATTTATCAATCAAATCAAGGCCTAAAATTGGCTGCCAGTGCGTTCTGCCAGCTCAAAGGAGAGGGAAGGGTGGGGGGGCTTTATCTGTGTGAAATCTCTCTGACTTCATAATGACAGCAAATGTTGACACGAAACATAATAGGCTTTGTTTCCACTTTTTCTGAGGGCTGCTTACTCTATCCGGCCCTAATGAGCAGAGGGGGGGGTTGAGTGGCTGTCTGTCTCCCAGGGCAAACAGGGAGAAACACAAATGCACGCGCACACACACACACACACACACACACACACACACACTCTTGCTTGCCGAAATCCCTGATTGCCAGACCTTCATCTCGAGGACCAGCATGCTTGGTCCTATATTTGAGCTGACAGGCCCTGTCATTGGCAGCTGTGTCACAGTCAGTGTGCTAGTCTCTGTGCATCATTCTTCTGTTTCACAGTCAGAGACGGAGACTGTACTCCGCTCAACAGCAGGGCTGTACAACCCTGGAGATCTACCATCCAGCAGGATTTCACTCCAACCCTAACAAATCACACCTTATTCAACGGCTAGAGCAGGGCTGCCCAACCCTCTTCCAGGAGGTATACTGTCCTCTATTTTTTTTATTTGAACCCTATTTTAGCACAACTGACTCTACTATTTACCAGCTCAGAGATCTTAAGCCATTGAAGGAGCTGTGCTTTGTTAGACTTGATGTGAAAAGCTTCATACCTCGCCTAGGAATCTGCATACCAGGATATAAGAACCATGACATGGCCGTGACCTCTGCCAGTGCTCCAAAATAATCACTATTCGTACGGCTTTTAATTCAGCTCCAGGGTGAGAGATATTTACCTTCTCTGCTTCATTATAGCCCTTTTTCTTCAGCATCTATAATCTAACCTCACTTTAATCATGATTAAAGACCTGAATTTAGTTGAGAATGAGGCGTTAAATGGCCCAATATGTTTTAAACTTTCAAACTCAGTGACAATGTGCCTTAAAGTGCGATACTCAACCTGCTGCAAAGAAATGTTTGGGTTTTTCCTGAAGAAACTGAGGAACAACACATGCAATGAAGGGCATTAACATGAACCTGGATCAATAGAGTAAGAGTCTAAACACTACTGCTATGATAACACATTGTAAGAGCAGCAGAGCGGATCAGGAAGTAATGGCAGGCTTCACTCAGGCTCGGAGAAATAGCAGTTTGACACGGCGAATCGATGCGTGTGATAGACTGGCAGGCGTCACCACGCTCACGCACGCACGCACGCACGCACGCACGCACGCGAGAGCGTGTCCCGTCTCGTCGTGGCATTGTGGTGTCAGGCCCCCGTCTGTGTCTCAACTGACAGGCCTTGGCATCCCCGCGTATCCCTGACATGTCTCCCCCTCCCCCGACCAAATCAAACCACCTGCTCCCACTAACAGACAGCTCCCGACGAGCCACTGGGCCAGAGTGTCAATGCCAATCCGCCCTGACAGCACTCATATGGTCAGCTCTGCTGCATTCTGACACGGCAGAGGCTGTACCTAGCTGTATCTCCCAAACCCGGCCCACATCCCCCCCTCACCACGCAGTCCAAACCCACCAGCAAATCAAGTACATGCTAAGGCACTGACCAACCCTGTAAATCCTCGGTTTGTCCGCAAAAAAACAGGATCCCAGTTTTAACATACTCGATTATAAGTACTTCACTGTGATTAGCTATTCTTCGCGCTCTTTCTTAGTCAGTTATTCATTGGTTCAGGCAGACTGACCAGTCCCCTCCAGTAAGGATGATGTCGTGCAATGATCTAAAGGAGGGAAAAAAAAAAAAAAACTCTCAAATCTTATCACAGCGATTGTTCTCTAAAAAAATTCAGCGCGTCAATTTTTTGCCCTTATATTGAAGACCTGTAGAGGTAATAAAAATATTTTAGCAATCATTGCCCTTGAGGCCATCTGAAATGGACATCTCATTTCAACAGGATGACGCAAGTCACCATAGCAGACTCTTTCTGGTAGAGAGGGGTCTCCTTTAATGGTCACACACATAGCGAACTAACACAGAGAAGAAATGAATATTCTGTTTTTAATATATACTTCTGCTCTCAACAAAGGCCATGCTAACATCTCACAACGGCAAAAAGATAACAAGTAATTTGAATTCCTTTGTAGCCACTTACACATTCTTGTATGGCTCTGAAGTCTGAGGTTAATCTCAAATCTTCAATGGCTGTACAGCTTCTGGGCAGTTCATAACAAGCTGTCCAGCATTAGTGTTAGGGCATAACATATTATCCATTACGCATGCAGAAAAATATTGATTTAGTGGAAGGCTGGCAACAGAATCAATCTCGCCTTTGTAAATTATGATAATTAGAACAATAATACTAATAATTGTAATTCAACTCCACGGCACGAGGCAGGAAAATGGCGGTGTTGTCTGTAATTAGGAGAGCAGAATTAATGTGCTCGCCAATCTCGTCATTAGGTGGGATCACTTTCTTAGGAACCAGAGGGCCAAACATCTTGGGGTGACACCCTGATGCATTCTGGGATATTTACTCACCGCTGCGACTGCGGGAGGTTAGGCGAGATGCCTATTGTGTCTAAATCACTTCCATAATTATACACGTCCATGTCTCAAGGGAAAGTCTTAATTGATTGTCTTTTTTAAAAAAATTAGTCAAATCACGTTAACAGCCTGGTAATTATGCTGTTAATGATAATAGCACAGTAATTTGTGAGAGCACACCATAGTCACTGACAGTCATAATTACAATAGTTGTAAAAAAAAAAAAAAAATTATTAGGTTATAATTCAGTCTTCAATAAATCACATAGTTTATTAAAATCAAATAAAAAGACCATATTTATCCACTTAAAATTGAAATTATACGCCATGTTAAAAGCACATTTTATAGAATTACACTCAAGAGAACTACAAGCGAACTTGTCATTTATCGCATATTTTATGACTCTTTAGGAGCATGTATACAGAAACTTCAACAAATAAGCATTCAGAGTGTATAAAAACATTAGATCATGTCGACTGACAGGATACAGACTTAACTGCCATTCCCACAGCAAATAAAATCTCACGGTCAGAGCATACAGTAAAAATGCAACAAATCCAGCAAACAAACAGAAGGAATTTCCAAATAAATATAATTTTCCTCCAAAGGCAAAATGAAGATATGGCAGCCAGCTGGGGGACAGGAGAGGTCAGAGGAGATGATGCATAGCAATTTCGGACAGAACTGAAGCACACATACACTAATATGCGCAGCACTGTACTGGTCTGAATTACTCCTAGTGTCATGACTGAAGAGCGCTCATGATAACCAAAACCCTTATAATCTGTCAATTGCATTCATAGCCATTCATAGCTCAAACTATTCAGGCTCAACTTCAACCAGTGAAACTTCACAATAATCCTTTATCAAATGACACTAGTAAACAATATAAATATGGACACCCCACTAAACACCCCACTATTCTACACAGTACCCCATACTGACCACTTTAAAAAAAGGGCCAAATACAAACCTAAATTCGAGGACATTTTTGTCAAGAGAAGTTTATTCATGGTTTGATTGACTAAGAAAATCATCCTTGAGCTAGCTATGGTTCCATTAAAACTCTGAATAAAAACTGACAACTGGTCACAGAAAAAGACGTTTCAGCCTTTTACATTATTATACATTATTTTAATGGCCGCATTCAGAATATTAAAGGCTACTATTGTGCATTTAAATGTTAGGCTTTCGAGTTGAAATATGTCTATGGGGCAAAGGTGAAAAGAGCATTTTTATTTCACGCCATCAATCTGGGTGAAATTCTGAGCTTTTATTGAATAAGTGTTAATTCATTTTAAAGATAGTCTGTGCTGTTTGGGGCTCTCTGATTGGTACTGATGGGCACTCAGTTCATGATTGAGCACCGGAGCGGCCAGCAGCTTTATAGCGCACTTAATTTAAAATTAAAAGCGCTGCCACGGACGCCCCATCTGTGAATCAAAAGGGCAAAACCGGCCACTTCCAGCCGTCCCAGAGAAAGATGGATGATCAATCTCCGCAATCCTACAGTGTGCGTCAGAGTTCAGACAATATTCCTTCTGTGTGTGTGTGTGTGTGTGTGTGTGTGAGAAAGAGAGTGAGTGAGTGTGTGTGAATGCATGGGCATGTGTGTGTGTGTGTGTGTGTTTCTGTATGCATGAGTGTGTCAGTATGTGTGTGAGTGTGTGTGTGCACATGCCAGGGTGTATATCAGTCTGTGTGTGTGCATGCATGTGCCTGTGAGCATATGAGAGTGTGTGGATATGTGTGAGATCAAGAGTTTGTGTATATGTCACTCTACAGCGCATAAGTATCTGGACAGTGACACAAATTTTGCCTGTGTTCTCCAGCACAGTGGATCTTAAACAAATTTGTGCGTGACAGTAGAAAACGTTATGAGCTGCGGTTTTGGCCATAATTCAAACTTTACCGCTCACATTCACTGTTTTTACCTCTCACATTCACAGTTTTTACCTCTCACATTCACTGTTTTTACCTCTCACTTTCACAGTTTTCAATGTGAGAGGAAAAACAGTGAATGTGAGAGGTATAGTTTGAATTGTGACCTAAACGGCACCTCATAGAACGTCAGTTTTACAGGCATTTACATCCATATCATCTGAACACTGAAGGAATTTCTGTTTTTTATTGGAAATCACTCCGTAAATTCTTATGCACAGTACCTGGTGTGAGCAGAAAAATAAAAGTAAACAAGTATGAGAGTGTGAGGGAATCGTGTGTGTGCGCTTGTGTCCGCAAGCACACTGTGATAATTAGGATAAGAACTCACATAGCCGACCTTATGAGCACAATGGATATTAAAACTCAGCGTGATGCACTTTAAGAATTGCACTCTTTCATTACCACAGAAAAACCTTGGAACTTCACACTTGAGGAAAAATGGTTAAATACACATACATTTTATTGTATCACCACAAACGTGATTTATCAAAACCTGAAACGTATTGAAATATGTGGCAGTAATATTTCATGTACCATAAAGCATTAGTGCACACTTCACTCCAGTACTTCAGCTGCTCTTCTGTATTCCAGAGTAATTTAACAAATAAGGCACAGGATAAAAGTACTGCGATCAATCAGACAGCGTGTGTGCAGCTGCATTTCCACTTCTGAATGTTCTGGAACAAACATGGACACACACACACACACATATTTACAAACAGCATTCACATTCACAAGCTTGCACGCATACACACACGCACACACACAAACACAAACTGCATTCACACTCACAGGCATGCACACACAGACACACACACACACACACACACACATACCCACAAGCTTAACCAAGCTGTGGGTAAAAGATCAACAGTGACACACTTCATCAAAACATTTGTTTTTCCATGTTTCCTCTACTGTGATGCACGTACGAACACACAGGAATATAAAACGGTTTCAAGGATGCTTCTGGTCTTCACTCAGGCCAGTTTAGTTCCTGAATCAAAGCAGATAACAGTCACACTGTTAACACTCATAAAATGCTTCATTTTGCTCTTCAAAAATACCATTTCATCAGCAGAACCAGTTTTTTTATTGCTGTGATGAAGTTATGTAATAATTGCACATGCAAAGGGGAAAGTCATCAATTTTCATAAACACAGCCACTCTCAGCACAGAGTCCACAGAAAATCATTCTCCAAAATAACGCCCATTATTCCAAAAAATATCTGTCCTCAAATATTAGAGATACATTGATTTGATTGGTGTTTTTACAAAGCCCACTAAAGGAGAATTCACAGGAATATTCTGGGCATATCCGACGTCGACCATCAGGATACCGGGTGGCACCAGGCCAAGCCATTTCTGCGAGCACATCTCCGTCACGTTCCACACACCCCCTACTGCTGCCGAGTTTGCCGCACAGGATATGCCCAAGACGTCCAGGTGACAAAGCTATATTTTATTAGTGCTCCCCTGCAATGTATTTGTGTCACAGTGATAGTTTTGCACAGTCTTGCTTGTATTATTTATGTTGAGTGGGACGTCATGAAAATGGAAACAAATGTACTGGGCGAGCGGCGGGAGAGGACGCAGCCGCGGGAGGCGCGAAACGCCGGGCGTAAAACGCCTCTCGCGTGACTGCTCATAACTCACGCCCGCGTCTCCCAAACCCCGAGAACCAGCGCGCCTCTCTTTAACCTGAGAATTGTCAACATCCCTGGCAGGGCCATCAATAAGGCCTACTCCACATAAGTGCGCGGAGAGTAATGTTCCCGGGCAAACGGCCCCTTTATTAACAGGCAGAACATGCAGGCGGGTGACAACTCTTTAAAAATGCATCAGGCGGAAGGAGGCTTGAGGGAGGACCGGCTCGCCGCTGTAGGTCTCCTCGCACGCGATATATTCACCGTGTCTTACAAGCGCCTCTCCTTCCACACGGAGAAGGCAGAGCCAGCTCCTGGATTGATGCTCTTCTCGCTTCTGCGTTCCCCACTAACACGCCACACTCCGCAAGAACACAGATCCGTCCTCCAACAAATGCGCAAGGAAACAAAAAAAAAAAAAAAGCTCTTCAGTACTTTGGTCATCAAGGCTGCCCACTTGTTTGATCAGACCGGCACAAAGTCATTAGAAATGCATATCGCACGACAACAATTGCATATTAACACAGTTCTGGAGCCAATTAATCATTAGTGCGTCAATATATAATTTGCATAAAATTATTCCCTTTAAAGAGTCTATGTTTGAGGTGACAGGGTTAGCTCATCGATAATGCAAATGGCCCATTAAGCCTTCCAGTGGCAGTCTAAAGGGATAACAGGCCGTATCGCTGCTGAGGTTCGATATCCGATAGGTGTGTGCAAGCCAGATTACAGAGAGCTATAAATATGTATATGATATGAATATATCTGCTTTTATAAATAACTGTCTAATAAATTAGTATTAACATTCCTACAAACCAAAAGGTCAACAAAATCTCTATGATGTCCTCCACAATCCTTATGACTTCTCTAAGTATATTTTTGATATGCTGCACCTAAATAGGGTAGCAAAGTAAACTGACAGACATCTCTGATATGTTACGTGGATAAAGCACATTACAGTTGGCTCAAGCAAAATGTAACACTCAATAAGATGAGGCTTTCTGTGGCATTTGGCAATTTTGTCTCTCCAACAAATTCAATTCCCAACCCAAAAAAACTTTTTTTAAATCCATGTTTCAAAATGGCCCAGTATCAGCCAGGCACTGCGTGAGAGGACAAAGGAAAGACAGGCAGCATTTTAAAGACGACGTTTGGGCACGTCTGAGCATTACACTCCCCACGATCCATACAGCTAACGGCTCCTGGTGACCTTGAGACACTGGAGTCCCAGAGGGCTTGCCAATAACGTGTACAGCGAAGAGTGGGGCAGGAAATGGAAATGGCTGGAATTAAAGCGATTGTGTTGTCCTTTCACACTCTGGCTGAGATGTGGGATGTGCCACGCATGTGATCCATCAGGACATCGATTGGCGGGGATGAGGAAACACATCCAGAGCCAGCGAGGCATCAGAATGGCGAGAAGCAGAGGTGAGTACAATGCAGTTGCCAAAAAGAGGGACTCAGCAAAGCTTTTCACTTTAACATAAGTTCACACGAGTAACGTATTCAGCCAAGAAACATTTATATAGTAATACATCTGAGAAAATGCAAATCTGCGCAATTCGAGTAAAACATATAAGTTCAGTTGGTCTATGAGAGTTAAATTTGTATAATATGTTCATACTAAATACAAACAAGAGCCATCGGGAGATGGCATATCCCCTCGGCCCCAAATCATCAACTTCAGATCGGCAAAAGGCACCACGTCAGGTCATGATTAATGTGCACACCAAGATTTGTGGATAAATATTGAGCGGTTTTCAAGTTATGCTCCGGAAACGAAATGTTCACAGACGGGCGGATGGACAGACGACCGCACCCATGACTATATCCCCCCCGCATTATATGCCAGGGGAATAAAAATACACAAAATTTAAAGAGTATTAATGATTCTTTTTTCATTTTTCCGTACAGTAGCTGCAGTTCGCTCAGCCATATTTGTTCGACTGAGCAGAACTGGAAACCGTGAGAATAAGTAATGGTGCATTCAAAAAAACCAAAGAAAAACTACAAATCACTCCTCACCCCGTAAAATACACTTCCACGGTTAGATGGAAAAGCATCTCTAAGCAGAGGAGCGGACATTACTTTTATTTCCTCGAACTATGATTCCTCTCCAAGTCACCCCTCATATGCATACAAGCAGAAAGCTTTGGTCTGCACAAAATAACCCCACAAACAAAAGTATAAATAATCCAAAAAGACTCAACAGCAGGATATTACATCACATTTCCCAGCAGAAGGGCTAACACCACTAGAGACTGGACCCATAAAGAGTGCGCACATAGACTGATAAAATGTAGATGATCCAATGCAGGAAAGGACTGGAGGTTTCAGCAGACGTAACCTGCGGCACAGGATCCAGAGAAAAGCCTCACACCTGCACAGCCTCATACATTAATGCCATTTTAATCAACTCCTAGGGAATATAAAAAAGTTCTGTTAGCAATATCGCACTCTTGAGTGATGATTTACTACAGAAGAGAACATGAAAGATTAAAGAAATAAAGGCTGAATAAACAAGCGTGGGTATAGAAATCACTGTCCCAGCTGAGGGATGTGGTGAAGTTAACAAGCATTAACAGGTATTCATGAATTCCACAAGGGGCCCAGAGCTGTGCTATAGAGATCCGCCACTTTATTTACACTCCTCTACTAATTCTGTCAAGTGTCATGATAAAACAAAGATTGAAAGGAAATACCTGGATATGACTCTTGCAACCTTCTGAAATCCTGAAAAAGATCTGTTGCAAGGTTACTAAACTATATTTCTATATTTAAATGGAATGTATCAAAACTATATTATGGCTTTTTTTCTTTGGACAGTTCTGGGTACAACAAATATATGAACACATCCCTGCTGTCCTTTTCTGCATAATGAATGAGTTCATAAAACCAACTAGCTGAGCAAAAATGACTGAAGTCTGTTTTTAGTCACCAGTGATTTTGAAATGAGTAGCACTAAATCCGGTGAATTTGGAAATCACTCCAGCCAACACAATTTTGGTCTACTGCTCGCACAGAGACTGAAAAGGAAAACCCAGAGAATTATGATAATCATCGGCTTTCTACAAGCCCTGTTCGTCTCGAGACGCCTTTCAGGATTGGGAGTTTTCAGCTGAATTATGTAATGGAACTTACAGTGGAATCTTCCAAACAGGCTTTATGTGTGTTTGGCTGAAAGTACCTGCCAGTCCGCTTTTGTACGAGCCCATAGTCAACCTCCATTCAAATATTCAATTATATTCGAATTCCAGGCCTTTCTGCGGAACTTGAATAGTTGCTGAACAAAGCACTCTCTCCACATTTCCAGCTTTGAAAAACTGCACTCATTTTTACAGTAACACCTGGTACAAGCTGTGCTTTCCAAATTAGGTTTTCTATTGTAGTAAAGCAAATGCATTAATGACGCAAAAAAAAAAAAAAAAAAAGCTCGAGAATTTTCTGGCAATACTGTATACTGTACATAGCAATTGGAACAGAGCACTGAGCCGACCATTTTAACGCTCCTCGCTTCCACGCTCATTTTCCTGCCTCGTGGCCTACCCTAAGTCTCTTAAATAATTCTGTTTCAATCGTGATAGCTTCTCCTTTTCAGGAAAACCATGGACAGTAATACAATCTTTAAATCATTCATTCCAGGCTTCAAGTTGGGGGGAAAAATATTCCTCGGCGACACAAATCTCAGCCAATATTCAGACAGTAATTATATGAATGGACTAATAAGTATTCAGCAGCAGTGCTCGGATGGTGTCGAGACATCGAATCCAACACCACCGACATTTCTCTGGCTTTGGAAGCATTAAGGGAAATACTGTCCGCCCCGATAATAATGGCTATAACTGGCGCTCCAGTGTTCCACTAAATCCATGCTTCAGCCGCCGTGGCGACGGACTTAAATATTCCACACTGTAAAGTGGCGTTTTGACTCTGATAAAGACGGATGGGGAAAACGGCCCTTTTAATGACAGGGGCCCGATAGCGTGAGGCAGGGGCCGCGCATTACACCAGAACTGGAGTAAATCGCATCTCTTTAGCGGGAGAGGGGAGGTTAGGTAGGAATTCGGAGCCCCTGGAGAGAATATAGTTCACTAGGCCCTCCCGCTTTGGGAAAACTGATGACATTTCTGCTGGGCCGCCATGGCTTCCTCACCACTTTTCAACCAGCAAGCAAGTGACAGCCCTGCTCCCGGGATCTTGTGACAGCCGGCCGGGGTTGTGGGGACAAAGAGATCAGGCCTGGCACGTACGTTAATGTGCTCGGTCTCACATTACAGGGCGGGCAGCGAGGGAGCGTGTCAGACCAGGGGTTATATCAGGTCTCGCATCCCCAATCCGCGGGGTACCCCGCGAGGAGACAGGCCGCACAGGAACAAACACATTATCCACGCTCATGTGACCTGCACAGTACTCTGCACCGAGGTGGTCAAGGACGAACGCGACAAACATGTTTGCATTAAAGTCCCAGCGTGACGATGATGGCATGTGCTGCGACACTCATCACATCCTTCCTCGGGCAGCCGATGGACGGCCTGGGGTCCTTCAGCCAGCTGTTTCCGCTGTGGGGCCTCCAACCTCATCCACATTCCTGAATTTTTGTGCTGTGTTGTTTCAGATCCATCATTACAGTCCAGAGAGAGGTATAATATGACGTTCAAAGGTTTACTGAGTGCGAATATTGAAAACAGACAAAATCTGAACTTGCACAGTAACCTGGTTTTGATCATGACTCGGTCAACTGAGTTCAAAAGCACTCGAGACTTTCTAAACAAACACTGTTGGCCTATCGAGTAACCAGCTCTGCAAGCACCAAACTCAACAATACTTTGCATTAAGTAGAGTTACAATATCCTATACTGTAGAAGGCTTAATATTCACAAAAGTAGATATTAAAAAGTTGGTGACCACCAGTGACACTTGCATAACAAAATAAAAAATGTAGAAGTATTTAAAACATGCACAAATAAATCTCCATTTGGATATAGATAATTTGTTTTTGGGCCACAAACATTTAAAAGCTAAAATATGGTTATGATAACTGGCTGTTTATTATAGACAAAAATAATAAATATCACATGAGAAAAGGCTCATATTTGTGGCATATTAAACAGAACCAGGCATTTAAACAGGAATACAGTGCAAAAATTATCCTGGGGACATGCCATTTTACTTCGTTTTCTAGCTAATGTGTGACTGACTGAAGCTGTAGATCAATAAGTAATGGATAACCTCATGCTTGAAACACCATTAAAATAAATGGCAACTACCATGGTTATATAAGTGGCAAAGCATGACTTAATCCTAAACAGGTTTAAATGTTCTTAGAGTTGTTCTCATGTCTTTCAAAAAAACCCTTGTCCCTTTGTTACAGTGAAAATGGAAACAGTTGTGCCTCCTGTTGTCATCTCCGCCAACAAGGTTATGTTTTTGGTATGGCTGTCCATTTGTCAGCAGGATTACGGAAAAACTACTGGCCTGATTTTCAGGAAATTTGCCGGGAGGATGTAGCATTGGCCGAGGGAGAATTCTGTTCTGGATCTGAATTATGGGGTGATTACAAGAATTATTTTTCATGTGTCATTATCATTGCAAGATATGGCATGTGGCCTCGGCCAAATCATACATCTTAAAATCAAGTAGTTAAGTTCAATAGTGACAGAACCTAGGCAATTTTAAAAATACAATGGTAGTGCTTCCAGTTTTACTTATCACAGAAGAGTGGACTATTGGCCTTGGCAGAGTGCCAAGTGCCACTCTTGTTTCAATGTTTCACACATCAAATCGGCAAAAGTGTGTAGTCTTAAAACTTAAAATCCTCCAATATGCCGAGAAAATTTCTATTTCAAGTTGACTGTTCTCATGATATGACATAACATAACGTACCATAATGAGCAGAAGAGGACATTCAGCCGCGCAAAGCTCTCAATTTCCCTGCCACTGCAGTATATAGCAATGTAAGAAAGTATTTGCCCCTTTCCTGATTTCTTCTATTTTTTTTGTCATATTTAAATATTTCAAATCATCCAACTAATTGTAATATAAGACAAAGACAGAGTGAGAATGCACAAAATACAGCTTTTAAATGAACACATTTATTGAACATAAAATGTTATTCAAAATATATATCACCTATGTTTAAAAATAACTGCCCCCCTACACCTATTAACTCGTTGCACCACCTCAGGTGGCAGTAACTGCTATCAAAAGTTTGCGTTAACCAGCAGCAAGTCTTGTACATCATAATGGAGGAATTTCAGTCCACTCTTTATTGCAGAATTATGTTAATTCAGCCATATTGGAGGGGTTTCATGCATTAAATGCCTGTTGAAGGCCATGCCAAAGCATCTCAATTGGATTCAAGTCAGGACTTCTGACCACTCCAAAACCGTTATTTTGCTTTTTTTGAGCCATTCAGGTGGACTTGCTTGTTTGAGTTAGACTGTCTTGCTGCATAACCCAACTGCGCCTTACCTCACGTCACAATCTAATGGCCGGTCAATCTTCTTCAGGATTTTCTGGTCGAGAGTAGAACATGAGGTTCCATCACTTATAGCATGTTGCTCTGGTCCTGAAGTAGCAAAGCAGCCCCAGATCATCACACTACCACCATTGCGTTTGTTTATTAAAATGATACAATATGAAGTTCTTATTGTGGAATGCTGTGTTAGCTTTACACCGTATGTAATGGGACCCATGTCCTCCAAAAAGTAAAAATTTTGACTCACCAGTCCATGGAAGATTATCCCAAAAGTTTTGGGGGTCAAAAAGATGTTTTTTGGCAAATGTGAGACAAGTCTTTGTGCTCCCTTTGGTCAGCAGTGGTTTTCACCTCGCAGCTCTCCCAAGGATGTAATTTTAGCCCAGTCTCTTTTTATTGAATTGTGAACCATGACCTAAACTGAAGCAAGTGAGGCATGTTATTCATAAGTCACTCAGGGTTTTTGTGACCGCCTGGATGAGTTGCCATTGTCCTCTTGGAGGAATTCTAGTAGGCCAGCAACTCTTGGGAAGGTTCACCACTGGACAGAAAAGTTCCCTCCATTTGTACATAACTGCTTTCACCGTGGTTCACTGGAGTCCTTTGTGACCCTTTCCAGAATAATAGATGGCAAAGACTTTGTTTCTCATCTGTCCTTGAATCTCTTCAGATTGTACCATTATATGCTGCTTTTTGCCTACTTCAGATGGCCAGAAACGTTCTATTTCAGTGATGTTTAGATTCAAGGGGGCTGGTAGTACTAATGCCTGGGAGTGCCCACTGAAATTGGAAACAAATTATCAATTAAATTTGTCTAATTAGTTTAATTAATAACTAATTAGACAAATCTGTATTTACTTGGTTTATGTTTTTCCTAAATAAAAATTATTTTGATCTGAAACATTTAAGTGAGACAAATGTGCAAAAATAAAAGAATCGGGAAGGAAACAATATTTATCCACTGCAGCCAATGTAGCAAGTGCCTAGTTTGCCAGGACACCTCAAAACATGTTATCAATACTGTGTAAAAGGCACAGGCTTCAGCACATTGGAGACTCTGCGCTGAACCTGACACAGGAGCCAATTCTCACTGACAGCAGGAAGAGGGGAAATCCCTGTTTATTCATACGTTTGACCTGCTGAAGGAGACAGCAGCCAGGTGGAGAAAACTGCTCCATTACATCAGTATAGAGGGAATAACCAGCAGTAAGGAGGCAGAATACATGAGGTGTTACCATTGTCTCACTACTTTCAAAATAAACTGAGTTTTAATAATCCCCAAGAAGTTTACAATCCTAGGAGGAGCAACGATGGCACTGAAACGCGTCTTACGATGCGGATAGTCCAAGCTTGCTTAATGCATCAAAAGCGTATGAACTGAAAATGCTGATGCATTTGCACATAGTCAATGGTGCTGATGTTTGATAGAGCTTTAAGGGGAAAAGGATCTCAGGGTTAGGGGCATGCTGGGATTATTACGAAAAATTTTTTTAATAAGGGAGAGTTGATTAATTACCAAAGCTCTAAATTACAAAGTGCCGTTTCAGCGGCTAATTAAAACTGAACGGTTTACAGAGCATGGATGGATTTGCAGGACCTGAGGCAGCAGGAGACCCTGCTCTTCAAGGGGAAACGGACCTCACTGTTATCGTCTCTCCCTGCAAGCCAAAAAAAAAAGTTTGCCTCTGACCCAACATAGTACAAATCCATCTCTGGGTATAAAAGCATTCAATAAAATTATTGACTTTTCCTCTAAGTTAGTCTGTGCTCAGAAAAAAAAACATCAGGACTTCAGCACAGTCCAGGTCATGTGCCGGATTGGGAACTGGAGTATGAGGGATGAGTACACTTGTGAGTGTCCTATGATCTGTAATTGAACAACAAGCTGCAAACTTTCCCAGCTTCCTGTGCAGAGTTTTTCCCCAATAGCAGTGAACTCCTGCAATCGGCAAATGGAAAACACCCATTAATTAACAGCACTTTGCGGCAGGCCGCTCCTGACTCCTGTCGAGCTGTAGAAGCAGCTGAAAGATATTGCCAAAATGGAAAAGACAAAATTGAAAAACAGGAGCAGAGACCCAGCAGGAAATGCACGGAGGACACTGGACAGAAAGTTACTGAGCTTTAACAAGATGAAAAGGAACTAATGCAAAAGAAGCGCAGTATGAACAGGTGTGTCACAGAGGTTCAGTACATGATGCATGCTCTCGCATATAAGTCACACATATAATACACACAAATATAAGTTAACATCTAATGTTCATCGAGAAAGATGTTCTTCTGAAGGTGGATACTATGGTCTCAACAAGGAACTGAAATTGCATGCATCTTTCAGTGCTGCCACGCACAAACATAGGCACACACTCTCGCACACACTTCACTACGGCTCAACTCCATTTTGAAGTTGCAGCATTTTTCTGCTGCCAAAGAGATTTGAAGGTTCTGCGAAACGAACTTCAATTGTTTGTGGCATGAATCCCGCACGGTTACAACACGAGAACATCAGAGTAGATAAGGGACATTGGTCACGCCGTAGTTTTCATAAATATTCAGATTTCAGCTTGTATAACCAGGAACACAACCAGCCAACAAAAATCATGCATCAAACTGGTAAAAATAAAACTGAAATATAAATCTTATTCTGATTTTATACATGTGCAACAAGGCCTACGATCACAACAGTACTCTGAATCCATTCTATTACGGCATGCTTTTTAACAGAAGATCTACCTGAACGGATATTCAAATTTGAGGGATTGCAATTAAATTTCCAAACTTAGCTGCCGATGGTGTTACTGCTCCTTGCCAAATTCGTGTGTGTGATTAGCTGATATGCTGGAGGTTATAGGCGGTCCATTTTCCATGTCAGAATGTGCACTGCTGGTAAGCGTTACAATCAATACTCTTCGCTGGCAAAGCAACGGTAGTTCAGGGTACAATATACAGCTATGGTATTTGCTTATGTGTGAACATACACGATTCTGTCTCCAATGAGAAAAACACACTGAGTTCCAAACTGGTAACTCCGTTGTGCAGCTTGTAGTATGAATGTGTTGAGGAAAAACCAGTTTCGCGCACTGAAACCACTGACTGTATACAGTCTATGGCTGAAACTGGAAGTGTGTATCATGACACAAATATTCTATCTCCGGGCTCAGCAAGGTTTAGACATTTAATTTTGATCCGTTGAATTAACGTCAGTAATTAAATGTAAAAGGTCCAAATAGGAATCAAAAGGTTTACAATAAAGATTGTATACAGGCATGCTGAGTTAATGTTCAACATGGGATTTGTATTAAAGTTTTTGGAGAGTTTACAGCACATAATTTGAGTATCAAGTCTCTAAGAGTGAATTAAATCTCCCGGTGAACCAAAATATCTCTTCCTTTGTGGTAAATTTTGTAAAAATTGAATGCAGTTAAGACACCCTTCCCCTGCTGCTGAGTTTGTGTATGCCTAAGGGCAAACCTTCCACCTCTGCAACAGAAACACCAGACACGACCGGGGAAAACTGTGCCCATTACGTGCAAGTGCCTGAAACAGTGCTAATGTTTCAAAACGAAGCGCAGCACGGACGCATCAGATATAATTACAGTGGCCAGAATTAAGAAATAGAAATCAATACCTACTGTTACACAGCGATGTTCAACATCTGCATGCCATCATTAGGACTCTGTGTTACACTGGCCTGAGGAGCCTCTCTCAGGCCGTGCTGGGTTACTGCACATTTCACTGCCTCCCGCGGCCCTCTGCGATCCGGCTTCAGTTCAGAGCTCATTACCAAACATGAAAAGGTTTTCGAAGTTCAGGACTCCTCATTGATTAATCCCACAGACCCCAGATATCATCTTCTGTCCGCATGTTAGCCAATCCACTTCCAAGCAAAACAGCTATTGATCTGCATGGCAATACTAAGACCAGACCACTGTCAATAACAGCAGGGGAAAAAAGATTTTACCCACAAGATTTAGCATTAAATATTGAGGGAAAATGACAAAATGGCATTTATACCGACTTTCTTCCAAACATTATTTTGTGTTTTTGACTGTATATCATAATAGGACCATTATGTTTCATAACATGCTTAGAAAAATGCCCGAGAATCAAGTTTTCCTCAGGGTTTTAAAAACTGACTAAAGCCTTTCCACTGTGTTCGATTTGTGCCACAGAAATAACTTACAACTTTTGAAGGAAATGTATTTTCTAAGAATAAAACGATACTTTCAAATAATGCAGTCATTCTAAATAGTATCTTTTTATGAAAATAAATGAAAGAATATAATAGTGGTACTGCAAAAACAACAAATCAATTGAAATGTACCTGATGTTGGTACTCATCTCCATCTACATGTGATTTAATGGCAAAATACAGTTTACTCAATATTTAAATGTGATTAACACGGGCAAGCAAATGTTTTGTTCATTTAAAGTATTTATTAAGACAGCCAAATCAAATGATCTCCATGACTGAAATGTAGATATGTGCAATTCTTCCTTAGGTGCTTTGAAGACTCTGGAATAAATGATCAAATACATGTTCACTATGATATTGAAGTTATAATTAAGTCATCTGTCAAGAGATTTAAGCCAAACTGTTCGCTTAGAATACAAAATGCATTTCATGTGTTAAGCAAATACCGAACAGGCAAAGTTACAGCACTGAAGCCGTCGAGGTGCCTCAATACCTGAGCAAAAAAAGCAGGGAATGTTTTATCTCCATTGTGTCTGCAGTCGGAGTAATGTAAGAGAGCTTTCTGATGCATTACTGAACTGAGATCATTCACAAGTCAGCAGCACAGGCCTGTACACTTGAAGGACAAGCTTGTGTTTTCTGTTCATTGGCGCAAAACTCTACTGCTGGCCACACAAACACAGCTACTGCATAACAGGCCATTTATCAAGAAAGGAACTAGCCTCCCAGTGACCAGAGCATCACATCTACTCCAGCACCAATGCTGGACTACACAAGCTGTTAGACAGCTATTAGCTGAGTAAAACTGTATCAATTAAAACAAATGACAACAAACGCAAATACAACCACAAAAATCTGGTTACCACAACATTAACAACCGCATCCTAAACATCCTAGGGCTCGAAGTAGCATCCAGCAGCCTTTAGCTCAGGTCACAATCATGCAGGATTTCACAGAGCTGTCGTGTTTGAATCTCGAGCAAACGCCAGACTGAGCACGTTCTCATCACTACAGCAAAGTGCACGAGTGCAGGCTGTCCTGTGTGTGTGTTGTGATCCACGCATCAAAACTAAAAACAAGGCCTCGCTGCAGCAGCCTTATCACTGCCGTCACCCTCGACTTCACCCCGCTCTCCCGATCTCCGGCTCTATCGTCCCCAGTCCCATCAGGGGACACTCCTGCGTAACACAGAAGCATATTAAGGGACAGAGCTGCAGTCCCGCGCCCCCCTTCAGAAAACACAACAGGGGAGAGAGAGGGGAGGCCAGAGGCACAGAGACCGTCCCCAAGACTCTCGCTACCTCTCCCCGTTTGCAGCAATTACAACACTACACCTGTACCGCCATCGTCTCAGCACACGGATCCACTCGGGGTCTCATTAGCATTGCATTACAGTTGTATAGGGAAGAGTATAATGGCCCATAATGAAAAATGCCAAAATTCCCATCTAATAAAAATGAAATTGATTAATGAAAACCACTTTCTAGGGAAGAGTTACGCCGTTGTTGGAAATAAAAAATGATGTATTAATCCGCCACTATTACAGATGGTCCTACCCTCCTGACAACTGCTATTCATTTGAGATGCTATTAGCATGCATAATTATGCTAATTAAGTTGTAATTAAGTGTTAATTCTTCAGAGGCCTTTTTTGTCTATAATTTAATACAAGTCGGCTGCTCGGATTTTGAAAAGCTATTCTTTTCACCCACTTTCGTGGATTTTTCACCCTCCAAATAATGTTTGGAGCAGGGTAAGGGAAGTTGTGATTAGATTTAATTGCCCTGTCCTCCATTTTGGCTCTTGTGAATGAGGGACTCAGCAAACTTCATTCAGTGGTACTTTGTGGAATTCTCCTGAATTCAACTCATTTGCTTTGCTTTGATTGAGCTTTTGCAGTGAAATGTCTCAGAAGTATCCTGTGTGAAAGGTCTGGAGTTAAGGCAAGAGGAATTTGTTCAAGTAGAAATATTTGATTTGTTCAGTTCCCTTTTATTTCTTATTCTGCCAGTGGGAGAAGGCTAGTTCTCTGAGACAGAAATCTTATTAAAATTATTCATTTGGGAATAAAGCATAATGAAGGTAAACATTTAATCTCCATATTTCCCCAAAAGTAAAAGTAGTAGCCTATCCTTAAATCAACATGGTTCTTTGTCATTTTTGTCACTCTTGAAACATGCCACCAAAATAAATGTCAAAGATTTCCTAGTACATTTTGTTATCATTAATATGGAATAGTGTGAATGTGTTGTCTTGACCATATAATCATATCGAAAAATTACCATAATAATACAACCACTTTTAAGCAAGCTATCCTACATAAAGCATAATGGTACATGTACTAAAGCACCAAATCTCTGACAGCATAACTACAGAATGTACCACTCCATATTATAGAACAGGCATGTATCACATCATAATGTATCAAATATAAAAAAACTCAACGACCAACAACATTGTTTATTCTCCAGCGGTATACTCCCAATATGCAGACCATATACCACCAAACAAAAATTAGTCTCCCATAAGTGAAATACTTGTATAGCAGGGAAAGATAATGAAGGATACGCAAGCTTAATTAACAGCAATTAAGACAGAATCCCAGGCGCTTTATTATTGGGGAGGAGAGGAAATCAGGACTTTGAGGAGTTGTTGGGGGGAGGGTAGAATGGCCACAGTTGCCGTGGGAACAGGAGGAATGGTGGCCAGGGGATGCGGCCCACTCATTACCTGGCAAATTGGCCTGTTTTCACAGGGCCAAGTCGCATGCGTGCTTTAACGCCGTAAAAATTCAGATGGGCCCTTTATTATCGCGGACGGAGGGAGCGCGCGACTCAGGAGCCGAATTAACAGGGCTACACCGCCCCTTTAAGAGAGCTCGCCGATTGAAAGCTGTCAATTAGAGAGGCGAACAGGGAGAATCCGTGGAACCGCCATCCAATCCCCAAACATCATCGGAGGAACAAGCAACTCGCAGCAGGTCGCCCTGGACCCCCGCTGGGCTCCAGGCCTCATATGGCAACTGCTAAAAACAAGAGCAGAGCAGCAATTTACTGCCGGGATCTCATTAATATCACAACATTCCCGCTATGTGACCGATGCGTATGCCCGGCCCCTGGCAGCCAGCCCATAACACGCCCCCCCGGCTCAGGAAATCTTATCCTCATCGTAACAGAGTTGGGCACTGGGGCCCCAGCCTGAAACTTTGAGCCTTTCTAAACATGTCATGAACCCCGCGATACCCAGGCTGAGAGGCCTCAGTTATTTTGGTTTACTCAGAAGGAGAAACGAGCTAAATACCAGGGGGCATGACATTTTAACGTCCGTAATTTATTGTTGTCTAAACTTACAAGACGATTAGCCTGACGACGAGTGGCCAGGTTTTTTATTTTCTTTTTTGGTGGCTTCCAGTGATTGTCTCATGTCGTGTTCTCAAATGCCGACTGGATTTCACGCACATGGATAGGCGGGTTTGGGAATACTTTGTGTTTCAAAGGGACAAGGTGAAAATGTGTTAGTTTATTGACTGAACACAGCTGCAAAAGAAATACAAAAGGGTGTATTGGAGAGAATTATTTATATGTCATTTTACGATACACACACACACACACACACACACACACACACACACACAAGTGCTAGAATAAAATAAAAATAAATAAACACTCTCCCACACTCATGCACAACAGATACACTCAGTTTATCACCATCATGTAAAATGGAAGCACAGCTGGACTTTTGATGCAAATATTGAAGCTTTCAGTGGTTTAAGTTGTTTGGACAAATCCATAGTCCCTCAGCAAAAAGTCACAGAAAAGACAAACTATAATCTTTCAGCAAGGTGATTATTCAGCACACATTTACAGGTGTGGCAATAGACAAACACATTACAAAAATCCTCTCAAAATATGCAAAATGTGCCCAGCACACACGAATTAGACACACACCAGACAGGTGGGAGACTCCGACAGCTGGTTCTGAATAAAAACTGAAAAGGACAAACTACCTCGTAAAATACTGATAATTACCTGGCTGGAACTGCCATCTAAAATGCGCAATTCTACTCACTCACTGAACACAACAAAAGGAAAAATATAACATGCTCAGAAAATTTCTGAAAATGTTTTTTAAATTATATTTAGCCATTTTTTGATAATTAAAAGCTAATATTCTTTGTTGCATTTCACCCTGACATGAACCAGGATGAGGGTACACTTGCCATTAAGCTCAGAAGTTTCTGATAGACATCTTTCTTCGGAAGTGAATCGCCTTTATTCCTGCCAGCGGTAAAGAGACCCAGGCTGGCTGTTCTGTTTATCGCTGCAGTCGCTGTTATTTTAACAATGTTTTCTAAGAGTTACAGAGGCTTTACGAGGCTGTGCTTCAGATAAATCACATATCTCATTTGCTGATATAGAGGGATGGGAACGTTAGCCCACCACTAAAAGACAGCCCAGATTCAGAACTGAAGAACAATAAAGGTCCGATGGGCCCAGAGCCGGCACACTTACATAAAAAGCGTGGACACTTTGCGCTAAGTGGTCTACAGCGATGCATTTCTGCGGTGCTGCTGTTCACTGAAAACAAACAAAATTTGCTGCGTGTTTGGAGTAAATGGAATGGATTACTGGAAATAGCTGTACTCTCTGGGTGTCTCTGTACAAGCACATGTGAATACTTGACGCTATCTACAGCAGTCAGTGTGTGTGCTTGCATGTGTGTCTGTGTGTGTGCGTATAACAGTTGTGACCCTTGTTGTTTTTAACATCTCTCAGACCACTCTTTACAAGACCATTTTCACTCAGAACAGCTTCTTTCCTTAAAAGGAAGGTACACTAACTAATTTTTATTATTTCATATTTTTTAATGACCAAGCAATTGTTAAAAAAATACTTTTTTGGGACAAAAAATGACAATAATTTTTCAAGTTTCAGCAAACAATATTGTTCATGACCTCTAAGGTTTATTTTCAAGTTGTTTTTTTTTTTTTTTAAATCGAGGATGCTACCAACTCTGGATTGCATACAGTACATGCATTTTGCACACATTGTCATATAACACAGCATTACCTGACAGACATGAGCATTAAAACACAGCCCATGCTTTTACCACCCTTTAATCGATCAGCTTCCTGCTGGAAAAATCACCATATTGCAGATTGATAAATACACCCCAGCTAACTGCATAAACAGCCTTCTGCCAAAATCTCTCTTCATTCCACTGGAGGAGATGTTTTGTGGCATTTAAATGGTCCACACTTAAATTAAATCAAAAAGTTAACCAGTATTGCAAATGCACTGATTTTAATTTATAAATCCAATTTAACTTGAATTGTTTGATGAGCACAATTTAATGACCAAACTGAAGTAAAAGAACAAAGTTCTCTCATTTTAAGACAAATATTTTCAAATGGAATTTTAGCTGCTCAAGTGTAGGACATTCAACGTTATGCAGAAAAGGGCAGTAAAAGCGCAGGCGTTCAGTTTACACACCTGACACTACTATTCAAGCTCTTTAGCAAAGACTCCAGGGACTGACCAGTAGATGAACCGGCTGGAAATAACACCATCATTTGTACACACACCAACCGCCTCCCTCCTCTCCCCACCATTTTCAGGCGCATAAAAAGATGTTGAGCAGTTTAACATAATTCAGAACAAAGTAATACCTTCTAATATTTTGTCACAATCCTTTGCATAGATACAATGACTGCTTGAAGTCTGTGACACATAGACATCACCAGACACTGGGTATCTTCCCTGGTGATGCTCTGCCAGGCCTGTGCTACAGCCATCTTCACTTTCCACTTGTTTCAGGACTTTTTGCCTCCAGTCTCCTCTTCAACATGCACACTGCATGTTCAGTTGGATTCAGATCCAGTGAATCCAAGAGAATCAAAATAACAATAAAATGTGTCACTGTCCAATGAATTATGGTGATCACTGTATAATTCATCAGCAGCATTGGCTCTGTTCAGTGTTCTGCTGAATGACAGTGGGTGAGTTCAGTCTCATTAGAGCACAGACCCACACATGCCTGAACTCTCACAGACTCTGAAAACTCATCACAAGGGCAAGGCTGAAGTCTGCCAGGGTCAAAGGGTCAGGTCTGATGCCTCACACCATGATTTGGGCTGTAAAAATGTCAAAACCACATTGGGCAGAATTTTGCATTAACACATGTTCTGTTTCTGATCTGACAGCAAATTGAGTTAGATAAATTTATAAAGTATTATAGAAAATTGCTTCCTGAATGTAATGCTTATAAATGATACAAAATCCAGGTGTTATATGAACAGTAAACATTTGTATGAACCGCATAAATATAGCAATGATGTTGCGCCAAAAAATCTCAAGACCCGAATCTCCATGAGCAGGTTTTCTAAAGTTTGCAGAGGGAATGGTTTCAATTTTTCCTCCATGTTCTCTCCCCCACATCTGCAATACACAAAATCCCAGGGCCCATCTATGCTGAGATGAGCTGTGCATTCAGCCGCTATCTGATTTTAAGGAAGGCCAGTCCACTGCCAACACTGTATCATGGGGCACGGGTCCTGGCAAACAGAGCTATACACACCCAGGCATCTCTGCTCACCCTCTGAGGTCAAATCTCCATCATTCTCAATAGAAGCTGAGATTCAACAAGGGAATTCATTTATTGCAATTGGAACCGATCCCTGCGTTCATAAATTGAGGCGCTGCACTGCGGATTAAAATTCAGGAATATTGTACTGGAAATACGGTAAATCAGTGACAGATCATGGATATCAGATAGGGGGAGGATTCAGATATTTGGTACAGTGTGCAGTACAGGAACACTGTCGATTTAGACAGGTGACCTAGATGCACACCTGCTTCCATCCCCATGCTCAAGGAAACTCAAGGGACACTGAAGCCTCATTTTCACTGCATTATACAGCTTCACTCAACTTGACTCGCTTGGTTTTCCTCTGATTAAGGTTCAAAGCAAGCCGAGCCGAAACAAACAGGTGACATGAAAACGCTGCAGACCACTGACTGCTTAGAGAGAATCGTCACTAGCCTGACAGCGAGACACAGGATATCCTGCAAAAATCTACTATAGCGGCAGCAATTTTTTTCGCTCACTCTACCCAGCCAAGTTTTTAAACAATGGCAGCTCACACACCCTCGCCGTGGTCAGCTGATGAGGGGCAGACATTCCCCACCAATGGGATGATCCAGCCAGAGATGGATGGAGCAACTCGCAACATTGCTATGACACTCCGCAAAGAGCCCCGCCCACAGTGAGCAGGTACTACCTGCAGTGGAAAACAAAGTAGAGAAAATACGAGAACCACTTCAGAGTGAGGAGAGTCCACTAGAGCCAATACCGTATTGTGTGGAAAGACAGCATAACAGAGGCAACTGAATTTATGCCAAAAGAAGTTAAAGAGCTTGCTGATTGGCCGGGAGCCATTGACAAATTGTGCAAAATACACACGCTAAAACAACACAATATTTAAGGAAACCAACACTTTCACTGCTTCTTATTTGAAGAATACCAAATTTGATCTAATTCGCCGAACGATATATTTTTCAGACTTCAGACGGGTGCGCATTATACAAATTCACGAGCAAATGTAATTATAACATGTTCCACGATCATACTGGCACTTTGGGAAATTATTATGAATGGGATCATACTTATGTAAATCAAGAAGTAAGTAAATCTTAAATTACAAGAGCAGTGAATTTTAACATCAAAGGGAACTTATGTATGATGAGGAAATAAATGATATTTAAATGTATGATTGCGCCAAGTTATGTAATCAGGGTCTCAGTGGTTGAACCCCACCTGAGACAAAGGGGTCTCCATCACCTTTCATTTCACTCCGGCTGGAGGACACAGAATCAAGTGTAGCGCTACAGAACCATGGCTTTCCTGCAAAGTTAGATAATGCAAGCACTACAGGGTGTCAAAAAAAATGTCCCACTTTGAAAAATTACCCTAAAATTAATATTCTATATTTTTTTTGAAAATCCTTTTACATAGATTGATAGACAATGGTTCAGTGCTTTTTTGTGCAACTGCACATACTCAACATGTCACGCATGAGTGAGCACAGACTAATTACATAAATTGCGATACATCTGTTTTGCGCAAAAAAGTGCTGGGATGAAAAAAGGATCTGAGACCACAGGAAGCAACGTTAGGTATGGTCTTTGTTTATCACAAATTGCCATTACTTTTGAGCTCTGTCCCTTCTGAGAATATTGACTTCTGCCGTTATGCATTCCTCAAGGTCATCCAGGTCCCTAGGTGGAGTAAAGTACACTTTTCACTTAAGATGAACCCACAAGAAAAAGTCAAGAGGGGTTAAGCCAGGTGACCTCGGGGGCCATTCCATGTTGCGGTGTAGGGCAATCACTCGTTCTCCGAACAGTTCTGTAAGGCGGTCTGTTACAATCCTCTGTCTGTGGGGTGGGACACCATCCTGTGCCCACCACGCTCTCTGAAATCGGTCATTGCTGTTGCGACGATAAGGGTAGTTGGTCAATGACAAGCAACTTTCTGAAAATTTTCAGGACATTTAAGACCATACCTAATGTTGCTTCTCATGGTCTCAGGTCCTGTTTTCATCCCAGCACTTTTTTGCGCAAAACAGATGTATCACAATATACGTAATTAGCCTGTGCTCACTCATGCGTGACATGTTGAGTATGTGCAATTGCACAAAAAAGCACCGAAACATTGTCTATCAACCTACGTAAAAGGATTTTCAAAAAATTATAGAATATTAATTTTAGGGCAATTTTTCAAATTGGGACATTTTTTTTTTTATGGAGGGTTTTGAGCCATTCATCACCGATGGTTTTGTCTCACTTTCACATGATTTTTCCTCATCTGCTCCTGTTCGAATTCTAAGGGATACTGGGTCTTCCCAATCTCTTATTCTTGCAGATATTCTGCCTTTTTCGGACAAAACGTCTACTCAGGCTAATGTCCTTATTCAAGGAGTAGAATGTGGTTTTACAAGTGTACCTCTCCATAATGTTCATCTCAAATCAGACTTGGTCTCTGGGCCTGTTACTGTTGGTGTTAGGTCTTCTCTTCCTTTCAAAGGTGTTCATTTGCTTCTTTGTAATGATCTTGCTGGGGATAAAGTTGTGCCCTACCCTGTTGTAACTGACACTCCTTTGATTGATCAAGAATCTGACTCTATAGAGGAGGAAATTCCAGACCTCTATCCTTCATGTGCAGTTACTCGTTCTATTGCCAAAAAGGCAATTCAAGATGATGCTGACCTGGACTTCAACCTGGCTGACACCTTCATTGGGCAGTCTTTTCATCAGGGACCTTCCAGTCCTGAGATGTCTGGGAAATCTTCAGACTTGGCCTTGTCAGGTCATTCTAATGACATTCTGTCTCGGAAACAACTTATTCAGGAGCAACAACAAGCTTGTGATCTAGCGCATCTTCTACCACAGGCTGTAAGTGAACAAGAGGCTACTCAAGTTCCTGTGTTTTTACTACAAAAATGGTGTGCTTATGAGAAAGTGGCGTCCACCTGATGTATCTGTCGATGATGAGTGGATGATCACCCATCAAACTGTTCTTCCAAAGTCTTATTGTCAAGAAACTCGTAGTCTGGCGCACGACAATCCTATGGCAGGTCATTTGGGTATCAAAAAGCCCTTCAACATGTCAGGAATCATTTCTTCTGGCCTTCCATGAGGTCCGATGTACAGGAGTACTGCAAATCCTGTCATACTCGTCAAATAGTTGGGAAGCCGAACCAGAGTATTCCAAAGGCTCGACTTAAGCCCATTCCTGCTTTTGAAGAACCTTTCAAGTCGGATCATCATTGACTGTGTTGGACCACTGCCGAAGACTAGATCTGGTTGTGAGTACCTACTGACTATCATGTGTGCTTTCACCTGATTTCCTGAGGCAATTCCACTTCGTAATATCAAGGCGAAGACTATCATCAAGGCTCTTACCAACTTTTTCTGCTTTGTTAGTCTTCCTAAGTCTATTCAGTCTGATCAAAGGTCAAATTTCATGACTGGCATATTTCAACAAGTTATGCATGAGCTTGGTATTAAACAATACAGGTCATCAGCTTACCATACTGAGAGTCAAGGTGCTTTGGAGAGGTTCCATCAAACCCTGAAGAACATGATAAGGACCTACTGACTTGACACAGAGAAAGACTGGGATGAAGGTGTCCATCTTCTTCTGTTTGCTGCCCGTGAAGCTGTTCAGGAGTGTCTTGGGTTCAATCCTTTTGAGCTCGTTTTAGGGCATACAGTCCGTGGACCTCTGAAGCTTCTGAAGGAAAAGTTGCTGGCCAAAGATGATGTTCCAATGAACTTGCTTCAGTATGTCTCTGACTTCCGTAATCGTCTCTCTAAGGCTTGTGACTTTGCTAAGTCTAATCTCAAAGAGAATCAGGGTAAAATGAAAACCAGATATGACCTTCATTCCCAATACAGAAGTTTTAAAGCTGGTGACAAAGTCCTGACGCTTTTGCCAGTTCCTGGAAACCCTCTAAGAGCCCGATATTTTGGCCCTTACACTGTCCTTAAAAAGGTCAGTGATCTAAATTACGTCTTTTTAACCCCTGGAAGGAGGAAACAAAAACAAATGTGTCACATCAACATGCTGAAAGAATACATTGACAGAGACACTCAGCAAAAGCCAGTCAATGTGGTAAATATAATTGAACTGGAAAATTCTGAAGAAGATTGTGACTGCCCCTTGGAAAATGAACCTGGTCCAGCCAAACTTGAAAATTCAGACATTCTTCAAAATATTGACAGCAAGTTCTCCCACCTGGACCCTTTTCAACAACAACAGCTAAAGCAGCTCATATTTGAATATAGTCACCTATTCCCTGACGTTCCCTCAAGGACTGATATGGTTTACCATGATGTCATCCTACAGGATAATGTCAAGCCTGTTATCAACCTTGTTAAAAGTGACTTTTTAAGCTACAGTTGTTTACTTAGGTCATATTGTAGGACAGGGTCAAGTCACACCAATTGATGCAAAAGCAAAAGTTATCACTGAATTTCCAGAGCCTACAACTAAAAGACAACTAATGAGATTTCTAGGGATGGCTGGCTACTACAGAAAATTCTGTAAAAATTTCTCCATCATTTCTGAACCTTTGACAAATTTACTGAAGAAAAATGCAAAATTTGTTTGGGATGAAAAATGTCAAAATTCATTTGACCAACTGAAAGCTATCCTCAAAAACGCACCAGTTCTCTTATCTCCTAATTTCAAAGAGGAGTTCAAGTTGGCTGTTGATGCCAGTGATATTGGTGCAGGCGCAGTTTTACTGCAAGAAGACACTGATGGACTAGATCATCCTGTTTGTTACTTTTCCAAAAAGTTTGATAAACATCAGAAAAACAATTCAACAATTAAAAAAGAATGTTTGGCACTTGTCTTGGCTTTACAACATTTTGAAGTCTATTTGACTTGTTCAGCTACTTCCATCAAGGTCTTCAGTGATCACAATCCCCTCACATTCTTGCATAAGATCAAAAACAAGAATCAAAGATTACTGAGATGGAGTTTACTTTTGCAAGAGTATGATTTAGATATTTCTCACATCGGGGGAAAAGATAATGTTATTCCAGACGCACTTTCTCGCATGTAATTTTGCTTTTCTATTTGATTGTGAAAATTGCACTGGTTGTTATGTATATGATTGTTATAATGATCAATGATACTTTATGTGTAAAGTTTCAAGATTATACGGATTATAAAACCGTGTTAATTTTAACAAAAGACAGCTTTTAGCAAACCTTTCTTTTCTTAAAGAGGGGAGGTGTTATGTATGAGTATTTTACGTAAAGTACTGTATTTCATTTGTAAATGGAGATTTGCTACATACTATTTGTGCTGCCTTACTGGTCAGCTATTTGTTTATTTTGTTCATCATTTAGCACCCTCTGGTGGTATATCTGTAGAAAAACATGATCTGATGCAATACCACTTGTTTGTGATGAAATAGACTAGTGCTTTCTTGAAGTTTCTGGCTTCTTCTTGCCTGGAGGGGGCCGGATCACCCACTGGGGGCGCTGTGCAAGCCAAATTTTTGGGTGGGCACAGCTTAGCTATACTGTACAATTTTAATATGTCTCCTTTACATAAATAATACCCATGCAAATAAGATTTTTTTATTGAACTTTGTAGTTTACAATTCAACAAATCTTTTCCCCCATAGTTTTCTGTTATAGGCTACATAAATAAAAAATAATATTCAAACAAGAGTCCATATGCCCTATACCCAGCAGTCAGTTAATAGTCAAACCACTTACACCACATTCCTTCCCCATCCTGATGCTTGGTGGGAACATGTTCACATGCATTGCATGAGTTTTAGCCTCGTGATTGACTGAAATATTTGCATTCAGGAGAACGTGTACAAGTGTACCTAATAAAGTGACCACCGAGGTCATCCTGCACATTCAGTAGCAAATCAGTAGAAGGCAGAGCTAAAGAAAAATCCTCTGTACAGTTGAATCCCAGTTAGCCTAAAGTATAAAACCCAACCTAATTGTGAGGCATTATCTGAAAATAGCTCTGCGTCTTTTCACCTAAGTACAGAAAAAGTTTTGATCATTTTCATCTCAAGAAGCAACAACAACAACAATAATAATACTTCACTATCCCGAAGAAAATTTGCTGCTGAAGACCCAGCCTTCAAGAATTGCACGGAATAACCGTACCATACATTTTTGTCCACTCCATCGAGTCTTCGCGCATGTATTTGACGTGACATCACGAACTATACAACAAAAGGATAAGAAAACAATTTAATATCTTTAATATTAAGTCGATGGATAAGTCATTTAACGTAATGTTTTGTGTTGTCAAACTATATTTACACAGGCGTAGCCATCAGCACAAGGGATATTTCTAAAAATAAAAGTACCAAAAAAATACGCACATTTAATCGGCAAATGAAAGAACGTAGGTTCTAAAGCAAGGGAATACATTTTCAAGCCTGAGTAGCCAAGCTTAGTGTATGGCTACCTGTCCACTCGTCAGTATCACATGGGATTCACAAAGGCCCGCCTCTTGACCAAAGATAAACCAATAGAAGTTCAGCATGAGACTACCCTCAGAGGAGGATTAAGTGGTCACGGGCCCCTAGGCTACTCTTTGTGTGGGCCCCCACCCCCCAACTTTTACCGGAAAATTCATTTCGGGCCATAAATGGCCCATACACAAATACTAAGGTGAACTGGCATACACACACATAGAGACAGCCAAGGCTATGGTGTTTCCTCTACATTTATTCAAGTGGTAGGACCGCCACAGTTACAAAATTACCACCACATCACAGCTACATAAAATAAGAAATAGAACATTACAAATAAAACACTATAAACAAGCAGAGGACCCAATGCATAGAAGTAGCCCTTCAACCCCTGTGTGCAGATGTGTCCGCCAGCAGACATGGAGCTGCAAATTTATGCACGCAGTTACAATATTATATCACTAGATGGCACACCCGGATCAGTTAGTGAATATTCACAAGCACACGATTTCAATTATAGACGAGTTCAGTCCCATCCCTCAGTGACATAGCTGCCGCCCAGTGTCGGCGCCAGAACTGGGATTTGGGGGGCAAAGACGCATCCCATTTTAACAATAAATAGTCCTGCGGGCTAGTTGTCTTCCTTTATTGACACGTTTTCCGATCATAGTAATTATCTATTGGCAATTGAAGAAACGGCTTCACTCTGCATGCAATCAAACAGCAAGAAAATAATGGGCTACATTCAGTAGAGAAAAAAATTATTTACTTATAAACAGGCCTTTGCTTTATGAAAGGCAAACTGCTCTATAACTTCTGCGCAACTTTATCGGCACATCAGGCAATCTAACCTGCGCTTCATGATCGTTTAAATTGTTGAAATGTAATAAAAGGCCGTTTGATACGCCTGCGCGCAATTTTCAATAATGCTGATTTAAATGCACCAAAGTGCGAGTCGCATTACTTTAACGGGGAGAACTAGCAACGTCTGATACTGTGGAGTGTTTTCGGAGTAAATGTTTTGTTAATTTAGAAAATGACTGAGCAGAAGTCAGGACAAATAATTGTTTCAAAGCGATGTATCTGTGCCCCCCGCCCCCCAAATTCCACAGCAGCACTAGAAATTTAACTATAAATTCTCTTGACTGGATGTACACTTGATGTTTTTATACATGCGAATGTTTCTCTGGGTAATCTAACATCAAGGCAAGCAGAAAAAGTACTGACTTCATTGACTTCATGGTCGAGGTTGAATATGGCAACGTTACTCTTTCCATTCCCTGAAATATTAACCGTTAGCCTACCGAGGAGATGAGCTTTGCGGATACAGCTAAGGATCCCGACGCTGCAGGTGTTTCATCCTCTGCGCCTTGTTAGTGACTGGATGAAGGCTTGAAATATCCCATCAATTTAGGGATTTTTTCAAACCTCTTAGTCGAGCTGTTCTTTTAAACGCGCTCCGCTGTCACATTTTTTAACGTTATCTGATATTTTGCTGCTATGCTGTCCAGCAAAAGCAGTGACGTATATCAAAATAACTTAACACCGCAGCTGAATGCACTAATGGACAAGTGCTGCTGATTCGTCATAGCTAAAGCTGATTTTGCGACATGGGGAAAGGGGGGAAAAAAAACCTCCACGATTCTGCCCGCCCTAAATGTATAGGCACAGCGCCACTGTCACCCAGGACTCCTGTAGATCTTTCCAGAATGTTCCTAGTCTATATAAATACTGTGATTTTGTTCAGTCGAGGAGAGAGAGTTTTTGTTTTGGCATCAGAATTACATAGTGGCATTAGAGTGTTATTTTAAGATTACACTGTGGATTATTTGTAGAAATTTTTGGACCTAATCAGTGAAGAATAAATTTGTTTAAGTTGTAACTGCTGGTTTTCTTTGTTGTGATTTTTAAGTCATAACAACATTAAGAGTCACAATTACACAAAGCCTTTTTTCGGCATTTTTATCCAGGGTGCCAATAATTCTGCAGCTAACTGTATCCTTCTGAATTACAATTTTAGAGAGTAAATAACAGAGAAATATACATATGCTCACGCATTTGTTTATGCACATAATTTGCATAGCGTACATGTGCAAAATAACACCAGCTCCAGTTGCACGGCACCAGCACTCCAGAGCCTTTACAGACTGCATTTCAAAATGGCATCCTCGTGCACCTGCCGTTTTTCATGAGCCATTTCAGTTTTCCTCCGAGCTGAAGATGTCTGACAGGGGAGCCCTCCTCTGCCCCGCACTGCCTAATTTGCCCTGGCATTCTGCCAATCCACCCCAAGAGGGAGACAGGTGTTCTCATTGGACATGATAGCATCATTTCATTATATGTGATACGTGTCACGCAGGATCAATAGAGTGAATAGCCCCAGGTAAGGAAACAGTTCATTTCATGCCAAAGCGCAGATATAAACAATATTCATTTCCAGTGGATTCAGGCAGAGTTCTACTGTAAACGCACGCGCACTCCACCCTCATTAGGGCCCCTCTGACAGACCGTTTTCCACCTGCGAGGTGATGTAGATAGAGCAGGATTTTATGCAAACAGTTCTATTAAAATTCTAAGTGATTTAAGTTTTATATCAAATAGAGGCTTGACACCATAACCCCACAGACTGAAATCGCAGTCCTGAAGGGCTTATACATAAAATATTTACCTGTAGCCTGGCATACGCTCCCCCAACCACTTCATATTCAGTCCAGTTTACTGAGGAAACCTGACAATAACACTGAATAGCACACGATGCCGGCTGCTCGGCAGACACTGCACTGAAGAACTAGGCTAGATGCACAGTCCTCTGTACTGTATTCATGACTGGGAAAACAATAGAATAAACAAGAGAAGGTGAAATAGGCAAGACGGGTTCTAAACCGCCATGTAGAAAAAAAAACCCTTGGGATTTCAGTGAGTGACCTTTTCTTAGGCTTCTTGAAGATCAAAACCTGAAATGCTCATTTTTGCAGACTGCTCCGAGTATTAAGTGTTTTTTACAGTATGCTTATTTTGAATATTTACCAACTTAATTAGGAGACAGTATACAATGTTTCCTCTCTGCTTGAATACTCTTGCTCTAAAGGTGACGGCATACTTCAAACCAAGTCGAACTTTATTCGGCTTGCCGATTCCGAAAAAGTTGCCAACAAAATGAATTTATACTCAATGTGTCTCTGCTTTGGCCACTAAATCTTGATGGAATCATGGTAACCATAGCAACCACACATAGCAACAATACTATCAATGCGACTACGCACTGTGAGGCAAAACCAATAGCACCCACCTTGAATTTCTGGCCAACCACACACTGTTTGCAAGATTCGTGTCATCAGTGGTGATTTCAGCAAGTTAGAAAATCTTGGAGGTGCAAGAAGTGCCAGAGAACTTCAGCAAGGCAATGCCTTTGTTTGTTTCCTCCGCAATCATGCCAATTTTTTCTTATGGCATCGCCAAAGTTTGTTTCCACAAGACGTATGCTGCCACTGTCATGTTCCAGACCAGGGATCAAGTGTGGAGGTAGAGCACAGTACAATAGGTAGTCTTATTGACAGCAGTACGGTAGTGATTGTGGACAAACCCTCAGAGGAAGAGGTTGGAATGGAACCCCAGATAAAGACAGCACAGATGTAATGGAAAGGGCTGGGCTGCCAATCACCAGTCAGTGGCTTCCCAGATAACAGCCAGATGTAGTGCACTCTTCGCCAAACCGTCCCACTGGAGGATGAGGTAGCCCGAGAGGAACTTGGTTCCAATCCTGATGATCGTAGAAGGATTAGGATCTTGTTCCTAACAAACTGGAAAGAGGGACATACTTATAAGGGGTACCAGGAACACGGTACCAATCCTGCACCCTGATTAGGCTTGGGAGCTTGTTTGAGTTTACTAAGTAAAGAGGAATTGTTCCGCAAATTGCTGTTATTAAAGTTTACATTGCACTTAAAAGACGAAGAGTTTCTACTAGGAATACTGACTGGCTCCAAGCACAAATATCAAATTAGAATCCAGAAACTTGCAACACAATGCAAGTTTAAATACATGTCAGTGGAACATTAAGACTAGCAATGAAACACAGCCGAGAGACGTAAACCAATCCAAGGAGACATACGCCTAATAGACACACAAGTTTCTGAATAGGAAGAGAAACGAAAGGCATTCACACAAGGGCTGTGACAGGCACCTTAAGCGCTGAGGAGTTACCTCTCATTCTGGCCAAAAATATTAATCTGCATACCCAGAGCACTCGAGTTTCGATGAACAAATGCGAACAGCATCTGGGTAAATGCGGCATTAAAAACCCCCTGTCACAAAGTATGGACTTTTTCTCCTTTCCTCTCTAAACATGTCAGACCAGAGGAATGCAGGACTGCAGGGGCAAACAGGTCCCACTAGGGCAATTTCAACAGCTGCTGTAACACTCCGGGGGGAGAGATTACTATAACAGAATTCACACTTTCACTCCAATACTCCCAGCCGCAGCCACACGAAAGAGAGTCACCACAACTCCCTTCCCCTTTGACCTACAAACTGGAACAAAAATAACATGCGCATTGGTCAAGATTTTATCGCATTATCGAGGCTGAAAAGTGCCAGCGAATGTTCAGCAGACTGAGGGTGGTTTGGGTATGCAGGGGGAAAGTTCAGGAAAGAATTAGCGCTCTTCAGGGCCTGCTGTTCAGACCCACACTGAGTGAACACTAATTATGATCTATTGACTCTGGACTTGGAACTTTTTCAAGGCTTCAGTAAATCCACTGCGAGGCATGAAATCACGTTCCCCAAAACACGGATGAAATATGACTGCAAAACACAAGCTTCCCAAATGGTGCCAATCTCATCCTTAATGACCTGTCTGTGCGGTCTAAAGACTCAGGCCAACCAAGATCTTCCCCATGACAAGTCTAACAAATCCAGACAAAATGGTACATTCATATGAGATTTTATTTATACCGGTATATGAGGCGCTGAAATCATAGGCCAAACAAGCATGAAATACTCCAATCCTTCACCATGGTTTTGGTGTTCTGGCTTGAAAAAGAGACGTGATGGATGGACACACAGTTAGACAGGATGATGGACAAAAGTACGAAAAGGCACGTCTACACTTTAAGATACATATATCTACGCATTAGGTTTTGAGGAAAAATGTTGAAGAGTTAAGAAGTTCTGGCATGGAAAAAAAGCTTGACGGACAGACAAATGGTCCAATGAATGGACAGAAAATTGGAAAGACAACCGTCATTCCTGTGAATTCCCCTTCCACTTCATGGCGGGTGATAATAGCCATCAATTCACTAACTATAAGATCTCTCTGGAGAAAGTGAAACTTGGAACAGAAACTATCTTATCTGACTTTCTCCACACACAATTTTCCCAGTTCAGCACCACTTGTGGGATGTATTTGGGATTTACTGAACTGTGCATGGTGAAGACAAATGCTCATCGACGTCATACAGTAACAAATCTATACAGAAGCAATGATTAATGTTTTTTTTTTTTTTTGGTTCTACAGAAATGAGAAAGATAATGCACTTGAGCTGATAAGTAACCTCACAGGGAGTGTTACAGTAAGGGGGACGGTTGACATCCAAAGTCATTTTATTTTTTCTGTCATCTAGTTGGATGCAGCACAATTTTTGCCACGGGGGAACACACAGCACAATGCTATTGAGCACTAGCTGGAACCCACCATCACTGCAAGCATCCTACAAGGGCTGCAATAAATCAGCCCTTAAATCTGATCACTTACAGGCCCCTGTCCAAAGGTGCCCGGAGGTAACAGGGACTCTGGGAATATGAGTTCACTCATATTAATAAAGGCAAAATCCTTAGGAGCTAAATCAAGTCTCCTCAGGCAAATTTTTCCCCCCTCACAACCTCAGAGAGTGTTGGCGTTAGAGGGCAGGGCTCCACCCATGGTGCGTTTAATCATTGCATTAGGCCACAATATGACACATCTCTAACAGGAGCTTTATGTCAATTACATCAGTCAAGGTTCTGATGCATTTGCCAGAGGTTTGATGCATAGACGGCAGTCGGGTGGAAAATAGCTTACTTGATAGATACCTTTCAAAGGCCCTGAGGACATGCAGAAAGGCGTACGGAGTTCTGTATCCCCGCTGACCCGGAAGGTGACATGACCTGACACACCCAGCGACACCCACTAGCTGCAGTATTGGCATAAGCATTACACAGATCTATGCATCTCCTATAAATATGCTTTTTTCTATTAATGCATAGTTTCCGCTATATACATTTAGTGGCGGTGCCCTGCCGCTGCTAAATTATGCCCGCCTCTACTTCAAAATCGTTTTTTTTTTTTTTTTTTCCCCACTTTGGGTTGTGGTTGACCACAGCGGTGGGCTCTGTGGAACGAATGGTCAAGCGCTCCCTCAATCCCCGAGCAAGAGCGAATCATTAGAGCGAATGGAATGCTGCCAGGATGCCAAATATGTGCGACAGCGCGAGCGTTTTCTAGAATTTTAGATTGAGGCTAGACTACTAAACGTTACTGGAACAAGAAAAAGGTTGGCTATAATATAGCTAGCTGACTAGCCAACATTAAGATAGATTGGATTGTAGCAGACCTTGCAGTAAATGAGCATTTGCAATGTATTCTGTATTCATGTTCAAGATCAGCAGTTATCATTTGGCAAGGTAACTTAGATAAAGTTTGCAAACGCAGTTAACCATACCGACGTTAATTCAATAAACGTTGGGAAAATATTAGCCAATGTTTGCAGCTGTTAGCTATGCGTTGAAATATTCCTGGTTGCATTTTCAGAGGAGTTTGTTCAGATATTTTCCGAACAAGAGAAAGCACGGGGATGAGGATGATGGTCAGGTAACGTCACAGTTGATGTTTTAGGGAAGGAAAAACATCTTATAGCCAATTCTTAAATTTGTAGCTAATATTGGTGGCTACTGCAATATTTTAACGTCCTTATCGGGTTTATGATCAATCTAACGTTTAACTCGTAATTAAATGTGACCATATCAGACAAGTAGACAGGCAGGGGTTGTGAAGCAGATTGGAGCAGGTGAGCAGAGAGGAGCAATTTGTATATATACAAATAAATATGTTACAATAAATATATGTGCAAATCAATACATCATAAGCATATGTGCAAATAAATAATTAAATACATTTAAAAAATACGTATAAATAAATGCTAAAATAAATATGTTCCAATACATACATGTACGAATAAGTTATTAGATATATGCACAAATATATATACAAAAAATGTACTAACAAGCATGTTCTTAAGCTTGTTTTGCAGTCAAGTGTCTTTTTTATACTTTTTAAATTGCTGATTGATATTGACACGTGCACACTTCCCAGGGTACAAACGAAAAAACCTTTCCCACCACTGCTGAATAAAATCCAAGAGGAGACACTGCAATGTTAGTGTTATAGAGCTTATGAAGGACCATTACAAAAACTCATCTAAAATTTACCAAATGTCTAAATCAATCAGTTTTTTTCATCTCATTCTTTAAGTTTTATTCAGTTCTTTACTCCTCATGAATATATAGCATTTTTTAAACAAATCACATTACAAACAAATTGATTTTGAGTGTAAATCATTACAACATCCTGATTTGAGACTCGACGAAAAGACCCTCTCGAGTCCACGAAAGTAATTGTCCAGGTGAAGCAAATAATCTTAAACTCTTTAAAAGCCACACCATCTCTCAAAAAAGAACTGTCAAAAATAGGCATATTCATTTACTGTCACTGAAGGCAACGTTAAGGAGAATTTACATTACATTTGCAAGCAAGAGGTGTAGGAATTAATCTTGCCCCTTTATTGGATAGTCCTCCAGTACAATAATATTTTACACCATTATTAAATTAGTCGAGATTTGCGAGCACGACCACCCCGATAAGGGACTCCAGTCCCTCTGGTTACTGCATTGATCCTGTTTGGGCATCATAGTTTGTGTATGATTTTTATACAAGGGGTGCAGGGGGTAGAAGCAGGACCCTCCTTTATGATGCACTGCCTGGCCCTCCATTCAATGCAGTCAGTACATGTAATGCCTTATTATCCATGCAAGCCCCATCTACAGCGGTCAGAGACCCACTGATGAAGCAAAGCGTTACCGTCACGAGCAAGTTTTCCTTAGAGCAGCCCACTAGCTCTTCTCCAGCATATTCCCTGTAATATCTCATACGGTAACTGTGAGCATCAGAGAGTATTCTGATGCCTTTCTTCATTTGTAAGTCGCTCCTTGGCCATGTCATTTAATCTGGTTAACTGAACGCTTCAATAATTCTAAGAAGATTGTAATTTAGTGACGTGTCGTCTTAAGGTCAGGGTTAAGTAAGGCCAATTATCTATTAGACAAACATACAAAGCTCTCATCTAATTTAACTTAATTAAATTGATTGTTTGTAAAAAAAAAAAAAAAAAATGAAAGCTCAAATGGCTAATAAGTTTTTATTTTTTGTTTGAAGAGAAATAAATAATGCTGTTTAATACTTAATGTTATTGGACTGACAATGCCTAATACTACTAAAAATCTCCGCAGGTCATACTTCACGTTTTTTAACAAAATTAAAATGAGAACATTTTCTCTGCCATCATCTGGCAAATGTACAAATTATTCAATGACCCATCAAAGTTTCATAACCTGGCCGTGAATTTGAACAGTACATGAAAAAAGCAAAGCACTTTCTATGTAAAACACTCCAACACTGTCAGAGAAATATGCATCGATGAATTCATTCACTGGAAATCGACTCTAAACCCAAATCTGTGAATTAGAAGGTGCTCATTGCTCGATTGGAGCCCTGCGGATCTGAGCTTCAGACCCATATTGTTCCAGAGAGCAGACTGAGGCAACAGAACTAATAAGAGTTAATTTGATTTTAATGAAAGTTCAGGCATGACACAGGATTAAGCGCTCCCACTGACCGGAGTACCTGGCTGTGCTTAATTGCTCTAATCTCCCAAAACCAAAACAGATGGTCTAACATGTCAAGGCCCCGAGAGGGTGATGGTGTAACTTTTGCATTTGTTGATGCTGCGTACAGATCCATGTTTACTCCGTATTTAGAGTATTTTCTCAGTTTTTCAGTGTTACCAACTGCCCATTTAAATCACCTACTTCCCTATTCACAGTTTGGAGCATTAAAACTTCTGTTTTAGGGTTCATCTGAATATTTGTTTCCTCTCGTAAAGTTACCAGCAGCCTTCAGCCCAGTTAGTTGTCTCTGCTGCCTACTTGTACATCAGTGAATATTTTCAAAAGAACGTGAGGGATAAACATGTGATACAAGGTGACTGCTCGTTCGGTGACCCTTTCACAATGTTATTCTGCATACCAAAAGGCCAGCATTTCACAGTATGACCGCAGATGACAGAGCTGGTCAACGCATCCGAACAGAAGAGGTCCAGGGGCATTTGGACGGGTGGGGCAGGGTCGGGGGGGTTAGTGGCACTGTTTCATTAGGGTCAGGATTTTACTGGCCCCCCACATCACACCCCCCCGCATCACTGCTCATTTGAGCTCTCAGTGTTCCCGGCCCTCTCCTCCTCAAACTTTCTGAGTGCGACTCGACCCGACAGCGTTTAGATTAGACGGCGACAGACGGATATGCAGCGAGACGGCTGACTGTTCTTTTTGCTTCCGCGTCGCCTGGGTGGCTTTCAAGAGTTTCTCCTTGCTCCATCTGAGGAAGTCATCTTTGTGGCACGAGCTGTCAGCTCGCGCGGGTCTGGGGCCCGACGAACGGCAGGCTTCGCGGTGGCAGCGCTTGACACATTCTCCGCTCCGACAGGGAATATGTTCACAAGATTGGCAAGCTGGTGGCAACTGAGCAAGCGAGACAGGAAGTGACATCGCATACAAAACACCAGAGCTCTCCCTTTGTACATTTTGTCAAGTTAGAAGACCCTATAAAATAGGCTGTGAAACATTCTGAGTATGCATGTCATTTTTACCACTGCTGGAGCATATTATAAATGTACTGCCACTCCCAGGATTTGTGTGATGGTAAATTACTTTACACAAATATCAAACTGTGCCATAGATGCTTTATTTGCAGAGAGTATTTGGGGCCAAAAGGTTTTCAAATAACATCATTTTACATCACAGCTATCCACTTAAGTGATTTCTCATAGAATCGAACGCGAAGCTTGATCACTGCTGTCCGAATTTAAGGAACTAAGCATTAAAATTTTCAGTTTACTAAGGTGTTATTATCGCTTGGTCTCCGCATGAACTGCTAAATCCCCACAGGCCTGTTTTGATGATCTGCACACTTCACAAACTTAACAATCCAAGTGACCTGAGAACAGATCTATGGGCTTTATAACATATGATTTAGATGACCACTTGTACTTTCGGTTTCAGAAAGTCTCTGCAAAATTTGAATGAACAAAGAGAAAATCACAAGTCATTCCAACTTATGAGCAGTGCACACATACAGTGGGCACCAGAAAGATCAAGACTGTAAACGCAAAATGGAATAATAACACTGAGAGAAACTCAAGATGCAATTGAGAAATTCTGCACTTTGTCAATGTTTCCATGCAACCAACCAAAATTACTTATTCTTTTGATTAAAACCCCAAATCAAAAACAGTTGGGACAGTACATTGCATAAAAATCAACACTGAAAGCAGCAATTCGTAATACATCTTGGACCAGTATTACGTTCAAAACAATGCAAGAGCACATTAGTTGATGTTGCTCCAAATACATTTTATTGATTTTTCAAAATAAACTTATTTCAATTTTGATTCTTGAATCAAAAGTTGGGACAGTGCAGTGTTTACCACTATGCAATCTCGCCATTTCTTTTCACAACACTTAGTAAACATTTCAGGAACGAAGACACAAAGTAATTAAATGTTTCCGGTGTAATTTTATCCCATTCTTCCTACAAACAGGACTCCAGCATTTCAAAATGCACCACACTCTCATTTTTGGGGACAAGTCAGGACTACAGGCAGGCCAGTCCAGCAACCGCATCCTCTTCCGATGCAGGTATGACTTTATAATGGGTCCATAACACAGTTTTGCGTTCTCTTTTTGAAATATGCATGGGCGTCTCTGGAAAAGACGTTACCTTTAAGGTGGCATATGTTGCTACAAAATCTCAGTATACATTTTAGCACGGTTGATCCCTTCAAAGAAGTCCAAGTTACCCTTGTCTCAAGCATTGACACAACCCCATAGCATAACAGAACAAGGATGGTCCTTTCCTCCTAGGTATGGAGCAAACACAGAGTGAATTTCTTCCACAATTAGACCTGATATATACGAATTTGACCAAAATACATGTTTACGACTGTTTGATATTCCATAGCAGATGCCTCAGAGCCCAAAGAAGTTGATGGCACTTCTGGACACTGTCAACATAAGGCTTCTTTTTTGCAACTTTCCTTTGTAGATGGAACAGTATTGCAGTATTTGACAAAGATTTGCCAAAATACTCCAGAGCCCATGTAGTTATACCACTAATACCAAAATGCTGGTTCTTAATGCAGTGCAGTCTGAGCGATCGGGGATCACAAGCAGTCAGCTACAGCTTGTGCCCTAGCTCTTTATGCACAAATGTTCTTCCAGATTCCATGAATTATTTAATTATGTTATGCACCATAGAGGGTGAAATATCCAAATCCCTTCCTATCCTTCTTTGAGGAACATTGTTTTCAAACCTTTCAATAATTTTCTCATGCATTAGTAGGCAAACTGACGATCTTCAGTCCATCTTTGCTCCTGAAGGACAAGGCCTTTTCAGGATGCTGTTTTCATAATAAATCATGATTACAATCACCAACTGACATCAGCCGTCTTAAATCACATCATTATCAATTTTTTATATAGCCCCCTGCCCAAATGGAATAGATCTATTTTTGGAATAGATGTATATTTACAAACATAACGAAGTTGACCGACCAGAAAATCTCATCTTCAAACTGTCTGTAACTTCACAAGTCAAAGTAAATTTAGAAATCACTGCTTTCTGTTTATATGTGCTCTTTACAGTCCATACCCTCCCATATATATAGGAAATGAGGAGAGTGTGTGTGTGTGTGTGTGTACATATATACATTCAGATATATTCAACTGAGAGGGGGAGTGTGAGAGAAAGAGTGCATAAGAACTCATTTCATTATGTATGTGCATAAAATGCTCCTCAGGTCACTTAGAGTACTAGCTTTTGTAAATTTTTGCATACTGAATGAATAAAGTTCATTTTCATTAGAAAAGAAAACAATAACTTTCAAGCATTCAGCCCAAAAGTATTGTTTTAAACAAATTGCGACCGTTACACAATGATATCCATCACTGTGAAAAAGTCTTACGCTGCATTGTTCCGGAGAGACGCAGTGTGAGAACTGGCACAAACGCATTAAAACAAACAGCTTTCCCACCCTCATAAAGGTGCATGAGAGCCTTTAAAAAAAAGAGATCGCTCACATTTAATTCACTGCGCCCTGTACATTAACCTTTCCACAGAAATCAAGGTTATTCCAACAACAACCAACTAAAAATAATTTACATTTAAGGCTTTTAATTCAAATGAAAGGCGAAATGGTGCTTTTTGATGGATTGGTTTAATGCGTTTTCCTGCTATTGTGCGCACATGCAACATGGTCGGGGCATTTTAATTGGGCCGCTGGTTTACTCTGCTCTCACGGTGTGAATTAAAATTCCTTTTCTGCACGGCGTCGCAGGACGGCGAGGAGTATCTCTTGACATGTGAAAGGTATCTCACCCGTGCGGATTAGGAGGAGTAAAATGGATGGAAGCAGTAGCATCCAATGCAGTACCAATGCTAACAGTCGATCCATTATGGTTTAAGCATTTAAACACTTACAGGTAATACGCTTTGTAATAAGTAAAATAATCCACTGTATGTTTAAAGTTTGTTCAGTGGAATCAATATATGATAAATCGTAGCACTTAAACTTTTATTAAATATTGAGACAACTTTAAAATGCTAACCAATGAGCAGCAAAGCCTTGCAAAAGCAACTATTCTCAATAAGATGGTTATCCAACTAAATGACAGAGTCCTATGGCAGATAATGTTCTTGCTTTTTGCAGGTCTCACCCGTTCTTGGAGGAGTGAACCTGTCCCTTCCTCATTATATCTGGCACTAGATCCCAGTGGCTGCAGCTCTGTTGGGTTCTTGTCAGTCCAAAGGCTGCTGACAAAGGACTCTACTCCTGCAAGACGAGACTATTTTCATTTGCAAATTACTTTTGACAGACATATCCACTGAAGGCAATGCAATGACAGTACACAAACTGTAAATCTAGGGATTTGCCTGCAAAAAAAAAGGAGAGTTTGTAACATCATAATCATTCATGTTGTGCCACTGATACCTTCAAGGGTTAACAGAGGAAGGTGTATATTGCTAACAAAACACAGTGCCATGGAGCAAAGCACAACTGACAGAGACACGTATAGATGCAGCGAAATTCTGTAGGACTCTTTCTAGCACTGTAATGAGTGCAGAAGTCCTTTCCATCAGCCACTGCATTAGAAACAGAATCACCTAATTTTTATATTCAGTTTGCTTTAACAAACATGACAGCCACAGTGGGAGAATAATGAATAATCATTAGGGAAAGGTCCACAAATTATTGATGTAAAATAAGCAATGATTTTTTTTTTTTTTTTTTTTTGCATTGCAATTTATTGCCATTAACAAGTAACTTGCAATTCAATAAATGTCACTACTGCTTTCACTTAATTAAAAGAATAGATATTATATAGTAATGCAGGGTGGCATTTATATCTCAATTTCCCTGCAATGCAATTTACTGCTGGGCCTTTATTTGAAGGCAGCCACAAATAATGGCCATTAACCTGTCAGGGAATGGACACAAGATCACATTAATGAAATTAGATAAGCTGGACCGGTGATATACCGAGCGCTCGTGCACAGGAGATTCAGACGAAGAACAGGTCACCGTCGAGTAAAACATAGTTTCCTCTGCAGGGTAAATATATAACCACATTCAAAGAGATGCAGCGTTAACAGCTTGGTGACGCCACAGGGGTGCTGTCGGACTGAAATTTGGGAACGAAGAGCCAAGGAGTCGGTTTAAGGCGTAACAGGTCTCCCAAGTCTGACGAGCCCTAAAGGTCAACCCAACACAGTAAATCTCCTACTGCGAGCATCCTGTTCTGCTGGGTATTCTGTAACCCAACAAACCATCCTGCATGACCACTGAGCTCTCAGACACACGTGGCACTGAGACTGACCCAGCTCTGATTAATCTCGTCGACGGGCAAAAGTGCACACTCACAGAACGCAGGGTAAAACCCTATCTCCTGGTAAACAAGAGACAATGCCCCAGCTGATACTGGCCGATACAAAACACTTTAAACTTTTAAGATTAAAATTACATTTTCAAAAAGCATATATGGACAACGGCATTTGAATCATTTACCTGCAGTTAGATCACGAATGCCATATTAAAAGAGTAAAACTGAGAAGCTGTTTGCAACAGAGGATGTTCAGAGGAATAAAGATTTTGTTATGATGGGACTTATTTCATATTTACACCGTCTCTCTGATGTTACAGATTTACAGATACGGTGTCTATTACTGTATACAGTTGAGAGTCACATTGTGTGTACCTCCATCATACAAAATGTAAAACCCACAAAGAAAATGTGCGAATACAGCTTGCAGAAATCTGCATATCGAAGAATTAATATCTAATTTTGAAACATGAAAATATAAAGCCACATTCACATTTTAAGCCCCAACCCCCTTCAGAATTACAGCCTAGATCACGTTTCACTCGCATCTCCAGCTATACCTACCCAAAGGTGAAGAGAAGGAATATTAAACCGAAAGCACAAAAATTGTAGAAACAATCTTATGTGATTGGAGGAGCGATTTCAAATGAAGGTGGCACACAGTGTTAATATCAGAGGTGATGTACAGAGTGGCCATGTGTTCATGTGATGTTATGGGAGGGGTTTTATAAGTATAGATCAGGACACTGTCAGGCCGCATGCATAAACGCAAACTCACACGCCCCAGCCGCTTGCCATCGCTGGGCTTAAATTAGCGAGCGGCCTACCCTCCACGTTCTCCAGGCCAGCAGGGCCAGGGTCTGTCACCCTCTCGTCACGGAAAGTTTTCTGTCCAACGAAGTGCAGTCACTGGGCCTGTTCTCCCGGTAACGGGGACGTGTCACTCAAAGAGGCAAGTGCAGTCGTTTGTGATGACTCGCCTCAAATCAGGGTCCACCGGCCCTGTCAACAGATGCCGCACCCCCCGGCTATAACTGTCACTGATCGTGTACAGAGACACACGCGAGACGAGCGGGGGGGGCGTTCAGACAGATACGCACATCTGGGGAAGGAGGGGTAGTGTGAAGATTTTAGGCAGGAGAGAGGGCAGATTTCTCTGTGAAGAAAATCCAATTAGGAAACTCATTTCAATCGTGGCTTAACTGTTGAAAATAGGGGTGAGATTTGAACAGCATGTCGAACAGAAATATGGGAGAACTTTGAAAGGCTACAACTAATACTGCGACACTGCACTATTCCTACGATAACTATTCCTAAAACTCAAACATGGAAAACTGCTGCACATAGTAAACTGCAGAATTAGCTGTTAGCTCTCTCTGAATTTAAAGGCACTTTACTGTTCAAGTGGTGATAAAAAAAGAAACTCATATCTGCGTTTCCAAATATGTTAGTCTATTGAATAATCAATTATCTTCAACAGGGTCAAATGCATTTTAATAAAAGCAAAAATTACCCTTGAAAATACATGTTCACAATTAGATTTATTGATTAGCATTGTGTCAATAACCCTCTCCATCAATCCTGCCTTCTATAGATAAAAAAAAGCATATATCAAAATTGAATGGATGCCCAATCGGCATCCAAAATCCAAAATATAATTCAATTAAGCCAAAATAGAACACAAAACATCCATTTTGAAATTCAAGGATATTCTAACATTTACCAGCAAACATCCAAAAAAAAAAAAAAAAAAAGTAAGGCTGTTTAATTGTACTCTTATTTGAGGGAAATTGTCAAAGACCTGCACTGCTTTACCAGCTAAAATTTAAATATGCTGCAATGCTTGAAAACAGGGAAAGCACAGGCCGACATCTGAGAGACCAGGCTAAGGGGAGGGAGATTGATGACTGAATGAAGGAAACTGAATGCTGGCCAGTGAAGCAGCATCCTGCGGTGAGAGAGCCAGTCTCTGTGCTCCACTGTAACCCCTCCAGCAGAGCTGTGTAACGCAGCTCCACACTACAGTCTCTGTGCTCCAGTGTAACCCCTCCAGCAGAGCTGTGTAACACAGCTCCAAACTACAGTCTCTGTGCTCCAGTGTAACCCCTCCAGCAGAGCTGTGTAACACAGCTCCACACTACAGTCTCTGTGCTCCAGTGTAACCCCTCCAGCACAGCTGTGTAACACAGCTCCACAATACAGTCTCTGTGCTCCAGTGTAACCCCTCGGCACAGCTGTGTAACACGGCTCCACAATACAGTCTCTGTGATCCAGTGTAACCCCTCCAGCACAGCTGTGTAACACAGCTCCAAACTACAGTCTCTGTGCTCCAGTGTAACCCCTCCAGCACAGCTGTGTAACACAGCTCCATACTACAGTCTCTGTGCTCCAGTGTAACCCCTCCAGCACAGCTGCGTAACACAGCTCCACAATACAGTCTCTGTGATCCAGTGTAACCCCTCCAGCACAGCTGTGTAACACAGCTCCAAACTACAGTCTCTGTGCTCCAGTGTAACCCCTCCAGCACAGCTGTGTAACACAAACTACAGTCTCTGTGCTCCAGTGTAACCCCTCCAGCACAGCTGTGTAACACAGCTCCACACCACAGTCTCTGTGCTCCAGTGTAACCCCTCCAGTGCAGCTGCGTAACAGCTCCACACTACAGTCTGTGCTTCAGTTTACACCACCTCCAGCACAACTGTGTAACACAGCTCCACACTACAGTCTCTGTGCTCCGCTGTAACCCTACAGCACAGATGTGTAACACAGCTCCACACCACAGTCTCTGTGCTCCAGTGTTACCCCTCCAGCATAGCTGCATAACAGCTCTACACTACAGTCTCTGTGCTCCAGTGTACACCACCTCCAGCACGACTGTGTAACACAGCTCCACACTACAGTCACCTTACAGCCTCCGGAAGAGCAGCTGCTCAATTTGAGGACTGTTCCATCCCATGTCCTCCAATTTAAAAACTGATCACATGATCCAGCAGATGTGTGTACGATTGAGAGCTACTGAATACACAATCCTTTAAAACAGAGTCCGCTCCAAATGCCAGACTGTATCCAGCTCCAGTGTACAACAGAAATAAACCAGGGGCACTTCCCCTCCGTTCATGGATGAATTTTAAACTCAGCTGCCATTGAGGTTAATGAGAAATATATTACACAAAAAATAAAAATTATATACTGTTGTTAGGGTTGGCATAGCAATCAGAAATGTAAAGTTTCAGATGGACAACGCTTCCAATTCCTTTTCTGAAATAATACCCGGTAAGACGCTGAAGTGTCGCTTTTTCAGACAAATAAAGCTCATGAGTAAACATAGCTGGACGCAAGAATGCATACATTAGTTCGCCTTTATAGATTTGCAGAAGACCCCATATACGAGTCTTGTAAATAGATAATCTGCCAATAATGTTGTCGAGCATCAGTGACACATCACCTTTCGACAGAGATCCTGTCGATACTGAACCATGCAAAGATCTGCTCCAATTTATTCACATGTGGAAGAAGGTAATCGTGTTCCACACTGATACACTCCACCATTTTTCATTTTTTGTCAGTTTCAGTTTTTTTTCCATTCGTTTCAGAGAGAAATGTATGAAATTGCAATTTAGAAAAATTTTGTACTTACGCCTGCATAACCAGTTTTTAAAAAATGAAATAAAGGTTCATACAATGCAACTATTTTGTTGAAGCATTTACAATTCAACATTTTTCATATTTCCCTTTTTTTTTTTTTTACATAAGTTTACAGTAAAATGCACATTTTATCATTGCTGTTTTGATGAAAATGTTTTTTTGCCAGCTTCCAAATTGTTCTGTATTCTGTAATGTGCCGTGTTGAGAATAAAGATTGAGTTGTAGCATTTATCTGCAAGATCAGATTGTTTCAAAGGAGAAGCACACTTGCCACGCTCAATAGAAGGCTACACAGACCCGGACCTGTTTATTCTCTTTTAACTACAAGTGCAATGCTGCCCTCCAGAGGTATCACATGGGTAAATCAAGTAGCGAAAAACTTTCAATCAAAACAAGCCCAAAATGCTCACTGTATGAGACATGTTTGTAAATTAATTCCAAAGGCGGGTCTAAATTTAGCTGTGGTGAAATAGTTCTTGTAAGTAAACCCCCCTGTTCAGTCCCCAACTGTAAATGTAAATTAGTGTCTCAGGCCACGAAGAGACCTCTCTCCCCATTCTCCTGTATCCATCAGCCCTATCCGGTTTCTCTAGCACTCCACCGCTCATGGCCCATGTTCAGCCATGACCAAACCGAGTTATGGGTGCCAGCTTCAAATAACTAGAATAGCTGCGCGTCACAAGATATATTAATAAACGGAAAACGGATTTTTTACAACAGTCCCTTAATTAATTAGCGGGTTTCTCGGGTTGCAGTCGGTTGATGCACTTCGTGGAAATCGTCATCACTGTCAACATTAACCTTTTTCCCCAGGGAACCTGAACACAATTATTAATAAAAGTTCTTCAGTCTCATACACATCGACATACAGCAGGCTCACAACTTCTGAAGTCTCAACCCTGCGAGTTTCAACCAGTAATGACCATCTAGACCATTTATTTAAAAAGCAACAACAGCGACTTTAAACGCAGGACTGGTTAGCATAACGCTTAATGTAACAGAATGGCAAGAGTAGAATCAGCTGCGATACAAGCAGATATGCTGCTGCTGGTATCGTATATTTAAAGCCGAGACTATCTTTCTTCCAGAGCCCACAAAATGCCCTCCAGGTTCCCAGGCAGACGCGAGGTTTGGACAGCGCCGTACAAAAACAGCCTGGCTGCAATCGCGCCTACAGCAGATTTGTCAGTGTTGAACCCACCTGCTGCAGATTACATTACAGACTAGCGAATTAGCTGGTGATAAATGTTTGGCACCATATTTTTAGGGAGGGGGGTATCGCTATTGCTGCGTACAGTTCCCCTCCTTATATATACAAAATATGTGTATAAACGTTTTTCTGAGAACCAGAATGTAACATTAATAACAGATGAAGTCAGCAGATGTGGCAAAAAATTAATGCGGTGACACATTAGCAAAAATAAAGACATTTTTGATAGTCATACTTCAAAATAACAGCGAATTTGTTTTCACGATATAAAGCAGATATAGCATAACAGAGTCAGGCTCTTTCAATCCATTACTCTCTCCATTAATCAAAGAAAACACTCAAATAACACAAAATGGGGAATACTCCCTCCTCATCTTTAGCCATTTGCTTAGTCACATTCCCCCAGGGTTGAGAGGATGGAGTAATAGCTATGACCCCCGTACCCGACCTAAGACAGCCAGTCCAGAGGAAACGACAGGAAAACACACAAAGCTGAGGTTTGTGTCTCAGCTTTGAAGGCCGCTGATTTAATTGGCTGAATCTGTTGCCATTATTCACCTCAAAAACTTCTGCACCTAAACATTTTGCTAGAGGAGTTTTAGAGCATAAGGCTGAAGTGAGGTTTTCCCCTCCTTTTTCTTATTTTTAATGAGCATTAAATGTCGGTCTTCAACAAAGCCATAGAATTGAAGGTAAATTTAATTCCTAAAAACACTGAACTAACACTACTGCACGCAAGCTGAGTATATGATCCATATAAACATCAACACCATGGGCCACAAAAGTTTCCACACAAAAGCATGTAATTAACGCAACACTTGGACTCACGAGACTCGCACTAGTCTCGTTTCCCCCAAAAATGAATCCAATTCACGCAAAATAACATTTCTAACTTGCCTCATCACAGATAGAAGCATCAATAGCCGACTTTAGGACAACACTGTGTAAGCAGCATAACGTTTTACGGCTGTACAAGTTGGTTTGAATCTTTGCTTAAAGCTTGAGAAATGTAGCTCGCTGTCAGTATTGACAACGCCATGTTGCTTTAGCAGCGGCCCCCATTCTCCTATATCTGTTTAACATCGTACATCGATTGCTGCCAGGCAGCCATTGGCAGGACTAATTTATTTATGAACTTGTCATTCCAAATCATTGATTAAGATGTCCTTCATTAAAGAATTAATTATATGCAAAGATAAAAGATTTGCTAATTATTGTCCTTTATCTAATTGAGGCTTTCTGCTACAGGAAAATAGTTCAGAGGTTCCCCCCCTACCCCCTGCTCACGAAGCCACTTGGCCTGATGGTGAATCTAAAAAAATAAATAAATAAAAATAAAAAAACCAGTGAGAGCTACATGCAAAACGCAGAGAAGAAGACTTGTAGCATTGTACCCCAAGACCAAATACTAGGTTAGCCTGCCACACCTCATCAGTTCATCTGTTTCATATGCTTAAAGCTGTTTGAGCTGGACAATGCATGCAGTTTTCTTAAATAATGATAGTGATAATAATAATAATTAGAATAATAATAATAATTATTGTTGTTGTTGTTTGTTTGTTCATTTATTTATTTATTTTATATAGCTCAATTCAAGCATAAAATGCAACACAAAATGCTGAACATAAAAGACAATCAAAACATTTGTGGTAAAAAAAAAGATTAAAAACATGTAAAAGCAGTAAAAGCATGAATGATAAAAACACACATTTAAAAATACATTTCAGGAGAAACCAATGGTAAAAAGGTGTGTTTTAAGATTTTGTTTGAAAGTTTCAACAGATTTAGAGCCCTTAAAGGGATATTTCAACATTTTGGCAAATTGGCCTATTGCCATAATCCCTATAGTTATATGAGTGGGTACATTACCTTTAGTTGTCCTTGCCCGTTGTTTTGAGATTCAGAGGGGGAAAGACGCGAGCTGGGGGGTATACTACGAAGCTGGTTTTGTGATTAAGCTGGACTTCAGCACTTAGTAAAACCAGGAACCTCTTCAAATCTGGAACATGGACTAAAGTAAAAGGAGCTGCTCCGGGTTTTACTTTAGCTTAAAGTCAGGCTTATTCACAAGGCCAGCTTATACCCCCCAGCTCAGCGAACATAATGAAAGTGAATGGTACAGGTCTCTCCCTCCTTCAAAACTCTTCAAATACGCAATCCAGCAACTCCAAAACGCTCTCGTGGACAAATTGTGACCTGCAAATTCACCACGCTATGAAATAATAATGTATAATTATGTAACATTACGACACATGAACAAATACTCGGAACTACTTTCTTATTCGGAACAAAGCATTGTTTTGAGCTCCGGAGTAGCTGCAGTAAACATATGCTTTTGAAATCGCTCCGCCCAGCCGGTATATCTAGAATGTAGTTCTGGTTATGCATTTGCCTTGAAAATAACTCTGTCTCGTAATTATACAATATTATTTCATAGCGTGGTGAATGTGCAGGTCATAAGTTGTCCATGAGAGCGTTTTGGAGCTGCTGAATTGCGTATTTGAAGAGTTTTGAAGGAGGGAGAGACCTGTACCATTCACTTTCATTATGTTCGCTGAGTAACTCGCATCTTTCCCCCTCTGAATCTCAAAACAACAGGCACGGATAACTAAAGGTAATGTACCTACTCATATAACTATAGGGATTATGGCAATAGGCCAATTTGCCAAAATGTTGAAATATCCCTTTAAGACTTTCAGGCAGACTGTTCCAGAGTTTGGAGGCATAATAAACAAAGGGTGCCTCTCCATGCCTTTTGGTTCTTGCCTTCGGAATATTCGACAGGTTTGAGTCAGAGGATCTTAGGGACCTAACAGCACATACGTCTTCACAGGGCTGCCAACTCTCACGCATTCGCCGTGAGTCTCACGCCTCTTAGAGGCATTCACGTTCCCATGCCGCAGTCAGCCCTTACTCAATTGAGGCGCATTTAAGAGATTCTCGCACGGAATTGAGTCTTTGAGCATAGAAGTTAACCAGTTTCACGTGCATTATGGTGGATTTCACCACTAGAGAGGTGGAAATCAATTATGACTCTGGAATTCTCACGTTTGTCTTTACACAGGGGTTGGAAGCAATGGAATTGCATAAAAACGTTTCAAATGGTCTTATTTCGTTTAAACAATTCAAACGATCATGAAACACACACATTGCTTCCAACCCCTGAGTGAGGAAAAGCGCACAATGTTTGGAGTCACAATCGCTTCCATGTTACTCGTGGTGAAATCCACCGTAACGCAAATGAAACTGAAACTTCCACGCACAAGGACTTTAATTACACGTAAGAATCTCATTAATATTCGTTGGTTGAATAATTGCTGACTACGGTGAATACGCCTTCAAAATGCGTGAAACTTACACCGTATGCGTGAGATTGCGTAGAAAGTTGGCAGCCCTGTCTTCACCATGTCAGACAGATAAGATGAGTCAAGGCCACTTAATGATTTAAAAACCAATAAAAGAATTTAAAAATTAATTATGTGACAGACAGGTAAACAATGTAATGACTTTAAAATTGGAGTGATGTGGGTGCTCGGTCTGGTTTTTGTCAGAACTCGTGCTGCTGCATTTTGTACGAGCTGCAATTTACCAATGGCTTTCTTAGACACACCAGTCAGAAGAGCATTACTATAGTCCAGTTGGCTGGAGATAAAAACATGTATCAGAGAAATGGTCTGACACTGGCAATATTCCTTAAGTGATAAAAGGACAGTTTTGTCACATTTTTAATGTGATGTTAAAAGTTACAATCAGGATCAACAATAACACAAAGGGTTTTTTTTTTTTTTACATATTCTAACGTGGTCAGTGCAAGCAAATTTGGGTGGTTAGATAGTTTTTCTCTCTCAGCTTTTGCTCCAGTAATAAGAATCTCAGTTTTCTCTTGGTTTGACTGTAAGAAGTTCTGACTCATCCACAAACCTATGTCAGTCATACATGCAATCAGGTCATTGATAGAATTGTAGTCATTCGAATTTACAAAGATATAGAGCTGGGTATCGCAGGGCTCGAAATTGCCCGTTTTGGTCGCATATGCGACCAAAATTAACACTGTGCGACCTTTAAATGAAAGGCAGTTGCTACGGGTACGGAAGCAGTATTTAGTGACCAAAAGTCTATTGGTACGGCAGTGGTTCTGCGCACGCGTCGTCAAACCGTATCCCGAAATTCTACAGGTACGGCAGTGGTGCATCTCAAAGTGTGCATCCTTCGAAGGCTGCATTTTTAGGGGTCGTCACTTAGTTCATCCGCCAAACTGACATGACGTCATTTCATCTCTGTTAAACAGCTTTGGTTTAAGTGAGTCGTCATTGATTTCCCTAACTGTACCTTAACTCTAACCCCTAACTTTAAACCTAGCGTCAACCCTAACCCTAAATGTAACCAAATCCCTGACCCTAAATTTTAGTTTGGTGGATGGAAGTAAGTGACGACCCCTAAAAATGCAACCTTCGAAGAGTATAGCCTACGCTTTGAGATGCACCCAATCAGCGCATTTAGCAGAGGCTTAGTTTCAGTTAACAAAAATGAAATACCAAATTGAGACAAACTCGATTATGTAATAAGCACTCTTAATAAGCCGACTTGACTTTATATAGTCCCAGTACTATTAATGTAGGCCCACTCATTTAAAAATATCACAGGGCTTAGCTGAGAATCCAGATTACACAGACTGACTACATTGCCCAGGAGAAACTGGCGGGGAGGTGGGGGAGGGGGCACTCCGGTAAACCTTACAGTTTAAAATTCCAACCTAACCGAATGGACGACTCAAGTAACAGCTGCCCGACTAACTAAATGCTAAATCTCAGATCCCAAGTCAAAAATGCAAACAGTAACTATCTAGCTAGCTAGCCACCAATACAACCAAAGGTACAAATAATAAACGACTTAAAAAGACACAAAATGAACGGGGGTTTTACATTCCTTTTTTCAAAGAGACGAAAAAGAGTAAAATCATAGTAACCGAAAAAAGGAACCGGGTTTACTGTAAAAAACCGGTTGGTTTTTCGGTCCAGATTGAATTTCAAAGGAACCGGGTTTTTTGTAAAGTCGGACAAAATTGGTATTCTAGTATTTTTTCGAAAGCGCTTTTTTCCAGTTCAACCAGAGAGTTGAACTGTAAAATGGTTACAATGACCATTCTGACCAATCAAAGGGGAGCTTGACGTCCTAAACCTCAGTCCTGATTCTAGAATGGTTAAAATTAGCCGTCACTCACTCCATTTCGCGGCATTGAGAGTTACTATTGTAACAAAAGATAGTGAAATTGAGAATCATGACAATGACTACAACGGTGATTCTGACGAACCGGCGGCGAAAAGAGTTCATTTTTTTCACAAAGAGTGGCTTCGAAATTTTGAATGGCTGAGCTTTAAAGAAGGTGATATGCACTGTGTTCATTGCAAAGAGTATGGCCCGGATCTCGCAGATAACAGCACGTTATCTACTGGGTCCAAACACTTTAAACGTGAAAGTTTCTCCATACATGGAGAAAGCGCAAAACACAGAAAATGCTGTGACAGATGTGCGTCAACGAGTAGGTCCGGTGTTCTGTCAAATTTTGCAACCTATCAAAGTATGCTGCTTCAAGGTTCTGCGCTTGCGCAGACCTAAAATCTACGTCTCGGTTTCTTCGCTCATATCTTAAGTAGCCTATCTGCAAAATTCATATAAAACACATTTTTTTTCCCGCGCGTCTTTCGACCTGTAAGCGTTTATACATTTGCATGTACACGCTGGGTTTTCCTGAAAATGCAGAAATTAGATGACAATGGCGTGCGGCATTTATCTTAAAACAAACGTATCCAACTTATTATAACATCTGTTTATGTTATAATAAGCTAACAAATAACAAAGTTACCTCTGTAGACTGATTCATATTGCAATATTAAGGTGAAAACAAAGACTTGACGTCAGATCTGCATTTCACCATGATACAGTTGAAGATTTGATTCGGATCAGTGTGGAGGGTCCTCCTCTGGACATATTTGATGCCTCACGGGCAGTGAAGAGATGGATGGAAGGGCAGAGAGCCAGGAGACCCAATTTTAAATCATGGCCTCACGATATGGCATAAAGCCAACGTAGTGGAAACTTTTGTTAATCAATGAACTCAAAACTGTCATATTGTTTAATAACTTTCATTAGTTGGAGACAGTTGCATTGTTATTGTGGTGTGTTATATTGTAGTTTTTTAAACATTAAAAAATATAATATATACAACCCCAATTCCGAAATAGTTGGGACAAAGTGTAAATTGTGAATAAAATCAAAATGTAATGACTTTCAAATCACATCAGCCCGTATTTTATTCACAATAGAACAGAGATAAAATAGCAAACTGTTGAAACTGAGAAATTTTACAATTTTATGCATAAAATGAGCTCATTTCAAATTTGATGGCTGCTACAGGTCTCAAAAAAGTTGGGACAGGGGCCTGTTTACCATGGTGTAGCATCCCCTCTTCTTTTTAACACAGAGTGAAGGGGTCTGGGCATTGAGGAGACAAGTTTCTTGAGTTTAGCCATTGGAATTTGATCCCAGTCTTGTTTAATACAGGCTTCCAGCTGCTGGAGAGTTTTGGGTCTCCTTTGACAAACTTTTCGTTTAATTATGCGCCAAATGTTCTCAATTGGTGAAAGATCAGGACTGCAGTCAGGCCAGTTCAGCACACAAACTCTTGTACTACGAAGCCATGCTGTTGTAATAGCTGTAATAGTGGTTTTGTATAGTCCTGCTGAAATACACAAGGCCTTCCCTGGAATAGATGTCGTCTGGAGGGGAGCATATGTTGCTCTAAAACCTTTATATACCGTTCAGCATTCATGGTGCGTTTTAAAACATGCAAGTGTCCCACACCATATGCACTAATGCATCCCCATACCATCAGAGATGCTGGCTTTTGAACAGAACGCTGATAACAAGAGGGGTGGTCTTTCTCCTCTTTAGCCGGAGGACATAATGCCCATGATTTCCAACAAAAATGTCAAATTTGGACTCGTCTGACCACAGGACACTTTGTCACTTTGCTACAGTCGATTTTAAATGAGACTTGGCCCACAGAACATGGCGGTGCTTCTGGATCATGCTCAACAATGGCTTCCTTTTTGCATGATAGAGTTTTAGGTGGCATCTGTGGATGGCATGGTGGACTGTGTTTACAGACAGTGGTTTCTTGAAGTATTCCTGGGCCCATTTAGTAATGCCAATGACAGAATCATGCCGGTGAGTGATGCAGTGGTGTCTGAGGGCCTGAAGATCATGGGCATCCAGTCAAGGTCTTCAGCCTTGTGCCTTACGCACAGAGATTTTTCCAGTTTCTATGAATCTTTTGATGATGTTATGCACTGTTGACAATGAGACCTTCAAAGCCTTTGCAATTTGACGTTGAGGAACATTGTTTTTAAAGTATTCCACAATTTTTTTACGCTAGCCTTCACAGGTTGGAGAGCCTCTGGCCAGCAATACTTCTGAGAGACTCAGCCTCTCTAAGACATCCCTTTCATAGCCAATCATGTTACACACCTGAGGGCAGTTAACTTAATTACTTGCTAAATGTTCTTTCAGCAGATTCTGTTATATATTTTTTGCTTTTTCAGCCTTTTTTTGCCTGAGTCCCAACTTTTTTGAGACCTGTTGTAGCCAGAAAATTTGAAATAAGCTCCTTTTGTGGATAAAAATGTAAAATGTCTTAGTTTCAACATTTGAAATGATATCTATGTTCTATTGTAAATGACATATTGACTCGTGATCTGAAAGTCATTGCATTTTGATTTTATTAATAATTTACACTTTGTCCCAACTATTTCGGAATTGGGGTTGTATATTGGTGCTTCTTAGATTTCGGTGTGTGCACTCCTAAATTTTGGCTTGCACTCCTAACTTTTTGAACTTGGGATTGCAGCGCTACCAATTAAAAAAGTTAATTTTGAGCCCTGTATCATCTGCGTAATTATGGAAATTAATGCCATGATTTCTAATAATATTATTGAGTGGTAATATATACAGACTGAAGAGTATTGGATCCAAGATAGAGTCTTGTGGGACACCACATGTCAGGTTAATTTTATCAGTGGAGTAGTCATCCATGGCCACATAGTATTGTCGACCATTAAAATAAGACCTGAACCACATTAGAACAGTCCCAGAGAGACCAACCCAATGTTCAATTCTGTCCAGCAAAATATTGTGATCCACTGTATGAAATGCAGCACTGAGATCTAACAGAACCAGTACTGAGAGCTTTTTCTCATCTGTGTTCATTAGGAGGTCATTTACAGCTTTCACTAGTAGGGCAGATGCACTTTGCAATAAGGTTACCCACGTAAGTTAACGCAATGCCTTGCGTAAATTTACTGCAGAAATTTTGAGTACTTGTGAAAGCTTGCTGCAAATTAGTTAATCAGCTTTTACCGAAGGATGTGCAAGTCTGCATAAGACAAATTGGGGTCTTGCGTAACTTTGCGGATGAAAACGGGCACCCCAAAAATTTTACAGCACGTTGGAAAAAAAAGTCAACCATGCAACATGACGTATCTTTACGTTAGAATATGCAGCATGCAGTAATCTGCTGCCAATACCTCAGAATATCTATGAGATGCATATTAACTCTTTAACTGCCTGCTCCCTTTTGGTCAAGCACAGTTTGAGTCGCTGTAGTAAACTGAAAGATGTGTTGAACTTAGCCTGATGAAGCCTTCTTCAATAATCATTTGCAGTTTGTAATGCTGAAAAAAAATCTGATCTGTTAAGTTCAACACATCTTTCAATGAGAAATAGTGACTCAAAATGTGCTCTGCCGAAAGGTTGAGCAGGCAGTTAAAGGGTTAATATTTATAAAAAACAGACTTGCCTCAAGCTAAATAATGCAGCGTTATAAACAAGTTCTCTAGTATAATGGGAAAAAGTTGTCCATAGCGGAATGAGTTTGTTCCCATATATTCATGCAACCACAGATCGACAGTCTCTAAAGTTTGCGGATCTTTACGGTCACTAGTGGAGCACTGTGGATTCACTGCCCCAAGAATCACGGTGAAGGAATTGCAGGCCTTGGTGGCATCTTGGGGTCACCAGGTTTCAAAAAGCACCATCGGGCACCACCTCCACCTCCACCTCCACTCTTTGGAAGGGTTTCCAGATAGAACCCTTTCAGACCAGAAGACACAGAAGCAAGCACATGGAGTTTGCCAAATGTCATTTAAATTATGACCAGAACAAGGTGCTTTGATTAGATGAGACCTAAATTGCACGTTTCTGTAAGCTACAGCATCGGCATGTTTGGCGTCGAAACAGAGATGCATACAAGGACTTCATGCCCACGGTGAAATATGATGGTGGGTCAGTCATGTTTGGGGCTGATTTAATTCAAGAGGTCCAGAGGAACTGGTTAAGATTAATGACAATGATATTTTGGCTGACAATCTGGTTGCCTCAGCCAGAAGGCTGGGACTTGGCCGTAGGAGGACTTTCCAACAAGACAATGACCCAAAGCATACCTCAAGATCCACACAGAAATGGTTCCGTGACATCAAAATCAAAGTTCTGCAATGCCATCTCAGTCGCCAGACCTCAATCCAATTGAAAACCCGTGGGCTGAGTTGAAGAGAGCAGTTGATCAGCGCAAACCCAAGAATGTGAATGATCTTGAAAGGATGTGCTTTGATGAGTGGTCCAAAATCCCCACAAATGTCTGCCTTAACCTTGTCAAAAATTGCCCAAAAAGACTCCATGATATTGTCATTGGCAGAGGTTCTTGCACAAAGTACTAAATGAAGGCTGCCAATAAATATGAAACTTTGATTTTGTTGAAATTTATTTTGTATTAAATGACTGTAATAATTTTGTTAATTTCCATCAAAACGTTGATAAAGTATTTCACACATGCTGGTACATTCTGTTTATCCATACTTACATTGTCTACGTTTTTTGTATCGTTTGTGCATTGCCAGTCAGGGGTGCCAGAAATGTTTGAGCCTATTGCATCATTAGGTAGAGACTGACACTCCAGGAGAAGGAGAGAGAAAACACACGGAGCAGACTGAGGTCATGAGAGTTCAAAGGTCATCGTCACCTCACTCAGAAAGAGGTTGCTCGCACTTTCACCCTGAAATAAACATTCTAAATTGCAACAGTCCCTTATTAATGTTGGACACATCCTTTCACATCTACTTGCCCGTAAATATTACCGAATGGTCAATGACTTGCTGAAAGAGACAGGAAGCTGTAGGCTAATAGAAGCAGAGAGCGATTCCTCCCATTTAAGTTGCTGAAAAGCTGCAGATTAATGTCTTTGCAGATGCCTGAAGCTCCAGTTGCTGAATAGCTGACACAGGGAATTTTGTGCCCTCCATACTGCGAGATTGTGAATGCTACATTTCATTTTGATATTTGCTTAATGTATAAATGGATGGTCCCTCTTTTTTCCACATTTAAATGTATCCGCCAGCGATTCGTGGTTAGCGCCATCACAAGTGGATAAGCACGTCGCGATCGAGGAAACGTTTCGAGGCAAACATATTTCAGAAAAGGTGTTTCAATCATTTAATGCACTTTTATTAAAGCGCTGCTTTTTCAACCATTTACGCTAAGTGGTTTAATCTCTTCCTTCTGCGGCTGATGCATTGTGGGCTGTGAAACCACAATCACACTTAATAATGTTAATGACTTCATTCCTTCATTAAATCAGCCTCACCATAAGCATCTCCATCTGGCCCCAGATTTGCTCTTCCGGTCCTGATGCAGCGCTGACTGAAGGCATGGTGCGGTGATGAACACCAGCGCTGTCGACTGGACGTGCTCCAAGACTCAGGATCTGCACCACTGAACTGGAATTCATTCCTCTGTCATAGACAACAAAAGACAGAATCACACACAGAACCTCATGAAAGATCAGAAACTACTGTGTAGGGTTTAGCCAATGTGGGACAAATGCTAAATGTCCTTTCAATTTTGAAGCTCTGAAAACTTGTACATCCATGGTTCCTCAGCAGCTCATATGACTAATCTGAGTAACACATCTTTCATTAGTGCAGCAGAAGCACTGCTCAGCTGTTAATGATCTCTGATTGCAGAATAAAGCAGCATCAACCTTTACGAAGGCAAACTGTAAATAATGGAACTAGTATTACGTTGTAAAACTGCCTGTAACTGTAGTATCCCAAATACATCATATTCCATGTTAAAAAAAAAAAAAAAAAAAAACATAACATTGAATCACAGGAGGAGAGTAACAGGGTCAGAAATGAAAATCCAGGGCCTATATTTATAAACCGTGCGTACGATGAAAAAGAGATACGCATGCCACTTTCATGAGTGGATTTGGGATTTATTAAAATACACTTGATTGACGCTTGAGATCTCGAGCTAAATTTGATTTATAACGTAAAAACTGCGCGCAGTTTCATGTGCCCGTGATTTTAGATTTTAGAGCATTTTTTACAATACAACGCTTTTTTCACATGGACGCAACATTTTAGGAAAACAGTTAAGCATATTTTTATAAAGGAGACCCCAGGACACACTTTCCCAACTTTGCCATCCATGTGATCACAGCATCTTTAAGCAACATCACGGGTCTCATTTATAACAGTGTGTACAATCAAAAAGAAATTTGCACACAACTTTCACCTGTGGATTTGGGATGCATGAAAGTTAAAACCTGATTTAATAAAAATGATAAATTAAAAGGCTTGTGCACTTTGTAGATCAAAATCTGCTCAAAATCTTGCCAAAGTAAAAATTGCACGCAGTTTGGTATACACATAATTTTTAAAATTAGGATATTTTTGTCAATACTCCACGCACTTCATACAAATGTAATATTTTGGTATGAAATCTACACAATTTTTTAGACAAGAGGGGTTGGGTGATTGCCATTTTGTCATTGTCCCTCATGTTCTTTCCTTTTCAAAAAGTCCTAGCAGAGTTTGGATTTATGTAGGTCGTTTTGCACACTTACACAACGTTTCCTCCATTTAATTTATTATAAAATCACTAGTGATTCCAAACTTTAGAGCAGAAGACTGTGTACTAATGGCATGAGAAAATGCAATTTTGCATCTGGCTACGTGTTAATTTAACACCACACCGGTGATATCTCCCCAGAACATGTAGACTCTCTCAGGCTTTTGTGTCAGTGACCAGAAGGCAGAAAATCTTGTTTGAGGTTTTCATTGGCACAGATAGAGCCACTTTAACAAGGTTTCATGGGTAAATGTCACTCGCCCCTACAACACTGTACGTCATTGTGAACATTGACTCAAAGCAGCATAACATTTGATCTGAATAACGGAAATTTTACTGGTCAGTCAAAGCATCCCTGCTAAAGAACAAAACTGTTACCGTTTAATGACCCATAATCAGTCATCCATGTTGCTACGCTAAATAACTTTGCCTCCCACACACACGCGAGCATGCATGCCAGTCACACACACATACACAAGCACAAACACACACACACACACACACACACACACAAAATGTGTACAGAAACATTCACTAACACAAATGCGCACACAGCTATTTTAGTGATCAACTCTAGGACATTCCATTGCATTTTGGAAGAGTATAAAAGTTATAATTACACCACGTGGACTATAAAGGCCACGGGGTAACTGAAGCCAAGCAACATTAATTTGAAGGTCTCACAGAGGCTGAGTGTTCACTTAAGTGTCAGGGACATACTTAAAACCCACAGGTCCCAGATGACTATGTCTCATCAGTGGAATCGGTCTCAAAGGGACCCTTATTTGCTTCTTCTTCCACCATGAAAAACTAGTGAAAATAGTTCGAGAAATCATTTGAAATGCAAACTGAGGTTGCTTTGTGATCTGGATATACAGTGGAATGGTACAGTACATACCCCAATAAGATCCCATCCATCCAAACATTATCTCTACCTCTTCTTCCTCGCTGAGGGTCACAGGACTTTTTGTCCCCGAATTTTTCGTCCCTGGACTTTTCCTCCCCGAGGACTTTTCATCCCCAGATTTTTCGTACCCTAATGATAAACAAATGTGCCAGCATTGTTGACAGACAGATGGACGAACGGACGATGAACAGATCGCCATGATATAAGGGTTAGGGTTGGGGTTAGGGATAGTGTTATAATGCAGGAAGATGGCAAAGCATTATTGGGAATGAACCATCCAGGGACGGAGAGTCCAGGGACGAAAAGTCCATGAGGACGAAAATTCTATGGGAAGAAAAGTCCAGGGACAAAAGTTCAAGGGCCCTCGCGGAGGAGCTGGAGCCTAACCCAGCCAACTGGGCGAAAGGCAGGGTTACACCAGCTCGCCAATCCATCGCAGGACACATGCTCCATTCACACACTGTTCATACCGACAGGCAATTTAGAGTCTCTAATTACCCTAACACACATGCATTTGGGCTGTGGTAGGAAATTGCAGTGCCCGGAGTAAACCCACACGAACATGGGGAGAACATGCTAACTCCACAACTTTCTCGCTGTAGGGCAGCAGTGCTGTCCACCCTATAAGGACCAATTATACCATTTATGGACTGTAATTTTCACCATGACAAGTGATATAGACTCCCAAATCAGGAAATCCGTTCTGTTCAGTAAGATTTTTCCACTTGGCTTTTCTCTGAAGATTTTCTCTCCATTTATCCTAAATGAAGCAGTTCTGGGTCCTCCCAATTTCCACACTCACTTTCAAATTGTCAGACCTCAAAATAAAAAAAATGAATAAAATTTGAATTTAAATTGAATATGACTTTTTCCCTTTTTTCCAAATAAAATGTAGTCTTTTTAAATGAAATTCAGATACATTATTATCACCCTCAATTTCATGGGTTCTCTGATTTAAGCACTGGCCATACATGACCCTTCCATTTTTAAACTGGAGATGAACCCAGCAGCTTGCAGAGCTCAAAATGAAAACTGATAATGTTAAAATTAATTTGACAGAGAGCTTCTGCGCAGATGATTTGTCTCTCCTCCAGTCTCAGATGGCAGGAGGTGACAAGATATAAGATAAAAGTGTCAATTTGATTTTTTCATTATGAAAAATGTTCCCTGCCAAACGTTTCAGCTGTTGGCCTGACTTCATTTCACCCCGTATTTCACACCTGGAAGCCAACCTACTCTGTCCCGGCCAAAAATAGAAACACCCGCACTTAAGATTTTCAAAGGATATGAGAGAAGTACCGACAAAAAGGTTCAGTTTCAAGTGTTGAAAACTAGAGCACTCACAGAACCACATACCTTTGCCGAGGCCCAAGAGTCCCACACATGTCTAGGACACATACGAATAGTGTTATTACGCACAACCGCACATGTAAATGAAAAATTCCTGGATCCTGAATTTGATCCGGATCACCCTCCGGCCTCAACAAGAAATCACTTGAATCCATAATGTTGCTCATGAACAAACAAGCATACTACCCACAAACCAAAGGTAAAACATAACCTCCTTGGCAAAGGTAATATAAAACACAAAAGCAATTATCAGTCCTCCAAAAGGCAAGCTGCTCCAAGTCCGCCCCCCACCACCACCACAAACACATCATGAGAGGTGTACCTGACACAGGTGCGCACTAATGTTTTTAGCAATGATAGAGGTCACAGGGATTCTCCGCTCGTAACTAAGAGAGACGTGTAACATTCAGGCCTACCAAAGAAAACTGCCAAGCTGTAACAAAAGTCTGTCAGATGTCTAATGTTTTCAAATAACCAGCAACACAAAATCGAAAACATGCCACATTCCCACAAAACTTAGCACTACAACACTTTGAAGTCGATACATTTTCTTTTTTTTTTTTTTGCGATTTGTTTTGGAATTGAGTTCATTTAACCTAATATGCAGATGGATGGGGTTAACAGGATGCTGCATTTAAATAGTGCTGATACCTCGTCCCAAAGTCGATACATTTTCACAAGAACCAAACTCAAAAAAAAAAATCGCACGGCCTGTAACAAACCCAGAGATGGACCAACTGAGTTTTCAGTGGTGTGTTGCTGGTTCTTTGAAAAAGGTAGACTTCTGACAAACTTTCTGCCAGATCACCATTGAAAAAGAGACTTTGATCTCAACTGGTTTTATCTGGTTAAATATAGGATTTGATTGATTGATTTGAACTTTTGTTACAGCTTGGCCGTTTTCTTCGGTAGGCCTGACATTGGCACGGCAGAGCCAAACCGCGCACACACACGCAGGCAAATGACCGTACAGTGACCCACTCCACACCAGACACACCCACTGATGCTCCAGACTTTAAGCTCAGCTGTGGCTCGATCAGTCAGAGTGCATTCAGTACCGACAGGGTTCCAATCAAGAGCACAGAGAACACAGACCTACAGAAGTGTAAGGGGAAATACATTGTAAAAAAAAATAATAATCTGGTTGAGACATCGTTTATACAATAATTAAGCAATTGATGCCATTTACACAGCTGATGAATGTCGGGGGCAGGACCTAATACTGCTTCTGTTAAGATCACTCACAGGATTCAAAACAATTCCACAAGATATTCATCAGCAGAAACATGTTTCAATACAAGAATAGAAACAGGATAATTATACTATAGTTCAACTAATCATAAATTATATCCCACATTAACCAAGTTGCAGAGGCAGGCGAACCCCATCTATGAGAGCAACTCTGTGCACTGCTGGCACCCTGTGGCATTTTTAAGAAACTACAAGTGAGCCAAAGCCTCAGCTTTTTTTTTTAGCTTTATTTTTAAACTTTCAGGCTACAAAAAATGGTCCATGAACCGCAAAATTATGGCCTATTGATGTAAATTAAAGTGGAGCAACTTTAAAGGGATGGATTTTGCAATGGGAATCCTGTCATAATGACAAGAACTTTACATATCGCAGCAAAGTTTGAATGCTTGATGAGGTTTATGGCCTTATTGTTTTATAGAAGAGAGCTTATTAGTGGCAATTAAATTTGACAGACAGTTACACTACCAGATTCAGATGTACAGATATCTATTACGTATGCATAAGTAAGCCTAAATATACTCAGCAATAAAAATTTAGGAACACCCAAATTTTAAGCATTGTTGAAAAAGAGAATATAATGAAATGGAGAGCAATAGCCTTCTTAAAACCCCTTTGCGCAGATATAGACGCCGGTGTCCGTAAATTCCAAAATTTAATTCCTAAATAATTCTGTAATTAAATTTCCAAATGTCTTGCTTCACTGGAATAATTTTCCAGAGTCTCTGTGGAAACTGAGTTAAAAAGCCTAAATAGGCTCATGCTTAACAGGAAAAAATGGGCATTTTTTTGTATTCTGCGCAAAGGGGTTAACAGAATATGTCGCACCAGCACACCAAGTTACACTGAATCCTGGTCACATGTTCATTTACGCGTGCTTTGCAAATGATTTTGTGTGATTCTTGACCCAAGTGAATCCTGTCACTCAAATCAGGCAGCACTTTAATACCCACCACAGCACCACCTCACATCTTCAGACACGTATGGCACAGACTGGGACCGTCAAAGACCCACCTCGCAGCGGTAGACCAAGTAAAACGACGGCACGTGACAATCGCTTCCACATGATATCACCACAATGTAACCGAATGACAAGTACACCGGTACTTGCTCTAGCTCTTCGTCGAGCCACGAGTACATAAGTGCATGCACAGCTTGTCCACAATTGTCTCTATGCAGCCGGTTTGCAAGCCCAAAATCCCCTCAGCGCCATACCGTTACAACCACGTCACATCGAAGAACGGATGACCTGGACACGGGTCCACCAAAGATGGCAGCAGGCACAATGGAGGAAAGTGTTATTCACAGACAAATCATGTTTTTGCCTTCAGTTTTACAATGGGAGAGCCCCTGTCTAGCGTAAAGGCATATAAAATTTGAAAAGGATCTATAGAATAGTTTTTGAGTCATCACGCTAACACGAAGGATCTGCGGCACTTGCGGATACAGGCTGAGGGACCTAGAAATTTATAATTTCTCCATCTACCCAAAAACCTTCCACCAAAAAAAAAAAAAAAAAAATTGAGACGCTCATATGACCTACTGCCCAAATCTTAAAATGAAAAGATTGTTCATGGAGCGATGATTCGCTGAAATTCTGCCCACTTACATCAGAGTTCATTAACTGCAAGGACCGCATTGACTTGATGAACAGAATGGCGTTAGTTTGAAGTCTCAATTTTGAATAGAAGCGAAGTTATTGACCAAAATGTGTTTTAGACCTTTTTGATGACCTTGACCTTGGCGATAGGATCACTCAAAAGCATAGGGTTCTAGCCGGGACACCTTCAGACCCAACATGAAGATGATGATGATCACTGCAAAATAAAAGGCAGTTAAGGGTGTGACTAATAGATAAACAAACTTACTAACCAAAACAATTAACATACTTGCTGAAATAATTTTGGCAAGTAAAAATGCCTCCTAATAACCAAGCTTGGTTCTTCCAGACTTGACGGCCAAATGGGGTAAAATAAAGAATCTTCAAAGAGATTCAATAGTGCACAATATGAAAACTAACACCTGAAAATCTCACTTGAAACATTTCAATAACTGCAACAGATTGATCGTCTTGCATTGTTCATCTTTATAAACACTAGATTCAGGTAGTAAAACCATCAGTGGGCCTAATAGTTATTGCGATCGGTTGTTGAGGCTCGTCTGCAAGAGGGCTAGGCCAGTGGTTCTCAACCTTGTTCCTGGGGGCCCAATATGTATCCTGACATTGTTCTCACCAGGATTTTTTTGCAGCATAGGGGTAATGACTGGCTGGGGCTCCGGGGGCCGCCTAGGCCGCCTGCGAGTTCCAGGGGTAGTGCCCCCATGGGGGACCCGGGGGAGCAAAGCCCCCCGGAACCTCTGGCATTTTAGCACATTTGGAGGTGTTATTTTTCAATTTTGAGTGTCCCAATTAATGATATCTTGGTATTTAATAACCTTTTGCACAGGGCCTTGACACAATGTTCAAGTTCAAGGAAACTCACAGCGAGAGAACTTAATTTCACGAACCCCTTCTATATTTAACACCAAGGATGATCTGGCAATCAGTTTTCTCTACCCTTCCCCCATCCTCTGTTCTTCTTACTGTTTCTAGAGTCAGGCAAATCCATTCTGAGATATTGTCCTCCCATCTTTTTCTTTGCCTACCAAGTTATTTTTTGGAAACAAGGAACCTATTTTAAGTGTGATCTGGTCTGAAGGCCAGCAAGTGCGACCAATAATACTGAATGCAATACAGAGTTGCAGAAAGCCCACTGAACTTTATTCTTCTGAAGAATACAAACAAGTTCTCACCATTACAATGTACATATAGAGCATAAGGACATTATGTCTGACTGACTATTCACCAAATCAAATGGTGAACCCAAAGTACTACTATTACAAATTGTGACAAATGTAAAACTGAACTAATGCCCTTTTATCTTTACTTTACATCATTACCTATTGTAACATTTTGCTATAAAGTCTCACATTCAGGCGCCAGGGTGAAATACGCTGCAATATTCCCTCGCTTGGATGCTGACATGTTCCCAAAAAAAAAATCACCAATAAAATACACTTAGCTGCTGCCCTACGCCTTCTGCAGGCCGCGCAAAATGTGAAAAAAAGTTCATAAACTCTAACTTTTCTGTACCAATGCAATGTTTTGGCAAAGTTCCGAAAACGTAGGGGAGACCGGGGTTACTTCGACCACGGGGTCAGGTTTGTCACCCCAGTTTTTTTCATTGCAAACGCACTGACAGGAAAACGACAATGTACAAATTATGTGACATCCCAGCGATGTCATCTCTTGGAAAGAAGAAGGACTTGTAGTGTCATGTAAGTGTTTTCTGCCTAAATAACTGAATTTTGACCCAAATTGTAAACTTTAAGTTTCTGAAAGAAATGCGTCTAGCTTCTTTGAAGACAAAAATTTCCACAGTGTTTTTACTGTTTCATAAACGTATGTAACTAGAGTTATTAAGAACACATAAGATAAAGGCCTGCTGCGATCATGAGATGAGAAATGCGGCCTGATTTCCAAAATGGGAGCACGGGGCTACACTAGCAAAGCAGCATGGGGTTAGCTCGTCAGGGTGCTGAGGTTGCCCCGCTTGTAGGTCCTGTGTTAGGCCTATATTAAAATATTCCAAAGTCAAATATAGGAGCCGATTTATTGTTTTTCAGACACCTATAGTGTCTCAATAATTCTGATATTTACATTTATTTTATGTTTATGATAGAGGACCCATTAGGGCCTTTGTTTGGAGGACACAAGTGTGAATGTGTAAGGGTTTGCTCCTTGCAGCCCCTCCCCTTTCTCATTCTTTCACCTCCACCTTAATGGGCCACAGGTGGGGTCCATTAAAGTGAAGGTGTTGGCAGAGTATTTAGGGTTGGCAGGTGCCAGCCTTGGGGCCTCTGCATTTCATTCCATTCCTTTGTCAGTGGGAATGTTTGCTGCTCTTCTTTGGTGCCTTGGTCCTTACTCATCACCCAAAGGTGGAGAGGAGTGGGTCCAATGCTTCTCATGCAAAGGGTGGGCACATGAGGACTGTGCAAATGTCAGTGGGCTCGCCTACATATGTCAAATGTGACCCCGCTTGTGAAAACACGGGGAAAGTCGGTTTTTGGCTATGTACAATTTTTTTTTAAACAAAGTCATTCAACATCACGTAAGGAATATTCTGAAAAAAAAAATAAATAAAAAATAACAAGACTAGGTGCAACCTAGTATACGGCTGGGCCGCCAAGTGCTGTATGAGAATGTGGGCCCAAGAAAAGGGTGCAAAATGAGGCAAAGCTCACGCAATTATATGAAGTGCAAGTCTAGTAATGAGCTGGAGCTCATAAATTATTTACAAAGTAGGTGGGGAGAGTGTGAGGGTGTGGGAGTGGGAGAGTGAGAGTGTGAAAGAGTGAGTGTGAGTGAGATTGTGTGAGTGAGATAGTAGGAGTAAGTGAGAGTAAGAGAGTGGGAGGTAGGGGGAGTCTTGAGTAAGGAAAACATATCAAAAGCAAGTTATACATTTGAATAGACAAAGAGCTAGAGTAAGGGTCGCAGTTATTGATTTTGTGAATGTCAATTTGAGAGACAGCAACTCATTTATTCAGACAACTCCTGAAAAACAAGGATTGGAGTGAACTCGTCCATTTTCTAAACCGTGTTCGAACTCAGCTTGCTTGTGAATATTCAATAACTGATCTGAGAGTGTCATCTAGTGGTAGAATATTGTAACTGCGCGCATAAATTTGCAGCTCCATGTCAGCTGGCGGACACATCTGCACAGATACCCCGCCGAGCACCGTTGTTCTTCTCAAACACGCCAAATCCAGATAATCTTTAATTGATGAATTACATTCATATTTTAATTTGCAACGAGTAAAAAAGTGGCCAGTGTCAAAGTAACGAAGTGAAAGTATACTTTTTATCTTTTTTGTAGTACAGTAAATGTCCAGGTTTAAAGAAAAAACTCAAGCATAAATCCTCAAACTATTTAAGTACTGTAACGTAGTGCATGTACTTCGTTACTATACACCTCTTTTGACAGTGTATCCCATTGTACCTGTCTTCTCTCGTATCGGTTGCGAGATTCAATAGGAAGATTAAGGAAATGATTCTGGTACCGGCCACGAAATTCAAAAGGGAGATGGAGGAATGTAACACATTGTACCAATCTATCGTGAAAGAATCTTAACAGTGGTCGGAATGTGTTTTTAATCCCCTATTCAACCTCGCAACCGATACTGTCCTCCATGCTTGTTAACGGTCGTATCGGTTGCGAGACTGAATAGGGAAATTAAAAACACATTCCGACCATTGTTATGATTCTTTAACGATAGATTGGTACGATGTTTTACATTCCTCTATCTCTATGGAATCTCGCAACCGGTACCAGAGAAAACAAGCATGGAGACAGAAACAAACCGAACCAATCTAGCGTGAAAGAAGATTAGCCTAATAATGGTCGGATTGTGCTCCTAATGCAACAAAATCGAATGGAACTTTTTAAAAGACCGGGAATCTTGCTAGGGCAAGCACATCATATGCATCCGCCAGGCCATATGAATATTTAATCAGCCTTTTGCTGTCCATTAGAAGAAAATACGCATTAATTTTCATAAAATGGCCACCAATATCGCCAAGAAAAATTCATTGGCGTCAAAAATTGCGCATTGTGAACATTCAATATGTACAAAATGTGTTTTAATTTAACAGTGCATTTACCTGATTATTGCAGTCTATTGCTGTACTGGATTCAAGCAGAGCCATTCTGGATTCAAGTACCGGTCGTGTACGTTCAGTGACCGCAGTGCGTAGTGGGTACAACAACGTAGTGGGGAAGTAGCTACTTCAATGACGGGGGTGTCCAATCCAGCTTGGCGCGATCTTTTAAACTTAATATTTTTTTAAATTTATTGTTGTCATTGGTGTCGGTTACAGTCGCTCTCATAGATAGCCTACAATGAAAGCTGCCACCACAACTGCTTCTGCTCAAGCGAACCGACTCATGAATTCTTCCGTATTCTTGAAAGTACTGAAACGTAATAGTGCCGGCGCCACTTCCACCTTGCATGTAAATAGTCCGTCACACGCATAAATGAGTGTGGCGCGTTCAATTCCACTTTTTAATTTCCGTTTCTGCGGCAAACTCTCAAATCCAAGATCCAACAACAGCAAAGTATTCCGTTTCTGTTGCAATGTCTCAAAGCCGAAATTCCGAGACCCATGTGTTTCTAATGCAAATACACAGACCAGTAAATACCAGTGAAGTCGACGCCCGGCCAGCCAATCGTCGGTAAACCAATCGTTGAATTTCTTTTCTACCGGCCAACCAATCGCTGAACAGCCAGCCAGCCAATCGCGGGAAAACCAATCGTTGAAGTGCTTCCCATCCGGCCGACCAATCGCTGAATTTCTTCCCCACCGGCCAGCCAATCGTTAAACTTGATTACTCAGGCAGTCAGTCAGTCAGTCACTCACTCACTCTCTTAGCGAAATTCGCGTTTATAGGGGCCTGGCCGCTGCTCGGCCCAGCCCAAAAAATCTAATCGATATCCATTGCGCGTGACGTCACGCATTTTCGGCTTGTTTAGATTTCCATTGACAACCACCTACAAAACGTTCGTTCCTACCATTTATATGCGATATTTGCACACTTTTGTCAGAAGTTGCAGAGCAACAACGCCTTGGAAAGTACGCGATTTGGTGGTATTTGTTTTATAAAGTTATTGGGAGTTTAAAAGGCTGAATTACGTCTTGAATGAAGAGGCTGCATGCATTCACTTTCATTTTGTAAAAGGACTATGGGCTGCGAACCATATAGCCAGATGTGAATTAAAATTTTAGCGCATGTAAACAGTGAGGCTTACTTTTAAAAAGAAATGTTCTCGACTGTTGGCAGAAAAAATGGAAAATAATATGAATATAAATTTCATATAAATTTCCATAATACCCCCCCCTTTTTCTCTTCTCTCTCTAGTACATTTGCTTCTAGAACCACCATGACCAATGACCATTGTCACCATTTTTATAGACTTCTGCCTCATAATTTTCTTTGTTTTATCTATGTACAGTGCCATGAAAAAGTATTTGCTCCCTTCCTGATTTCTTATTTTTTTGCATATTTGTCACACTTAATTGTTTCAAATCATCAAACAAATTTTCATATTAGACAAAGATAACCCGAGTAAATGAAAAAATGAAAAATGCAGTTTTTCTCAAAAAGTAACACATCATGCCGCAAACTAAAGAAATTCAAGAACAGATGAGAAACAAAGTAATTGTCATCTATCAGTATGGTAAGGATTACAAAGCCATTTCTAAGGCTTTGTGATGCTAGCGAATCATGGTGAGAACCATTATCCACAATTGTAGAGAACATGGAACAGTGGTGAACCTTCCCGGGAGTGCCCGGCCTACTAAAATTACTCCAAGAGTGCATCAACGACTTATCCAGGAGGTCACAAAACAACCCAAAACAACAACCAAAGAACTGCAGGCTTCACTTGTGTTATGGTTCTGCCTCATGTGTGCTGTTTTGTCATTGTGCTTGCGCATTTTCTCCCGTGCCTTACTTCGTTTTATTTTTCTGCTTTCATTCTGCCGTCTGATGATCGATTCCCTCTCTACCAATCTCCAGTGATGTCGCGTGACAGCCTTCTGCATGCCTGCGTCTCGTTGTCCAATCACGTTTCCTCTTTCGGTTTCGGCTGTGGTATTTCATTCATTGTTTCCACCTGTGCTTAACTCTGGGTCTCGCTAAACTGAGTGAATGCATTCTCTGATAGGATAATTACTAACCGTACTAACCAGCACTTATTTGAGGGTGATTGTAACTATTTCGTCACGTAGTATTAACCTTAAATTAACTCATTAGCGGGTCCGAGCGTTTCTAGCTTTTGTAATTCCTGCCTGAGTTTTCCCTGATTAACTGCGTTTTAAACTGTGCTTTCCTTTGCTTCTCTTGTGGTGCTTTTTACTCGTTACGTTTAGATTACCTTAATCTAAACTGTCTAGTTTGATTGATGGTCTCAGCGTCTTGTCTCGAGTCATTATGGTTTACCCGGTCCTCGTTAATTTGTTTATTAATCCCATGTGTTTCTGTTCCAGTCGAGATTGCTTTTCGAGTCCCCGCCTCCTCTTGTGACTATAAATGTGGCAGAGATGGGAGGAGACATTAGACGGAACTTTGTTATACTCTGCATGGTGAAATCGCAGCTCCTTGTGCCTTCCGAGTATTGTATTTTGCTGCGCCCACATCTTGCCTGCCCCTTCTTTATGTGTCCCAGTGTTTTCCGTCAGTATAGTTAGGTTCAGTTTTTGTTTTTCTAGTTTATCCACTCTTGGAGTGAGTATTTCTGTTTCCCCCTGCCTCTGGCAGTGTACCTTAGTTTTCCCAATCGTTCAGTGCATGTGCACGGTGTTCTGTTTCTGGCCTGTGTGCCCATTTTCTCCTAGTGTTGTTTTAATAAACACTTTGGATCCTGCATCTGGTGTTCCCCTGACATCTTCCTAACAACTTGCCTCAGTTAAAGTCAGTACTCATGGTTCAACAATAAGAAAGACTGGGCAAAAATGGCATCCATGGGAAAGTTCCAAGGCGAAAACACTGCTGACCAAAAATAAAACAAAGGCTTGTCTCACATTTGCAAAAAAAAAATCTTGATCCCCAAGACTTTTGGGAAAATATTCTGTGGACTGACAAAAGTTGAACTTTTTGGAAGTTGTGCATCCTGTTACATCTGGGGTAAAACTAACATAGCATTTCATAAAAAGAACATCGTACCAAAAGTCAAACGTGGTGGTAGTGTGATGCTTTGGGGCTGCTTTGCTGCTTCAGGACCTGGACAACCTGCCGCAATTGATTGAACCATGAATTCTGCTCTCTACCGGGAAAATCCTGAGGGAGAATGTGCAACCATCAGTTTGTGACCACTGACCTCAAGCGCACTTGGGTTATGCAGCAGAACATTGATCCGAAACACACCAGCAAGTCCACCTCTGAATGGCTTAAAAAAAAAAAAAAATAAAGATTTTGCAGTGGGCTTGTCAAAGTCCAGACTTAAATCCGATTGAGGTGCTGTGGCATGACCTTAAACAGGCCGTTCATGCTCAAAAACCCTCCAACATGGCTGAATTAAAACAATTCTGCAAAGAAGAGTGGGCCAAAATTCTTCCACAGTGATTTGAAAGACTCAAATGTTTGATTGCAGTTGTCGTCGAGGGTGGCACAACCAATTATTAGGTTTAGGGGGCAGTAACTTTTTCACATAGGGCCAGGAAGGCTTGGATAGCTTTTTCCCCTAATAAATGAAATCATTTAAAAACTGCATTTTGTATTTACTTGGGTTATCTCTGTCTAATATTAAAATTTGTTTAATGATCCGAAACATTTAAGTGTGACAAATATGCAAAAAAAAAAAAAAAAAAAAAAAAAAAATCAGGAAGGGGGCAAATACTTTTTCACGGCACTGTGTATAAATTATTTGTATATATATGAAATTTCTGTTTTAATATTTTTAATTATCATTACACTTGGAAATTTCACATATGCACTTACGTCATATTAACTATTATTATTAAATTATTTTTTTTAACATGTCTTTATCATATTATTTTTCAACATATGTTTTTAATCGTAGAAATAGCTCCCGTTCTTGTTATTTTGCGTTTGAGTCTCTTAAAGGTTGTTTAGTGTTAAATGTTTGTCAGTTTAGTTTGTATGCTTTAGCAATACAAATGTAATTTTCTCATGCCAATAAAGCAATTTTGAATTTGAATCTGACTCAGAGGAACAGAAAAATATTGGCCCAGACAACGCACAGAAAGAGGCTTCTCGTGGCTCGGAAACATAGCGCAGCTTGTTGTGCGCTGTCAAATAAATTCGTACGTCGCGGCTCGCTGCATGTGATGTGATTAAGGAAAAATCAAAAGAACAGTTAAAACCGGTAACACCAAAGTTAGCAAGCCTGCAAAAAAAAGTTTCTAATTTCACTGCCGCGTAAAGTAGCTTCCTTTCTGTCAGCCAAAAAGCAGGCTAGATGATTAAATGGGCTTCCATTTTAATGGTCTTGAATCATCTGCGTCATGAAAAAATGACTGCGTGCCCGTGTACCTTGGTGTGTATAAATGCTATCCTTTTTTTTTTTTTTTTAAAAAAAAAAAAGCTTACATGTTTCAGTGTTCCCTTAATTGCTCACTGTTCAGTCATAGCCCACATTCAGCATAGGTCTTTGAGGGCCAGCGCAAGGCCTTAGTATACAGACTACATTCTGTCTTACAGCAGTATCTGAACCCTCCGATAAAAGACCTGGATTGTGTACACTGCAGCACCGTGAAACGAATGCTGAACCAACATGGTATTTGGAAGGCTGATCAAATGTATCAGCTTTCCATGACAACACTCCACAGACGCTTGAGATCTGTGATGTCATACAGTGCCCTTCTATGACGCAATATTTTTGCGGGCTATACACGAGAGGAAGTTCCAGTGGGTTCAGAACTTATTTTTGCGAAATTTTGGTTGGCTATCATTATTTTTATCTGCGATTCAAGAAGCCTTGAATTCAAGCGGATCGTTCTTAAATTCATATATGTGAGTTTTCTATGTTTTCTTATTTGCAAATATGTGGCCTACTGGTAATGTAATGTGCTAATATTCAAATCAATTATATAGTAATACAACCCCAATTCCGAAATAGTTGGGACAAAATGTAAATTGTGAATAAAATCAAAATGCAATGACTTTCAGATCACATGAGCCAATATGTGATTTACAATAGAACATAGATGACATTTCAAATGTTGAAACTGAGACATTTTGCATTTTTATCCACCAAATGAGCTTATTTCAAATTTGCTGGCTGCAACAGGTCTCAGAAAAGTTGGGACACAGGCAAAAAAGGGCTGAAAAAGCAATTAATATATAAGAAAATCAGCTGAAAGAACATTTAGCATGTAATTAAGTTAACTGGCATCAGGTGTGTAACATGATCAGCTATAAAAGGGATGTCTTAGAGAGGCTGAGTCTCTCAGAAGTAAAGATGGCCAGAGGCTCTCCAACCTGCAAAGGTTTGCATAAAAAAATTGTGGAATACTTTAAAAACAATGTTCCTCAACAACAAATTGCAAAGGTTTTGAAGGTCTCATCATCAACAGTGCATAACATCATCAAAAGATTCAGAGAAACTGGAAAAATCTCTGTGCTTAAGGGACAAGGCCGAAGACCTTTACTGGATGCCCGTAATCTTCGGGCCGTCAAATGCCACTGCATCACTCAACAGCATGATTCAGCTATTGGCATTACTAAATGGCCCCAGGAACACTTCAAGAAACCACTGTCTGTAAACACAGTCTGCCGTGACATCCACAGATGCCACCTAAAACTCTATCATGCAAAAAGGAAGCCATTGTTGAGCATGATCCAGAAGTGCCGCTGTGTTCTTTGGACCAAGGCTCATTTAAAATGGACTGTAGCAAAGTGGCAAAGTGACCTGTGGTCAGATGAGTCCAAATTTGACATTCTTGTTGGAAATTATAGGCGTCGTGTCCTCCGGGCTAAAGAGGAGAAAGACCACCCCTCCTGTTATCAGCATTCAGTTCAAAAGCCAGCATCTCTGATGGTACGGGGATGCATTAGTGCATATGGTGTTGGACACTTGCATGTTTTAAAAAGCACCATGAATGTTGAAAGGTATATAAAGGTTTTAGAATAAATGTGTAATTTGATTTTGAAACAGAAGGTACTGTTTTTAAGTCTTTCAGATGCTTTTCCATGGCTGAAGCAATTAATCTAAGCAAACCTACGGCAAGAACAATTTTTGGTGGTGTGGTGACGGGACAATATGCCCCAAATATTTCTATTTCATGTATTGCCATGACACGCTAACACATGGAAAAGGTGGGGAATCGTTCGCAAAGTCAAAACGCTACTATATCGCCACCCACCGGCAGAAAAAAAAAGTAGAATTAAACATAACAAGATGATAAAACCGATATTTTGCTAGATAAAAAGATTATCCCCTTCACTATTTCTCCTCCGTCACTTCATCCTGCGCCGGGCCTGATTTGATTCTTATACATTTCTGAAAGAGGGATTATGGAGCGCAATGAAGGCTGACTACGATTGTTAATGGGACATTTTCAGATACGCTATTGATATATTGTTGGTGATTTTATTATTATTATTATTAGTAGTAGTAGTAGTAGTAGTAGTATTACTACTACTACTAGCTACTACTCGTATTCGTCTTTTCGTAGCCTTAAAACGCTGCTCAGACCGTTCTCCCATCACAAATATCGCACACACTTCTCATGAACCCCAACAAAAAGATCGCACAACTGATTTACAAGATTACTTCAATTTCAATGGTCTTGAATCATCTGCGTCATGAAAAAATGACTGCGTGCCCGTGTACCTCGGTGTGTATAAATGCTAGCCTTTTTTAAAAAAAAAAAAAAAAAAAAAAAAGATTATATGTTTCAGTGTTCCCTTAATTGCTCACTGTTCAGTCATAGCCCACATTCAGCATAGGTCTTTGAGGGCCAGCGCAAGGCCTTAGTATACAGACTACATTCTGTCTTACAGCAGTATCTGAACCCTCCGATAAAAGACCTAGATTGTGTACACTGCAGCACCGTGAAACGAATGCTGAACCAACATGGTATTTGGATGGCTGATCAAATGTATCAGCATTCCATGACAACACTCCACAGACGCTTGAGATTTGTGATGTCATACAGTGCCCTTCTAGGACGCAATATTTTTTGCGGGCTATACACGAGAGGAAGTTCCAGTGGGTTCAGAACTTATTTTTGCGAAATTTTGGTTGGCTATCATTATTTTTATCTGCGATTCAAGAAGCCTTGAATTCAAGCGGATCGTTCTTAAATTCATATATGTGAGTTTTCTATGTTTTCTTATTTGCAAATATGTGGCCTACTGGTAATGTAATGTGCTAATAATCAAATCAATTATATAGTAATACAACCCCAATTCCGAAATAGTTGGGACAAAATGTAAATTGTGAATAAAATCAAAATGCAATGACTTTCAGATCACATGAGCCAATATGTTATTTACAATAGAACATAGATAACATTTCAAATGTTGAAACTGAGACATTTTTGCATTTTTATCCACCAAATGAGCTTATTTCAAATTTGCTGGCTGCAACAGGTCTCAGAAAAGTTGGGACACAGGCAAAAAAGGGCTGAAAAAGCAATTAATATATAAGAAAATCAGCTGAAAGAACATTTAGCATGTAATTAGGTTTACTGGCATCAGGTGTGTAACATGATCAGCTATAAAAGGGATGTCTTAGAGAGGCTGAGTCTCTCAGAAGTAAAGGTGGCCAGAGGCTCTCCAACCTGCAAAGGTTTGTATAAAAAATTGTGGAATGCTTTAAAAACAATGTTCCTCAACGACAAATTGCAAAGGTTTTGAAGGTCTCATCATCAACAGTGCATAAAATCATCAAAAGATTCAGAGAAACTGGAAAAATCTCTGTGCTTAAGGGACAAGGCCGAAGACCTTTACTGGATGCCCGTAATCTTCGGGCCGTCAAATGCCACTGCATCACTCACCAGCATGATTCAGCCATTGGCATTACTAAATGGCCCCAGGAACATTTCAAGAAACCACTGTCTGTAAACTCAGTCCGCCGTGACATCCACAGATGCCACCTAAAACTCTATCATGCAAAAAGGAAGCCATTGTTGAGCATGATCCAGAAGTGCCGCTGTGTTCTTTGGACCAAGGCTCATTTAAAATGGACTGTAGCAAAGTGGAAAAGTGTCCTGTGGTCAGATGAGTCCAAATTTGACATTCTTGTTGGAAATTATAGGCGTCGTGTCCTCCGGGCTAAAGAGGAGAAAGACCACCCCTCCTGTTATCAGCATTCAGTTCAAAAGCCAGCATCTCTGATGGCACGGGGATGCATTAGTGCATATGGTGTTGGACACTTGCATGTTTTAAAAAGCACCATGAATGTTGAAAGGTATATAAAGGTTTTAGAATAAATGTGTAATTTGATTTTGAAACAGAAGTTACTGTTTTTAAGCCTTTCAGATGCTTTTCCATGGCTGAATCAATTAATCTAAGCAAACCTACGGCAAGAACAATTTTTGGTGGTGTGGTGACGGGACAATATGCCCCAAATATTTCTATTTCATGTATTGCCATGACACGCTAACACATGGAAAAGGTGGGGAATCGTTCGCAAAGTCAAAACGCTACTATATCGCCACCCACCGGCAGAAAAAAGTAGAATTAAACATAACAAGATGATAAAACCGATATTTTGCTAAATAAAAAGATTATCCCCTTCGCTATTTCTCCTCAGTCACTTCATCCTGCGCCGGGCCTGATTTTATTCTTATACATTTCTGAAAGAGGGATTATGGAGCGCAATGAAGGCTGACTTTGATTGTTAATGGGACATTTTCAGATACGCTATTGATATATTGTTGATGATTTTATTATTATTATTATTATTATTATTATTATTAGTAGTAGTAGTAGTAGTATTACTACTACTACTAGCTACTACTCGTATTCGTCTTTTCGTAGCCTTAAAACGCTGCTCAGACCGTTCTCCCATCACAAATATCACACACACTTCTCATGAACCCCAACAAAAAGATCGCACAACTGCTTTACAAGATTACTTCAATTTCAATGGTCTTGAATCATCTGCGTCATGAAAAAATGACTGCGTGCCCGTGTACCTTGGTGTGTATAAATGCTTGCTCAAAAAAAAAAAAAAAAAAGCCTATATGTTTCAGTGCAACACTAATTTCTCACTGTTCAGTCATGGCCCACATTCAGCATAGGTCTACACATTTTTGAGGGCCAGCGCAAGGCCTTAGTATGCAGACTACATTCTGTTTTACAGCAGTATCTGAACCCTCCGATAAAAGACCTCGATTGTGTACACTGCAGCACCGTGAAACGAATGCTGAACCAACAAGGTATTTGGAAGGTTGATCAAATGTATCAGCTTTCCATGACAACGCAAACGCTTGAGATTTGTGATGTCATACAGTCCCTTTCTAAGACGCAATATTTTTGCAGACTACACATGAGAGCAAATTCGAGTAGGTTCAGAACTCATTTTTGCGAAATTTTGGTTGGCTACCATTTTATCTGAGATTCAAGAAGCCTTGAATTCAAGCGGATCATTCTTAAATTCATATATGTGAGTTTTCTATGTTTGTTTATTTACAAATAATATGTAGCCTTCTGGTAATGAATTGTGCTAATGATCAAATTAATAATATAATAATAATGCAACCCCAATTCTGAAATAGTTGGGACAAAATGTAAATTGTGAATAAAATCAAAATGCAATTTGATTTTCAGATTACATGAGCCAATATGTCATTTACAATAGAACATAGATAACATTTCAAATGTTGAAACAGAGACATTTTTGCATTTTTATCCACCAAATGAGCTTATTTCAAATTTGCTGGCTGCAACAGGTCTCAGAAAAGTTGGGGGACAGGCAAAAAAAGGGCTGAAAAGCAATTAATATATAAAAGAATCAGCTGAAAGAACATTTAGCATGCAATCAAGTTAACTGGCATCAGGTGTGTAACATGATTGGCTATAAAAGGGATGTCTTAGAGAGGCTGAGTCTCTCAGAAGTAAAGATGGCCAGAGGCTCTCCAACCTGTGAGGGCTTGCATAAAAAAATTGTGGAATACTATAAAAACAATGTTCCTCAACGTCAAATTGCAAAGGCTTTGAAGGTCTCATTATCAACAGTGCATAACATCATCAAAAGATTCAGAGAAACTGGAAAAATCTCTGCGTAAGGGACAAGACCGAAGACCTTTACTGGATGACCGTGATCAGCAGGACAATGCAAAACCACATACTGCAGCTATTACAACAGCGTGGCTTCGTAGTAGAAGAGTCAGTGTGCTGAACTGGCCTGCTTGCAGTCCGGATCTTTCATCGACTGAGAACATTTGGCGCATTATTAAACAAAAAGTCTGTCAAAGGAGAGCCAAAACTTTCCAGCAGCTGGAAGCCTGTATTAAACAAGAGTGGGATCAAATTCCAATGGCTAAACTCACGAAACTTGTATCCTCAATGCCCAGACGACTCCACTCTGTGTTAAAAAGAAGAGGGGATGCTACACCATGGTAAACAGGCCCCTGTCCCAACTTTTTTGAGACCTGTAGCAGCCATCAAATTAAAATGAGCTCATTTTGTGAATAAAATGTAAAATTTCTCAGTTTCAACATTTACTATGTTATCTCTGTTCTATTGTGAATAAAATACTGGCTGGTATGATTTGAAAGTCATTGCGTTTTGATTTTATTCACAATTTATACTTTATCCCAACTATTTCGGAATTGGGGTTGTACGTTATAATAATAATAATAATCATCATCATCATCAACATCAACATCATCAGAGTAAGCATTCACTTCAAATTTTATACTAATAAACCCAGCTAATTAACAGGTAACATGCAACTAAGAATTATTATTATTATTACTATTATTAGAAGTAGCAGTAGAAGCAAGTTACCAACTATCTCGCAAGTATCCGGGGCTAGTATGCGTGTGGTCCAGAAAGTAATTAGCCGTTAATGTGTTAATTGGATTGTATGTCCTGATCAGGCTTGGACAAATTAAACTCAGTGAAAAAAAAATTAAAAATTAAAAAAGCTTTTCACTGCCTCTCACTTGAAAGGAGTCAACAAGCTTGGGATGGAGTGAAGATGCATTCTTTTTTGGGTTAACTGTCCTTTTCTCCCTCTTCCAATCAGTCTTCGTAACGATCAAAACATGGGCAACTGCCTTACCCGACAGCGACGTCCAGACTCACCTCCACTGGATGGGATTCTGCGCGGAGGTAGGCTGGGTACTGAGACCAGTTTACCTGGATCAATAGAGATTCAAAATAAGATAAAGACTGCAATCCTAATATTAATGGCCTCCAAATAAATTTAGGAATGCTGACTCTTTATCTTCTTTTAAATCTCTTTTGGAGACTCACTTTTGTAGGCTTACTTTTAGTGACTAAATTCTTTTATTGTAGCCCCCGGACGAAGTCGGGCGGCTACTATGGATTCACGTGTGTTGTCTCAACCACCGCATCCGCGTCCATAGACACTTTTTTGTGGACGCTGTACAGACTGTAATTTTTGACCGAATACTTTCATATTTGGTTTGGACATGTGTTACACTTCACTTTTGACACCTATACATTTTTGTTGCCATGGCATTAGTATTGGCCTAATAATGTGGAAATTTGTGCTGAAACATACACTCTTCATTGTGGACGCTGTAAAGTTTGTAATTTTTGACCGATTACTTTCATATTTGGTATGTACATGTGTTGTACTTCACTTATGAGATTTTTTGATTTTGGTTGCCATGACAACAGTATTGGCCGCATAATATGCAAATTAGGGGCAAAACAGAGATTTCCTTGTGGACGCAGTACAGGCTGCAATTTTATACTTCACTTATAACACCTATCGATTTTGGTTGCCATGGCGACAGCATTGGCCAAATAATGTGCAAAAAAGGGGAGAAGCAGGCTTTTGGGGGCTACACCCATGCGGTCACAGTCGACCAGATTGCCTAGTTGTACTATTGTTTTTTCTGGTGTTATTTTGTGAAGGTCTGTTTTTTAAATCCCTATTATTCCTATATTGATCTTTAGTTCCCTAACTTTTACCCACTTTGTGCTATTGCTTTTTGCATACAAACATATATTTAAAATTTTTTACCTGTTTGTGAAGCACTTTGTGCTGTATTGCTTGAAAGGTGCTATATAAATAAGATTTATATTATTTTATATTTATTTGATACTTGTGTATTTTGTGCTATTCGTTTCTGAATTGATGCTGAGCTGTTAAGGCTTCCCAAATATCTTGACTTGTGAAATTTTCTGTGCTGAAATTTCAGGGTCTGGGAGGAGCGGTGAAAGGCGTAAAATCCCCCACCACGTTTCCTTCAGTGACGAAGCTGCTCAGTCCATTGGGGTAAACACCTGCCAGTCACCAATGGAGGACGGGATAGAACATCACCCGAAGGCCATTGTTCGTCAACAGACCCCGGTAAATCCAATGAATATCTCACTGATCACATGAATCGGAATCACAAATAGTTTTTTGGGAGTATTTTCCTCACCATGAACACAGGCGAACTGTTTAGTCCATCACAGCAATCTGCTGCCATCGACTCAGGAAGTCACCATGGTACGCAATTCCGCCAACTCGTGAGACGACTGACCCCCGCCTCTTTACACGTTTCAAGCACATCACCTATGCTATTGAAGGATAACGCAGTCAGCGTATATTTTCGCGGACATCTGCAAGCATGTGGCCAATCAGGAGTGGCCACTAGAGAGTGATGAGACGAACAAATTTAACTCGCACAATCCCTGTTATCCCCAGCGAGGCTCAGCCAGTCACTGGTTTGCCTATGCAAACCTCCAGCCATGAGTAATGGCAAGGCTGGGATTCGAACCCCTCACTGCAGGGCTCCAAGACAAATGTAATAGCTGAGTACTTCTTGGAGAGGAGCAAGAAATGTAACTGTATTCTCAGAAGCTATCGTCTAGATCCTCCTTTTTTCTAGAAATTGATGTGATAAGAATTTCAACTAAAATGTCTTCCTCTTTCATCCTGGACTAGCTTTTAGAGCGAAAACTCAAAACAATCGACTGTGCATTTTAAACGTGTTGGGGCTGGGCTAAGTGGACGTTTCTGTTTACATTTACCATAATTTTGTTTTGTATCCCAACCTTGGCTGGCCACAACCAGACCACAAGTGGTTCACCTGCCCAAGTCATTTATTATCCCGAAAAACATCAGCAGAGAACCCTTCTGAATCATATATTCTGGAGGAGGGTAATTACAAATGCTTGTTTGGCGCACAAGGTTGACCAAACCAGCTGAAGAAAATCAGCGTAATGTCAGCTCAAACGCCTTCATGGCTCAACCAGTGTCAACTTCATTTTTTTCTGTCTGCACTCAATGTCATCCTAAACACTATTGCATCAGCTTCTCCTTTGTGAAACTAATTAGTATTGTATGCTATCAAATACTGAGGCTGGATGAATGTGTTGAGTAGAGAGATCTTAATCATCACCACTTGCAGGTAACCTGATGATGTATCATTTCATGCTGATAAATAATCCAGACAGCCTGAATGGGGAGGTATAGGTAGCAATAAGCTATGTTAGCCTTACATTTCTTTGATCAATTCTGAACTTGCTACATAGATGAGTGTGCATAAACTTGTGAAATGCATGCAGACTGTTGTGTTATGTTGCTCACATTAAAAATGGACAGTTTAATACATGCAGGGATTATGAAAAACAATTCTAGTCAGCTCAGTTCACACCTGTGATCCGGAAAAACCTAGAACATATGTCACTTTTGATAGAAACTGAGTTTGACCCTCATCTGCAGTAATTTAGAGTGGTGACAAGCTTAAAACACTAGCTATTAGTGTTATTTGAACTGTCAGAATCAAGTCTCTATTATTTTTTTTTTAATTAGGAAAAACCCAGACTCCCAAAGTTTTTGTTCAGTTGCGAGGCCCTTGCCACTGTTAAACTCACTTGGTTCTCCCAGATCACAGAAGAGTTCACACCAGTGAAATTTCATGTTGGTTACTTTAGCAACTTTAGTTAGCTAGGAAACAAATTCTCGCAGTGACATTCAGTAAAATTGCATACTGGTGATTGTGAGGGCAATCGCGTATGATTAACATAATATTCATACTCAATTAAACACTCAGTGACCCAATATACTTGTCAAAAAGGGCATTATCCTGCTCATCAGGATAGAAAAGTTTAATGATAGGATAAAGGTTATCACTAAGAATAACTTCATATTGATTTTCTGTGACCCTACCTTCTAATGGGAAGAGTGGACCTAAACCATGCATCAAGATTAATTACACTTTTTTCAGGTTTTTCCTTTAATTTGTCTCTGTCTGTATTCATTGTAAAAAAAACTGCTCCACCTCCTGTGCTTTTTTTTTTCCCAGAGGAAAATCTCCCCACATCTTACATTGATGTATTTATGACAGCAACAGCAATCAGCTCTCTTATCTCAGACTTTAAACCAGGGATCATCATCAAATCATGCTCCTCAAGGTCTGAAATCTGCTGGTTTTCCACCTTCCCTTTAGCTGTGAGTCAGGCGTACAGTCTTTCCAATCAGATGCACTGAATTGTGCAAATTAACTCAGAGAAAAGTAGACCAGGGCTTAGTTTGCATTTGAGGTCTAGGTATGGTGATTCATGTTTTAAAATGTTCAGGGGAGCAGGCTTAGGTTAATTAAAACCTAGGACAAGGATCGACAAATCTGTCGCTCAAAATCCAAATCCAGACCTGGTTTTCTTTTCTCCTAAGTAATTCATTAATAGGTTGTCTTTGCACCTGACTCTCAGGTAAAGGGAGGGAAGAAAACAAGCAGTTCTTGTCCCTTGACAAACATGAGTTTATGAAACCTTAACTAGGAGAAGCGTCTGTGCCTCATTGTCCTCTTCCTAGACTTTAAGTTTGGTCCTGGAATATCATTGCAGCTCCGGAGACGGAAAGCGTCCAGGATCATCAAAGGCTTTTCAACCACAGTGGAGCTCAACAAGGCGGAAAATCCCTGGAGGCCATGGAGCAGGATGGTCAACGATGCTCAAGCCCTCAAAGGGTCCCAAGAAATCTACGGCCGAATGCGCAGTATCTGCAACAAGCTGACCCCTGAAAAATTTGATCAGCTTATGAAGCAGGTCAAGGAGCTCCCTATCACCACAGTGGCTCAGCTTGAGGGCTTCAGCAAATTGGTGTTCGAGGGAGCCATTTATGAAACTAAATTTGTGAGCATCTATGCAAAGATGTGTCACCACCTTAAGGACGTGAGTAAGCCAGTCCATGTCCACACTAGAGCGTTTCCCAATACTTGTCTAGACTATATGTTTTCTGCTGCGGACAACATCGCCTGCCACATTAATGGATGTTATGTTCTAGAGGTTGCCGATACAGAGAGGAAGCCTGAGCCATAGGGAATACTGGTTTTAATGGAATCTGGGACCTGTTCCTTTCTTTTCTCCCTGACAGCTCACATTGCTCACCTCCGAGGATCCCAAACTGTGTTTCAACTTCATGTCATTGGTGCTCCATCACTGCCGGATGGCATTTTATAAGGTCAATAGTGATGGCATGGCCCTTGAGATGGAATGGCAGGACCAGCGTGCCAAAATGGTAACCATGGGTGGGGTTGAGTAAACAGACTTTAGAGCATAATTATGCTAAGGGAGGTTATGGCTGGCTGTAAAATGGGCATTGAAAGCAGCATGAACTATATAAGAGCATAACCTGTCATAAAGGCATGTTTTCTTCTACTGGTGCTCCAATCTGAAATATATGGAAATATATGTAAGTGCTTTACAGGGAGAAAGGAAGTATTGTAACTCATCATATTCATGGTCAGACAAATCGATATGAGCTATTTGTGGTTTGTCAATCTACTACCTGTTCTGTGCACTAACAATGGTTCCTCATCTCAACCTCCTCAATGTGCGACCAGGAGGGCGGCAGTCAATATTTGAAGGAGCTGGAGGCCAAGATCATGGCCCGACGAAGACGGTCCGTAGGGAGCATGAGGTTCTTAGCAGAACTATACAAGCTTGAAATGGTGAGGGATGCTTCCATCCTTGGGTACGTCACAGTATTCCTGGATACTCTAACCGAGGAAGCACTGGAGTGTATGAGCTGCCTGATGACTGCCGCAGGATCAATTCTCGACTCTGAGAAGAACAAGGTATGTCATACTGCCTGGCTGCATCTCTGATGCTTAAATAGAACACAGGCTCAAAACATATATTCACCATATCCAATTGTATCTACAGCCCCAGTTGGACAGGCATTTCAAAAAAAATTGGGAGAGCCCTGAAGAGGGGAAAGATGACACCAAGAGTCCAATTCAAGCTGCAAGAGCTGATTGATTTGAGACTGGTAATACACCTCTTAGCCTGAGTTAACAGGGTTCAGAAATCCTTATTATTGGGTCATCCTCTTATTATGCTGTATCTCTCCCTCTCCATCCTTCTTTCTGGTCTGTTTCAGAATAATTGGGTTCCCAGGAGGGAGGAGGAGGGGCCCAAAAGAATTGAAGAGATCCGTAAGCAGTTTGAGTTGGAGAGCAGGTTGGAAATTGAGGAGCTTCCAGAGCAGTTCCTTTGTGAGAGCAGGACCGTCACCCCTGAGGTAATTTAATGTGCTCCCACAAATCACAGGCAGATTTGCAAGACTTATCTGGTGAGATGGAAAAGTATTTCCAACTCTGTGTAGAGTAGACTGCTTATTTTAGAATATGCAAGACTAATGTCTCTCTGGCCAGTTTCTTCTCCCAGTTGCTGGGGAAATTGTAGAATCTGCTTTTGTTGTCATAATATTCTTTTTTTAAGATGGTTTTAAAATAATATTCACTCATTTTAATTTTTTATATATATTTAATGGTTTATATTTAAGAGCCATTCCATGAGAGATTGACATTCGGTGCGCAGTTGACCCCCCTGGAATTAAATGGAACTTGGCACATAGGTAGATATGAGAGTCTCACAGAAAAAAAACATTTTTAGGCCCATATTTCACTATGCCTGCCGATAGCGCCATCTGGAATCCACTTAAGTGGCTCAGTTTTGCTGTTGACACCACATTTTTCATCAACTATCATGACTTAAGGGTACATGGTACCAAATATGTTATACTTTTATCATGACCTGTGACACTTCAAGTCCGGTTAGACTTTAGCACCACATCAGCGCCAAGCTTGGTTACTATGTTATCAAGCCAGAATTATTTGAGAAAAAAATAAAAATGGGAATAAAATAATACCCCAGACATATACCAAACTAGAATGCTTTATTATGTGTTTACACACAAGACTATCATTTTCAGTGAATAGCACCTTGGTATCTAGCTGTGTTTGTGCAATAGACGGCCAGAAAGATGGTTGAAATTCATTTTTGGTGCATGTTTTCTCTGTAACCCAAGTTTCTACTGTGAGGGTAAATGCGGTTTGCTGTGCTTTTGGAACTCTATTTTCAGGAATACTAAGCATTTCTTTGGTAGTATCTACTCTTTCAAGCTAGACAGAGCCAAAGTTGGTGGAAAACTCAAAATGGACCATTTCACGGCAGATTGTGCTTATGTTTCAGTGGCATTAATTTGTTTACCCAGCAAGATCGAGAACTGAAATTCTCTGGATACATAGTCCCTTTAGGGTACATTACAGCATTAGTAAAATCTTAATGGTAGTATTTTCAGCATCGATGATTTTAAACATCAAAAGTCGGAAAAATTTGCCTCCAGGGGGTACTGTATGCTGGATGCAAGTACTGCCCATCCCCAGCGAAGTACCAAAGAAATTGCTTTTTGAATTGTGATGCACAAAGCTAGTTTTCTCTGAAAATGAGAAGTTTAGCTTGGTACTATTCTGGGGCGCGTTTTCCAAAAGCGTAGGTGCTAACTAAGTTAGGAACTTACAAAGTTCGTCCATTCACCGTCAATGGGCCCAACTATGTAAGTTAGCATCTGTGATTTTGGGAAACGCATCCTTGGGTGGATAGCTATCTGACCAAAAGTGGTGCACTAAAGACCTAATATTTTACCGACTTAATATTCCATATTCCCACTGTGACGGTGCATTCAGGAACCACAAGCGAGAGAGGGAAATCCAAAATCGCATGCCTTTGATTGCCGGGTCAGGACCAGTAGACGCAAGAATTGCCAAGCCACAAAACGAAATCCAAAAACAAAGTCAACTAGACAGGCAGGGGTCTGAACCAGAAAAGGAGAGGTGCGACGGTCACGGTACATAGACAGTAGGCAAAAATCGTAGTCGAAATCCAAAGCAGTGAGTCCATACACAGGGCATCCAAACACAGTAGACGTGGTCGTACAGAAATGGGTCAAAAATCCAGAAAGACAAAAACGAGACAAAAGGGCTATGGCAAAATCAAGGTCAGACGAAACAGTCGAAGAGAAACAATAATCAATTGGCACACGAGACTCTGCACAAAAGAAATATTGATCAATGTTCTGACAAAGTCGGAACAGTAGTGAGGACTCTAAATAGACAGAAGGGAAGTCACATGCTATGCAGGGAACAGGTGAACTGGATGAGAACTAATTACAAAGGAAGGTACACATGGGGAAGTCCTAAACCACAACAACTGACAAAAGCCAAGACACGGACGGGATTAACGCAGACATCCTATGACAAATAAACAGCTCCGGTCAAGGAGTTCTAAGTGCACAGACAATGAGTGCAGGAAAGCAATTAAGCACGTGCGAGAGATCTCGCAGAAACGTAGGGAGCGACAGGGAAAGCCAAGCAAGGGGCGGAGACTAGAACAGGACAATTGCTGAGATTGAATTAGTAACAATTAGTAGAGGTGCAGCTTTACAAGTTAACCAAAGTGCTCGTTAGTGAGTTAGTAATATATACTATAAATATATAAAGTAATATATATTAGTTGGGTTAGTAGACTATGATACAAAATATAAATGTTAGTCTTGTTAGTAATCTAGAAAAGCAAGGCAAAGGAAGTAAACGAGAATTGAAATAATAATCTGAAACACCAGAAACCATTGAAATCACCGAAGCAGGTAAGCACACAGACTGGGGAGATGGACTGAACCAACTAGATCACAAGACAGGGGAGACAAGTGCAATGAAACTTAAAATGGCATGAACTGAAAACCGGAGAATACAAAAACCAAAAAGAATAAAGAAAAGACATGGCCATGAACATAAAGCATGAACTCAAAACACAGAACCATGACACCCAGACATATACCAAAGTTCTGTCTTTTCACATACATAAAGTAGGTGCACAGTTAAACATAAAATTTGTAATCTCTTTGGTATAAAGCTGGGTTGGTTGTTTATTGGAAAAGAATATTGGTGGTGATTGTAGCATTGTGTTAACATGCAAGACTTTTACCAGTAGTCAGTACAGTGTACAGTTTTGTAGTGTTGGAGAGTTTCAGAAAATGACAAATCCTCCGCATTTTTGCATAACTATTAGAATCAGAAAGCAGGCTTCAGTGTTAATTCTAGGATTTCCCTAAGGTATGGTGCTTGGGTATGAAAAAGGGCACAGCAGTCCCGTCTAGCGAGTGGTTATCCTGATATAGGACACAGAGGTCCTAGCAAGCAAGTAGCAGCCTGCTAAGAAAAGGGAAGTTCATTTGTAGTGGTAACTTGCATGCCTTCATTCCTAACTCCTGCCCATAATGTCTAGCCTATGGGATGCCCGCTGGGTGGGGTTTCTTTTACAGACTTCCATTTCTGTGCGTACCAAGCCATGGGTGTTAAAGCAACTATTATGCCATATAGGCTGCAGCCCGCTATTTAATTCAGAGACAGACATGCTCACTATCAACAGCCTGTAAGCAGCCCTGTAGAGACCCAGGATGCAGTGTAGTAAGGCTTGCCTCGGGCTTGACTGGCTCCGTGGGTAACATCGACCCAGATCCAATGAAGAAGGCAATGGATGGCTGCTCAAGGCCAAGGCCAAGGAGCACCTCTGGTGCGCACCACCAGGTGCCGCCAACTCACAATCCAATTCCAAAAACAGACTGACGGATAGAGCTAGTCACATGCTGTGTTGACATAATTTTGCTTTGGATAACATGAAAAGTAAAAAACAGTTTTAACTTTTGTACTATACATTCTGTCTTCATGTACACGGTTGTGTGACAAAGATTTTTTTTCAGAGTTCAAATTATGGACTGTTATTTTATGTAAGTGTACGTATACTGTTGACGCATGTCTGCATACATACTTACGGTGGTATGCCTTTTACATTAGTTCTTTTTTGGCATTTAAAAATTTTGGACTGGTCATGTTTTATAACGCGCTGTACGTTTCTGACTGCACTGTACCCGTACTTGGTAATACCCCATATATTGTGCGTTTGTAATGCTCACAGTCACCACCAGTTTACAACCAAACAAGCTTTATACCAAAGGGATTACAAATTTTATGTATAACTGTGTATGTGCTTCATTCAACAATTTATGTGAAAATCTATCAAATGCTATGTACCATTTTTATGCCGATGATACTATTATTTACTGTTGTTCGTCAACTGTTGTACATGCCTTTGAATTATTACAATCTGCATTCGATGTTGTTCAGCTTCGCTTACAGAAACTAAAATTGGTTTTAAACACAGACAAAACAAAACTTATGATGTTTTCAAACTCTGCTGAATTACCGCCAAATCTCCCAAACATTCTGACCGCTCAAGGAGAAGTAATTGAACTGGTATCCAGTTATAAGTACTTGGGCTTTGTCATTGATCGGCAGTTATCTTTTAAGTCTCACATTGCCAATCTGGTTTCTAAGCTAAAGGTGAAATTAGGCTTCTATTTTCGAAACAAATCCTGCTTTTCATTTAGAGTCAGAAAATATCTTGTATCATCAACCTTTTTGCCTTTGATAGATTACGGGGATGTGTTATACATGGATGCTTCAGCCCAATGTTTGCGATCACTGGATTCTGTGTATCATTGCGCTTTAAGATTTGTTGTTGGATGTAAACGTCTTACCCACCACTGTATCTTGTACGCAGAATCTGATTGGCCTTCTTTGTATGTACGCAGACGTATGCATTGGTTGGGTTTTTATTTATAAAACTCTCCTTGGGCTGGTCCTTCGTATTTATGTACATATATCCTGAGAAGCCAAATCCAATATGGGGCTTCGCTCAAAGGATACTGTGCAATTGACTGTTCCGCGTGTCCGCACGAAGTTGGGAAAAAGAGCATTCAAATATGCTGCCCCTTTTACATGGAACACCCTTCAAAAAGATTTAAAACTGCCGGAATTAATTACTTATGATGCCTTCGCTATGATTTTAAAGGACCTTGAACGTAAATCCATTGGACAGTGTTGCTGTACTTAAATATCATCAGTATCATCAAAAATGAGCATTTTATATGATCACTATTTATTATTTGTATATCTGCTCTGTACTTTGCTCCATTTTGCTTCTGAATGTTGTGTGTATTGTTTTTAATTTTGTGTTACAGACGTGTGTTGCTGCCTTTCTTGGCCAGGTCTCCCTTGTGAAAGAGGTCCGAGATCTCAATGGGCTAATTACCTGGTTAAATAAAGGTTAATAAATAAATAATAAATAAATATATTTCAAAAGACAGAACTTTGGTATATGTCTGGGAATAAGGAATATTAGGTCGGTAGAACATTAGCTCTTTAGAGCACCACCTTTAGTCAGAAAGCTATGTACCCAGCAAAGTACCAAACCAAGCTCTTCACTTTCTGAGAAAACTAGCTGTGTGTATCACAATTCAAAAAATTTCTTTGGTACATTGCTGGGGATGGCCAGCACTGCATCCAGCCTACAATGCCCCCTGGAGGTGAATTTTCCCGAGTTTTGATGTTTAAAATCATCTACACTGAAAATACTACCATTGAGATTTTATTAATGTTGTAATGTACCCCAAAGGACTATGTATCCAGAGAATTTCAGATCTCCGTCTTGCTGGGTAAACAAAATAATGCCACCGAAACATAGGCATAGTCTGCTATGAAATGGTCCATTTTGAGTTTTCCTCCAAATTTGGCTCCGTCTAGCTTGAAAGTATAGATACTACCAAAGAAATTCTTAATATTCCTGAAAACAGAGCTCCAAAAGCACAACAAACAGCATTCATCACCATGGAACATGTCTGGGTTACAGAGAAAATATACCGCGAACATGCACCAAAATCAATTTCGACCATCTTTCCAGCCATCCATTGCACGAACCCAGCAAGATACTAAGGGAATATTAACTGAAAATGATAGTTTTGTAGTGAGTAAACACATAATAAAGCATTCTAGATTGGTATATGTCTGGGATATTATTTTATTCCTATTCCCATTTTCAATATTTACCGTGATTTCTCAAATAATTCCGGCTCAATAACATAGTTACCCAGCTTGGCGCTGATGTGGTGCTAATGTCTATCCAGACTTGAAGTGTGACAGGTCATGATAAAAGTATAACAGATCCGGTACTGTGTACCCTTAAGTCAAAATAATTAATGTAAAAAGTGGTGTCAAAAGCAAAACTGAGCCACTTTAGTGGCTTTCCGGTGGCGCCACTGGCAGATTTCTTGGGATACGAACCTAAAAATTTGGCTTTTTCTGTGAGACTACCATATCTACCTATCTGCCAAGTTTCATTCAATTCCAGGGGGGTCAACTCCTCAACTTCTTCAAAAAGTGCCATTTTCTCACAGAATGGCTCGTAAATGATTTATAACAGCTTACCAGCAACTGTGAAAAGTAGGAAGTAAAAATGTTATGCATTTCTGTTGTTGGCCTGTGTAGGGCAGGAAAGTGGCTTTGGACAATACCACGGCTAAAATATCTTCAGGCAGTCTCTGCGAAAGCTCTGAAGGAATTGCAGGCCCAAGGACCTGCTAAAATCTGAAGATTGCAGGTCCTCCCAGTGTGTTGCAGGTCTTACTCTGCATGCTAACTACATACTTTTTCCTTAATAAGGCCATAATTAATGTTAAGTAATGTTAATTCTTCTTTTTTCTTTCTTTCTTTATTTTAACTTTATGCTAATTATTCTTGATTTAACAATAAAGACTGTGCAGAGCAGCAATTTTCAGTGTCAATTGTGTGTTTTTTATTTTGACCAAAAGACTTGCTGTAGCAGCTCATTCCGTCTTGTCTTCTTTTCCTGACTTTACTCCAAATTTCAGAGGCATCAGGTTAATTTTCTTGGTAAAATGGTTGATAACATTATCAATACAACCACCAGTGAAAGTAAGCTGGTATGTGCCAGCTGCCCTGTCAGGATTATTAATGGAAAAATAATCCTTTAAAAAATTCCACCCGAGCATCATTAACGGTATTAACAAGTCAGCTCTTGCAATGACTGTGCAGCAGAAATCAAAGCCCAGAGATGGCATTTGAGCCTAGCTCAGCCCACACAGATAAAAATTACACTGATAATACTTTGCTTCATTTTCTCAACACGATGTGCAAGTAAAGGTTAAATGTTCCAACTCTCATCATATTTTCTCAAGGTGACCCAGCATAGGTACTCAGCGTAAGTACTGACTGCAGTTTCCATTTATGGTGGATTTGGTAAAATCACAACCCGTGGTTGCAATAATAAACAGCGTGGCTTCAAATAATTTCCAGACCTCCATCAATATGCTTATTGTCAACCTTGTGGTAGTGATTGGGGATAAATTCCACTCATTTTTAACATGACAGGGAGAGGGGCAGATGAAGAAACTGTGGTGCACAAAATGAGAAAAAAATAACTCAAGGGAGGACATACAAGGTCAGCTGTTTAGAGTAACCTCATGCAAAGGGGTAAAAGACAATAAATTTACATTAATCTTCAGTGGCTAAACTTTGGTTAACCCTTTAAGCGCTAGTCAGGCCTATAGCCACGATAACAATAATCATAAGGATCATTCCATGTCAATTTATGCAGATTCCAGAAACTTCCCCACTGACACCTCTCAGATTTGACTGAAAAAAATTCTAAAATTAATTTTTGACCACAAATGAAGGAATCCCAAATTTCAGCTTCATACCTTTACCCCGGCCAGGAAAAATACACACACACACACACACACATACACGCACATGCACACACACAGTCAGAGGGAGCACAGAGTTCCACTGCACCAAGTCCCTAGATAGAAAGAGTCCTGACAACTCAAGAATTGGAGCCATTGTGTATCCATTGTGCGAAACCGAGCCGATTCATGCAATGTAAATTGTTAGATTTTACGTTCTTTTCTCAAAAGGGTAATGAATTAATTTCATGGGGAAAACCGACAAACCATTGAGCACTGGTATCTAAAAGCAAAAGAGGTGAAAAAGATCGAACACCAGAAAATATAAAATGGAGAAAACAAACTCATTCACTGTGAGATGGTGCTCAATAACGAGATGGAAACAAAATGGCTCCATGACCAGATTTTCTGGAATTCTCATGTTGCAACTATCTAGAAACTCTGTACTGTGCCTTTGTCTGGTGATTAAACCTTCCCCAGTATGTGTTCGAAATCGCCAGTACCATAGAACAATCGTGGAGTAACCTCACCAACGAAACACATAGTTTACTGGCTGCTGTGCCCTCCTCATTTTCTCCTCCCCATGCCAAACCATTTTTCCATCCACAGCAAGGGTGGCCAACCCAGGTCCTGAGGAGCCCCAGCAAGTGCTGGCCTTTGATTTGACCCTAAACTTTCTTAAACCCAAGAAACCAGTTATCCTGGCTTTCAGCAAGCTATTCTGTGCTGCGGTTATGTAAAGTAGCAGCAATGCTACTAATAGTCAATAGTGCCATTACCACCACATCAGACAAAATGATGAAAATAGTGATGGCTTCAATAACAATCAAGTAATTTTCTTTGGGGCACCACAGGAAGCTAATATTTAACTTTACAAAGGTAATAACACTCCTACACGGGCATGATGAGCCATGTTTATGGTCGCATTACCTCTCCTATATTTGATATTTTTACGCAACCACTTTAGAACACAAACAATAGGGTTTAGATTGATTGTGGATACATATCTGACAAGTTGAGCAAGCACAATGCTCCTTTTACTTAAACTTTCAATGATGGTGATAGATTGTTTTGCTAAAACAGTACTCACTTCTTATAGTCAATGGCCACCACCTTGAGGAAAGGAGTGCAAAGGCCATCATGTGGTCTTTTAGGCTCCTAGATTTTGTATAAGTTCTCTCAATGCATGTTACACCAGGTCACCACACATTTCCATCCTCTGAACTGACATTTAGGGTTAGGGATAGAGTTAAATTTAGGGTTAAGGCTAGGTTTGGCTCTCGGATTAGGGTTAGGGTTGGGGAAATGAGTGATGATCAGATGACCTCCTGCCAGTTTGGCGGACGGAATTAAGTGAGGACCGTCACACCATCCAGAATCCACGCCATTGGTTTGTACCATTGATTTAAAAAAAAAGGGTGTTCTGCCCTGGGTGTTCATTCATCACGTTTCTTTTAATAGAGCTGTTGATGCGCTTGCTTATAGATTTCCAAAACTGTCAAAATAAAAAAGTATTAAAACATATATAAATAAATAATTGACTCAATAAATAAATACATGAAATAATATATGAAGAAATTAAGAAATACAAAAATAAAAACATAAAGGAACACAGTTGTGCTCAAAAGTTTGCATACCCTGGCTGAATTTGTAAAATAGGTTACATTTTTTAAAGAAAACATGAAAAAAAAAAAAACTTCCCATGAGCCCCAACAAAAACATCTCCCAACTGCATTGCAAGTACATTATTACTTCGATTTCACAGGTCATTTTATTTGAATCATAAAAAAACTGACTACCTGGCCGTGTAATTTGGTGTGAATAAATGCTAGTTAAAGGGTAAGATGTTTGTGATACTCCGCCATTCTAGAACAGCACTTTGGAGTAGCAAGTACATCATTTAAAACGTGAGACAGCCTATTGTCTTGTGGGGTACTTTTCCATCTATGAACGCTAGATGGTAGTAAATCTCCATGTTATACATTTGTGGTGAGAGCAACACCGGCCTGTCTAATGGTGCGCTCGGTAACTGAGCGTGTGGACGTATTTTCGATCTCAGGAGTGGCCGAATAATCGCACGACTCGAACATACCACTCCTGAACCGGGAGAAATCGAAGAGGCACGACTTCGTGACCTTTACCTCTGAAAGAACCAACTTGCAAACTTGGCGTGGCGAGAAGCAGAAAGGTAAATTAGCTCGTATCACATAAATTATTAGGAAACTGCAAATTATTGATTCAACATCATAACAGTTTGATCAAAACCACCCTGCTCCTTTCACTACTGCATAATTTGGTATCGGTGTGGGTGGAATTGTGGTGATTTTTTCCTAGTTGGGCGATAATGCTTATCTGATAATGCAGTAAAGGTTTCGCCAGTCTGCAGTGGCCTGGTGCGCCGAATGGTCATCCTGGTAATCACGATCTCTCGCCACGACGCCACTGGTACTTAAGAGTACGCCGACACAGCATTATGCTTAACAGTCATTAAAATTGGAAGTATTTACAGTGGTATAAAATTATACTGACTCTCACCGAAATGAACTGAGCTTGCAAAATTTGAATTGCAAAAATTCAACCTTATTTACTGTAATGAAATAATTACCTTTAGCATGTTTTTTCTTTAAATGCTTACAGCATGATTGTGGAAGTTGTGACATGTCAGAATGGGATTAATATGATTTAATGAACATTAGTGTTGTTTGCCGTCTACTAAATTAGGAACAATTAATCGTACAACGTGTGGAATTTTGGAACTCTGCACACAGACCTGGCTTAATCTCATGTTCAGAAGATGATCATGTAAATGATATTGTGAACTTTCCAAAAATGACCAATGCAGTTGAATAAATTCAGAAATACACGAAAGACTGGAGAAGTCACTTACAATGTGTAATGCTGAGGGCTAAAAGGTGGTTGGAAGAAATACCAGCACACTCAGAGGGGCTCCAGGATCAAGTTTGGGAACCACTGGATTAGAGCCTCAAATGCGGTCTTGCTCCAGGAGAAAACGGCTCCAACAACAATACCAAAATCATCAGGGAGGAAGGACAGTGATTCCCAAGCATACTGACACTGTAACTCTCAGGACCTTTAATTTTTGGAAATACATTATCTGCCATTCTTGAATCAGTTTTTTCTGGAAATTCAATTCTTGTTTTTCTGTTGTGTCATTGTCCCCATGGATGTTGTAGGTTGACCTTCAAATGAGAATGGTTTCCAGACAATCAGGGGCTCTTCGAAAGTTAGACTTTCAAATGGTGCCCTTAAGTAAATGTTAATGTCCATCCGTTTTGCATGGGATTTAAAAGTTGATTTGTGCTGAAGGTATACATTTCAACAAAGTTTGCAACAACAACGTCTGTTCAAAACATATATATAATGCCATCTTAATACCCTATGGATATTTACTTTAACTCTTATGTTGAAGGGCAGGATTATTTTTTAAGCAGTGTATAATCTCCATTTTAAACCTAAGTTTCATCATATTTGCATCGGCAATTTTGGCATACTTCCCTTTTTTCTTTCCCCAAAATCAACAAAAATTAATCGCCAGATGCACATCTGAATGAACATTGCTCAACATATAAGAAAAAAAAATTCAATTTCTACTCTTAGTTTGCAGATTTCTTTTAATTTAGCTGAATACATAAAATGGGTGGGGATACAATCGCATGTATGTGTTTTACAGTACACGCAAAAATTAAACTTTCAAGTGATACATTTCACATTTTTTTAGAACTATATAAAACAAAGAACTTATGAAAATATTTTCTGTTCATTTTGTGGGATAACATTTTTGGCTACGGGTTGATGGTAAACATTACTGCTTGTGGCCAGAGCATGATAAATAATTGCAGTGTTTTACAGAGGTGCAAGAGTACCGATCGTATGTAAGATACAAGATTCTATTGTCAACAATCATCATTCACAGAAAACAAATAAAAGGGTTTACTGCAGGGATCACCAAATCTGGACTTTAAACCCAAATCCAGCCCTGGTTTTCTTTTTGCCCGGGTAATTAGCAGATTAACCTCGCAATTTCTGCTTCTGACTGGCCAGGCTGTCTTTACACCTGAATCTCAGGTAAAGGTGAGGGGTGGAAAAACAGCAATTCTCAGACCTTGAGGACTATATTTGATGATCCCCACATCACAGTCCAAAACGGCATCACAATCTAAAAGCATTACAGTCTCAAAGTACTATACTTAAGACCGTGCAGACCCTGTCAGATGCATTGAAGATCCTGTAATTCAGAATAAATCCACTGGGTGTCTCTATCGCCACTCTTGTTGAACACCCAGCAGGATAAGTGGTCAAAGTGGAAAATACAAGTTCAGAAAAAGCCCACTCCAGAATCTGTTCTAATCAGCCAAATTCTTAAGCTGTAGGGGGTTATTATTACTGTAATTAGCTGGCTTTGCTCATGAAGAAATCACAACTCATTGTGGGACCTTTTGACCCCAGTTCTTTACACCTCTGATAAGTGTTAATATGAATTAATGATTAATGCAGATGGCTTCTAAATTCAATACTTCTTGTCTTATGACTAATTTTTAGAGTCATGTGATCCATTTTGAATGTGCAAAAAACTACTGTGTACTCATAAGATTTTTAAATGAACAGGACAGCATCAGTGTCAAAGAAAACTGAAAGCTTGCGTATAGATAAACTTCAAAAAAAAATTACACTAAAACCAATGTGCGCTATATTACAAAACTAATTCTAAAAATCTTGATTTGTGCCAAAAATGTTGTTTTTGTCTATGTTTTGAAAAAAATTCTCGCTAAATCCTCGCTGTATGAGGAATACACAAATGTGAAAATGAAAATCCCTTATCACTCTGGTAAAATTTGCCTAAAATGCCTATTCAATGGCTCCGTACTGTTTACATGTGCTCTGGAGCTATGACTACAAATACAGCGGACTTTGTGGATATCCACCAGCTCATTTCAAACAATGCAGCAGCTGTTTGTGGGTATTTACCAGCACAATAGTGTGTTTTGGACTAAATACTTTACTGGATTGGATTTACTGGAACTTTATGGACGTAACAAGACCTTGTTTGAGGGGATATGTTCGACTGGAGGAATACTAGGAGGCTTCATTGGTGAGTTACATCAGTTTTGTAACTGTTCGTTTGTTTGTTGTGGTCTGACACAGGCGTTGATTAAAGCTGCTGTGGTGATTATATTTTGAAATGGTTGGCATCAATTGAATCACAAGAATCTTAACTTTCCGAAGATATTTGCATGAGTATTTCACATTACATACAAGCTGTGTAAATGACGTAGTTAGTTTTTAACTTCCCTGGGCCGTCAGAGTGACAAGGGGTTAACTGGAATAAAATTTGATTTCTTTGCCACATATTCTGGCCAAGGCCTGCCTACTGATTAATTTTGCCCATTGCGTTCAACCCTTTCAAACCTCAGTTTGTCTGCTGTTGAACTACAAAATGTGGATTTGGCAATGTGCTTTATGCTATGCACTGAAATTGCTTAACCCTTTATCTTCAATGAATGGTTGATTGAATTGACAAAATATTTTTAATAACTTTGTAATGGGTAACGTGGAAATTATATGAGCATTTTTGTGGACTAAATACTAAATATAATAAAAATAGTGTGTGGGAAGGCTGGTCCAACTGAAGCACTTATGTACCTGGCAGACATGCTAAGATACACAGTACTGTTGGAACAGAACAAATCAAAGCCATCGGGATCAAACGGATTCTGTGTAATCTATATTCAATATGCATGTCTTATGCATTGAATAAACCACCCTTACTTTTTCCATGATGCATCCATACTCTGGACATCACTGAACCGTACCTAATGACAGACTTACTGGAACTGCACGGCATCTCTCAAAAATCCAAAGATATGAGAATTTTAAACAGAGTGTGATCCAGGTAACCACAGAAATGATATATTTCACTGGTAGAACTGGACTGCCAGTCATTAGTCACTGTGACCACAATCAAACGTTAAGTGCGATGTACACACTGCGCTGAATGCGACGTACACAGTGTCTGCTTACAGGAGAGACCTCGGTGTGAAGTCACACACTCTCACTTGAACAGTGTTGCTGTCAGTCCTGTTTGTCTGAAGTGCTCCGCCACCTGCTTGGAGTGCTGGATTTTAGCTGAAAGGGCTTCGAAGACGTCGCTCTGGTCCAGCGCCGTTGCTGTCTTGTAAATAAACGTTCCCAAAGACTCCAGTCCTCTCAATCCGAGATTCACACCACAGCCTGGAATCCAAGAGAGACATCATCACTCGTCAGTTTTATTCAGTAGATCTAACTGTGCTGAAACACAGTTTCTGAATCGACAGTGAAATGTGTTTCTTTCGTTTCAGTATGACAGAGCTCCTGCACCTTATCCAGAGAGGGCTATTGTTGATTGGGCTTTCATTCCAATTATGCAATTATACGCCCTATTCTAGTAATCAAGGTCTTTAGCACAGACTCTGAGCGACAATTTGCAGAAATTTTGTGCTCATGTTTGGCTACTCTTTGGCTATAAGAAACAAGAGGTCAACAGATATCACCCATCCGCCCCGGCCCCAGCAGTCTCATCTCAGAAATCCCAAAATATCAAAGGCACCAGTCTAAGACCTGATCAATACGCACAGCAAGTTTCGTTAAAAAATATTGAATGGTATTCGAGTTCTGCTCTAGAAACAAAATTGTTGCAGACAATTGGACTCATGGACTGACGCTTGGACAGACATACTGATGACTATATCCTCCCACATTATACACCAGAGGATAAAAAGGAAAGGGGAGAGAAAATATGGTATCTGTGCCCCACTGGTGTAATGGATGCAACATCAGCCTCCTATACCAGGGAATATGAATTTGAGTCACATCTGAGTTTTTTTTTTTTTTTGCTTGGTGGAGATCTGAATATGATTTTCTAACCGTAACAAAATTACAAGTTGCCCATACAACTGGCCTTTTAACTTTTTAACTACTGTTCAACAGATGCCATTTGAAGGCTAAGGGAAAATCCAAATGATTTTTTGTTTGGAAGTTTTCAGGTTTCATAGAGTGATTGAAGAATAATACACCATAGTGTTGTAGCAGAGTTGTGTTGTGGAAGTGTGCTGGGCAAATAAACCAGAGGTTGATGGATTTCAGCCTTCCTCTGTTGTGCATGTATATTAGGAACAGACATTGCAAATGGCCTTAATTGGGGGTAAATATGACCTAAACTGGATAAGATTCCCATATTACAAGGGATTTTTCTGCACAGCAGTATTGATTATTGGAATTGCAGCAAAATCTCTTCCCCTTTTCATCACAAGAAAAAAGACCTTGGTGGCCCACCTTCCAATGCAAGACATTTCAATGGGAGAAAGACTCCTGCTCAAGATTACAGACAGGTTGTCGGTTGTTGAGAACAGTTTTACTACGTATTCTGGCAGGTAAACTGAGGATTTGAGTTTTTAGTGTAGTTTTCCGCTGACACCTGTGTCGAAGTTGAGAACGCGGGCAGCCTCGCCCTCAATGGTCACAGCCACGTTGTCTCCCTCGATGTAGGCCGCACTGACACGCCTGTGGGACAGCATGATCTCGAACAGCCTGCGACTGCACTGCATGTGGTGTAGCGTCAGGTCATTGAGACGAGGCTCAATGTCCGTCTTGTAGGCGTTGAAGGACTGGTGGAAAATGTTCTTCATAATCTGGGGGACAAAATGGTTCACTGTTATGCATAGTGGTTGTTAGAACCTTATTCCTCCACTCCTGGTGCTTGAGAATCTGAAGTCACACGTTAAAGCACTGCCAAGTCACGCAGAGCTAAGTACATACGGCCGTGGACCCAGATTTTTTGATTGATTAAAATCATCTTCTGCTTTCTTCAAATGACTTACTATTGTTTATCACCATAAACATAATGATAGTATGACAGAAGGAGCTTTTACCTTGTGCTGTGTTTGTCAAAAAAGCTGCGTAAATTCATGCAAACCACAGCCTTTGTAAGTCATGCAAAACTGGATGGGCACTTGGAGAGCACAGACCTCCACCAAGGCCAAATGGCCTATCTTACAATGTAAACAAAAAAATGAAAAATTATTATCTGCCTTGTGATTTGGATCCACTCCAAAATTTAATGGGTTCTTCCTTAGCCCATGATACACCCTTCCACCAACTTTTGGGCAAGTAGTTTTATCTTAATCATGCTGGCAAACAAACTAACTAACTAACAAACCAAACCAAAAACGTAACCTCCTTGGCAGAGGTAATAAGAAGCCTACAGGTCTAGTTAATTCAACACTAAATTCAAAGTTAAGAGGTATCAGCTTATGCCACGTTCAATGCCTATTTTCCATTTTCTGACAAAAAACTGCTCAAGATCTGAACTTTTCGTGAAATTTTTACTTTTGTGTAGTTTCTTATTTTTCAAAAATCCAAGATTATTTGTGCCCCAGTGGCCAAATAGATAAAGCAACGTCCTCTTAAGCCAGTGAGTGAGGATTAAAGTCCCTTCTGGGATGAAGCATTTGTTAGCTTGCGGGTAGTCTTGTCCTAAACAAACCATTGACCAGTTTCTTGGGGGCAACTTGATAAATTTGCTTCAGCAAGTAGATGAAAAACAATATAGGAACATTCTGGCACAATCACTTGAGGGTTTATGGTTAAAACAGTGATCTGCTGTGGTGAAATGTAATTAAAACCCGGCAAAAATTGTAATGCTTATTGAAAGGTTAAACAATGTTAGTATTAGCCTAAAAGGTTCGTTTTTTTTTTTTTTTTTTTGTCAGAGTAGCCCATTTACTTAGCATGAAGTATAGGTGGTGCTGCCTGCAGCTTGCTATACACAAACCCATCCTACTGTTATGTATGAATGGTCACTGTTTTATCTGTCATCAGCTGCAAGTGGCATTTCAGATCATTTCAATTTGAAGACACACTGCTCATATATGCGTGGAAAGTCAATTTCTTTTATTTTGTATTACCTTAACCCTCACCTTAGCCTTAACCCCGAGCAAAAACAAAAAAAGAACAGTTAAATCTATCCCATAACTTCAATGACTGAAGGAAGAAAAAAAAATCTAACGGCTTATTCTTCGTGATTATTATCAATTCATGCATACCAGAACTATACAAGTCTAGGATCATGAGTATTATCAGTTCACACAAACCAGAATTATACAATTCAAGGAGACAAAGAAATTAGTTTTATATTACCACCTTCTAGTACAGGAGAAATGAACATTTCTTGTGTATACGAACAGTGTGCCTTCAAATTGACTTGGTCCAGCATTTCCCCTAATGCGACCATAAAGAACTGAACGGAACTCTTCTGAGCTGTGATGGTCTTGGCTTGCAGCAGGCAGCAGGTCTGTTCCAAGAAGCATTTCTAATTCCCCTCACTTTCTGTCTCTCTATGCTATTCTGCCCGATAAAGTTGGGGGAAAAAAAAAACATGCACACTGCTCTATATCTCTTTTATGTTTACAAAATGGGCTCTCTTAATTAGCCTGCTTCTGTTGTGGATACTCTTCCCTGACTAAACTCTTCCCCATGGGCACGCATTTCATGGTCACTGCATATGATATTGACTGATAAAGTGATAAGGTTTTTATGGAGTGGTATTCCTCTCCGCAAGCTTTTCCGGCTTAGGTGAACATCCTGTGACACCTCCGTGTTTACCATCACGGCTCAATAAACCATAATATCCTGATGGCGGCTTCGAGTCAACAATGAATCTGGATTTCTTGGATGAAATCCTGCTCTGATTTCATTTCTCTCTAGCGAGACGGTAATTTCATATTTCTCTCAGCGTCATCTCCTGCTGAGAAATTGCGTCAGGAGTGATGCGCCATGTCACAAAGACGTGTTTATTTTGTTGCACGGTAGCAGATGATGCCCATTGAGATCCTCCATCACCCCACCCCACCCAAATTTCTCTTGCCTGCACAAGCTAAATATAGACCAGCTCAAGTTTTCCCTGACTGCCGATACCTGAGATATCTGTCATGAAGCGATTTATCTGGCCAATCAGGATTGATGCATCTTACTCTGGACAGCAGTGATGTCACTCAATTTCCCCCATTCATTTCCACATTTGTCATTAGCTCTGAAATCCATCACTCTTTAATAAATTAGCTGCATTAAAACCCACTAATGACAGAGGTTATTTCCTGCATCAAAAGGTGGCAGAGGTTATTTCCTGCATCAAAAGGGACTGTGACCCCGGTTCGCTCTATGAGCCGAATGAAACCTAACAGCCAGTAGCAGTAGCAATAGCATTGAATGTGTTTATGTCAACAAACAGACATGTTAAGGGGTGATCTGGGGTTAAATGAAAAATGAAAACAGGAAACAACTCAGAATTAATCTAAAGAGGTATATGTAATAACCACCAAAAAAGATACAAGTTGGCATTTTTCTGTTTATGCTGTTGCCATGGTAACCGAGCAAGCTCATTAAATATGCAGAAAAACTTCTGGCACCAATTCCTCTTTAACTCTATGATAGAATTCAGTTTTTCTTTCATCATTTAAAACCCATTGCTTATCCAAATGCAATGACATAGCCATTCTTTGCCCAATTTATCAGTTTTGTGATTTGGGGGCATTTTACTCAAATTTTGAAATTATTTTGCACAGAATCTGACAAATACTCAAAATATTCAAAGTATGTAACAGATAGGCAAAATTTCCCTATATCATTGCATTTCTAATGAAGTAAAGTACCTGCAGCCCAAATTTCATTGATTTTCAATGATAAATAAAAAAGTTATGGCTGCCACAAACATGAGAAACGTGGAAAAAGTAATGCCTTAGGAAATCAATGGAAAATGCATTAGACCGCATTGAAAAGTTGAGTTCAGTCTTAGTCTGTGGCTTACACCCATTTTTCAGGCTGTATTATCTGATTATTCAAATGTTTATCACTTTCCTGGAGTGAAAAGCATAAATTTCATCATCACAATTGCTTTTAAATCATGATTTTATGGCAAAATCAAGTTTTTAATCCTTGTAGCAATTAGTGATTATTAAAGGTGGGTTATTATAGAATATTTTTATTCAAAAAAATTTTTTTGGAAAAATAATCAAATTTTGCCCATTTAACCCCAGATCACCCCTTAAAGAACCTTTTCTTACGTTACAAAAATAAAAGAAAATTTAGTGACATTCATTTAAAAATTTGTGTGGTTATTGCAATACCTATGGTGCTCTTCAGTTATTTTATGTCAACTGTACAATATGTATACTTCAGAAGAGCACAAATTATTTCAGGGAAGTAATCTGAGAAGCAGCTGTATCTATCTTATCTATCTAGCGTAGTTTAACAATACACAATGCACCAATTGAACAAAAGGTAAATATTCCTCTTTTATGTGGAGCTTAATTTTAGCAGCCCTGTTCCTGCAGATCTATCCAAAAAGTTTTTTTCTTTGCCTGAATTGGCATGTCTTAATACCAATTAGCTGCTCAGCAAGCGCTTCAGCTGTTGAATTAGTCCTTTTTTGTTGGGGTATGATTGAAAAGCTACAGGATGGCAGCTCTCTTGAAACAGAGTTGTTCAGAAATCTGCACAGAAGGTGCTTAATAATAGAGCTGTGTGCACAGCCTCTGCTCACTGTAATTTCTGTCCCCAATTAGGCCTGAGGACTGAAAATCAAAAGGAGATGGTAACCAAGACACAAGAGATGAGTCATCGGTGGATCAAAATCGCAGTGGCAGACTCTGCTCGCTATATTTAATCGTATCTCCCTTTTAAGTGGACTCCTCGAGACCTCCAATAATGGTCTCCTCTCTCATCTTAATGCGTCAACGGCACCAATCTGTGCCTCGTCGCAAAGCCACTGTAACCAGGTAACCGCATGTACCGTATGATTTCTTGAACAGGGGGTTTATTGCAAAGAACGTTCGGCCCGGAATCATGGTGTCTCGGTAAGCTATGCATATTTCCAGCTATTCCTTTCCCAGCTGACTTCAAGTGCATCATACCGCTAGTGCTGGCAGCCAAACGCTGAAACTCTCTTGCTCTTCTTGAAAGATTTTGCAAATGCTCTTTTACATTTGCCGTGATGTATGAATCATAGCAACTCGCAGGTTGTATTTATTTTTATGCATGTAAAGAAATGTAAAGATTTTAATGTAGCCTTCCCAGTTCTGCACACGTACTGATTTCAATGTACCCACACCTTAAAGTGCACATAAATATTTCAGGAGGGTTCAGTTTGTACAGATGTACTCTGACTTCTCCTGGGTGCCTTGACACTGTCCTCAGTCCACCTCGCTGCACCTTGTTCTCTCGTATAATCTCTGCAGGGCCAGTGTGTTCCCTGGCTACATCAGCAGCCTCTTTCAGAGAGGTGAAGTGAGCATAAAACAGTGCACTCTCTGGGTGGTAATAAACAGAAGACAGTATGTACAGCTGTATACACCATGTCCTATTTTCCTGTTTTTTGCTTACCGGCCCTATGGGCCGATAAGCTATTGTCGTGGCTGTGGCGTCCGGCATCCGGCGTCTGTCGTTCGGAACATTTTTTTATCTTTTTTATGGCCTGATCCATTTTCCTGTAAATTTGCCATAACATACTAGTAGACCATATCTCCAGGTGTTTTTTTTTTTTTTTATTTTTGATTGAATCATGTTTGTCCGTTTTATGGGCCCTTGAAATTTTGGCCCCAATGTTAAAGATAGGACTGAGAAATAAAAAAAAACAAATTATTTCTCAAAAACTGTGTGATAATTTTTTTTGTAAATCAGGCAATCAACTTTCCTTGGTACCGTCAATGTACAGTGTGAGTGCTATTTTGATTGAATCGACGGAAGTGGGTCTAGTGGGGGCGCTTTATGAATATGCAAGATGGCCTGTGGAGGCCAAATGGTTGCAGATAGAGAATACGTTTGTATTATCGACATTTAGGAAGTCATATATGACCTATATTTTGGCTGTGTTAAAGTTGATCTCAGATGACTTTGAAAGGTAAAGCTTGAGGTCAAACAAAATGTTAAAATTTTCAAAGGCTTCTAGGCTTGAAAATATAGAAGATTGGGAACATATTTGTATTGAACACTCATAGGAAGTCATATATGAACTTTCATTTGGTGGCCTTGAACTTGACCTTCGGTGACCTTCGAAGGTCAAACTTCGCATGGTGAAATTTCAATGACTTCTATCACCAAAACTATTACAGATAGAGCTTAGGTTTCTATTGTAGGCATATAGGAAGTCATGTATTAAGTTTCAGTTGGCGACCTTGAACTTGACCTTCGGTGACCTTCAATGGCCAAACTTTGCAATGAAATTTCAATTACTTATATCAGCAAAATCTTAACAGATAGAGTGTAGGTTTGTATTGGAGATGTATAGGAAGTTGTGTATGAACTATCATTTGTTGACCTTCATATTGACCTTGGAAGGTCAAACTTGACCTAGTGAAAATTCAACAACCTCTATCACTAAAAAGGTCACAGATAGAGCCTTAGTTTGTATCACAGACTTAAAGGAAGTCGCACATGAACTTTCATTTGGTGACCTTCAATTTGACTGTTGATGACCTTTGAAGGTCAAACTTGACATAATACAATGTCTTGTATTGCCAAAACAGTCACAGATGGAGCCTAGGTTTGTATTAGAGACTTATAGAAAGTCATATCTGAAGTCCATTTGCTGACCTCAACTTGACCTTCTGTGACCCTTAAAGTTCACAATTGACATATTGAATATTCAATGACATGTACCACCAAGACTGCTTCAGAGCTTAGGATTATACAAAGTATTACAGGAGGTCTTATAAATGTATGTGAACTTTTATTTAGTAACCTTGACGTTGATCAATGATTCGAAGGTCAAATTTCACATGGAATTTTCATAACTTGTATCATCACTTTAAGATTGCTTGCTGGTAAGCTACAGGACCCTTGGTCCTATTTTTCCTGAATACCATTCACTCTTGTTGTTTTTCTTAATTTTTAGATGACCATTTTTATTTACTTGATAAAGAATGTTTTCGTTGTTATTTGATGTGTCCCCTTGTCATATCCAGGCCTATTTATGTTATAACTCTGTGAAAATAAAATTTCATATTTTCATTTTCACACATGTAATTTCATCATATACAAACCCATTTTCAGAAAAGTCGGGGACGCTGCGTAAAATGTAAATAAAAATAGAATGCAATGATTTGCACATCACTTAAACCCTATATTTTATCTAAAATGGTTCAAAGACAATATATCAAATGTTGAAATTGAGAAATTTTTTGTTTTTAGAAATTTTCTCATTTTGAATTTGATGCTAGCAACATGTCTCAAAAAAGTTAGGACAGGGGCAACAAAAGATTGGAAATGTTTTATAATGCTATGAAAAATGCACCTGGTGGGACATCTCACAACTAATTAGATTAATTGGCAGAAAGCCAGTGACATGAATAGGTATGAAAAGAGCAGCTCAGAGAGGCTGAGTCTTTCAAAAGATGGTGAGGGCTTTGCCACTCCGTGACAGACTGCATGGGAAAATTATTCAACAATTTAAGAATGAAATTACAAAGAAATTGGGGGTTTAATCATCTATGGCAGGGGTGTCAAATTGACTCGTAAAAGGGCCAAGAGGCTGCAGGTTTTCACTCCAACAATGCAGAAGCACACCTGATACAACTAATCAGTTGTGCAGGGTTAGATCAGTTGATTAAATCAGTGGTTTCAGGTGTGCTTCTGCTTGGTGGGATTGAAAACCTGCAGCCTCTTGGCCTTTTCACGGGTCAGATTGACACCCCTGATCTATGGTATGTAATACTATTGAGTTATTCAGAGAATCTGGAGAAATCTCTGTTTGCAAGGGACAAGCCATAAACCAATACTGAATGGCTGTGATCTTTAGGCCCTCAGGTGGCACTGTATTAAAAATGAGCTGAATTCTGTAGGAAATCAATGCATGGGCTCAGGAAGACTTCTGAAAATCATTCTCAGTGAGCGCAATGTGTTACTACATCGACAAATGCAAGTTAAAACTTTGCTATGTAAGGAAAAACAATAAATAAACAAGATCCAGAAACGCTGCCGCCTTCACTGGGCCTGAGCTCATTTATGATAGCCTTAGACGAAGTGAAAAACTATCCTGTGGTCTGACTAATTGAAATCTGAAAATTTTTTGGAAATCAAGGATGCTACATCCTCAAGGCGAAGAAGGAGAGGGAAGATCTGTCTTTTTATCAGCGCACAGTTCAAAAGCCAGCATTCATGATAGTATGGGGGTGCATTAGTGCACATGGCATGGGTAATTTGCACATCGGTGAAGACAGCATTAATGGCGAACAATATATACAGGTTTTGGAGCAACATATACAGCCATCCAGACATCTTTTGCTGGTAAAGCTTTGCTTATTTCAGCAAGAAAATGCCAAACCTCCTTGTGCACGTGTTACAACATCAGGATCCATGGTAAAAGAGTCTGGGTGCTAAACTGGCCAGCCTGCAGTCCAGACGGGTCATCCATTGAAAAATGTGGTGCACACATCTGACAAAAGAGTCTGCAAAAGTGTTGAGAGGCTGAATTCTAAAATCAAGGAAGACAGAGAAAACATTTTGATTTCAAAACTACAGTAAGTGGTCTCCTCAGTTCCAAAACACTTACAGGGTGTTGTTTAAAGACGAGATGATTGAACACAGTAGTAAACATGGCCCCGTCCCAACTCTTTTGAAACATGTTGCTGGCATCAAATTCAAAATGAGCAGATATTTTTCAAACCTTTCTCAATTTCAACATTTGAAATGTTGTTTTCGTACCATTTTCAATTTATTATCGAGTGACTAAGCACAGTGCATAGTGACTAAGGTGTTCGACTGGGGCAGAGATGGTGAATCATTCAATCCCTAATGTAGCCCGTTGCTGGGCCCTTCAGCACGGTCCTTATTCTCTCATCCCCCATGGGGGATTTGTCTCTGATTAATCTCATCTACAACCCCAATTCCGAAATAGTTGGGACAAAGTGTAAATTGTTAATAAAATCAAAACACAATGACCTTCAAATCACACCAGCCAGTATTTTATTCACAATAGAACAGAGAAGACATAGCAAATGTTGAAACTGAGAAATTTTACAATTTTATCCACAAAATGATGGCTGCTACAGGTCTCAAAAAAGTTGGGACAGGGGCCTGTTTACCATGGTGTAGCATCCCCTCTTCTTTTTAACACAGAGTGGAAGCATCTGGGCATTGAGGAGAAAAGTTTCTTAAGTTTAGCCATTGGAATTTGATCCCACTCTTGTTTAATACAGGCTGCCAGCTGCTGGAGAGTTTTGGGTCTCCTTTGACCGACTTTTCGTTTAATAATGCACCAAATGTTCTCAATTGGTGAAAGATCAGGACTGCAGGCAGGCCAGTTCAGCACACGCACTCTTCGAATACGATGCCATGCTGTTGTTATAGCTGCAGTGTGTGATTTTGCATTGTCCTGCTGAAATACACAAGGCCTTTCCAGGAATTGATGTCGTCTGGAGGGGTGCATATGTTGCTCTAAAACCTTTATGTACCTTTCAGCATTCATGGTGCTTTTTAAAACATGCAAGTGTCCCACACCATATGCAGTAATGCATCCCCATACCATCAGAGATGCTGGCTTTTGAAATGAACGCTGATAACAGGAGGGGTGGTCTTTCTCCTCTTTAGCCCGGAGGACACAACGCCCATGATTTCCAACAAGAATGTCAAATTTGGACTCGTCTGACCACAGGACACTTTGCCACATTGCTACAGTCCATTTTAAATGAGCCTTGGCCCACAGAACATGGCGGCGCTTCTGGATCATGCTCAGCAATGGCTTCCTTTTTGCATGATAGAGTTTTAGGTGGCATCTGTGGATGGCACGGCAGACTGTGTTTACTGACAGTGGTTTCTTGAAGCATTCCTGGGCCGATTTAGTAATGTCAATGACAGAATGATGCTGATGAGTGATGCAGTGGCGTCTGAGGGCCCGAAGATCACAGGCATCTAGTAAAGGTCTTCGGCCTTGTCCCTTACACGCAGAGATTTTTCGAGTTTCTCTGAATCTTTTGATGATTTTATGCACTGTCGATGATGAGCCCTTCAAAGCCTTTGCAATTTGACGTTGAGGAACATTGTTTTTATAGTATTCCACAATTTTTTTATGCAAGCCCTCACAGGTTGGAGAGCCTCTGGCCATCTTTACTTCTGAGAGACTCAGCCTCTCTAAGACATCTCTTTCATAGCCAATCATGTTACACACCTGATGCCAGTTAACTTAATTACTTGCTAAATGTTCTTTCAGCTGATTCTCTTATATATTAATTGCTTTTTCAGCCATTTTTTTTTTTTGCCTGTGTCCCAATTTTTTTGAGATCTGTTGCAGCCAGGAAATTTGAAATAAGCTAATTTTGTGGATAAAAATTTAAAATGTCTCAGTTCCAACATTTGAAATGTTATCTATGTACTGTTGTAAATAAAATATTGGCTCGTGATCTGAAAGTCATAGCATTTTGATTTTATTCACAATTTACACTTTGTCCCAACTATTTCGGAATTGGGGTTGTACATTTAGCACTGCCGCCTCACAGCAAGAAGGTTGTGGGTTCGAATCCGGGTAGGGTCTGATGTCACTAACCACGGCGTTGGCTGTGTGGCGCAGGAAGCGAAGCATCTTTGAGTCGGACGCGGGGCAGGCCAGAGCCATGTAGCGATTCCTGAACGTCCCGTAGATCTTCAGGTGGAACCCTGGCTTGGCTGTGGTGTTCCGCGAGTCTCTGGCGCTGTCAATCCCATATGCAGACAGGTCAAAATACAGACTGTGTGCCTTAATCTCTGGGGTTGGAACCTAGTGAAAAGTGAAAGAGAAAGATACTCCAAATAAAGCATGCAGGGCTGAATTAGGCAGACATCCTGTTTTAATTCTAATCCTAATTAGGGCACTAAATTTTATTGTGCATCTATAACCTAACCCAATAGATTCATCATAATTTAAGGCTATAAAATCCTGAGAGATCTGCTCAGGGAAGCATCCCTACAGTCAGCTGGTTCTGAACCTATCGAAATTAACCAATGCGAACACAACCCAACTTCAGACCAGCACTGCCTTACAATCACCAATTAGAGTCCACCACACTGTGAAATAAATCAAAAACATATATTCAGGACGTTTGAAAATCAGAGCCAGGTGTAAGGGGACAGTAAATGGACCCAAACGCAGACAGTTGTGAAATAGCATGGAGCAATTATATATCCAAGAAAACAAGGTCAATCAGTCCTAGTTTGAAACCAGAGATTGATATGGTAGAGGATCACTGGGCAGAAAATATAGTCATAAACAAGCAGAAATCCATAAGCCATCGGCAGAATGCAGTACAGGAACAGAGGCAGAATCCAAAAACCAGTGATGCAATCAGAGTTAAAACATACCGGGTAAACAGACACAAAGGGCAATCCAATACTCATATACATACAACAAAAGAAGAAGAAGAAGGCCCTCAGCATGATAACTAATAATAGCCAGGTTTGAGTTCTAAGAGTGATTCAAATTACAGTGCTTGCAAGAGGTAATAAGGTCAGTTCGCCTCTTTTTTGCAGCTACAGTGTTGATGTCAGGTCCTGACACCCTAGGATGTTAAGGAGGGTGCCAGGGCAAGGAGTGGAGAGGAGGACCCAGTTGCAGGGATGTGGAGTTTATTAAATAAAGAGTGTGGGGATAACTAAACAATACAAAACTTCAGGAGACCATAAAGGGGAGTCCTCTAAACACAATGGGGGAATCCAGACAAAGGCTACCTGCCAGAATGAGGCGAAACAGAAGAATAAATACTCTAAGGTACTTAATAACTAAAAGGAAAACAGGCGAGGATAATCAGAAATGAAGGAAACCAATACGGGTAATTGAATAACTAGTGCAGGGCAGGTAGCCAGGGGAAAGGACTGCCACAACGGAGGGGCATTACAGTTGATTTGATAAATATAAAATCTGTGCATATGGAAAATGAAAAGAATAATAATAAAATAATAAATAGATGAATTAAAAATACTGGGATCATACTTATGTCTGAGTCTGTGTATTTAACCCTCACACTGGACCTTTGTTTTTAATATTCTCCTAAAAATTCTCAACAAGCCTGTTGTTCTGATTTAATGCCATGGTGTTCTATGGTCCATTTAAACAAACCCATGGCTCTGAACGCACATTAAGCTCAAACCCATTTGCTGCTTCCTTCACTCCCTGTAAAAAAATCATTTTTGAAAGCTATCATTATCGACCCCATATTAATCACCTTTGTACATGCGCTTATCTCGGAAACAATCTCATCCTTTTTTGCAATCCAGAAGCAGAGATTCAGGTGTGACTCCTCCTTGAGCTGAATGATATTAGGGATTCTGCTGATTTCTGTCCCTTCCTGACAGGGAATATTTCCTGTGAACTTCACAGACACAGGCTAAAAAACGCTTTGAATGCTATGAATGAGAGTTTCAGCGGAATCGTCTGTTTCACCAAGGTGGCGTTTATTTCAGAGACTGCCATTGGAGAACAGCTCATCTTCATCCGAGCTGCCTGTAGCAGGTGTTCGGCCCGGATCATCAGACACAGTTTATACATTTTTAATTCAATGCCTGCATATTCATTCCTCCGACATCTGTTAGGGCTCCTGCTCTAAGACTGCGGTTGGTGAAAGGACTTGAGATCTCGCTGGCAGTGTTTCTGTATCGGAGGATTTTGAAGCAGTGATTCTGACATTCGCTCCTCTCTAAATAACTTTACTATTTTAGTACGGTTTCATGTTCAGTGGCAGAGCTAGGCAAACATATTAAGCTATTTATTTCCACTTATCTGCAGCCATAGCTGAGCATTGTTTACTGAAAAACTGAATACATGGTGGCTTGTGTAAGGCCATGCCTCTAGCCTTCAAACTCACCGGTCTATTAAGACCTGGACCGCATTCTCAGCCCCGCAATCATCGCATGCAGCTGTTGTTCATTTCCACTGTGTGGTAGTGTTGCATTATTTAAGACCAAGCTTCACACTTAGTCATTGCGAAGTCTCATAAGCTATATGCCTGTGTTTAACCTCTAGTCTTGTATAGACTTATCGCTCGCATTTTCGGGTGTATATATTCTAACTCTTGTACTTAGTGCCGTTTATTGTTAATGTTATCATTTTATCTTTATTATCAGGAACCTCATTTCCTTTTTCTTTTCTATTTTAGTAATACATTGTTACTGAAGCTCAAGCCCGGTGTTTGTTTTACTAAATATAGTATTCAGGAACCTCGATTCCTTTATTGTTTTGTATTTCATCAAATGTTCCTTTCTGTTGTGCCCAAGGCATATTAAATGCAACCAAGTCCATCCTTGCACCTGAGTCCAGTCCTCAACTTCCTGTCCTCCGTGCACATCACCAGTGTGCGAAGCACAACCCTCACAGCGTGGCATATTTTTAAGGAAGTCTTAACAAAAGGCTTGCAAATTGCCCACAGGGATCCAACTTCCGCATTGTTTAATGCATTACTGTCATTTCACAAAGGAGGTCTGTCAAATTTTTCATGCGCAACGTCAAAGTGGGAAGGTGGTTTATTAACTGAGAAAAGATCGAGAAAGATGGTTGAACAAAAGTGAATTAAATTTCAGTAGTCAGACAGCACGTTTTTATAAGCACCTCGTTCGACAAATAAAGACTTCAAACAAATCAATGCAGGATTTCAACCAAGGACAAATTCAGCCGATATCAATCAGATAAAGGTAATGGTCCATGCAGTAAATTCACTGGTTGGCAATAACAGATGGTCACGCTTCATTTCACCATTTTAGCTCTGTGTTTGTTTCTCTCTGCCTCTTTTTAAGTTCAGCCGCCTTTTCATAAAGCTTAAATGAGAAAAAAATCTTTTTTCACATCAGAGGAATCATGGCTTACTGGCTCACTAGAAAGGGTCTTTGTCAGACGACGCGTCAATCTGCATTTTTTTTCATATTAAAAGATAACATAGCTTTCGTACCTTCTCACGCTGGAAGTTTTTTAATATTATTGAATCAAAATGTTTGTGTTAAATGGTTCTCCTCTGTGATATTTTTCTCCTGTGGTGTAGGATGCCACATTCACGCCATATTTTGAAATGACGCATGCACAGGAGCTTGGCTGACTGACATGAGGAAGTAAGCACCAAAATTGACTATATAGCTTGATTATCCACTAAGAAACAGCACACCACTTCTATTTAAGGCTCATTTTGAATGGAACTGTGATATTCTGAGTGTGAAAATTAATTTTTCTAGACTGGCAGTCACCATAAATTTGGCCAAACCCACCAAAAAAAAAAAAAAAAAAAAACTTAAAATCATACGTGCAACCCAAAATTTCAATGATGGCATAGAAATGAGCAGGTTGACCAGAAGAGCCATGTACATTGAACAGGAGGAAACCCAAAGAAAGTCTGATAGCCCTTCACTTGCCATATGAATCGGGGGTAGTGTGTTCCTGTTTCTCCAACAGAGGTGCTGGTTGGCACACTGTGCACTGTCTGTATGATTAGCATTAGCCCAGAGGACATGATAAAACTGCAGACCTTTCCCTGAACCCATCACTGAGATCTGGTTGTCCTCCGGCCGCTGTAATAAACTGTCACTCAGCCGCTCGTTAAAGAGCCTTTCTTTCGTTTGTGGAAAGCAGGAAAGACCTCAGATATGCAGTTTAGCAACAGCACAGTCAAACTAAGCTTTTTTAGTCCCACCACACTGGACTGTTCAGCATTAAAGGTCTCAAAACACACTGCTCCGAGCTCGTATCTCACCAGAACCATTCATTATTCACAAGTGTATTTCAGCAAGTAAACTGTTGCTCGCTCAGGTCGCTTTCTCAGGCCCTTACAGGCTAAGCGAGCACTGTTTTAACCATGCTGCAGGTGTCTGCTGCTCGTATGTTTTTCTTTCAATTGACTCTGTGTGACCTAAACTTTGTTTTCTGTAATTCTAAATCACCATATTGAAAGGAATGTGTTCAGTGCATTCGAGAAGTGAACACAGTTGTTGAACTGACGAGGGTATGAAAGAGGCAGTTTGACATTATGTCACACACTCTGAAGGCTGTCAATATACATCTGTGAAAATGAGTGCATTCATGAGATGATAGACTGAAAATGTATGCAAATTTATTGTATGGAATATCAGTGGGTACGTGGGGTTGATTATCAGAACTTGCAGTGCAGAGATGTAATTGATTCCCTGGCCTTTGTACAGTCACTATGTGCACATTTATTGGAACTGAAAGTCAAGAGGAAACCGCACTCTTCCTGCATGCACAGCTATTAACACCAGTGTATAACTGTGATTATGACATCACACTAGATCCATCAAAAATAGAGATGATGTTGTTTCCTCCCTTGCACAAAGAGTTCCAGACTGCAAATGACTGAGTAGCTACTCCGACTGAGGTTATTCACATTTTCTCCCTAAAAGTAACATTTCATATCTAACCAATTAAATACTTTTGCATATAGGGCTTTGAAAGATAAGAATTTAAGCCTTACTGTTTTCTTCTTGGAAGTTGCGATGTTGTTGACGGGTGTATTCCACACTTCGTCTGATCTCACAACAACACGGCAGCTGCAGATTTGCCTGCGTGTTAATCAACTTAACATGCTCATGCATCGGCCAATGCGGATTATTCAAAAATAGGAAAAATCGGCCCAATTAATCAGCTTGCCAATCAGTCTGTCAACCTCCAGGATTAATGACCAGCATGATCATTAATAATGGGTTAATGTGTTATTTATAGATCAAAAATATGATTAACATTCCATTTCCTATGTATCCATGTCTCCTGGTAATTCAAATCAGTAAAATTGCATGGTCTTAGAAAACATCACTAAGAATCTACTCTTCAGTGGGAAAACTAAGAACTTACAATGCATATATCCCTTTTTTTATACGTCATGCATATTCTCTTGTTCCCTCCATCAACCCCCACCGAGTCCCGGAGGAATCGAGGCTGTTATCCTGCTGTGAAGTCAGCAGTGCTGACACTGAGCAGGCTGGTAATTATTAGTTCATTAACCTTCCTACTGGGATTTTGTCCTGACAAGACTGAAAACTATAGAGATGAAATTACTCTGATAGGTTACAATACATGCACTAGGTGTAGATGTTTAATTACTGATAGCGTCCCCTTTTAAAGAAGTATTACATTATCTATATAACATTATCTCAAGGTCTCTGGCAGCTGTGATATGCAATAGCTGGCACATACATGTGGCTTTGGGCATGAGCTGCCGTTAGGTTGATACAAATAAAGGATTGTAAAGTAAAATAATGCATAAAACAAGCACTGGCTGGGATAGTCCTGTTTCTGTTCAAATAGAGTGAGTTTCTCAGAGAAGAAATGATATTTTCCAGCCTGAGTGCTTGTCAGGCTGCATCAGCTGCACTGAAGGTGATTGTGCTGACTGTCCTTGGCTCAGTCTCTGTGAGAGGACTGAAGGCAGGCCAGATGGGGTTTGTGTACACTGTCTCTCTCTCTGTGCGCCTACAGAACCTGTCAATCACTCCCGCCTGTCTGTTTCTTTAGCAATGAGAGAGCCTGGTCACACCATCTGATCTGTGGCCTTGAGGTTTGCTGAGAGCTGGGGATTAGCTGTTAAAAAGACAGAGGTCTCATCTTCCCAGCTCATTATCATGGTTTTAATTATCCTCTGCCTCTGTCCCTCCTTATCCTCTGAGGGACTACACCTTTCACACTGGGCCGGGCCAAAATCAACCACAAGTAGGGAAAAGATATGAAGATACCAAGCCATAAGTGTCATACATGTATATCCATAATAAGAATTTAGGCACGGTCATAATGGATTATTTTAAAAAAAATGCACAGGTGAGCTATGTTTCACCTATTGTCACACTGTAAATCTTGATGTGTGGCAAACTCGAATGTTTTGTGGAAACTGATTACCTCAAAAAATAGGCCAACTTAATTGCATTGTGTGGACGGAACTTAAAAAAAAAATAAGGTAAAGATATTTTCTTACGATTTTAAGTGCTGTGAACGCAAGATCATTAAGTTGGCATAGTCAATTTTTTTGAGGTAATTGGTTTCCACAAAACATTGGAGTTCACCCCACTTGTCAGGGTTTACAGTGCATGATTCACATAGAATCCTTTTTTTTGTGTTCTTTTGTGTTGTGAATTTGTGTTCTGAAATACGAACGTTTGTAGAACGCGATTAGAATGATCCTGGCCAAACGATCGAAATGCAGATGTCACTATCAGTACTGGTGAGTGGAAACACTATTTTTTCTAATCAAAACATTTACAAAAATCTACTCTTCAAAGGTTTAGGAAGGCGACAGGAGGCAGTTTTAGTCCGTTTTCCTTAATTGACAGTAAAATATTACCACAGCTGTGCTAAGCAGGGTGTCAGTGAGAATTGCTGCTCTCACCTGTCTCTGGTCCAGTCTCTCGATGGTGGCATTGGCACCGTAAGCATTACAGGACTCCACGATGTAGTCCGAACTGATTCCCAGAACAGAGCACGACTCCCCACACGAACCGTCTGCCACCACGATGATGCGCGGCCAGTCAGGGCCTGGGATCCGCCGCAGATAATCTTCCGTAAACTGCCAGGAGAAAGAGGGCCTAATTCAGTAAATTACTGATTATTAATAATAATAATAATAATAATAATAATGAATCACTGATTTACTGAGGGCCCAAAAATGTTCAAAACCATTTCAGTGTAACATGACATAATATAACATCGGTCATGCTATTTGTTCAGCCATTATAAGTTCTGTGTGCGTAAGAAGGTTTTGAATATGGGTTTTAGGTAATCAGGACATAAACAGTGTCTGTTTGGGATGTGAAGCTCCTGTGTCACGAGCGTGGAATGCAATTGGGATTTTTGAGACTGCAGTTCAATGCTACAAATTTGGTACAACACAATACGATTTGATGCACTGCGATAAAGCAATATGATTCAGCGAACGCAGTCCTGTTTCAGTGCAAACATACAGCTGAAACTGACATCATGTTAAATAGAAGGAAAAATGGCACTATTGCAAGCAATGATTGTTCTCTAGTTACGCTAGCAGTGTTACTTGGGAGGAAACCTCCATAAGATTATGGTCCACTCTGGAAATGTTATTATTAATGATATCAATACGGATCATTTTGCATGTTGATCGGATTGTACCCTTTGGGATAGGTACAATGATCAGTTTCAATATATCATTGCATCAGGAATGTGTACTATCTGCAGTGCCGAGAGCTACAGTGGAACAATAACTATGAAATTAGCAATCCTGTGTGTTAGCAACCACGGCCTTGAGAAGTTCAGATTATCATCCATTATTATCCAGTCATCCATAAACATTTATCATTGCTTGGCATTAAAAAAGATAAAGTAATATGGCACATTGTTTAGTTATGTGAGTTTAGCACTGCTGGACAATATAAAAAAATAACTGAAATTCATTCTCATTGATTGCGCTGCAGTAAAGTGCCATTCATTTTTTCCCCCTGAGGGAGCCTTTAGGACTCTTTCTGTGTTTTAAACACAATTCCATTCGTTTTCATTTGTGATTTTAAAGTGATGTGAAAACTATGGGCAACAGAATGGACAACAGAGATGCATTCATCAACTTTTACGGTGATGAAGTATGACGCAAGTTCCCAATAAAACCCAAGTGCTGCCAATCTATAAAATCTCATGCCTATTTCATCGAATTAGCTCATGCCATTCACAGATAATTTCAGTCATTTTGTCTTTGCTGTGACCAGGCATTCACGCAAATTGTGGCTTGCCGACAAGAACAAATAAAGTGATGAAGATAAGACTGACTCAAAATATGAGTAATCTCCTGTCAGCCTGAGAAAATGGCTTTGTTCAATATGGCTCCTCTTCATCACCTTCGCTGGGTTTAATGAAGGTTTGCTTTGGTTGTGAGGAGTGGGTACAGAGACAGATCTTACCAACAGTGTACAGTGCAGAACTGCTGCAGATTATAACTACCCTATATTTATGCAACATCTCGGGAGTTTAAAGAGCAATGGTCAAACGCCAGTCAAAACAAAGGTTGAGAGCACCAGCACGAGACCGATAATCTGTTTCAGTATTGCCAACAAAGCCTGATACTTGAGGCTTCATATGAAACTGAATGAGAAATCAGAACAAATAAGGCTCGGTGGAATTTAACCCCTTGATTGCTGTAATCGGTGCACAGTGCTGCATATTGGTATCAGCACTCTCAATAGTTATGTGCACATTACTGTAAACATAAACACAGGAGCCATTTCATGGTTGATGGGAGCATTGCAATGATTGGAGAACAAAGATCAAGCAGTGCTCACATACAGCTGTGAGCAGGTGCTGCCAAAAATACACTGTAAGGTTTGGAGTAAAACATCTTGCTCTCAGATTAACGAGGCACAGCTCTGTACATACATTTGCCTTAAAAGCAGTGATGTTTCTCACTCATTTACAAGCCTTCATCTGAATATGCAAATCTCAAGAATGGATAGACTTTGTCATCAAATCTACAACGTAACTTAAGGTGGCTGAACTTGATTGGTGAGAAAAGCCAAGCAAATATCAGGCAAACACAGAATGAATAGCGGTAATGAACAGCAGCACATAAGCACATTTTACATGAGGGAGTGAATGTAATTTCCACCAGTTTTGTGACCAGTGTTTCAATCGCTGTCCTCAAAACATCACCACGGATATTTTATTCTTATAAAATTATAGATAAAACATGGATTCAAACTATCCTCCCATGACCAATTTATAGAAGAAGCAGCTTGTCATCACAAAACACTATTATGAGGTGACCGAAGAACAGTATTGATAAAATATAGACCCGCAAACATAGACCTACATCTAGAAAGGGTTGCAGCTAAAGGATTGTATGCAACATGCAATTTATTTTCAGAGCTTATGACACTAGTAATACAGTTGAACTTCACAGTTTGACGAGGAATTGGGGATTTTCAAGGTCAAAACACAGAAGTAACAGCTGACAGAGGGAAAAACAGTAAATATTTCACAATAACGTTTATCGCTACTGTTTCCTAAGCACCATGCCACAGTGAATGAATAGAATTGTTATGATTCTGTCAGTTTGCCATGTCTGTTCTGTTTTGCCATGTTCTGTTTAGTTTGTTCCATGCCATGTTTTGTTTCTGCCATGTTTTGCCATTACCCATATTTCTGTATATAGTCCGGTTCATGTTTTCCACCATGCCCTTCTTTGCACTTTGTCTCCCCTGTCTGGTCTTTTGTTACTACAGCTCATTCCCCAGTCCTCCGTGTCACATGCTTAGGTGATTTAATGGTTTCTGGGTTTCCACCATTCCTTCTAGTCTCGTTTGCTTCCTTCACCTTACTTTGCTATTTTACTAACCCATACTAACAGTTTATTATTTTGTTAAGATACTAACCAAGACTAACATTGTATATAATACTAACTTACTAACGAGCACCAGGGATTGTATAGCTGCACTTACTAATTGATTAACAAGCTCTCAGCACTCGCCCTATTCTAGTCTCCGCCTCTTGCCTTCACTTAGTCTTTGCTGCAATTCAGCGGATCCTCCGCACCTGCTCCACTCTGTCCTGCCTCTCATTATCTGTGCACGTTAGAACTCCCTAACCGGAGATGTATGTTTTGTCATAGGATTTTCTCGTGATCCCTGTCCGCGTTTTGGCAGTTGCCTCTTTCATGTGATTAGGTTCTCCCTCATGTTCCCTCCTTTGTAATCAGTCTGACTTCTTGCACTTGTGTCTTGTTAAGCATGTGACTTCCCATGAATGTATATTAGGAGTCTTCTCACAGCAGTTCTTTGTCAGAACGTTCTCCTTTGTCTGCTTGTGCCACGCTTCTCTCGCCTTGTTTTCATAGTGATTACCTTTCTGACTGGACTGTCCTTGTTTTTCGATTTTTGCCTATTCCCTGTACTTTGCCACATTCTCAGTGTATCGACCCTTTTTTGTCTGATGACGATTTTTGTTATTGGTGCCCTGTTTACGGTTCTGGATTTCGCCCTTTGGATTCTGATTTTTGGATTGTGGACATTGTACCGTTGCCTGCTCTGTTGGGGGTTTCCCCCCTTCAGAAATAAAGCCTCCATTTTTGCATTCACTGGTTCTCGCTTCTGGTTCCTGGCGTAATCCTCACAAGAATTTCATGCGACTCCTTATCTTTTTAATTAAGTGAGTTGTCTCCACTTGGGCATAGATTATAACGCCATGTAAAACACAGTGGTACAATGATGCAAGATCATCATCTCTCATTAGGTCATGTGATTTTTTTTTTTTTTTATGAACTAGAATGCACGGTAGAACTGAAAAGCAGAAACAAACATGCTCTCATGATTTGTAATTCTGATGTGTTTTATTTCTGCAGTGTCTTTCAATAATATTTTAACATCCTCTGTTTAGCTGAAGTAAAATTGCAGGAGGTATTTTCCTGTTATGTCCTGGCGCCCAAAGGTTTTAACAAGGGCACCAGGAGAGTGATGAGAAGGAGGTTCAAATGCAGGGACGTGGATGTTAATTAAATAAAGGTGACATAACAGAACTCATACAACACTCCAGGGACACCTGAAAAGGGAGTGCACTAAACAAAAGGGTGTTACATATTAAGGTTACCTGCCTGTGAGGGGCAGAACTAAGGTTTAAATGAATAGGGAGATTATATTTATCTAAGGAGAAACAGGTGAGAGAATTAACTGAACAAGCAGAGGGGATAATGGAATAATTGGGTGCAGGCAGGTAGCCAAAACTCTGAATGCCCAAGGGGAGGGGCATAACACTTGTAATGTATCTTCAATTAAAGCCTTCTAATTTAGTCTTTGGTCAGTCTCCAAATAATCTCACCCTGTAAAGAGACCCATCTATGCACACATAGCTCAGCAGGGTCCTCCGAGAATGGAAATGTCATTGATCAAAGCTAAGGAGTCGCCCGTTTGACAAAGGTCAGTGTTATTACTGTTTCCTGTTGTTATCCTGCACATAACCTTCCCCGAATTAATCGTGCTGTGCTGCATGCCTAAGTTACCATGGCGACATGTACCTCGATTGTGAGTGATTGAGCCTTATAACACAAAAAATCCCAGGGTTAAAACTTCAGTAGGTTTAGCCAACTCTGTGACCTCAAGTCATGAGACACTACCCCCCCCCCCCCCCCCCCCCACAAGCGTGGCTGCCGTATCTGTATTATTTTCTTCCACAGTCTTACAAGGAATATGTACACAGGGAACTCACTGGAAATGCTAGCCTGCTAAAAATATCAAGTTTTGAGTGTTTTCCTCTGAAGGGGACAAAATGGCTTAATGGGAGTTGGTGAGCTCTCAGACACTAGAGCTGGGGGTTACGCTTGGGTGGGGTGGATTGCATTGTCTGTGCATGCAGCCTCTGCTCTCTTTCATCAAAACTGATTTAATCTGGTTTCATTTCCTAACAAACCGCTGTGAGGCACCAAAAAAGGTCATTCAGCCAGCCCAACAAAGCGTGACATTTTCCCCTCCCACTGAAATGCACCTCATGCTTATTTTACCCTGGTACTACAGGGTATCTAACACTGCATTCTTTTCTCAGTGAAACAGTGAGAAAACATCCCATAATTTGGGCCAAAATCCTCAGTCCTGAGCACCAAGTGAGATTCTCTCCTTTAGTTTCTGGACAACAGTAGCTTGATCTGAGGACACTGATGCATGGCGATCACTGACTTTAATGAAGTCTACTGCCCTGCCTGTCCACAATCTCAGCTGCACATCCTTCAGAATTGAATCATCCACATTTAATGTCTTTATCCTGTTACAAATCTTATTTAAATATTGTACAATATTTATAACTCTGGCTTCCCAGTCTCCTTCTGTTTGCTTTGACATGAATTCAGTTAGATAGGAGGGAATTTTCAGTTGGGAACAAAGTGCACTGCCTAGAAGCACAAATATATGAACAAAGTATGAACACACATACAAGATACATAGATACACACATACATACACTCATAGGGTAATTCCCAGTGAGCAAACACCGTCCTCTTTGTGATGTAAGTGTTGTTTGGCCTCAATGGGAGAGTAATGAGAATGGCGATACACATAGAATAAGCTTCTGTTACGTAGATCCAGTTCGCCTTACGATTACCATTCCCTTCCTCGGTCACCCTTAGTTTATAACCAACATTTGGAAGCACATCTTGAAGTTAAGTTTGGATATGAGTTATTCTAGGCAATATAAATGAGTTGTCCATCCGTTCTCTCTAATCCAATCCAGTTACTCTTGGTCAGGGTGATGTAGGCCAGAATACTATCCCAGAATGCAATGGGCTAAAGGCTGGAACCCACCCTGGACAGTTTGCTAATTCATCCCAGGTATTATATGAGTCATATCCTATGTAGATAATTCAGGCTTAACCATATGCCATATCACGCCAAAATACTTTCTTCATAATTTTTTTCCTCATTGTAGGAAGGTAAGCTATGGTTTCATTTCTTTAATTGGTGAACTAAACATTGAAATGGAAAACCTGATCATAATGATCATATTCTAGAAGATTCTAGGGCACAGTGACAGTCTCACTTACACTGAAAACAGCCTCACTGGCAGTCACAGCACTGTTTGTCAAATAAAACTGAGTGTGAGATGTAGGTTCGACTGGTGCATTTCATGTGAGCCATGCTGCTAATAAGAAACTGCCTTGCTGTACATTATCCCAATTATTACGCAGCTACTAACCAAAGAAATCAATAATTTGACACAAAATATTCTTTTAAAAATGATTTTATTGATTTAAAATTGATTTCATTACTTCTGCTGAAGAAAATAGGCCGTTAGATTCTCAGATTGCAAATGCATCACGCCCATAGCAGCGACAGAATGCCGTACTTGATCAATTTAACTAAGCCACATAATAAATATCTCCCACACAGATTCTTCTCTGTGCACCAGAAACAATCGCAAAAAGTGTGACGTGATTTTGATCAAAACCGTTGAGTTACTGCAAATAGAAATATTGAATTTGATTGAGTTGTGGCACAACAGGAACATTACAGAGCCACCACAATCAATAACTTCCTCCCCTGTGAACCACATATGTTGAAAACAGGTTTGGCATTATTCTCATTAAAGCTATTCCTGTCATTACATTTAAAAAAAATGAATAGCTTGGCTTAGTGGTGGCACTACAACAAAGGCCGTTGGGTCACCAACATCAATAACAGCCCTTATCTATGTACCAGAGACCAAGGGGGCCAAGGCGAGACGATAATAACCCTGAACACTTTGTTTCAGGGATATCATAACATTAAAATGTCCATTAGGAGGCCACTGCAGGGGGCTATTGCTGGATACTTCAAAGCTGCAATGTGATATATGGCATAACTGAATAACAGTAAAAAATAATTAAATACGCAGTTTGTACATTCAAACTGCATGGATACAATGACCCTCCCACATGGCAACACAAGATCACCCCACCTTCATTCTGCCCAAGTAAAAACCTAGGAAAAAAATAATCACTTTATGAGAATGTCAAGCGCTGCCAGCAGCCATGCCCAGGGGTACTGAAGAATTAAAGCAGAGTGATGAGATGATGAATGTTCTTCTGCACCCCTAAAGAAACCACACCAGCCCAGAGCAAACCCACCGGCAGCATTCAGTTACACTTAATTACCCAGAGTCAAAAGCTGAGAATGTCTTCCACATCGCTTCTGTTCCTCAGAACATAATACATTATGTTAGTGAATGTTAAATAAAGGAACTGTCAATAGCTGTAGCACCTCTTGTTCTTAAAAAAAGTGTGCCCTATTATTTAACGATCACTGCATGTTCAGCCTGAAGCCTGAAGCTAAAGAGCACCTAAAGTCAATCATAACCCACCTTGCACATCAACCCTCATATAATAGGCAAGAAAATGCTGAAAAAAATGTAATTGCTCCCTCCATTACACAAATCCATTACTCGCAAAAACAACACACATCAATCTGTGAGGCAGTATTGATCTCGACTGTAAAAAAGCACTGTTTAAAATCAGTGAACTGACTCACTGACTGGTCCATGTGTAGTATGGACACTAAGGCAATTTAATCTGTTCACTGGTATAAGCCTTGCCCTCTGTGACATGATGAGAAACAGCAGCCTGATAATTAAATGTGAAAGACTGCAATGCAATCACATACCCGGAAGGGAAGTATTACAATCCTAATTATCAATGTAACAAGCTAGATGATTGCATTCAACAGAGAACACACACACACACACACACACACACACACACACACACACACTAGGATGTGTCCCAATAGCCAGAAAAAGTATCCTCCACTTCTCTCTTTCTCAATAAGTATGGAGAGAGGACACAAGTACAGGAAAGGACAGTAGGGTAGGTTTTTTCCAAGTATTGAAAAATAGGGTTGGTTCTAACTCCAACCCAACAAAGCACATTTAAAACTACTAATCTGCTGCCTAACATCTCCAGCTGTTGAGTCAGATGTGCCCTGTCTGGGTTGATGAGAAAACCTACAGGACCTTAGATCTCCCAGAGCAGTTTGGGACATCCCTGTCCTGGACACTGAAGAGGAACTTCACTCCACTAGTCACATTGAAAAGTGGATCAGGATTATTACCTTGCCTGCAATAGAGTCAGCGGGGCGAGGTATTATAATCAGTGCAGTTTGTTTGCTTGTTTGTCCGTTTATGTGTCTGTGTTAGCAATCTAACATCTACACGGTTGCACTGATGGACTTCAGACTTTCACGATAGGTGGGCAATGGCATGTTGATTACCTGATTAAATTTTGGGGGTAATCAGGTCAAGGTTTTTGGAAATGTCAAAATGTTTTTTTTTTGATAATTAAATTAATCACATTGACTTTAAACCAAAACCAAAATGTGATGTACATCTTTCAATTCTGCATCCAACCACAAGCTGCATGATGGGGTAGCTTTGATAGTCTCCGTAGCGGTTGGGGGCTAAATGTCAATGGGGTGAAGGCCATAGTTGAAAATAATATATTTTCCATTATAACTCAAAAAGGGTTGCAGATACACAGATGTTTACTATCACGAGTATATGGGAACTCCTACATGGGCTTTTATTTGACAACATGACCTTTGACCTTGAGTAACCTTGAAAGGTCAAACGGAATGTCACAGATTTTCAAAGGACTGTAAGTTGAAAACGGTTTGAGGTCACACTTGGAAAATTGAGTCAGTATGAATAGCACTAAAATAAGTGCTGGTGGGCGAGGTTTGTTTTGCCTGGCAACACTTGTTTACTGAATTATCCAAATGCAGTGCTCCTCAGTGCAATACCCATGTGAAATGTGGCTCTTTGGAACAGGCTGATTGCTTGTCCTTCAATATTCCTGCTTCTGCAGTATTTCTGTGCAAAGTTTTCTCAATATTTATCAAAAGCCACTGAGCCAAACAACTTCAAGCTTGACACTGCACTTCCTTGGGTGCTCATTAATATACCCACCTGGTTTGAAGTTGATCCGATGAACGGTTGTGGAGACATGACAAAGACATGCAAACACAGATGAAGATTCCTTCACTTATAGTTTGATGCTTTTACTACCATTTGAGGCTCTGACTGTTTGCTCGGCTAATCATTTTGGTGGGATTGCTCAAGTAACCACATTGTTTATAGCTTGTAATATGGCCTCTATCCTCACTACAGTTATGTGGTGAGGCTTTAAAACACCAGCAGGGCCTAATCTGTTCCGTAATATAACCACCCTTCCGAAGCCTGGGAAGAATTCAGGCCAGATATCTCATTTTCAAAGACTCCTCCCCCAGTGTAGAAATGTGTTCCTTTGTAAAGGACAACATAGAGTTCCAAAATTTTGGTCGACAGGTCTTTAGCATTAGACCAAAATAGTAATTGTTACAGTATGATACAAGCTGGGTAAAAGAAAGGTAGGGCAATTACTAAGTGGTGTGTTGCAAGTACAAACATTGGTAACACTTTTCAATAAAGGCATCTTAGTTGACATTAGTTAATGCAGTAATAAGCATTAACTAAGTTTGCAATTAACTAATGTGTCAAGAAATAACTTACTAATGGTGTTCATATTAACTAATTCGTAAATTAATATACATTATTGATAAGATAAATAGTTTAATAGCATTACTTTAGGGATACTTAAGGGATGCTTTCAACTGCACAATAAGGGAGACAAATAGCATTATTAAATAGTTAATTATGGTCATGTAATGCTTATTCAGCATTCTGATGCATTAGTTAAATGTTAATGGACAGTTACTGTTTGTAACTGCATTAATAATGCTAGCTAATGTATCCTTATTGTATAGTGTTACCCAAACATTTATATCCTTACTGTGAAGTGCGCTGCTCACATACAGTGCAGGTTACTTGGAGATTGCTACACATGAATTGAGCGAGGAAGAGCACCCAGTGTTAAGGGAATATGAATTGTCATTGCTCCCAAGGTGAGCTAAAATACTCCTGTCACACCTATTCATTGCTCTTGCCTCACCCTAGTGCTGTCATCATCTCAAGGCTTCCTTCCTACACCCCTTGATAATTGAGTTACATTCATTGTATTAGGTGACCATCCAAGAACACTGAAGCTGCTCATGTACTCCACCTTCCACTCACCATGAAAAGTCAGCCATTATTTATGCTCCTGTATCGGAGTGCAATAATCCCAGAGTTCCTGGCACTGCTCGCTGGCAGTGGCCGTCGAATGTGCTTTATTGGCTGGATATCACGAGTTGCGCACATCCACTGTGATTACATGGCATGAATATTTGATATGACCAATCATAACTCATTTGCTTTTTCCATTAAATTAAAATCAATAAGACAAATTTAATGGGCATTTGTTTTAAGCTTATGCACTACAGTTGCTATGCTGCTGACTTTGCATTAGTCCAAAGTAAGATATCATTGCAAGAAGTTAAACTCTTGAATGAATTTTGGCTTTTGCGAAAATTTCACAGCTGTAGCAAGTTTAGGAGAGCCAGCATGAATGCAGTGAACAGGTTCTACATCCATAACAATAGAAGGAAGTTGCCCAGTTGCTCTATATTCTCACTTCAGTAATAGGACATACATTTCCATCGCCATGTTTTCAGCTTTAATTCCTCCTTGTAAGTGACAATCGTCCAACAGTGGAAAGAAACAAATCAATTTACTTCAATTGCAAGTGATAAAATGAAAATGAATTAGGTCCCACCTAAACTAAAAATTAATCATTGATTGTGCAAATTGATGATTGTAACAAGAGTAATAGAATATGGCATTTGAAAGAATATGAGATTTATGATCATCTGTGACCCTAAATATACTGTGAATGAATCAAAAATATATTCAACTGACAAAAGCAACATAAATTAGCTAATGTCCATGTCTACACCACTCATGTACACCTGTGAATGCAATTTGTACACCTGTGAATGTGAGAACCTGCGAATGCAATTTTGGGGAAAAATGTGTTCTTTATCACTTTTTGCTAGCTAACAGGTGTTTCATGTATGATTTTTCATGTTCTTATATGTATATGTGAAATATTTCTAAATATGTTCTCTATTCCTGCTATATATGTTTTAATCAGTCACACCTATTAATTACACGGCTCTGCATAAACGAATTACATGGAGATTTCTGGCCTACAACCAACAAATCTGGGGATGAGTTCCGAATTAAAACATGCATATGCGTTTTATTTAGTTTGTTTTTATTGGACGGTTTAAACTCATAAAAATACATATTCCAGGCACAATTTGAAAACTAATAGTTCGAGAATAGTTCTCTCACAAAGTTCGCACAGACTTGCTTCCTAGAGTATGTACGACTCACCTTCGTACCCAAGTGGACTTTAATGTCAATCCTCTGTTTCTTTTGCTCCAGAATGCTTAAGAGATATTCTTGGAATACGCCTATTTTAGTGAAAAAGTGGTCGTCATGCCAGCACCCCTCCATGTTGTCAAAATCAACTCCAAGTCCCAGGAGAAATGTGACGCTCCTGGGGTCCAATGCGATTTGCTGCGGTCTACAGAGCAGTGCGGTCCTGTAGCGTTCATCCAACACCGTTAATTTCAGCACCTTTCCCGAGCGGACAGCGACAAGAGCAGCGGTGAGTCCAACGGGACCCGAACCCACGATCAGAACCGACACCTTCGCCCGCCATTGTCTTATCCCGTCCAAACTCACTTTCACGAGCACGTACACAAGAACTGCCAATAAAGTACTAAGCGCCGTGTCGTATGCCAGGGCTCCGTACTTCTCCTCCATACTGCTGTTCAAGCGATCTCCGGAGCTTTCCATGTCCAAGCCGTTCAAGATACGACTGTAGCCAAAGCCGAAATTTGCAAAGTACCGTGCATACTTGGGCGAATAACACTTTTTGTAATGCGTTCAGTAACAACTGTCCCTCCAGATGATTTCATACTGGACTGTGACTTGCAAAATCAGCTCCGGTGGGTGTGAGAAAGGTAAACATAAGACCGCCATCCCCTCACGGATACAGGTAGCTAAGTAGCTGCAGAATGCAGCAGTTACGGACAGTGAAGAGAGAGAGCAGCAATCTTTTAAATTAGACATACAATGAAACGGTCGTGGTATGGAAGATACAAGCGTTCAGTTCGTCCCGAACTATCAACTGCATGTGCGCGCAATGTGAACCTGCTCGAGCTGCAGCAGTGCTTCCCACCGCGCTTGCCAAGATCGCAGTCCTGATCGGATACTGTGGGTAGTTCGTTTTCTCATGTGACTATATTCACTATGTGCAGTCAAATTCTAGGAAAATAAATGCTCTTTTTGCGTTTAAGTAGAGACACGGGTTCTTTGACATTTCCGTGTCCGCGGCGCAATGAGCTGATGATAAACTGTCAAATTACTGTAACCAAGAAATTGTGAATTTGAATACTTTTGAAATAAATGAAAAGAGAGCAGGATATACGAGTTCTGCGTATGATTAACATAACGCAGCCCTTTTTATTTCGGCAGTTGCTACGGGTATGGCAGTTTTCCAATGCATTTCAATGTAGAGAGGTAGGACAGTCCCAATTTCAAACCCTGCCCTAACCTAACCCTGATCCTAACCCTAACCCTAACCTTAACCCTGACCCCTAATCTAACCCTTCCCCTAACCATAATACCTCATCCTTATCCTAATCCCTTGAAATCGACTGCCGTACCAATAAAACTGCCGAATCTCCAGACACTGCGTTTAGGCGTTTTATTTTTGCGGAACAGATATACGCCATGCCCTGGTTTGCATCATCAAAAGAATATGGACCGTCGCATTTTTTAGTGAACGGTGATCTGAGTGTGCTCTCAGACAAGTGAAGCAGTCGCATACAACCGAATTAAGTAACTTCAAATTAATTTGAGGTTTTAAACTCGTCAAAAATCTATTAATACATTTAGACGTTATTTAAAACATTTGCATGGAATTGCTTCATTTTTTTTAGCGAGTGAATGGGATATGACAAATGGTTTTCCAAACAAATCTGTTGGGGCTTTCACAGCTAAAATAGATTTTTCAGGGCCGTCTATCGCACATGTGATACATCCCCGTGACACCCACTGTGGTAGGCCTGAGTAATTATGACTTTTAAAATATTTCGACCTCAGTATTCAAGGGCATGTCTTATGGTAGAATGCTTGGATTCTAACAAAGATAACATAATGACGGTGAGGCTTTGACCTGGAAGACTGAGGCCAGCTGACATCTGTTGCTCACGGTAAAGTGAGTTTCAACCCCACCAAACCACAAACCTCAAGTGAAAATTACAGAGGAGTAAACAGAAGTTCAGTAAATTGATACTGAAGTGATGCAAGTTAATATTGTGGATAGACAAGCTTTAAACTGTTGATTTCAATCTGGATCAAGGCAGCAGGCAATTTGAGCCTGAATCAAGGCGGCGACAGCTTTGAGCCACAACAAAGAGAGTACAGTTCTGTTGGAGAGAAATCTAAAGAAAGGCGCTTGTGCCAATAGCAGTGAAGGCCTGTCTGTACAACAGCAGCACAAAAAAGCAAGCCCTGACATGGAGGCCAATTATATCCTGTCTTTTTGAGTTATTCACCATGAAATTCAACATTTCAACACATTCCAGTACAGCGAGAGGATTCATGCCGCTGACGGGGAATCCGCAAGTCAAGCCAAAGAGGCATTTGGCTGACACTGACACTCTTCCAGGTTGACTCACAGACTCTTGCATTCGTCCACAGCATTTCTTTACATGGGATAGTAAAGGCAACACAATATAGGTTAACACAACTCAGGTTAAGCAACTTGCTTAAGGGTAGATGCACCCATAATCCCGGGGTTCCAAACCCTATTTATCAAAATATTTGTTAGGCCTACTATAAACCTATGGAGTCCCAGTGTCTTACTTAAGGATACAAGGACCTACAAGCTTTAGTTTAAAGCCTAATACATTGCACACTGCCACAGCACTCATCCAATCACTGCCACCAAACAGTCACATGGTGAAATACGACACGAGAACAGCTGGTCTGATCAGGCGGCAGGTACTTGATTAACCCTCAGAACCATGCGCAATGGATTATGGGGCCCTCCTGCCTTCTGGGGGCAATGCTGGGGTTCACAGTCCACTGCACCACACTCTCCACTGTAATAAATTTCACTTTGGTTGAACTTAGAAAGGAAAGTTCACCACCTGCCTTAAAAATGTGAGTTAACTAAATGTGGGTAAATTCAGCTAGAGGATACGGTTTGTTTCAACTCACAATTAGTGAAGAAAATGGATAGCTTTAAGTTCAACTTTTAAAAACATATAAACTTGAGTTCCATAACGAAAACTTGTCATGACAAGTGGAGTTAAAGGAGATGTGTCACGATTACTGCGAATGCTCACAATTTTGAAAGAAGTAAATCCGCTCAACTGCAAGTCGAAATCTAGAAGGTATTTTTCTCCTCTGATTATGAACGATTACAGTTAGCTTAAATTCTTTGTATCCCTTGGTTAAAGCTTAAAATAGAGCTTTGATTCCTCAAATTTCCATAGAATGCTCCTTAGTGTAAAAAGCATAATGCTGGAGTAACTACAATATATAAATACAATGCAAAACAAGGATTTACAATCGAGTCAGATTATGTCTTGCACTCAAGCAGATTCACTTTCTTGGGATGTACATTCTGAGCATGTGCAGTAATTGTGACTCAGCACCTTTAATGAGAAGAAGTAAGTTCACGTAATTTAATTGGGCTATCACTTTTTACATTGTACCAGGGCTTGAGCCACGCTCTGCAGTGGCCCAGTCAGGATTCATTAGTGCATTTTGGATTATACGCTGCTATGGGAGCTGGTCCTTCATCTGAACAGCCTCAGACACAAAACCCACTTTCAGTATTAGGTTCCAATATCCTTTGTCTGAGGACCTATTTTAAGGCTGTTCTGCACATGATATTCTAGGTCTATATTAATCAACTGGATCCTCAAAATACAGTATATCATCATCTTAAAACATATGAGCGCTTTAGGCACTAGTGAAAACCTGACAGCCATTTGCCACCTGAGGTAAAGAGAAACAGCAAGGATAAGAAAACTCTCCATGTTGAAAGGCAATGATGTGGAGGTGAAACCTTACATAAATCATACCATTCAGAGGAGCACATCCCCGAGTACACACACACGCACACATATGTGCCCACATACAAACGCACACACACACACAATGTGCCTATATACACACTCATATACAAACATGCACACGCACGCACATAGATACACTCTCGTACACACATGCAAATGTGCCCACCTACACGCATATGGATACACAAACACAAATGTACAAATGCACACACACGCCCACATACACACACGCACAGACTCATGCACACATGCATGCAGGCTCTCATACATAAATACAGGCACGCACACACATGCACATTCAAGCGTAAATGCATACAAACTCATTGCAAGTTTAATGGACAATAATGCATTTGGTGAAGGCCTACTGTTACCCGAGAGTAAAATTGTTACTAGCTAAGCTAGATGAGTGTCCATCTTCAGTCATGGCAGCGCAGTTCTCCAAACATTTGAATGACACGCTTTTACACCACACCCTGTTTACACAGTCCACTAAAGGATCCCTAGCACAAACCTGAAAAAAATACTGTAAAAGATTCATCCGCATGATCTTCTTCCCTCTTAAAACTTTCATACTGGCCTTAGCCTGCAATGTATGTAAAAACAGTAAATCTTTTATGGCTTTAAGAATGTTGCTATCATAAAGTATTTCATATTACGTAAGCAATCCCTTTGTATGGGGTACATAACAGCAGAATAGCCCATCTGGGAAGTGATCAAATTCTAATTTATAGCATGCCCCCAACTATTGGTCATATGAGGAATTACTGCGACAGTTCTATTTAGTATATATCACAAGACTCTCAATGGAAGAAACTTGTTGGATTCTCAGCTTTCATCTAACTTTAAACCTACATTGAGTGTCAGAGCTAATGCTCTCCAGCTAATTGTCTGTTTTAATGGCACTTCCTGCCGTGTAAGTGCACTCTGAGATGAGCACTTCTCACGGTTGATACACGAGAAAAAATGCTTATGACGCTCGGAGACGGTGAAAGGGAAGACTAGCAAAGCCGCCTTCGGTAATTGGTTTCCACCTCCGCTCTGCCGCTTGGCAACGAGCAAGCGGTCTGCGTCTGTTTTTCAGAGGAAAAAATAAGGCTCTAATTGGAAATGCGAGCAGCCGAGAGAGATCGAAAGACACACGCGGCAGCATGAATTCTAATATGGAGGCCCAAATGTCATGTACGTGGTCCACTTTGGCTCTGATTGGCTCTCCAATATACAGTTTTTATTTATTCTACTTTACTCCCCAAGTAGTTGGCGACAATGGCGAGTTACTTCCTCATACGCGTGATAGCGGCCTGAACGGAAATATTAGCCAGAAATAATACAGCATAGTAGGCTATAATTAAATGCTTTACGTACAAGCCAGGTTCACGCTTAAATTCTATGCGCGACAAACCTGTGTATGACAATTGAGTAAATTAGCCAACAGTTCTGGATTCTGTTTGGGAAAATAATTAGCTGTGTTTACCTTCAATCATCCTGAATGAGCCTGGAGCGGTTTGGATTTGTTGTTATTGAAGTGCTGTTCACCAAATCATCTGAACCTAAGAGATGAAACCATTGGCAACAAAAAAAAAAAAAAAAAAAGAAGAAAATAGAAGCAGCATCATGACACAAGGCTTGACAAATGTACTTATATTATTAATATTAATAATAATACTGGTAATAATAATAATAATAATAATAATAATAATAATAATAATAATAATCATCATCGCACATGCTGATTAATGGAATCCAAGCAATACGAGGCGATCATGAATTTTGAACCAGCAACAACATGAAGTGTAAGAATTTGTGCAACAACTTAAGGTCAAGACACAAGACGTTATTTGTGGTATTCCTTGCCCTGCAAGTTTCTTGATGATCTGCCATCATTCAGCCAATCAAATATCTGGTGATTTTTACGTTCGCGGAGGGACACCAATAGCGTGTGATGACTCCAACAAAGATTTATTAAACACGGAATATCCAAACAAAAAAAAAGCACATGGGCCAACGGAAACATATGAATGAACAGGAAAAACTGAGGAATAAAGGAGGGCACAAGGCCAACAAAAAACTACACTCAATGAGCTGGAAACCAATGGTAGTACAAATGCAATAGTTTAATCAAGACTAATGACATAGCAAGAAATACGTGGCATGAACAGGCAAGGAACAGGCATGGAAACAACCAGCATGGAAACAGACATGGAAACAGGAATGCAAGCAGACATGAAAACAGGCATGGGGACAGGCTTGGAGAAAAGGCATGGAAACAGACATGGAACCAGACATAGATACAATGAACCGACTGCAAACTGGAATGCCTCCACAGAATAAAAGGGAACAGGGCTTGATCAGAGAGGAGGAACACCTGGGCAGAACAGGGAGGGAACAAAGCATGAACAAGAGACATTAGACAAGGTAAATGACATAACAAGCCCATTAAGAAAATGGGCGTGCTAAGCTAAGTACCAATGAAGTATGCAGATTGAAAGAAAACATGAAAAAGTTATGTAGCAAAGTAAAGCAAGATCTGAAATAATATCGAAGCAGGAGATCATGACAATTAACGCCCTACCTAAATTAGTAATATTAGTAAAGTGCCTGTCTAAGAAAAACACCTCCCGTGAATGTTAGTAGATGTTAGTAACTAAAAACAGTTACTCAAAGTTACTGAAATCACTACGCTTAGAAATGCTGGAAACCAGAACAGCACTGAAAGAGTCTGGAAATACCACAGCCAGCCAATAGCGAAGAAGCCGTGCATGCACTAGAGAAAACAAGACATGGACTGGAACGCCGACATAAGGAGGATTCCATTGGAAGTGCGGGACAGGACCTAGAACAAACAAGGCGAGACAGAACGTGAACATAACAGTGAAGCTGATTGGCTGCTGAGGGTAATATTCTTTAAGATATCTTATATTCACTGAATGCATTGTTAGTGGCTTTGTTACACATGCAATATCCAGACAGATAACCTGATTAATCCAACAGTGAAGATAAGGTTGTTTTTGAGGCTACATGACTGTCTATATTCAGAGAAACACCAAAACTGACAAAATTATCGACAAAGAATTATGGCAACTTTGAGCAAATTGTTCACGCATTATATGTTTAGCCATACACACATCATTTGAGTAAACTTAGATAGCCAATTATAGCAAAATGGAAGGTAAAATCAAGATTCCCACTAAGTACTCTTTTCTGTCTTGGTCCAAAGATGCTATATACCAAATGTGGTGATGATTTACACAAAATTGAAGATGGGGTGGCGATTGTTTTGCATAAAATTCAGAATGGCGAAAAATCTACCCATATGCAAATGGGCATAGCCTATACAGATAAACTTTTTTGGACCCGCAAAATCCAGCAAAACAAGAATTCTGTTCCTGGGATCTAGAGCTCATAATTTGCAGGCAAAATGTAAAGTTTGTTGTTATAGGGCTCCCTAATGGCCGATTCACTCCAAATTTTGTATGGTATACCTAATCAAGGGCAAAATATACCCACCAAGTCTCAAGTTGATTGGTCATTGCTAAGCCTGTCAAATAGCAGCTGTTACCTGATTGACTGATGGCAGCCATGTTTTTGAAGATTTCTCTATATCATTGGAAGTGCTAGCAGAAGCTTACCCGGAGATACAGTATGCAAAATTAGAACCGTTTCGGACAAATGGTTGAAGTGATATAAGTAATTTAATATTTTTTTCTTCCTTCAGCGCCACACATTGGCCAAAATTGCAACAAAATTTTTGCATGCCACTCAAACATTATATCTGCACCTCCAACACGTTTGGTAGCAACTTCATAAAGCAATCAGGAGATATGACATTTTATTGGGAAAATAAGGTCTGCCCACAGCATTTTGATAAACTTTGACAGCCAATCATAGGAAAATGGAATAGAGTATAAAAATTCTGAAAAAAAAACCTTTTTTTTCCTTGAAAAAAATTCAAAATGGTGGAAAATTCACAAAATACGCAAATGGAAGTGAACTGTATGGATGGATTTATCTGGACCTACAGAATCAAGAAAGAAAGAATTTTGCGTCGACAACCTACCCTTCGAAAATTAAGCCAAAACGTAATGTTTGTTATTATAGTGCCACTTTGTGGTCAATCGATATCATTCTTTTCTGTGTGAGTAATTTAGGTGTAATTTAGCACCCATATGCCAAATTTGGGAAATATAGGTTTCTCAGTTTTTGAGATCCAGATCATTTTAGGCCATCATTTGTGCTAAAGAAAAACAAAAATAATCCTAAGAAACCCTGTAGGGCTCCAACATTCTGTGCTTAGGCCCCTAATAACTTAACAAGGTCTGAAATTTACTTTTAACAAGTGGTGCCAAGCATGGCAAACCCTGCCCCTTGCGCATAGTTCAGCTGTTCTATGAGTTGATCCACTTCGCGGGTACATGTGTGTTTGGGTTTGACCTTTCCAGGTCGCACAAGGTCATGATGTCATTCTACTTGCCATATATGAGTTCTCACATGTGATTAATAGGATCAAGGTGGCTATTACAGTAGTTCTTGAGCTATAGCATACTAAAATCTCATCATCTTTGGTTTGACCTTTTATGGTCACTCAAGGTCAAAGGTCACGGTGCCATTTTAATCTTCATTTATGTTTTCTGATGTGTGTTCAATATTAACCAAGCAGCTATCTGCAGTCCTTTTTGAGAATTTGCTGGAAAAGTCGTGACATAATTTTGAGGTCAACTTGCCATAGCCATGGTAACTAGTTCACGCCGAATGAACCAAACCATAGGTAAAGAACTAGAACAGTGTTTATCACCATGGTCCTCGTGTCTATGTATGGAATTAAGCTTTATTTTCAGCAATCTTAAACCCGAAATATGGTCATTAGAACAGGAACAGGAAGCATTTCTCACTATATTTTTGATCATCAAATTTTTAGGCATTTCGTGCCGTGTGTTCAGTGTATGAGTGAATGTGTTGCTATGCTGTGGGTGTGAACCATTGACAAGGAAGTGAGTGTTGACCCCGGCGAAAGTGACGTCACACTTTTTCAGTGTATTAGATAACAGGATCTACTGAAAATGAATAATTTATTGATATTTTTTATATTTCACAGCCACAAGACACCAATAATATCAGCAATTTAAAAAATCTTGGAAGACAGTTTTCCTTGCCTTTGTTGGGTTGTCCAAAATACACATGAACATCTTACTTTTCATAAAACTATGGCAGAGACTGGAAGTATTTGTACCTTACAGGATGTTTTATACAGTTTCTTCAAATTAGAGTTTGACTAACATCCATAGCACAAACAGACACAATAATATCAACTGTTTTTTTTTTTTTTCGGGTAATTTTGTGCTAGTTTCCCTTCTCCAGCCATTGGCATGCTGCCCAATAGAACACAGAGGTCATGCCTCTGATTTTAAAAATATCTTAAAAGGCAGGCTGTCATTCACTGGGGAACTAAAAACATAGCCAATGATTCTTGCTGTATCGATTTCTCCGGCTGTGTGCGGGGTCAAATCACCCACAACAACAAGCCCAGATCCCTATTGCATTGCAAAGTTGCCAGCATCATTTTAAATGTAATGGAGTCGATTTTGCGATAGATCAAGTGTACTCTGAAGGAGTAATAACAGGCTATGCAATGGGACCTGATTCCCGACAGCCATGTTCAAGGGCCTCATACAGGATTTGTCGATCTCTGTGGCTTTCCCCATGAAGAATGTTGTGCACTGGCACAGGACGGAAAATCTTTTGCATTTAAGCGCATATCAGGTGGCCGAATTAAGGCATTAGATTCCTAATAATGGAGATTCTTGAATCTATAATTAAAGCAGAAACAAGGCACCATGCTTTAAATCTATTTTAAGATAAATCATTAGGGTGCCTTAATAAGGAGGTTCAAATTCCCTCTTCCCGTCAACCGTTAACATTCGCTCAGCTCCTCGTGTCGCCTCCTGTGCACTCCTTTCATTGGCTACAAGCTTGTAAGGAGAACCAATGCCACAATGGATATGTTGCCATGACGATTGCCCAAGGCTAAGGCTTTATAGGAGAGAACAGGCAGTCACTCACACATCAGTTGACCATTCTTCAGCTTCTGTTTGGGAGGTTTCATCCTTTTTACACTGAAATATTCATTGACTTATTAAATGCTTACTATGTTTACATATACCTAGTCTCCGGGTGTCCAGAATGGCTTACATTGTTAATACTGCTTATGTAAATTGTCGACCTGGGTGCTAAAAGGGAGTTTAGCATGAAGCCATATAGTATTTGTTTGTCCAAAACCACCCAATATATTGTTAACAGAGAAGGTGCCCAGTTCTTTCTTCAGTATGGAGACAGAAGGTAATACTGTAGTGTTCTGGTGCACAAAAATTCTGGTGCTTGGCTGCGATAGGTGTCTTAATCAGGAAAGACCAATTGCAATATGTGATTTACGTGCACACTGGCTGAGGACTGAAAGCCAGAAAGAAAAGATAAAAACCAGCTAAATGGAAAAAAGAACAAGATTAAAGTTGCTAACGTTAGCAGTGATCCATTTAATATGCCCTTTGCACACTACATACGCATGTCATGATATTGTGCTTGATAGAAGCACTCAAGTAAAATAATTCTGTACGATCATTTTTTAGGCCTAAAATGTACTATTTCAGTCAGGTACAAATACCTAAGACCTGCATCTATCTGTGTATCTGTCTGTTTCTCTGTCTTTCCGTTTGTCTAAGTTAGACCTGAATCCAGAAATCTTGGACCACTCCAAGATACAGGGTTGAAGTTTGAGTTTCATTACTAACTACCCCCCCATATTTCAAGAAATTATTCACCTTAATAATCCAGAGATCCACGCATCTCGCCCTGGGTCTCTTTAACCCCAGGCAATTAACAATAATTTTGTGATACTGATTGCACAAGCTGCTTTTACATCACGGATATTCCTGTGTAAAAGGAGGACGGACAAACTGCAGTTCTCCAGTATGAGGGACTGAGCCGTAAAGTCTATCATTTGTAAAATTTGGTACTTCAAATTATATGCAAATTAACAAATTTCATCAATGATAAAAACATTTGTCTCGGTTTTAATAAGCACATAAGTGTTCATAATCCCCCTCCAAAACACCAAAAAATGACCAAGCGTCTTCAGAAACAGAAACATTTGTATTTCCCTACAAAAGGTCACATGATATGACGTCACATACGGCTCCTGTTTATCGGGAGCTGGATTTAGGAACTGGATTTCAAGTGAATTTGATTTTTATTTCAAAGTTTGTGTGAGGAATTTGTATATTTTACGAATATAGTGTATTGTATTGTATGCATAGTTTGCTTATTGCATATTTTACTGTATATTTGTGGAAAATGGTCAACAGGTGTGTTTTTGGGGGCTGGTGCAATACAACTCTAACTGGAATAAGTCTCCGTAAGTTTCTGCGACTAGAAGGCTGCAAGACCGTCCATGTATAAGTGTACATCCTAGAACAGGAACTGTATGTGACTTGACAAATTTCAACAAAATGCTGCAAACTTTGAATCTGGATTTTTTTTTTTTTGCAAGATGTGTAGTTTTCATAAATATCTTTCAAGCAGGTGTCAAACCAGTTGAACTGATTGGCCAGTGTAAAATAACGCACACATGCTTTGGGTAGAAAAAAAGTTTATGGAGACCAGGGAGATGGACTCAACATTTTAATCTTGTATTAGTCTAATGAGGAAAAAATCTCTAAGTATAGAAAACCGCTCATTATAGCAAGTGTTGCCAGGCAAAAAAAAAAAAAAACTTGCCTGACCGCACTTATTCTACTGCTTTTGATACTGTCTCAATTCAAAAAGTGTGACCTCAACCATTTTCAACATGTAGTCCTTTAAAAATCTGTGACCTTCAGTTTGACCTTTCAAGTTCACTCAAGGTCAAAGGTCATGGTGTCAAATAAAAGTCCATACAGGAGTTCCTATATACTCATAATGGTAAACATCTGTCAATCTGCAACCATTTTTGAGTTATAATGGAAAATATATTATTTTCACCAATGATCTTGACCCCCCTGGCATTTAACCCCTAACTGCTACAAAAACTACCCCATCATGCAGCATTTGGTTGGAAGCAGAATTGAAATTGTTTTGGCTTGAGGTCAATGTGGTGAATTTGAGGGATGTCATCGCAAACAAAATAAAAAAAAATTGACATTTCCGATGACATTGATCTTAACCCAGGGCTCTCCAAATCACAGTCCTCAAGGGCCGAGAACTGCTGGCTTTCCACCCCCCCAAACCTGAGAGTCAGGTGTGATGTCAGACAGGCCAATCAGAGGGAATAACTGTTCACTCAAGTCCCTGGTAGGACGGAAAACCAGGGCTGAATTTGTATTTGAGGGGCAGATTTGAAGAGCCCTGCCTTAACCCGATCACCCCCAAAATTGAATCAGGTAATCTACGGACCATTGGCCACCTATTTGAAAGTTTGAAGTCCATCAGTGCAACCGTGTAGATGCTAGATTGTTAACACACGAACACACACACAAACAAACTGCACTGATTACGATAATGAAAAATCCTTGCAGTTAGGGGATTGAATCTCTACCTCAACATGTCCTGTATTATACTTCCATCTCTCAGTAACCTTTAAAGCAAATGAACTGTGCTCTCCTGTAAAAATAAATAAATCCACTGCAATGCAGTGGCAACGCCAGAACTGGAAATTTGGGGGCTACAAAACATCCATTTATAACAACAATTAGTCCTGGCTAGTTCTCAATCATTTTCATAATGAACAATAGATTCATTCAAAGAGCACTTCCCACTATCAGTTGTTGCTAATTCTCCCCCTTTAGGTATGACATCGACAATCATTCATTTGGACGCATAATTTGGTGCATTTAAATCAATGCTATTCAAAATTGCATACCCATCAACTCTCACGCATATGGCATGAGTCAAATGCTTCTTAGTGTTATATTAGGTTCTTACACCGTAGTCTGCAATCTTACATTTTATAACAAAAGTAAAGATTGAAAAATTTCAATTTGGCAAACAATATTATATTTAATTGCCAAGTCCCACTTTTTAATCAACCCACGCAATACCATGAGTGAAATGTGATATTTCATTGGGACGCAGATCAGTCATTATTCAATCAACACTTATTTAAGAAGTTCTCATGCAGAATTGAAGTCTTCTCACACTTTTCTTTTCTCAGGGATCAGAAGCTAAGAAATTGCATAAAGACATTTCAAATGGTCTTTTATTTCATTTAAACAATCATTAAGCACAAGTTAAATCTCCTGATGTGCGGAAAAAGTAGAGCAGAAGTTTCAGAGCAGTTTGTCTCTCGTAAAGTATAGACCTATTTATAAGTAAAGTATTTTTTCTGTACTGAATTTAGCCCAGTATTCCGTCGCTGTCAGGTGGCATGGGGGGAGAAGCAGTGTCTTCAATTGCCAATGGATTATTAGTATAATTGGGAAAACGTGTCAATAAAGGAAAATGATTGAGAACTAGCCAGAACTAAATGTTGTATAAGGGGATATTCTGTAGCTCCCAAATTTCCAGTTCTGGCACCACCACTGCTGCAACGGTGCTTCAAATTCACTTACCTCACATAAATAACTTACCTCAAGTGATGCTGGAGCAACTAATTCTGAATTAGAGTCAAAGTAATGATGTCCTCTTTAGGCTGAAGAGAAGCATGTTGGCCACAGCACAGGCCTTTCACTGCCAAAGGTGTGTAAATGCCAATATCGCTCTTCTGGGCTGGAAACCTCTTAGAGGTCACGCCTGTGGAGCCCTGATGACAATTATGCCACTCAAAGCCAATCTGTATTTTTTCAAACATTTATCAAAGAACAGCTGCAGCAGTGATCAATAATCATTCAGGACATTCTGATTACTCACAGGACATCTGATCATATTCTGTCCCAGGCTGTGTATGGTTTGCTATAGCCCTGTTGGATCAATAAAGACGCAGGGTCTTGAGGCAGCTTCTGTGACTCTATTTTGTTTTTTGTTTTAAAGGTCAAACAGGCATGGGCCTGGTCCTGGGCCTCTCTGAGCGTAGTTTGCTCATCCATGTGGATTCTCTAGCCGTGGCTACACCATTCTCCACCAACAATGACATTTCAAGCGAATTGGGGACCCTAACCTGCCCATAGGTGGGAATGAACAGTGTGAGGAAGCGCATGCCTCCTGATAGATTGGGGAACACGGTCCATGGTGTGCTCTTGCATTTAACCCTTTGGCATGCTGGGATTACCCCCCCCCCCAAACTCCAATCCCGGCCAGAGTAAAGTTAGATTGATTATTTGTTAAATGAATGTATAGATATGTCAAGGATTGCCAGTGCTCTATGGTCAGCTCTCCAGCTGTTCCGGAAAAATCTTTCCTTTTTGCAACAGATTTTGCTCATATTATAACTAGTGGCCACACAAAACAGACTGGACAAGTGAATACCATGCATGGGCTAAAGAACACTCGTTCAGGTGCGTCTACCCAAAGGAAAACTGACATTATTCAAATACATACTTCATGGAAACATCTTGCAGCAGCAGTTGACCTCAAGTCCCGAAAAGGCCTTCTTTGCAATAATGAGTAGAAACAACAGTCAATTCAACCAACAAAGATGGCCATTTCCTTTGCACAAAAGTGTATCTAATTGAAAGGAAATGGCGTCTCACCCACCTAGTAGAAGGTGCGCTCTAAATATGTACACAAGTATGAAATTTACTGCCCAGTATTTCGATGTACATTTGCATGAGATGGCTAATAAATAATGCCCTCTGACATACATAATATATCCCGACAAGAGGTGCGTGCAATGTGATGTCATCCATGACACAAGATCTCTGTGATGTTTGTTCTGAGCTTTATCTGTTCAGATCCTAAAACCACCCACAGTGTGCAGGGTCCTAAAAACACCCACAAAGTGCAGCATCCTAAAATAATGTAGAAATAGTTGAGAACTCCAGGCAACCTCATCAGTGTATTCCACCACGCTGAAGGTATTACGCATGTATCACCAATTGATTACAGAGAAAATTATGTGGCCAACCATCTACTATATGGCCTGATGTCACATGACATCAGTTGAAGTGTCTGATATACAAATTGGGGAGTTTAAGAAGTTTAGGGTAAAGTCGCTGCCAAGATGGGCATTCCGGGGGCTGTGCTTGTGAATACCAGGTTTTAGAATTGATGGAGTACAGTCAAATATTCTGACATGACTAAATAAACACTTCCTGCCAACATTTCCTCTGCAGCACATCTCAAATACAGCGCAGCTTTTCTACCCATTTCAACATTATGTCTTCCTCTGTCATTTCATTGGAATATTTTCCTGTGCGCAGACGGCTGATAAAGAGGGATTTGTATAGATTTTGAGATCGCAGCATCAGTCTCCAGTCAAAGTGCTCAGGATAATCTCTATCTGCTGTGACAGCGAGGCAAAATATGCTGTGGGAACCATTTCCTGTCTCTGCAATGGGGTTTGACACCGTTTCACACCAGGAGGATAATGAAAACACATCAGATGGGTTTCAATAATGTAATAAAGCGAGAATCCTACTGTTCTAAAATAGGGGAGAATGCTTTTCTCTGTGGAGTATATCATGCTGAAGCCAGTGTAATACTCATACATATCCCATAATTCCATGTAACTGCTCAGTACCGGCTGTGAGAGCTGTCACCTGAACTTGAAATTGTTCAGTAGTCATGGTGACAGCAAAACTATATAAAACTAAAACTACTTTAAAGTGGTTTCTGCCAAATTAGTCTGCTTAATGAGATTCAGAAAGTAATACAAAATGCCAGAACACTCCATGGCACAAATGGTAGAAAACCAAATGCAAGGGAGTGTCTAATAGACAGTGTTTTAAAAATCTATGGTACCAGTCTGAAGTTTGGACACACTTTACTTGCTTATAGTGATCTATTTGCAGCTTCAGTAGGTAACTTTTATAAAAATTAATTTTCCTATATGCTGAAACTTTCACTCTATACTGACAGTAGAACATGAAATGGCTAATCTGTAAATAAAATCAGGTACATTTGGCTCCTCTCAGTGCTTCAAATGGCATTGGCAAGAATTCACTATGCCCAAGCAAAATTAACCAATCAGAGCCAGGAGGAGTTTGTAACTCAATGTCAATGACTTCTTGTACACATGCTGTTCAGCCCCTCTCCTCCTTGCATGCTCCCTCCTTTGGTCGAGACTTATATCGCCTGCCCCCAGTTCCTGGATGAGTTTAAAGATGCAGTTGGTCACTATTTTTGTTTTATTTAGTAAAAATATCATAATACCCTCTCAGCTATCAGTAATTGAAGTGGTCCAAGAGCAAATTTGGATGTTTGCTGTATATGGCGGACCCGGACAGTGAAAATCCAGAAACACTGAAATTTCTCTGTCTACACTTCTATTTCCCCATTGTCAACAACTGCATAACTGCTATACTAGCAGAAATAAAGGCCAAAGACACAGGCAGAAAAGCAGTCAGCCAAGGAGATGGAGTTTAGTTATAATAATTCCACCCCGTATCAACCAGGCGTATTTAGAAGATCAACTGGAAGTGTATTAGTAAATAGCTTGTTAGTATGCTTCTACATTATCACTGGTCAGCACATTTATCTAGCCACAGTGACTGGGGCTCCAGTTGTCATAATGTAAAGTGAATCAGTCTGTAAAAGAATTATCAACGGCTTGCAATACTTAGAAACTGTTGCTCTAATAGCCAGTGCCTACATGTGTTTGATAGCCTAATGTAGCATCATAACTTTGCATAGCCTAAGCCGGTGAGGCAGTGAAAATAACAGTCTACTGATCAGTCGGTAGCCAGCAGCTGGGAGGTGGATTTTACTCTAGTGTCCAGGGATGCAAACCAGCTTGTCTTGTTATAGTCTATCCATTTCCCTTGCCCTGTGGTTGGACCTGGAGTGTAGTTATCATCAAAGCCAAGGCTCTAATCTTACGCACTCTAATAATGTAAAAAAAAAAAAAAAAAAATTTTTATGGTTTTCGTCACTAGGTAGCTTTTATACGGCTAGTTTCTAGGTTTGGTGGTTAATGCCAACATCTTGTAACTAATGTTAGTTGACTCACTTGCTAGGCTGATATACAGCCTTGTTTCTCCATCATCTTTTGATTACCAAGTACAATTACAATGACTTTGAGATGGCGTGGAATGTGTCTGTGAGTGACATGTAAACACTAAATGTTTACTTTTTGTTATTACTGGTGTTTCTTAATGTGCAATACGGCATACTGGAGCTCCTTATGTGTTTCTGAATACCGCTGGTGAAATTAAAGTGTGAATGAGCATGAAGGCCTCGGATGGAGGGGCTACAGGTGGGAGAGATGGAGCAGAAAGAAAGGTGGTGTTTATGATGAAATTCTCTTTTTCTTGTTGTTTTCTCCAAAGTTACAGACTGCAGCTTTAATTAGACTGTCTGAACATACATAAGAGTACTTCACAAGATAGGGTCCATAGGTTTGGAATTCCTAAAGAAGCCGTCCATCCTGCCCAGGGTGGCTTTCACTCACACACTCATACCTATGGGCAATTTAGAATCTACCATTAGCCTGACAGACGTATGTCTGGACTATTGGAGGAAACTTGAGTATCCAGAGGAAACCCACACAAACAGGGGGAGAACATACAAACTCCATACAGAAAAACCCCAGGCCAGATTCTAACCCCAAACCTTCAGCTCAGCCCACAGGTTTTCGATCAGATTGAGGCGTGGAGACTGAGATGGCTATTGGTAAACATTAATTTTGCTGTCCCGGAACCATTTCTGTGTGGATTTTGAGGTGTGCTTTGGGTCATCGTCTTGCCGAAAAGTCTGCTCATGACTAAGCCTCTGCCTTCTGTCAAAGGCAACCAAATTTCCTGATACCCGCTGGAATGCATTAAGCTACGGGTGCCCCAGGACCTCTGGAATTGAAAAATCTCCTAAACATCACTTATCCACCACCAAATGTTACTATGGATATGAGGTGCCTTTCTTTGTATGAATCTCTGTGTTGACACCAAACTTACCAATGCTGAAAACATTCCAGTTTTGGTTTCACCTGACCACAGCCACTTTGTCCAGTCACTATTTCAATTAGCAAAATGTAAGTGCTTGCTTCTGTGCTTTGGGATCAGAAAAGCCCTCTTCTTGCAGCACTTCAGGGCATGTGGTGATAGAGGTGGCATCTGATGGTGCTTTTTGAATTTTGGTGACCCAAGTTGCTACCAAGCCAAGCAATTTATTTCATGGAGAAACAGTTTTTCAAATTTTGAATAATTCCCCCGACAGCACTCAGAAGTATGTAACTAATCCGTGTATATCTTCTTGTAGCCTTTATCAGATTTATGGAAGTCTACAACCATCTGTCTATTTTGAATTGCAGATTATTTTGTTTTCTTAATGGCTCTGGAGCAGATTTGCATGGTGTTACCTCATATACCCCAGTGAAACAGGAAGTGATGCAGTACAGTTTCTTACTTAAATGAACTTAAATAAGTTGAATTTCACTCCTGATTAAAATTTGATAAATTTAATTCCGATAATCTTTAGGGGTGCAATCAGCTGTGAATCCTTGACTTGAAAGAAATAGATTTTTAAAGAAATTAATAAATAATTGTGGTTGGATGCATTGACATTTTAATAAAATACAGAATTTCTTACCTGTTCTCATTTTGAGTCTCTCTTTATTGTTCTATTATTTATTCTTACTGTATTTTTAGTGCATTTCCAGACAGAGCTGTACAGCAATTCTAGATCCCACTGTAAATAAGGAAATAAAACATAAAATTAAATACATGAATTCGCACCAATAAAAAGTATTTAAACCAGACAGCAAATATTAAAAAAAATGTAAAATAATCCATAAATGAATAAAACTGTATAAATAATCAAATATTGAATATAAAAGCCACTCTTTCATGAGCAGACGTGTGATAAACCGGTGCATGCCCTGCGTGTAAGTTAGCCCGTGGGATGTGAGAGCAGACTCTGAGCAGCACCCTTCTCCAGGCCTGCGCGGGTTAGGGTATGAGGTATTCACAGATGTACTTTTTCAGGCTGCGGCAGACCTCATCATGCCACTTTCCCTGGGCGGACAGCGAGAGGGCCACACAGCTCTCCCTCTTGCCCCCTGTCGGCTGCTTTTTGGCGCGGTCCCAGTGGAAGAAGCTGATTGGCTGGCTGTTGACGTCCACGTACTGGCCCTCCTTCACGATGTCCGTCACCCCGATCCAGAATTCTTTGGAGCCCGGGGAGGTTCGCCGAGCGTAGTCTCGCAGCTCGTTGTTCTCCTGAAGGTCTCGGGGGATGGCCAGCGTGCCCCCCTGAGCGATGCAAGCCTCGTTGGCCTCATGATAGTGCTTTGGCTCTTCCACGGCGAGGTAGCACTTTTTGTGAGCCTTGAGGCCCCGGAGGCAAACTGAAAACAGAGCAACATGGTAACTTCCTGCGACACCACACTGAGTCATAACATTAAACACCTCCCTCGCCTGTATAGTCAGGAGTCAAGGCAGTGGTCACATGGCTACTTGGAGGGGATAGCTAGGACGGTCCACATCCCTAGTATAAGAAAAAGCATAATAGTACCAAACTATGATAATATTATGCCAATAATAGCTTTCAATGTGTTCTCACTAATTGCTGCAATGACATATCTCAAAATTAGGTAAGGGTATGAAGTATATAATCCTAAACAAGGTTATATGTTTCTCCCAAGATGAATGTTTCCCCAGTATGTTCTGATTGTGATCCACTTGAGAATTCTAAAGTAGTGCAATTTGACACAACCAAGTGGTCACTGTAGTTCATGGTGTTACTCTAACCTTAAGGCAGTCTCCTATGAAAAGCGTCTCTTAGGGAAGCACATGGATCTATTTCAATACCTCTCCAAACATTTACTGGGTCTTAAAACAAGCTGAGCATTTTTACTATGTCCTCAAGTCCCAAAACAAGTTTCCTGTGGAATATACTGGCTCTTTCAGCAGATACTGACCGAGAGACAAGAGCTCTGTACTTGACAGGAAACACAGAAACTAAATGTTCCATTTTATCCTTCTTCCTGCTGGCAAACTCAAATAGAAGCACTGATTCTCGTATCATCACTTCGGATGAATTAGGAAAGATACTTATCCGTTTGGTATGTGATTGTAGACATTAAGCCATAGACATTTTACACTGCGCTCTTAAAAAGTTTTAGTACGAAATTGATTCCTACAAGTGAATAAAGTTCAAATACTTGCGAAAATATACAACCTAAGCCTCCTGATGATCAGCAAAATGATTTCAAAGAATCAATCACGTGGACATAACAGATATATAGATACTGGATTAAGTGAGTTATTCCCTCAGTCAAAAATACTGTAAGTCTCAGTGAAAAAAGGGGGCTATGAATGTATTTAACTTACAGGTATGACCATTGATAATAAATACCGCAAATACTTTCGTTAACGTTCAAGAAGTGTTTACTGACCTCTGGTGGTGAGCGGAGGTATTGCATAGGACCCTCTGTGTTCTGAACAATGCTCAAGCACTATGATGTAGCCTATGTTGTAAAATAACACATTTGCCAGGTGTCGACCAATCTGAATTGTAATGATCACATTCATTAAGCATCCGTGTGTGAAACGATTTACCGAAGAAAGAAATCCACTCTTCTCAGTGCAGTGTTTATTTGTCTGCTGGCATTGATAAGTCATCTGTATAAAACAGATGCACCAATATTAGTCAAAAGGGGTCTGATATCATCCCATAAAGATAATGCTCATACTGGCGGATTTGCTCAATTCAATCCCTGCACTGAACTGATGTCTGCCCACAAATACTCAGCAAACGCAATATGTAAGCAGATTTCAGATATGCTCTCAGTCCAAAAGGACTAGGCCTTGAATTAGCGTCTGCACAAAAGCCAGTCATTTTTTCGCGTGAAGAAATATGAAAACTCACATTTTAAAAGCCATTCCTAAAGGCTAATTAATTGATTGATTTAAATACGAGTCGAGTTTTTTTTCCCGACGCTGGCATATCATTTCAGTGAGATTTGCCGCAAACCACAAGCATCGCGATCGTGTAATCGTTCATTTGTTCATCTGGCCTTTGGCCTTGCGAAATTAATTCTGCTGAATTCACACCTGTGACCTGTCACATCACTGGGCAAAAGAAGCACCTCATCTACTAACTGACACATTCATATGAAGCTTAGCAAAAGTTCAATCAGGAAGACTCTCGCGCACTTCAACTCCGTTTATTTTCTTATCATTCGCACGCATGCTCACTCGTAAATCTCTGCAGTCAATGTAGCAGCTGATCTCTTCTATTCAACACGTGGCACACCAGTCGCATCGCTATCCAATCGTTCTGCTGCTGTCTTTTTAAAAAAAATGTAATTTCTCTCTGCCCTAGTTCGCTCATGCTGCCGTTCGCTGACCTTCCTCCTCCCCAACGCCACCTGTTCTCATCAGACCTTCCATACTGCCGCTCCAGCTTTGTCAGCCTTCAGCCATCATCACCACCAGTGTCTGGACTCTGTGGGGGATTTTCCTGCTGGTGCTCTGAGCCGTGCTCCTGCTCTCCTCCCAAAGAGTCCAAGCGCCAAAGACTTGTCTGATTCTAAGCATGTTACTTCCACTTATGCTCAACGCATAATAATTATTTCCTGGTTTCACTTGAGTCTCTCCTGATTGAAATATTTACTCTGAGATTTTAAAGAACACCGTCTTCTGAATGAGACATTAAACCGAGGTCCTGAATCCCTGTGGTCATTAAAGCTCTCGTGACACTCATCAAAAAGATGTTGGGGGGGTGGGTTTGGTTCCCGAATGTACAGGCTAAATTCCCAACCTGGATGTTTCAACCTGCCATCTAATTATCCCCTAATTTATTTTACTATGAGAAACTGTCCCCTCCCTCCCTCTCCACCTCAGCTGATGAGTGGCGAGCGTTCTGGGACAAAATGGATGCCATGCATCACCCAGATGAGCGCTACTGCTACACACTGGTAGTGATGTGGCAAGATACCACCATATCATTGTAAAGCGATTCTAGTCCCTATAAGGCTAAATATATAAATGCAGTATTCATTCATGCACTGCCTAGGCTTGTGAATGTAGGATCAGCACAGAAGTCAGCAGCCTCAGCAACACATTACGATATTACATTGACCATACCCAAAAATGCACATTGCATAACCTTGAAAGAACATGAAAGCCTGCTGTTTCACATCAGAGCATCACTCTGCTTCCACAGAGGTGTGCCAAGAGGAAGTTTGGAGAAACAATACAGTAAACTAGCAGCTGGGCGCCTGGTTGCGCTACCCTGTTGATGTAGTCCCTCAGCTAGTCTTTCTTAGTGAAGAGCATGGATCCTCCCACTGCCTCCATCAGCCAGGCTTGGTCTCCATTGAACAGAGGATTCCTGCTCCCATGCTCACCTGTCTGAAGGGCCTGCATCTCTTTCAGCGAATTCACCTCCTGCCACAGTTTACTGATCTGAGTCTTCATGTCATCTTCTTCTGAAGCTGCATCCCATTGGGAAGAGCGGACAGAAATCAAGAATTCACGATAGCCAATGATGGTAACGAATATCCAATTATTATGAAAGCACAATATACAACCCCAGTTCTGAAATAGTTGGGACGAAGTGTAAATTGTGAATAAAATCAAAATGCAATGACTTTCAGATCACATGAGCCAATATGTTATTTACAATAGAACGTAGATAACATTTCAAATGTTGAAACTGAGACATTTTACATTTTCATCCACAAAATGAGCTTATTTCAAATTTTCTGGCTGCAACAGGTCTCAAAAAAGTTGGGACACAGGAAAAAAAGGGCTGAAAATGCAATTAATATATAAGAGAATCAGCTGAAAGAACATTTAGCAAGTAATTACTATAGTATATCTCTGCAGACCCGGAGGCTGTAGATTCAGACCCACCCGCAGTTCTGGGACCGCATTTCTAGGACCTTAGGTTTTCTGCGACAGCGCCACCTATTGAGGGTTAGGGGTAGGGTTAGGGTTAGGGATAGGGATAGAGATAGGGATAGGGTCCTAGAACTGCGGTCCTGAAACTGCTGCCTGCAGAGACACCCTACTCAGTAATTAAGTTAACTGGCATCAGGTGTGTGACATGATTGGCTATAAAAGGGATGTGGCTGAGTCCTCAGAAGTAAAGATGGCCAGAGGCTCTCCAACCTGTGAAGGTTTGCGTAAAAAAATTGTGGAATACTTTAAAAACGTTGTTCCTCAATGTCAAATTGCAAAGGCTTTGAAGGTCTCATCATTGACATCATCAAAAGATTCAGAGAAACTGGAAAAATCTCTGTGCGTAAGGGAAAAGGCCGAAGACCTTTACTGGATGCCTGTGATCTTCGGGCCCTAAGACGCCACTGCATCACTCATCGGCATGATTCTGTCATTGATATTACTAAATGGGCCCAGGAATACTTCAAGAAACCACTGTCTGTAAACACAGTCCGCCGTGCCATCCACAGATGCCACCTAAACTCTATCATGCAAAAAGGAAGCCATTGTTGAGCATGATCCAGAAGCGCCGCCATGTTCTGTGGGCCAAGCCTCATTTAAAATGGACTGTAGCAAAGTGGCAAAGTGTCCTGTGGTCAGACGAGTCTAAATTTGACATTCTTGTTGGAAATCATGGGCGTCGTGTCCTCCGGCCTAAAGAGGAGAAAGATCATCCCTCCTGTTATCAGCATTCAGTTCAAAAGCCAGCATATCTGATGGTATGGGGATGCATTAGTGCATATGGTATGGGACACTTCCATGTTTTAAAAAGCACCCTGAATGCTGAAAGGTATATAAAGGTTTTAGAGCAACATATGTTCCCCTTCAGATGACATTTATTCCAGGGAAGGTCTTGTGTATTTCAGCAGGACAATGCAAAACCACATACTACAGCTATTACAACAGCATGGCTTCGTAGTAGAAGAGTCTGTGTGCTGAACTGACCTGCCTGCAGTCCTGATCTTTCACTGATTGAGAACATTTGGCGCATAATTAAACGAAAAGTCCGTCAAAGGAGACCCAAAACTCTCCAGCAGCTGAAAGCCTGTATTAAACAAGAGTGGGATCAAATTCCAATGGCTGAATTCAAGAAACCTGGCTCCTCAATGCCCAGACGCCTCCGCTCTCTGTTAAAAAGAAGAAGGGATGCTACACCATGGTAAACAGGCCCCTGTCCCAACTTTTTTGAGACTGGTAGCAGCCACCAAATTTGAAATGATCCTATTTTGTGGATAAAATTGTAACATTTCTCATATTCAACATTTGCTGTTATCTCTGTTCTATTGTGAATAAAACACTGGCTGGTGCGATTTGAGAGTCATTGCGTTTTGATTTTATTCACAATTTACACTTTGTCCCAACCATTTCGGAATTGGGGTTGTACTTCCAAGGGCGACGAAATTATTAATCGCCAAAAAGCTCTGAACTTATCTCAGTTGGCGGGCCTAAACAAAATATCCAAGTGCACTCGCGTCAGATGCATTTTCACGTTGCTGTTAAAATATATAAATCTATGCACTGATTGACAACACACGAATCAAAACAAGCGGCACAGAACAAACCGCGCGGAAATACATTTTCAGTCGGTAGTCCACCCCTGGAGGCCGTTCGCTATTAGCTTTGAGTAAACCTACCCGTCTGCCTGGCTGACACTTTCCTGCTGCGGGAGGGTCGGCTGCATCCCTGCTGGGGCCACACGCAGATGAGAGCCAGAACGACTAGCAGTCCAGGACGTCCCATTGTCCGTGGCCGAGCACTGGTCGTACGCCTTATATCACCTTTAAATCTTTCAATGCCGTCGGTACGGCTCTATGGAAATGAATGGACTGCTTAGCGTACTTGTCCCTGGATTCCGTCTCATTGGCCGATTCTGCGTGTGCTTGCGGCTTTTTTTTTTTTTTAACCACCCGATGTGGACTGACCACAAAGATCCCCCTGTTCCAGTCCATTCATAAATATTTGCTTGAGACAGCAGGCAACAGACTCACCAAGCTTCTTTGCTCGCGAGACAACCAATCTTTAGATTTAATGTTGAATGACAGAGCCGCTTTTATAAGTGGTATATATACAGGCATACACGTCTGACCATGGCACTCCAAACTGCCAATAAAGGGGCTCATTGGGAACTCATCTTGCATGAGCAAATCAATGATAAACATTTTTCTTCATTTTAAACTACAGAAAAAATGCAAAAGCATGATTTGTAGCTTAAAGTAAGACAAACTCTTGAGCATAACTATACGAACAAACAGCAACATCAATCCCAAAGTATCAAGGAAATTCATTTCTCCAGCGACCTCCTGTTGGTCTTTTTCTCAGAGATTATGATTAAAGCATATCAGTGTTGTATAAGCACCGCCAGTTAAGCAAATGCTGCCACAGCGGGGAAATGAAAGGTTTGCTTTAATTATATAAGCCAAACATCTCAGTGTCCTACTGGGCTTCTGATTTTGAGAGAAGAGAGTTTGTGAAGACTCTCGTGGTCAAGCATGTATTGCGAAACCTCTACAGATGGTCCAGAATGCGGTGGCGCGTCTGGTATTCAATGAACCCAAAAGGGCTCATGTCACTCCATTACTCATCAGCCTCCACTGGCTTCCTGTTGCAGCTCGAATCAAATACAAATCACTTCTGCTGCCCTACAGAGTGAAATCTGGGTCTGCTTCCTCCTACCTCAGCCCCGTCATACAGGCTTACACACCTGGCTGATCACTGCGCTCCTCCCAGGAACGCCGTCTAGCAGTGGCATCTCTACGCACAAGGCACTCTCAGGCTAGACAGTTCTCACAGGCATTTCCACGCTGGTGGAATGACCTGCCAGCCGCAACCAGAGCAGGGGCGTCCCTCTCTAGCTTCAAGAAGCTCTTGAAGACTCACCTCTTCCGGGTCCACCCTCTCTCCTAACCAACTAACTCACTCTTGTCTTTCTCTCCTTAAACAAATCCCGTTGGCACTTATTTTGTTCTGTCCTGCTGTTTTGCTAGAATTGCATTTCACCCAGTTATTTTTTTTTCTTGTGCACTTGATAATGTTTTACTAATCGTACTTTGCTTGATTTACTGATTTTTGATTTAAAGCGTCTTTTGTAATGTAATGTAATTTAATGGATGAAAAGTGCTAATATAGCGCCTCTTGGTGGTATATCATTGAAAACTCCTCCCACTGGAGCCAGTCAGATTCCTCGTCAGGATTTGTAATTTCTCATAGAAAAGTTATTGGTCAATAAATAAAACCAAAATGCCTTACCTATGAGATAGGTTTAGGCTGCTCTGGAATTTAAATGTTATTTCGGTATACTGTACAAATGTGACAAACTATTGTTTTGACAGGAAAGTTTTTACACGATTTGCTACGCATCAATATAGTCATTAATTAGTGTTTTTAATCATGCATTTCTTGTTTAATTAATTAGGCTATTTAGCTACAACACTGACTCATCTTCCTATAAAGTGATCTAAGTTCTGAAAAGGCAGGGTCTCTTCAAAGGAGAATTTAATAAGCTTCATAAATTTTGGTTCTCGGGTATTAAACTGAACTGTATTGTGGGTAATCTTCACCATATTTATAGCCTATGGCAAAAAGTAGCTTCAGACTGTCAGCTACTGTAGCATTTCTGTATGACAGCCATCTGTACACTAAGATTTAGTGTGATACACAGTCGAGAAACAAGGCACCACCCCAACAAAGCTGTCAGCAAAAGATTTTATTCTTGTACACAGCTGGCAGAGTGCACACAATATCACAAAAGCACATAGAACAACAAGGACAAAAATTCTACATCTGTCTGTAAACCAGCTTTGAGCTCACAAATTAAGCCTGTAGTTCTTACAGTTCTTCTGTTAAGGCAAATGAAAGCTACACACCACGCTCATATGTATAAACACTGCTCACAGGCCAATAATTCAGAATAAACCATCACAAGGACAGGCACGTGACATTTTGAGATGAATCAGCTTTCGATTCCTTCATTTAAGACTTCTATATTCCTCTATAGATGTGTGCTCTGTGTGTGTGTGTGTGTGTGTGTGTTTGCGCGTGCCTGCGTGTGTAAAGGGAGAGACAGACGCAAGTGAGTTTGTCTGTCTGCAGAAGAACAGAGGCAAGTTAGCAACCACATGGCCAATTATCTTTTAAATGCATAAAACAGCAAGACAATGTTCCTCATTTTCAGGCAAGGGGTCATCTCATATTGATTTGGTTTAGTTTTAACTGTTTACAGCTATTTATAATACATTTTTCAATACTTAGAAACCCTTCATTTGATGGTTTTTGGCAGCGTCTCCATCGCACAGCAGTTTTAAAAATGTGCCGCAAACTTTTTCATGGGACCGTGTATGTATACACGCAAACATACACATACATGCATGCACGCACACACAAGCTCACACACAGAGAGCACCATAATTCATTGGACAGTGGCATATCACCGAGTCTGAAGTGGAGACTGAAGGCAAAAAAGCCCTTGAGACAAGCAGGAAGTGAAGATGGCTGCAGTACAGACCTGGCAGAGCATCACCAGGGAAGATACCCAGCATCTGGTGATGTATACGCGTCACAGACTTCAAGCAGTCATTGCATGCAAAAAGATATGCAACCAAAATGATTACCATAGTCAACATTATGTTAAACTGTCTAATTTATTTTGCTGTGCGTCAAAATAGGGAGAGGCAGAGACTATGTACAAAAGTAGTAGTCATCTCTAAACGTTTCATCTGATATATGCGTTCAAATTAAAGCTGACAGTCTGCACTTCAACCTGATTATCACTGTATCCTTATTAACTCAAAGTATTGGAGTACAGAAACAACGTAAAAAATAGTGGCAAAGCCACTGCGCCAGCTTGGCCAAACATGGCCAAAATCGAACTTGGCCTAGATTTTCATCCCATGTACATGCATATAAAATATGAAAAGGATCCGTGAAAAACTAAAGACGCTAGAGCGCTGGCAAGGCAAAAAGTTTACGGACGCATGACAGACCACCATGAAGGCATCTAACCACAGCATAAGCCCGATTGGCCTAGGGGCTAAGCGGGCTAAAAAAAAAGAGTGCCACAATCCACTGAAGCATGGTGCTCATTGTATACTCAGTTTAAGAAAACTTTACTGCTACACATTACGGCTACATTCATTTTAATGCAGTGATAATCCATGATTTTACCTTCCAGAAATATATTAGTCTTCACTACAAATCCATTTGAATTGTTAAGCTAGCAGCAGGTTATTTGAGGATACACAAATGCAATGTGAATGTTAACAGAAGGCCTATAATACATGTGATACCAACCCAAGACGTATAATACAACACAATACTTTGATGAGTGATACAGTTATGTGTACACAAATTCACAGCCACTGATCTGCTCAAATGAAATTAAATCGGTCACTTTAGTCATAGAGACAATTCAATAAAACACCTGTACTCTCATTTAACAGATCAATGATAGTACAACGTGACAATTTAATGAAATACTGATATGACGCGTTAGCAGTCGATGTAACTTGGCAGAAATATATTTAATTCATGGAATATAAGAAAATGTGAAAATTGGTCCATATACCAATGAAAACACTCACCACTTTGAGTCTTCAATTTACTCCGTTTCAGATCACCAGCTTATTTATTAACGCATACAAATACTGTCCTGAGCCCTCGTTACCCTGTCCCAGGGTATGACGCTTTGCTGAAATAACAGGAGTAACTAGCCTTCTGCACACATCTGATTTAAAAGTGAACTGTCGTTCTTACAGTAAATTAAGAATATTTGGCAAATGTACAATAAGTCATCATTCATGGGATTATTCATCCTTTTTGTTGTGCATTTTTCTTTAGTATGTACTTTATATTATCAGCAATATATTCAATTAATAAAGAAAGTGCAAGTTTACCAGATTATTGAAAACATTTGGACTTCTTGTTTTGGCACTTTTAAAAAGAGAAATGCCTCGCTGATCAAATGGATTCTGTCATAAATGCATACATGCCCCATTAATCAATCTTCAACATCATCTGGCATCATCTTAAATATTGGTATATCCAAATAAGAGAACTTATATCAGAAAAACAAGTAATGTGCTGTTTAGTATAAGCTTATTCTTACTTACAGCTCTTCCTTTGGGTGCCAAGTTTTTTTTTTTTTTTACCATCATTTCATATTTATTTTGACTGTATATTATCCCTTGCAGTTCTGGAATGACAAAACACTGATAATAACCATGCAAATAGTGTTGGTATATTATTATGTCAGTCCAAGATAAAATAAAACCTACTTAGAATATTATACAGTATTCTGAGATTAATTATCAATCCATAATTTGACTCATACTGGACAGTCCACCTGCCTATAACCAAAATTCCAACTCGTTCTGTCCCTCTTACCGGTACGAGTGGAACAATAAACAATGTGGAGGCACTTCAGTCGACAAAATTTACCATGCCTTATAAGACAAAAACAAGTTAACAGGCTGGCATGAGCAGAGACAAAATTAAACCACTTAGCAGTGCATTATGTTGCATTCTTCTCAATTTGACACTTATGGTGGAGCAATGCGCTGGATTTAATCTAAATATGTCCCCTACTTTCACCCACAAGTAAGCTTGCCTTTTATTTTTTCTTCTGCAAAACGTTCAGTAAAACCCAAAATGAAGCAGCCACTATGGAACACTAAAAACAGACTTCCATTTAAGTCTTTCTTAGAGACCACTTCGTATGTCTTAGCAACCATGGAAAAATACTGAATAAAGCTGCTTTCACACCGGACGCGAAACAAATTTTTCGCACGACAGATTACATTCAAAGTCAATGCAAGCGTGTATTCGCGTCTTTGCATTGACTTTGAATGTAATCTGTCGTGCGAAAAATTTGTCCGGTGTGAAAGCAGCTTTATCCACTGAAAATAGAGAGCGTTTCCTCGGCGCTACAATATCACTGCCAGTGTGTTCCAGCAGGAGTGCGGATGTACTGTAAGTACAGAGGCAATCTTGTTTTCCAGGAAGCCTTCAACCTGAAGACATCAAAATTGCTCGAGGAGACATCAGACAGACCACGGTGAATAGCCTGAGTGTGTGCAGCTGGTTAAAGATAGCCAGCTACACAACAATCAAATGAGCCAGCAATGCCCTCCTTCGGAAATGCTATGCTCCCTGCGAGGGGATATACTTAATTTCACCAATGCAAAGCCGCTCACCAGTTCACACAAAACACATGCGTGCACACAGTACCAACACGGCCACACGGTACCAATATGGCCCGACACTACAGTATAGCCCAAACTGACACAGCCCGACACTACAGTATAACCCAGATTGATACTGGGCAGTGGAGAAGACACAGCACCCAGTCACAATGCAATGCAAAATGTAACACCTTCTAAACACAGCTCACAGAATGGCACTTCAGTTGTCTGTTTTTTTTTTTTTTTTTTTTTTTTTTTTTTACAATTTTTTAAAGCAATGTTTTCTTTCCAAACAGATCACAGGCAGACAGATACATACACACACAATGCACAAAGGGCATAGACACACACTTTTACACACACATGCACATATAAATGTAGACACACATACACATGCACGAACACACACACGCACACGCACACACACACACGCACACACACACACACACACACACACACATGCACACACACACACACACACACACACACACACACACACACAGAGTGCACAACAGCTTTAGAGCAAGGGCCTGAGACACAGACTCTAGCCCCTCTCCCACACACTGGCTGCAGCAGGACCATATTACTGGATGAAGGGTATCCGCTCCTTGTTGTCACTGTTGTCCTCATGTTCCTCCTCTTCCTCGCCAGCCTCGCTGGTCTCTGTGCTGTCATTGGCCATCTGGAAGAGAGGAAGGCCAATTACATCATGTAGCGCAGGCAATAATCTGATGGAAATTTTTTGACTGGTGACATTTTTCCACTTGCAAGCTAGCTCAAGTCAACTCAGGTTTCAGTCGTAAGCTGACATTAACTTTACTTGACAAACTTAAAGCTGACCATGGCAAAACAGTAAGGTTATATTGCCAAAATGGCTGGCGACACTTTCCACTTGCTAGTTTACTCTAGTCCGCTACAACTGCAAACTAACAAAATCCTTCGCTAGCTGATCGAAAGGTAACATTATGGAAAGCATGTTATCTAGCTATCTTTCTGTAAAACGTATCCTTGTCAATAACATCCTCTGCACTCATATTATTGGGAGCCATTCCTGCTGTTAGAAGTGTAGCTAGTTTGCCATACAAGTGAAGACATGTTTTGTTTCTGAGCAGCATATAGGGGGAGGCACCCTCGCTTCCCAGAGGCAGAGACCAGAAACCCAACTAAAATAACTTGTAGTTCTTCCTTACCTCCAATTAAGTCATTTTATGCGTCAAATGACCGAGCAGGAGGGGGAAATAGAACAGATTCTGCAGCTGATTTCAAGAAATATACAGAAAATTGGCAAAAATTTCATGCATTTTTCTCATTACATCTCTAACTCGAATACAAGTGCAGGGAGGGATTTGGACAAGAGACCTGATATCCGAGGCAGGGTGTTATTCTGCTCTTCCGCCAGTTTCCCCATTAACAAACCACATCTGGAATGTTATGGTCATTTCAGAAATGGGGCAGCACTTCACCTTCTCTTACTGCAGTCCACAGACATGCCTGTTAGCTTCAGTGGAGACTATTTACAGGCCACATATATGAATGTGGAGCTTGTCTTTATTTGTCCTTCACAGCATTTGTACAGCATTTTGTATTGTGTTTTGATTGGTATGAAAGGTGCGATATAAATAAAGCTTGATTGATTGATTGATTGATTGACAAAGGCTTGTGTGTCCCACAGCGAATCTTCACCTTACCCAGGGTGCATTTCTACTGGCAAAGGCACCAAAATTCCCTGTGAGTCTGTCCAACAATAAGTGGATCAAATATTATATTGATGGACGGACGGACTTCACGGGAACACACTGACTGACTCACCAAAGGCGTAGGCGATTTCTCCACATCAAGGATCAGTTTCCCCAGGTTTCCTCTGTCATGGATTCTCTGCATGGCTTCTTTCACCTGTGAAAAAGCAGTTCATTTCAATCCTCCACAGTTCCACAGACAAACTGTTCACTGTGTTTACCTATGAATGCATGCCATACCATAGGCATACAGCACTGCGCAAAAATCTCAGGGACCCACATCTGTAAATTAAAATTTGGCCTTAGATATTTATTTTTGTTTTCCCCATTGGTGTTGCTGTAGATTAAAAACAACATTTGAGATTCCAAATGTTAATTTAAAAAAATAATTTTACAAATAAACGTTTGTAATTCAGTTCATACACAGGGCTAGAGCTGGCTTCTGAAACCTATTAGTCAAATGATTAGCCAAAAAGCAATGTCAATTAGTCAAATAACTTTACCCCTAGTCACTTTTTTTTTATCTGATGTCCAGTTGTGAGGGTCTCTAATACCAATCGATTTCTTGTAGGTTTTGTTGCACCGTCGTTGTATTATTTTGATCATGCTTTTACTTACAACCATGTGCTGTTAAATGTCCTATCTGACCGTGTGCTTTCCTCTGTCCTTTCTGACTTAGCCTCGCCTTCCTTGTTTCCTGTGCTAGTAGCATGCTTTTTTTAGTATTAACCCCACCTCACTTGGGACTTTCTCTCTTAGCTTGCTTCATTCCCAGTCTGCTTTTTGCATGAATTGTTTTTTTAATCTGCATGTTACTGACACAGGTTAAAGAAGCTGGTCCCAAGTCCAGAAGAAGAGGAAGGGGGTCAGAAGGCTTTGGCAAAACAGAAGAAGCTACTGCCTATGAAAGAAATGCAAATAAAAAAAGATTTATGCAAAAAACAACTTGCTTTTTATTCAGTACAAAGGACCAAATATTGATAACAAAGTACTTTCAAATGTTCTTTACTTACCATTGAGCTTCAAGGAACAACTGTAGTGTTATGCTGAGTGAGAACTGAACACTTGGACTTGGTAAAATTACATTAACATGGACTACATGTGCAACATCACAATGTTGCATAAATCCAACCACATCAACTTGCTTTTTATTCAGTACAAAGGACCAAATATTGATAATAAAGTACTTTGAAATGTTATTTACTGTCCATTGAGCTTCAAGGAACAAACTCTGTAATCAGTACCACTAACAGCTGCGTAGTCTATCGGCTCGAGCATGAGCTGGTGGGTGGAGTATTCCGTCCTAATAATGCTGCATTCATGTGATATCGGAAGGTCGGAGTTCCCAAGTCGGCAAATCGTTCTTCCGACTTTGTTGTGTTCATGTGCTTTTGAAGTCGTAATGTGGGAAAAACATGGATGCTGCAAAGACGCTGAGTTGTATTTAAATGCTCGAAGCGTTTAAAGAAAACACTGACAGAAAAACTTCCGTATTTGCTAAAAAGTAAACTACACATCCGCCATTTTTCGGTGAATGTGACGTCAAGTCAGAAAATCGGAGCTCTGAAATGATACCCGAGTTTCCGACCTGTAATTTCCGAGTTCGACGCCGTTCAATTCATTTTTGACAACTCGGAGCTCGTTTTTTTCCGACTTCCGAGTTGTTTTGAACGCAGCATAAGGGTACAGTAGGCTACCCGCGGTTCGTTTCACGCTTCTTCATGACGTTCCTGGAGCTTGCGCCCCGGACCGTAGACGGAGTGCGGTACGCGGAGTCGGAGAGCCAGAGTCGGCTTGTGAGTTGTGTTTTCTTGACCGACTCTATATTATATATCCCCCCCAAATATTATTGCAGATTTGCGCAAATCTCGTGACCCCACTTTTGAAAGGTCTTCGCCAAATTTATCGTCAAATGTGACTTACAGATCGTCAAACTGCAGGGAGAGATCGTCAATTGCGAATTGACGAACGGGTAGCGCGAGCCCTGCATACAGATTATATAGCCTCGACAGAGCCCTAATCTGACCATCACCCAGGCTGTGTGAGATAACCTGGAGAGAGAGAGAGAGACACATCATACTGTCTGCAGAAACACAGAGGTCAGTTCTCCAGCAGCCTTGGACCAAGCAAACAACCAATTATCTAGGGGGATCCCCCAGTGTCCTGACTAAATTCCCATCTTGGCTCATTAACCTGCCCATTTATCATCCTCTGATTTAATTGGCTATGAAAAACCGACCTCCTACTCTCACCCCAGCTGATGTGTGGCGAGCATTCTGATGCACAATGGCTGCTGCCGTGCATCACCTGGGTGATGCTACACATCAGTAATGATAAGGTGAGATTCCCCCTTATCACTGAAAGCCACTTTAAGTACAGCGCTATGTACAACTAAATGCAATATCCATTCATTCATTCATTATCTTGTAAAAGTGTAAATTACAGGGCAGTGCACCAAATTTTTAGGCAATGGGTAGTCACATCAAATATTGATTTATTTTATTTTCTATTTTCTATTTCTATTTAACCCTGTCTTACTAGGTCTCACTTGTAAATGAGATTATAATCTCAGTGTGACTTCCTAGTTAAATAAAGGTTATGATGATGATGATGGTGACGATGATTTTATACCAGTTTACATTTTTCAATAATTAGAAATTTCTAATTTCATTATTTTCGAAGCAGCTTCATCTCACTCAATCATTTTAAAATGTGCCTAAGACTTTTGTACAATACTGGAGTTCCACAGATTTCATGTTGTTCATGGCTTTCAATTTCAAAATTACTACCAAAAGGTGTGACATCTGTCAAATCATCAGATTAAGAGTAGTTGTACCTAAATGGGTCAGAACCAAAACCTGTTAACCTCCAGGTTTAAACTTAAAAGATAATATTTATAAAGTTAGTTCATTATGTTCCAAAGAATGACACTTTAGGCTTGGTTAACAAAACATAAATAAATTTGTTTCTTAATTAAAGCGTACTGCTTAATTATAGCAGTAATCACTATGGAGGTTGGTGGTAATTGACCATTTCTCTGATTCTGTCCACAATGCGCACCTAATTTGCATATTAAGACGGATTATTAACAACATCATTAATTATTTTTGGTTATACTGCAGAAGTATCTCGACTTGTATCAATCATGCATACCCCACCTACTTTTAACTCTCATGGAACTTTATGTCTCTGATTCCATCCATTATGCTTTCAGAGGTTTTGGATATGACCCAAATACAGAATGAATAAATTCTTACAAAGTGTGGTTTATAACCCAAAATATAGATCTTGATGAAAAAGCTTGCATTGTTGGAGCCATTTGCAACGGCAGCCCATTTAAAACTGGATTGAAATTCAAATGCTGACTGTAGGGCAGCCCAAATCTGGCCCTCGAATCCAAATCCAGCCCTGGTTTTCTTTCCTTGCAGGCTATTATGTGAACAATTTTTGCCACTGATTGGCCAAACTGTCTTGACCCCTGAATCCCAGGTAAAACGATAGTGGAAAACCAGCATTTCTTAGCCCTTGAGGACCAAGATTTGGGGAACCATAGCTTACTGACTGCTCTAAACATCTCAACGATCACAGCAAGAAGAGCACGTACTGCACACCTTTAAGGCATATACAGCGCAGTGCTATGCCGTGAGCTGTAGGTGGCAGCAAAAGCAAACAGCACGAGGGACATATTCCAGCAAGAGCCCAGCGCAGGTCTTTCAGAATCAACAGCAGCTATTTCTTTTATCAGACTCTGAGCAGTTCAGTCCATCTAAACAACTACGGCCCCCTGATATCAAGCACGGAGTAGAGACAGAGTGCGATAAACAGAGACGCGCTCTCACTGCCTCAGTGTCTCCTTAAGATAACGACTGCTTGTGATTTCAGACGTACTCACGACGACAAATGTGTGACAAAAGGCAGCCGATAGTGTACAGCAGTCACACAAACACAACCACAATATATACTGTGTTTTTAAAAACAGGTCCGGATTATTACTGGAAGGAAATACAAAAAAACCCCACTTTAGCTTTAACCTGGTTGCAGTGATTAAATGTGCCCAATGCACAGGGAAGGAACACTAGCATAATGCAAACTGAATGTGTTCCTAATTGCATCCAGCAAATTCTCCATCTGGCAGGCAGAGATTACAGCACAAATAAGTTCCCTTGTTAGACCAGTAGCAATACAGTGCGCTCAATAAGCATTTGGGGAATGACAATTTCTGCTTAGAATTCCAGTTCATTGGATTTAAAAACAATCAATGAAAAACATTGAATACAAGGGTAAGACTGCCAGCTTTAATTTGTGCTCGTTTACTTCAATACCGAGTGAATTCTGTACAAACTACAGGTCTCTATACAGAATCACTGTCTAAATACTTATGGACCACGCGGCATCACATGAGATTTTCCCATCAAAAATGTGAGGACAGGACCCCCAGATTTCATGCATGGGATATCTAACATCTATTTAATCCAGGTCAGTTGCTTTTTAGCACAAAAATTTTAAGTGGAAGAAGACGACTCGCACTGCTAAGCCTGGGAAAAATGGAGCCCTGTGAAAATGTCGGTTGGCGAGAACACTGAGGCAGGAGTGTGTTACGGTCAGATGAGTGATTATCTCCGGGACACAGAGACAGGTCGGCCCTGTTGTGCAGGACTGGACCCGAGTGTGTTATCAGCTCTAAGTGAGAGTGACTCACAGCTAAAGGAGCGGTGATTAGGTCGGCTGGCTGCTGGACACGCAGCTAAGCGTGTGAAGGATGGTCTTCTTCACAATACTCTGAGCACAATTGCTGCTCCAGACCGCTGAGCAAAACAAGGCCTCTCACTGAATCACAGAAAAACAACATACACACGCTCTGTACACTCACACACACACAGATGCATTCATAAGCACATACCCTTCTATATACACACACACACACACACACACACACAGACATTGATACGCATGCACGCTTATATACACAAATGCACACAAACTCTCTCTCTCACACACATACATACACACATTCATATGCATGCACTCTTGTAAACAACTGCACACACTCTTTCTCTCACTCACTCTCTCTCTCTCTCTCACACACACATACATTCAAACACATGCTGGCACTCATGCTTTCATGCATAATTATACTTCACTGTCAGAAATTTCACTGACAGTGACAGAGTGTCTATTAAGGCAATTCAAAAAGACTAGTTGCTAACTGAAATAACAACATTCAAAGTGCTATTAAGGCATTTAAAATTCAGAAAATGCCAGAACCTTCACCAGAGGAAATCATAGTAATGCCTTTGGAACCAACATTGGAGTCAATAAAGGAGAAATTTCAGTGAATCATTTTCAAAGACAGCGCAGGTAAATTCCCATAAAGTGTTCTCCAAGTGCTGTACATCATCTGCTGATGTCACGTGCACTAAGGAAAAGTGAATTCTAAACCAATCAAAAAAGGCGATCAATGATGAATATCCTCTGTTATGCCATTTTAAGATATTCAATTAAATTTAATGTGAGTTTTAGTAGTAGCAATCGTGTGTATGTGTACACTAACGACAAATTACTTCTGAAAAGTCTATGACCCTAGAGCATAAGAGTTAAACCTGTAGATACTGCAGCCCTCCAGGACTGGAGTTAAACCTGCAGATACAGCAGCCCTCCAGGACTGGAGTTAAAGCTGCAGAGCCTGCAGCCCTCCAGGACTGGAGTTACACCTGCAGATACTGCAGCCCTCCAGGACTGGGGTTAAACCTGCAGATACTGCAGCCCTCCAGGACTGGAGTTAAACCTGCAGATACAGCAGCCCTCCAGGACTGGAGTTAAAGCTGCAGAACCTGCAGCCCTCCAGGACTGGAGTTAAACCTGCAGATACAGCAGCCCTCCAGGACTGGAGTTAAAGCTGCAGAACCTGCAGCCCTCCAGGACTGGAGTTACACCTGCAGATACTGCAGCCCTCCAGGACTGGGGTTAAACCTGTAGATACTGCAGCCCTCCAGGACTGGAGTTAAACCTGCAGATACAGCAGCCCTCCAGGACTGGAGTTACACCTGCAGATACAGCAGCCCTCCAGGACTGGAGTTAAACCTGCAGATACAGCAGCCCTCCAGGACTGGTTTCTGGCTCCTGTGACTCAGCAAATGCTGGAGAGCCCCCAACCCAATTCCATTACAGAACAATGCGGCATGTTTGCTCCCTGATAAATATGTAACCTTTTCCCAATATTTTAATAAGTACTGACCGGTTAAATATTTTGTTTCCTTGGTAATCAGATCTCCACCATTGTGTGTAAAGGCAGAGATCAAACAGACAATAGTGGGTCAGCTGGGCAAGTCCCCAGAGGGGCTGGGTTCATTAAACTTACAACAATCTGACTGAGGACAGGGCAGCAGGACTGTGCTGTACAGTAGCGTGTGTGTCTGTGTGTGTGTGCGTGTATGTGTATGCGTGGGTGTATTTCATCAAACAACAGATGAACAGAATGTTGACAAAAGAAGCAGGACTCTGCTACAGAAGGAAGGGTGACACAGCACTTAAGCTTTTCAGTAAATAACAAAACACAAACATTTGGCCTCTTTTACCACCCTCGCCTCACAATATGATGATTATCTCTGAGTCAGTCCTACTACTGTTTATAGGACCCCCTACAAGGGTAAATCTGTTCTCTCACAGTTAAACTGTGCATTTCTTAAAACTGAATATTATATAACAGGGACAGGTATTTTTTGCCGCATTGCTATACATATCCAAGTTGCTCCTAGGACAATCCCTTCCCCACACACACACACACACACACACACACACCTGCTTTGTGGGAGACAGTGCATTAACCTGCGAGTGTCAGACAGCCAGGACAAAGCAAAGCATGTACAAAACATTCATGCTAGCACACAGACTTCTCTCCTTAAAGCCTTTAGCAGGGTAGGCAGTTGGGATGATTTTTTTAAATCAAAATTCTTATTAATTGTTCTAGAACACAGCTGATCTCTCTTCACCAGTTCTGACTGTTGCATCAAAATTGGGATGTTTAGCCAAATGAGGAACATTTCAATTAAATATTAGTGACCTCTCACCTTAATGGGCTGATGAGCCCCTTGAGGCAGGGCCTGATTTTGGTCAAACACACTGCCTAAATGACCTCCCAATCACATCGCAACCTTCCCAGAATCAAAGGCCAAAAAGAGTCAGATGACCGTCTTGAGGAACATATAAAAATAACTAAAACTGTAAGTGAAACTCAGGAGAATGTGAAATAAATACCAGTCTGTGACTGGACAGATGATTCGCAGGAGTCTTTTGAATTTAATGTGCAGCATTCAGAGAAACCTCTGATTCGGTGGGTCAATGAGGGGAGTTATTGGATTGGATATAACACCTTGGAGAAGAAGAAAAAGGTGGCAACTGAACTATGAAGACAGAACTATCTTAAATTGCGGGACAAACAAGGACTAAAAAATAAGCCCAAATGCTACATTAAGCGATGAAAAGTTATTGAGATGTGGTATGAAGAGTATTTACCCAGAGACACTGCTTAACAATGACGGTGAATATCTTTTGTGGCATTTATTTCCCAAATACATAACCAGGGATAGGGATCCTTCAGTTCAGCCTCCAGAGGTTGTCATTCCAGAAAGTCCAACAATTGTCTTTGCTGTTTGCATTGTGCAGCCATTGAGAAAATTCCAGTGAATGTGAGTTAGAGAGAGATTACAGTTGCACATCAACAACATAACATAGTTTCTTCCCAGTAAAATAAATAAACAGGGTGTCTTCTAGACAACTGTGTTAGTGGTGTTGTTTTTCTGCACTGGGCCAAAAATACACCACCAAATTAAAATAAAAAAAAGGATTCAGTCATACTTTCAAGAGACGTCTGGAGGGGCAAGGCAAAATGCCGATTAGACTACAGCTAAACAAAGGCCAGCTTCTCAAGACCTGGAAATACCCCCATAATCAGATTAATGGGCCAAACCACAGCTAATGCTGGAGACATCTTTTGTTCAGAGTCCTGAACCAACACAGACAACAACAATGACCCTCTCTGAGTGGGACAGACAGCTGAACAGCCCTTTCTAAAGCAAGTGCCACCATGGATCTTACACAGCAGTCAAGAAAGAATAAAGGAGTCATCAGCCATCAGTCATTTGCCTAGTGTTTACACCTTCTTTACACCCTTCAGCCTCTCATTCTGAAAATCAATCAAATCCAAAACCGCAGAAATGACTGAACATCAATCAACACCCAAAGGCAGTTCAATAAATACTTTATAGGTACAAGTGACATATTAGTAAGTTATAGCTAGTGTATTTTCCATAGATTACTTATAATTTGCCACGGCCAGTGATTTTCTTTATCAGTGAAACCTCTGCAATCACGTCAGCCGAGCTCCTTTAAACACTACCCCCGGCTGAAGCTCAGCGTGCCAGCTGCCACCTCTATTCACCAACAGGTGTCACTAGAGCGCGGTCAGTAACCTGCCTCTAGACAACCTGAATCTGTCTCATCTCCGGGCAACACAGAAGCCAGCTGCACACCACCCTGAGAGGCTGCAGGTGTCAGTGAGTCAGATTAGCCCCAGTGCATGATGGGATTTTAACCCTGCATTATCGTTTAGCTAAAGGCCAAATTTCCCCTAGCCACAGACCTAGGTCTTCTAGACACAGGAACCGTGCCAGAAGTAGATTTCCTCTTTGCTATACTCACAGCCATACTGGAATGTCAGCAACGGAATCATTTTGGCTACGTTGACATTGTGGCCCCAACTCACTGTTTCAGCCATACTAGCCTTACAGCCACACAAGCATTTAACGAGCAACACTGCTGAAATGTCAGTCATTAGACATAATTATACAGGAATGATGATATGGCAGAACCTACTGTGAGTCCAACCCTCAGGCAGAGTGGCAGCGCTAATAGTGCCAGATAATGTGATTTTTACCCTTTTTTTCGACAAAAAATACAACTTCACTTTAATAGTGTTTAGCTACCTCGTTCAGACAGGCAACAGGACGAGCACGGAGCAAATCAACTTTGCCTGATCTCGACTTTAGGGCAGAGGATGCAACAACAGGGCAGAGGCCCTGAATAGGATTTGTTCGACCCATCTATTCATCGCTCTCGCAGCTGAATTATCTGCATGCCAGAAGGCTGGAGAAAAACGGTAACTAATTGGCAGCGCTGCAGATGGAGAGGGATTACATTGAATGCTGTGCGGGGATTAGGATGAGGCTAGACGTCAAGAAAACCTCATGACTCCTTCACCCCCACCTTACCCCCGCCCCTACGTCCATCACACAATGCTCTCCACTCCACACCACCCCTTCATTAGCCACACCACTATTCCCCACACACTGCTGCATGCACAGAAATCGTTACAAAAATACGGCCTTTGCAATCTCAGACTCATCAAAGACGCGCACACCTCTTTTGTGTCCAGCCCGATTCTAACGCGCAGGTTTTTCCTCAGATGCAATTACGGTTTCCAATTACCGCTGAGGCTTTTTTGATGCGGGGCAAATGATCAGCTTCTGAACCTCGCAGTGAGCTGTTACTTGCAAACCCAGGGCCTCGTAATGAGATGTCTTTTATCAATGGAAATCAGAACGAAAAGACCAGAATACAGGACAGTTTTATCCAGGATGTTCAATCAGTCCTTTCCTTTCTGGAAAATTCTGTAATCCAAAAAGTTTCTGATCATCAGAAAACATGTTTGCCAAGGGAAGACACGTTTAACAAACAGCATTATCCTGGCCCTATCTCTTATCTGAAGAGATCGGTCCAATAGATTTAGCCTTGCACAGCATCGATAAGTAACTCCCACATCCGATTGCTTTTGTATTTCCTATTTGTGTGGACCTACAGTGCTTTGGGTCTCTCCACTCAGTGATGACATGGTCATGTTTGTGAAGACCTACTGGAGATGCATGGAAATGCATACCATCATCCGGACAACGATTTAATTTATGCCTGTTTAGCAGGTAATCGGGAAGGTTGCCGAGGACTGCATTTGAAAAGATGCAATAATAGAGATACCATAAATACTTTCTGACCATCTTTGGCATGTAACTGTTTTATATTACTTTGACCACCATTCCAGACTGTACACCACAGCCTGCTGTTCCACTGCGTGGTTCACATTTATCCACTAAGAGACCACCTTCGTACATCGAGAGATTGATTTCACCACCAACACACTGTCATCTACTATTTGCTAGCAGTTATTTTCTATGACCTTGAAACCTAGAAAATTTGTGTCCATGGAACAAAGACAGCCCATCTGGAAAATGCAAAAAAATTTACCAAAGTTCAAACACCTGAAAAATTGTCTAAATTTGTGAAAATTCTGAAACAAAGTATAAGATGCACAACTTTTGGGTCCCTTCAAAGCAGATGTTTAAGTTCAATTAATTCTGTTGTGCAGTTTTTGAGAACAAGTAGATAGACAACACCTCCTATTACAACAAAGGGAGAGGGAAAGTTGACAAAATTGACCTCAGTTCAAACACCTGAAAAATCATGAAAATAGAAAAAAATTCAGAAAAAAACACAGCCCAACTGAATGTACACTACAGAGCCAAAGTGTGAGGAAAGTTTACTGAAACCTCATCGACAAAAATAGAAAATGGACATTTTTAAATTCTGAATACCTGACATCGTTCAGTATGGGTTGATAGGACAAACATTTAAGAAGACAGCATGGAAACTGTAGCCCTTGTAGGGGTACAAAAAGTGCTACAAATCCTAATGGTAAAGCAAATTTGAATTGCAATACCCTCAAATGGAAGCTGAAAGACTGTCATATCATGTCATGATGACCAATTCATTCCAATAACAATAGGCATGTCAGATATTTAGAATTTAAAAAGGTTCCTATTTTATGCATGGCAATCGGGTTTCGGTGAAATGTCCAGTGTCGGCTATATAGAGTAGTTGTTGTAAGATGGACACAGTCCTGATGAAGCACTATAATTAAGCCTAACTGCCTACATCCTAAAATTTCCCTTGATGGCTTTTAAAGATGATCAAGCTAATTGCAGCAGTTATGCAGAATAAGGCCATCCTCTAAGTACAAGCTGATTCGCGTAATCAGGGAACCCTTGGGTAAGATATTTGACATTTTGCTCAAATTGAAATATTCAACCGATAATAATAAACACAAAATGGGAGACAGAGGTTGATGATTATCAGGAGATCATAAGGCAGAAAATATGGCAAGGTTCATAAATTTATACAAAGGACAAAGGAGATTTAAATGAGATACTGCTGTTTTCAAATTCTGCACTGTTTTCGGAGAACTCCTGTTAAATGTGATGATAGCGTGGGTTTGATCACGAGTAACTAATCAAACATGACCTTGTTTTTCACAGTTTTATTCTGCAATCAAGTTAAAAATTTATTAAAAAAAAACATTTTATTCAAAGATGTCTATTAGAGGAAAAAAATCATTACAGGGAAAAACATTTGGTCTGGGTTTCAAAATCTTTTCAATTCCACCCACAGTCTCGCCTCGGTTCACACCTAACACACACATGACAAACACAGGCTTCCACAAACTGCGCACGCACACACACACACACACACACACACACACACACTCACGTATACACACACACAAGCATATATGCACACAAAAGTGCTCATACACACGCTCTCAAACATTCAAACACACCACACATACAATATACACACACATGCACACACACACACATACACACATAGGCACATACAAATGCACACGCACATCCACACCCACATGTGCACGCACACACACATTCACACCCTCATTTACTCAGCTGCAGATTCACAGGTTTCTTTATGTCAGAGGAATGCAATAAAATTGACTTTAAACGATTGAAAAGCTTCAGCGAAGCTATCAATACACGCCTCAAGGAATCCGAAGTGGCTCCTTGTAACCAAGCAACAAAGACCTCTACACTAAGGACTCAGTGAAATTCATGTGCTGACTGTCCATTTAAGAGACCCATGGCAGCTTATGGGACCGTTCTTCGCAACGCTCGACTGACGAAAGCAATCTGGGACAAAAGCAAAATCCCTCTAGCTTCAGTAATAACACCATACAGTACAGATGTATCTCCACATTCAAAAGGCAGAGCAGTGCTTTTTACTGGCTATGTCTGCACAGTAAACCATACTAACGATTCCAACAGTCATATGGCTATTTGTGTCTGGCAGAAACTTTCTTCATAGCTGTGCTTTCAAAAAGACAAACGGCAACTCGTCAAATCCCCTGTCTGCAGCAGATCAATGGGAGGAATTGGACAGGCAGCCATCCTGCCCCAGGGGCCGATGGTCAATAAGCTGGGACACAGTTAAATGGAATCCTGCAGGAAGGCTGGTATAGCAGGGTACTGAAGCCCGGCTGCACTGCGGAGGTGTGGAGGGTAGCCGTGTGCGGGAGAGAGGTGCCCCATAGACCCGGCTCGGCTGCAAAAATAACAGCACAGCTTTGCTAATAATTGGAATCTGTCAGTACAGAATCCCCCTGGGAAATGACGGGACAGACGTGGGCTGACGCCAGCAGTTTCCATGTCAATGACACCTCTCCTATCAAATAGGTGCTGGCACTGGACAAAAAAATTCTGATGCGACAAAACATCTGCGCCTAATTTAAGCAGAGCGTCGCTATCCTCTGGGACGCTGTGACGCGTTTCGATGAGTCATCGAGCGCGCAAGGCTTGTCAAATGCGCACCTGCAAGGCGATATCTCATCAGGACAGAGAGACGTGTCAAACAATCAGCTTCGCAAGGCCAATGGACGGCCCAGCAGGTGACGAGCGTCTGACACCACGGTGATTTTCTGTCTGGGCAGGTGGTGCGGGGTGAGCTGTGGGCAGGTGACGCGGGGTGAGCTGTTCTTCCTCACACAAAATGTCTCCATCTTCACAGCGCAAAAGAACATCAGATGTGACCCAGAACATTTTCATCTAGATCCATTCACCTTTTGCATTTATAAGCGAAGCACCCGGAAAATGTCAACGAGGAGTGCAGCGAGATGCTGCTGTTTATCACTCTTGATACAGCTGCCACTGATCTGGTGTGTTCAGCAACATGAGCTGAGGCAGTGTGCTGTGCTAGAGTGCCCTGTACTGAGAGCAGCCTGTGCTGAGAATGCCCTGTGCTGAAAGCAGCCTGTGCTGAGAGCAGCCTTTGCTGAGAGTGCCCCGTGCCGAGGACAACCTGCACTGAGAGTGCCCTGTGCTTTTATCTGCTGTGTCTGCGGTCTGTTTGATAAGCCGCTTTCGTCCGAACACCCGCGGAATAAAATCCGCCTGATAGCAGGAACCTCATCTTGTGGAGAATAAATAAAGATCTGCCTACAAAACAATTACATAAACCCAGTTGCGTATTCAACAGCTCATTAATATACGCCAGTGGTCTGTGACCCTGGCATGGAAAAAGCTTAAACATCAGTTGGGTTTTGTTTTCACAATAAAATCAGCACACAGCTCAGACTCCAGTTAGCAGGTGAAGTAAATTAAGCGGGTAATCAGCAGCTCTAATAGATTCATTAATGCAGTGCCACAATAAAAAATAAACAGTCTGTAACGTTCCAGGACCAGGGTTAGATTGCTCAGATAGATGCAATATTTAACTCGTGAAAGAAGTAAAAATTTATCAGCTGTATTGTATTTGTTACACGCATCCAATCACCATTCACTTCCTGAGCTGAACCTTGGGGTTGCCATAGTGAGGCTCAGGGATATGGGGATTTCACCCCTTCACCCTGAGAAACACCCTATCACAACACCCCTTCCTACAAAAGTAACTGCCCATTGGTGATGCAATGCAGGCCACACCTCCAACTGACACACCAAAACAACAAATTAGGGATCACCAAATCTGGACCCCGAATCTAAATCCAGAGCTGGTTTTCTTTTCTCCCGAGTAATTAACTGATTAAATTAACACTTACTGGTCTTCACGCCTGACTCCCAGGTGAAGTGAGACAGGAAAACCAGCAGTTCTTGGATCTTAAGGACCGTGATTTGATGATCCCAGCAATTAATCAGAATTTCAGAGAACGGAGCCCTCCTGTTTACCCTAACACCTACAAAGGAGTTTCGAATTTAATTCAACAGCAGAAGGTTAGCTAAAAGCACCCATTAGCATTGGTGATTCCTGCTAATGCTAATAAGTAGTATGTGTGTCCATTGAAAAAAAGGTCTAATCAGCAGCGCTTTGCCAGTTAAGATTCAAAATAAGGTTAGGTTATAAACAGAGTTCCAATGGGGCCAAATATACATGTGGACAAATATTAAGCACCACCCAATACTTAAAACACTTAAACAATGAACTAAATTTATGACATCAACAAACATTTCCCAAATCTTGGAAATATGGCCTGGACAAACCTTTCCTAGTGTACAAAGACAGTTTGAAAAGAATTTTATCTTTATTCACACTTTATTAGCTTTTACAACCAAGGATATGTTTTCAACATAGTTAATGCAGTTAAAAGTATGGGCCTACAGTCTTTTAAGAATGCAAAGGACCTGTGTCAGCAAAAAGTCTGAACTTTAATTGGAAGAAAAAGAATCAACATCTGGTATGAGCTCCTCTGGCTCTGATGATGTTTGCCACCCGCCAATGAAACCAAATACTGAATCCTCTGTCAACGAATGTAGCTCTATTCTTTATGAAGTGCTTCTTCCAGTTCCCAAAAACTTGATGCTGGTGTTCTTTGTCCATTCGTCCCTCAATCAGGTTTTCAATCCAGCAGGGGTTTCAGCTGACTGCTGGGTTAAATTTAAATTCATGGCAGTTATGAAAAGATTTTAGTAACCACCTACCCCTGTATGAGTCGCTCTCTACATCGTGTCTCTACATGGAAACCTCCAGAAACCATGACTACGAGCGCGGAGTTGGTCATCCCTCTCATTCTCCCACAGCACAGAGGAACAAAGTCACCCGCAGCCACAGAAAGAGCTAATTCGCGATGAGCGAACATAGGTGAATATTTTTCACCGCTCAAATCTGCGGTTCTGTACTGTAAAGCAAGTCATGTGACCACAGCGTGAAAATCTTAACAAGTCGCCGTTGTGCTGGCTTTTCTGAGAAAAACACAAATTCTTCAGAGCCGGGAGACGGAGAATGCGTCTGCTCCATGGTGCCTTGTTGCCAAGCACCAGTTTAAACCTCTCTCAGACATATCAAACAAAATAATAAATGCCCTGAATGGATTCTTTTACTGACTTTCCGAGTACCAGAGTGATGGTGCACCTGAATGGCTCGCTCAGTAAATATGATCACCAGCAGTGACCTGCTCTCGCACTTTCAAGTGCTTTATGGGGGATAATAAAATCACGGCAAAAAGGATTCTGGAGAAACATCACTGTTGAACTGCAGCTTTTGCAATCCATTTAATAAATGTATTGAGGATATACTGTATTAACCAAAAGACATAGAATTCAACAATTCACTCACGTTAATACAAAGATCAGTATGTAGGATGGATACTGGATGCAGCCCAGTATAATTTTAGAGGCCTTAAAGCCTGCACTGGAAGTAGGTAGGCGGAATAGTTAATTTAGTATCACTGCATGCTGGTCACCCTCTGTATTTACAGTCAAAGCACGAAGGCAAAACCCAAAATGCACAGAAATATATTCAGTACCAACTCTGTTCTGTCAGGGTTCATATGGGTTCAAAAAATGAATCATTTCTCAGGCTCATATACTGCTGCGTCCACTGCGATGTGTCAGAGTTAATGTTATTACAATTTTGCTGTGAACTTTCGCTCTAATCAGCTGGAGGTAAAGGGCACTGTGCACAGGGCCCAGTTCAATCACCGGAGCGATTCTTCCAGCACATTCTCATCGACAGAGCTACTGGCCCCTTCTCGCTCAGCCTCACTCCTGTGCTCTTCGCCCGTAATGGAGCAACGTCACCGCAACGCCGTGCAGCTGCAGACCGCGAGACTGGCCGAACGGGGCGGCGTCTGGCCGAAGAAAGGCGAGGGCGTGAATCACCGCATATCATGGAGAACAGAAGCACAGCTCCGACCCCCGCTTTTATTTACCAGCGCATGACTCAGTCCTACAGTCTCCACACATCCCCAATGGATCCATTCTCCAAATAACACCAAAAAACACTCAGGATTTATGAGGGGGAGGACAACTCCTAAAACCAGCTTCCCTTCAGAGGCTGAACCGTTTCACTGACTCACAAATGCAGGCATTGCAGTGTCAGGGGTGTGAATGAATTGCAAGATCAATAATGGCCACATTAACATTTCTCCCAAAGCAGATGTAAGCTGCCTGAATTTACAGGCACTGCTTTGAGAACAACAGTAGTGACGGTACTTGTCGCCTTGGCTCCGTTTGGTAATTGTGTCGTGCAGTAAGTCGGTTTGCCTTTAAATGGGCAGGGCGTTGTAATAGGGCTGAGTCAGTGATCATTGGGCTCTGAGTAAGGTTTCTGTTATAAGGGGTTTGTGGCCTTAAGCAAAGAATACCTTTCGGTTACAAAATTGGTGCACATCATAATTATTGTGCGCTAACAAACAATACAAAACAAGTGACCTCATATCAGTGAGAGAGGGAAAGAGATGGAGATTGTAGCTACATCATACATAATGTAAAATTAAAAATATGCATATATTTGAAATGCCGCATGCGTCCAAGTTAAAATACACGTCAGCTTAAATTATTCAAGTCCTTGATAAATACATAAATATAAATATATAGTTTCATTTACAGTGCTGTTCCCTTATTATTTATTTTTATTAGCTCCCGCTGCCGAGCGGCGTGGGAGCGCTGGTATTGGGCTCCATCCGTGCGTGCGTGTGCGCGTGTCTCATCAACTATTTCAGTTAGGGGCTCGTAATTTTCACTGGACACAGATCTCATAAAAGCCTACAAATGACATGCCTAAAGGTGACCTTGGCCTATTTTTTCAAGGTCACTGGCCTAAAAATATCACCAAAAACTTCGACATCTTGCTTTATCTTATCAACTATTTCAGTTACAGGCTCCTAATTAGCTCCCGCCGCCCGAGCGGCGCAGGAGCTATGGTATCGGGCTCCGTCCGTGCGTGCGTCCGTCAACAAAAACTTAAACATTTTACTTTATCTTAACGGCGGGAGCTTCTAGGGCCGCCAGTACCCTATATTTATTTTAAATAGGCTACTCTCATCATGGAAGTAACAGAATTTTTTGTAAATTACACTGCAATGAAACTGTAACCTCGATAGAGAGGAATGAAAGAAGACAGGAAGAAAGGATAAGGATGTAGAGCCACTTGAGAGACAGGCAGTGCTCTTCAGGAGTCAGGGCTGGTTTGTTTTGGTTTTAGACGTGGGAGAAACATTTTGACGAGCCGAACATTATTTCTGAGATATGAGTAATAGTTGTGATATGATCTGTGTTTTTCTAATTTGAAAATTGCACTTTTCCATCCTCTATTTTCTCACTGGAAATGACTGGTTCACTGCCCTGAGCCAATGAGAAACCGCTGAAGAATTACCACTTGGAGTGGCGGATCGAGGAAAACAACATATAATGGCATATGACAGATCAAAGATTTTGTCTTTGCTTCGCAGACAGTCTAAACCTGAGTTTAATCCGGATGCGATGCAAGCTAAATATAACAGCACTCACCTCCTCCAGTGCCCATAAGGAGTCGACCCGCGGTTTGATCTTCCTTTCGTTGTAGAGGGAGATGAGTTTCTGTACCACTGTCTTGACCAGGCTGCCCCCTCCTTGTTTGAACAGTAGATTAAGCAGCGAGAATCCGGAAATTACTTTATTCTCCTCATACAGCTTTATAGGATTCACCTTCTCCACTTGCCACCACTGAAAACCAAGCATAAAGCAGACAGCTTCAGTTAAGGTTTAACCCATTAAGAACTTTACAACTCCATAAACCCTGATGGAAGAAATTCCTGGTGTACAAACGTCTGACATTTATTTTCTTGCTTGAGATTTTATCATACAGCCTAGAATGCTACTGCAAAAATATACACCCCCCAGCCACAATATTAAAACCACTGACAGGTGAATTGAGTTACATCGATTATCTTATTGCAACAGCACCTGTCAAGGGATGGGATATATTAGGCAGCAAGTGAATAGCCAGTTCTCAAAGTTGATTTGTAGGAAGCAAGAAAAAGGGGCAAGCGCCAGAATCTGAGTGACCTCGACAAGGGCCGACTGATGATGGCTTGATGACTGGGTCAGAGCATCTCTAAAACATTAGGTCCTGTGGGGAACACGACCAAGACTTTTACGGCGTTCGTTTGGCCTCCAAATCCCACAGATCTCATCCCAATCGACCATCTGTGATATGTACAGGAGAAACACGTCCAATCCATGGATGCCCCACCTCGCAGCTTACAGGACTTACAGATCTGCTGCTAACATCTTGGTGGCAGATACCACAGCACACCTTCAGAGGTCTAGTGGAGTCCACGCCTTGATGGTTCAGAGCTGTTTTGGCAGCATGAGGGAGACCAACACAATATTAGGCAGGTAGTTTTAATAGTGTGGCCAACTGGTGAATACAATGTTTGAGGCAGACATATTTTCCCATGATTTGGTTCAGCATTCCACAAGCATGCAGGATGTTGGAATGTATCCATCTCTCATGTGTTAGCTAAAGTCAGCCAAATGTACAGCCGCTCCATGGGGGAGAGGGGTAACATTTAAGAAGTGTTTTCATTTCTCATGTAGACCTCCCCAGCTGCTTAGACACAGCAGAACTTTAGCCACGCTAATTCTTACATAGCCCTTCTATGGACAGCCTCCACCCAATCATGATCTGCCTCTTATTTTGATGCCATTCAAAGCGCTCGTGTTGTCATTTATCCATTGTTCAGCTGGTGCACCGCGGTTGTTTTTGTTGAGTTCTAATCATTCCTTCGCTCTAGTTGACTTGGCCTGTAATTACCATCTTGTCTACGCTCTGATGTTCATGACTACGAATTACCTGACACATCCCACAAACTGCACCACATCAGGGTTGTGTTCTTGAGCTGCTCAGGATGATCCACTGAATGCACTTGTAATATGTTGCTTTAAATAAAATACAAATGCACTACATATCTAAAAAAGATTCAAACCAGAATAATTGCATACTGTGGCATATTCATATAGTAAACTGAAAATGTCTGTCCAAAGTGAAATGCTGGAAAACTAAATTAGCCAAACGCATAAAAAAAAAAAAAAAAAGAAAGGGACATTGGAAAAGATCACTGTTTCGTCCTACTCACGGATTTCGCAAAGCTGAAGAAGCTTTTTGTTTCTCCCGTCACCATGTTTGATGAGCCTGGAAGAAAGAGACACAAGTTTGAATCATTAAAATCGATGCCAGGCTGGGAGAGGTTTGCCATGTAAGTTTTTAGCAGAGATGACTGCGAACGGACTGTGAATAGTAATATTTTGGGGAGAGGAAACTGTTGGCAGCACTGTACCGTGTATCTGTCTTTAACAGCCGGTTCAGAAGAAAACAGAAGAATGCAGCGAGCGTGATTCATTAGTTTGTTTTGCGATTCAAACTCTCACGCATATGAATTCTCTAACTGCTTCCTCATTTTGGCAAACACAAACAGAGATTCTAGCGCTGTAAGGCCGGTCTGGCTTTTCCTGGGGTAAACTTAATGACACGGCCTCTAACTCAGCTATAGCTGAGCATTGTTAATTAAGACAATTTCTCCCCTAACAAAATAGTTATTTTCTGAACGAGTTCGAGAAAGTCTAGAAATCACACTAGGAAAAACATAGATGAACCAAATAATGTGCATTTTTTTTTCAGTAAACCACCACCTATAAATAATTAAATAAATAAATAAATGAACTAGCTATACCTTATACAATGTAAATGGCAAAAACAATTTTTTTTTTCTTTCGAAAACTCAGAAACAAAGTACACAAATCTAAGACAAAACCATATCAGGCTGATTCAATACTTGCACCACTGAAAGAACAGACTCTCTTTTGAGGAACTGTACACATTTCTGGCAAATGTTTTTGATTCGTACTGGTAAAATCATCTTTAAAACAGATAATAACTGATTTTGCCATCCTTTTTATGAAAACGGCCTAATCATCACCAAGTCTCAAAACATGCACTAATCACACACTGCATTCCTTTTTAATTTATCAGCCAACTTGCACAGCTCTTTTTTTCACATTAGAAAGATAAATATGGCCGCAGCCAGCTTCCAGATATTGTACAAATTAAGGCTTAATTTGTGAGCAAAATTGCGCACAGATGGAAAGCTGACGCGTCAATCAGGTAGCCAGGAGCAAGGTCAACAAAAACAACACAATGGACAATGTGATGGTGATTACACACTCAGCCAACACTGGGATATTTTTTCTCAACAGAATAATTCCATTTGAAAAGGTCAGGCATCTCTTGCTAATGCAATTACATCTATATTGCATGTGAAAAGGGCACATAGCAATCCTGCACCATGTGATTTAGAGGCATGTCACTGAATTATCAACTCCTCATTCCATCAATAGGGTTACTTCACAATCAGAAATGATTTACTAAAATAGTCTGGGTGTGACCAGGTGCGCCACCAAAAGTTAATCTGAAAGCACTGATTGGCCCAATTCAATGTCATAATGCAGTTTAGAAGTGCCAGCAAAAATAATACAGCAAAACACAATCAGCAGACAGCGGTAATATCTAGCTGGTTCAATACACAATGGATACAACTTGTTTTACACAATACATGAATTATCACTTGAGTAGATCATAAAGCAACACATCTGGCATCAAAACCATCAAAAGAAACAGAAGATACTGATTGCACTATGAGTATGCTTTTATGGTAATTATTTATGTCTATGAAATTTATTATATGTGGTTTTGTGTCAAGATCATGAAGTTCTAGAGTACACAGGCCACTCATTTTTAGCCCGCTTGGCCTTTAGGCCAATCGGGCTTATGGTGTGGTTAGATGCCTTCATCATGGTCTGTCGTGCGTCCGTCCGTCCGTCCATAAACTTTTTGCCTTGTCAGCGCTCTAGCGCCTTCAGTTTTTTACAGATTCTTCTCATATTTTATATGCCTGTATATGGGATGAAAACCCAGGCCAGGTTGAGATAGGCCAGGTGGCTTTGCCACTTTTTTTTTTTAACCACCAATCTAAAGAGTGGAATGTTACGTACAATTGTATTGCTTCAGAAATATGTGAATTTATATATATACAGCTTCCAAATCGACATACACACTGATAAGCATTCATAAACATTGACTACAACGATGACATGATAACTTGTAACTATTCTAAAGATAGATATGAATCTTGCATTCTATGTGGCAACAACTTATTTCTCTGCAAATTAGTAGTTATATAGTACACGTTATGAATGACTATAACTGAACACATAATTCGACAAGGCGCTAATTCAAATGACTATAAATGCTATGTGGTAGATTTAGCAGGCATTAATCAAGGTGATACTAGACCGCTGAAAAGTGACATGTTACCCATGATTCACACTGAAACAGCGAGGTGCTAGGCAAGGCTCTAATTTCGGCAGAGCCAGCGTTCTGAGTCATGTACCCGGCTTTGCAGAGAATCCTGTTCACCACCTCGCACTGGATCTACACACCATATAGCATGTTATACTCGCCCAACAGGTTGTTGTACACAGCATAAAAGATGTTATACACCCTTTTCAGGATGTCATATGCACAATAGAGGACATTTCACACACCACATGGGAAGTTAAACGCATTTCACAGGATGTTTTGCGCACCGTACAAAAGGTTTTGTGAACCATAGAGGATGTTTTCCTCACTATACAGGATGCTATACATGTCAAACAGGATATTGGTTGAAATACTCATGGTAGAGGATGTTATATGAAATGCACAGGACTTTATATAGGATGCAATATGAACTATACATGATGTTATATGCACCCTACAGGATGTCTTATATACCATATTTGATGTTAAATGCAGCGTGCAGGATCCTATAGGCACCGTGCAGGGTGTTATACAAACTGGACGGGATGTATTCACTGTACAGGATATTCTATAAACCATATCGGATGTCTTAAACACCAAACACAATGTTATTCACGCTGTAGAAGATGTTATACGCACCATATGGAATGCTATACAATCATATGGGATGTTCCACTCACCGTACAGGATGCAATATGCACTGTACAGGATATGTACCCCATGGGATGTTATAGATATCATACAGGATGTTATATGCACCATACACAATATTATCTGCAACATGCAGGATGTTATACGCATCATACAGGATGTTATACGCATCGTACAAAATGTTATACGCACTGTAAAGGGTTTTAGTCTCATACAGGATGTTCTATGCACTGTAGAGGGCCCTATTCTGACCATAGAGGATGTTATATGCACCATACAGGATATTATTAGCAGCGTACAGGACGTTATTCTCGTGACACAGGACGTTATATGCACCGTACTGGATGTTATACGCATCGTACAGTATGTTATATGCACCATACAGGATGTTATATGCACCGTTATTTTATACAGGATGTTATATGCACCGTACAGGGTATTATTCACACCATACAGGATGTTATATGCACCGTTATATTATACAGGATGTTATGTGCACCATACAGGATGTTATATGCACTGTACAGGGTATTATTCACACCATACATGATGCTATATGCACCATACTGGATGTCACAAGCATCATAAATGATGTTATAAGTACTGCAGAGTGTTATTCTCACCATAAAGGATGTTACGCGCTCCGTATAGGATGTTATACGCATTGTATAGGATGTCGTACGCATCGTACAGGATGTTGCAATACGCATCACACAGGATGTTATACACGCTGCAAATGATGCAATACGCTCCGTACAGGATGTTATACCCATTGTACAGGGTGCCGTTCTCACCATAGAGAATGCTATATGGAACATAAAGGATCTTATAAGCATCACACAGGATGTTATACACACTCTTCAGGATGTTATAAACATTGTACAGGATGTTATACTCACCATATCGGATGTTATACACACCGGACATGATGTTATACGCACGTCACAGAATGTTATATGCACCATATGGAATGTTCTAAGCGCAGTACAGGATGTCATATGCAACATACAGCGTGTTATATGCACAGTGCAGGATGTTATAAGCATCATACAGAATGTTATACGCACTGTACTGGATGTTACACGGGTCGTACAGGATGTTATACGCACTGTACAGGATGTTACATGCACCGTACATGATGTTATACGCACCGTACAGGATGTAAGTTCCCAGGGGCTTCAGCAGGCCCAGGCCTTTCCCTGTGTTCTCACCGCACAAACAGTCCAACACAATGTCCACTCCATCAGGAGAGATCCTGCAAAGTGCAAACCATTATCCATGACATTTCAGCAGCACTCTGATTTGGCTCTACGTGTCCAGCCCCATCATCTTCAGATAGATCCAATTATTTTTTGGTAATTCAGCTTTTGGTTTATTCAGTGCAAAAATAAGGTGATATTTTCAGTGATCAGTGCATTCTGTTCTAAATGGTTTTTCAGTGAAAAGCCTCTTTAATGTAGTTTTTCTTAAATTCAATTGAATAATTGCGCAATGTCATTGTCGTCATTGTGATGCAAGATTATTAAATCAAATCAGTCACCATCGTTTTGAATACTACTTGAGAAAATATTAAACATGAACATCCTGATTTTGTCGGTACAAATTGACAACCTATTCTAAATCTGTAATATAATTTCATAAATCTTTCTGCTGTCATGGATATAGTGACGGCGTTTTCCAGGAAACAGTCCAGACAGCCTCACATTCTCCAGTACAATATCTCAGACTAATAAGTTCAAACATTATCTTCCTCGACAACAAAAGAGGCTCGAAGGATAGGTTAAAAGTGGGCTCCTTATAACAGGTTTAACAAAATTGTTTCCTATTTGACATGCCATCTTTAATTAAGTCTCATATTTTATGCAAACTCAATGCTCATTTGCTTGCTAAAATAACTTATCAGAGAGGATCACTGCAGAAGAAATGTATATTTGATATCACTGGATAAGCTGGGCTTTTACCCTCGTCCAACCAAGGAGGGGGGGGGTGGTTACCACCCCCCCAACAGATTTTTTCCTGTCGCACAAAAACGTTAACGTTAACAGATATGATCTAATGCTTCAAGGTTATTGTTTATTCATCCTTTGCGCTCATTTTCATGAAAAAAGGATGAGGGTACCTCACCCCCCGGGGGTAGGGTAGGCCGTCAAAGTCGAAGGGTGGGGGTTTGGTGGTGGTTGCCACCAGCGTCAATTTTTGCCTGTTTTTGATACAAAATATGCTTACAAATTAGTTGCAAATAGTATGCTATTATTATGTTTCATGCTCAATGAACTTTGTAGACCACACTGACTGTCATCCTTATTGATTTATTGATGTAGCTTGTCCTTGTACAACCCCAACTCCAAAATAGTTGGGACGAAGTGTAAATTGTGAATTAAATCAAAATGCAATGACTTTCAGATCACATGAGCCAGTGTTATTTACAATAGAACATAGATAACATTTCAAATGTTGAAACTGAGACATTTTACATTTTTATCCACAAAATGAGCTCATTTCAAATTTTCTGGCTGCAACAGGTCTCAGGAAAGTTGGGACACAGGCAAAACAGGGCTGAAAAAGCAATAAATATATAAGAGAATCAGCTGAAAGAACATTTAGCAAGTAATTACATTAACTGGCGTCAGGTGTGTAACACGATTGGCTATAAAAGGGATGTCTTAGAGAGGCTAAGTCTCTCAGAAGTAAAGATGGCCAGAGGCTCTCTAACCTGTGAAGGCTTGCGTAAAAAAATTGTGGAATACTTTAAAAACAATGTTCCTCAACGTCAAATTGCAAAGGCTTTGAAGGTCTCATCATCGACAGTGCATAACATCATCAAAAGATTCAAACTGGAAAAATCTCTGTGCGTAAGGGACAAGGCCGAAGACCTTTACTGGATGCCCGTGATCTTCGGGCCCTAAGACGCCACTGCATCACTCACTGGCATGATTCTGACATTGACATTACTAAATGGGCCCAGGAATACTTCAAGAAACCACCGTCTGTAAACACAGTCCGTCGTGCCATCCACAGATGCCAACTAAATCTCTATCATGCAAAAAGGAAGCCATTGTTGAGCATGATCCAAAAGCGCCGCTGTGTTCTGTGGGCCAAGGCTCATTTAAAATGGACTGTAGCAAAGTGGCAAAGTGTCCTGTGGTCAGAAGAGTCCAAACTTGACATTCTTGTTGGAAATCATGGGCGTTGTGTCCTCCGGGCTAAAGAGGAGAAAGACCACCCCTCCTGTCATCAGCGTTCGGTTCAAAAGCCAGCATCTCTGATGGTATGGGGATGCATTAGTGCATATGCTGTGGGTCACTTGCATGTTTTAAAAAGCATCATGAATGATGAAAAGTATATAAAGGTTTTAGAGCAACATATGCTCCCCCCCCCCACACAACATCTATTCCAGGGAAGGCCTTTTAGGACAATGCAAAACCATATACTGCAGCTATTGGGCGATTCCACACTAGAAATTGATTTTTTGCAGAAAACTGAAAATTGAGTAAAGTAACTTTTTGTTTGCCCGTTATCTACTATGATACCCAGGCCTCAAGGACCAAACGATGTTTTTCAGAAAATTGGAGGAGAACATGTTTCTTGTTAATTTAACAAAAAACTTGACTTTTTTGCGAATTCTGATAATAATGTGAAATGCAAACTTTTCTTCTAATTGTTCTAATTGTCTAACTTTCACAGAATCTTTGTTGTAAGTAGTCAATTGGGTAGGATGAATATTTCACTCATGCACAATTCCGATCAGCTAACTCAAGTCAGAGGGTTAGGGCAGGCAATAATCATTAAGGCGTTTTTTGCCATGTCCCGTACGCCACACAGGATGACAAAAGTTTTATGTATTTCCATATTTAATCAACAAGAATCTTCATGCTCCATATTCTCTGTCTTTGAACAGTGGTGTATCTATTTCCAGGGAGAATTTGCCATCTGATTATTAATTGATGTGTTAATTAGTAGTTCGAACTTGTCCTGTACGCCACGCATGTTGCATACGGGACATGTCCCGCATGCCACACTACCATTTCCTCCCTTTTAATGGGGTTTTAAAGTCAAACTGACGCGAATAATTTCAAGTAAAAAAATATAGAGGTCACTTTGGAAACTGTTGGAAATTTCCAGAAGGAATTCACATTCCTCTAACAACAAGGAGGTGGCTTCAGACTGAAGTAGGTCCTTGTTTTATCCAGACTGAAAGATGCTTACAGAAGGTAAGTTCTTTCATTCAAAGTGTGTAAAGCCTTTACTCAAGTAAAACATCCAAGAATGTACAATATCTCCCTCCGGATCACCTATTTCAAGGTGGAAACCCGTGGAGACCCAGTGTGTTGGCCCAGTGTACATTCCCAGTGTAACCAGTGTTTCCAGTGAACCCCATTTAGTTCATGGCTGTTTTCTAGCTTAAACCCAGTTAATATGTCTTTAAGCACAGACATTTCAAAATAACTGTCACCAACAAGTTGAAAGTCTTGCTGCTGAAAACAACAAGAACAAGCAGATGAGACTAACTGACATTATGTCATTATTGAGAGTCCATGGTCACAATCTCTGGTTATGCCACTGAGTCAAGCACCTATGGCTTTTTGGGGACCATGATAATATTTAGCAGGCTTTTCATCAGAAAGCCAAGTAATAGGCGCACTGTCAGAAGTAAGAGGTGTACACACTGTTGGGGAGGGGGAGGGGCGGGGGTGCGTACAGGAGGGTGAGATTTTGGAACAATAAAAAAGACACATTTATAAACTAAAAACCACACACACACTCAAAAACTTCATTTAGCTTTTGAATATTAATTAGTTTTTTATATATTCGAATAATACTCAACCCCTGAAATTTATTCCAACAGCCCTAGTCCAAAAGTACAATTCACGACTCACTTGCATTATTGTAAGATTTTTATGAAGATTAAAATATATTTTCTTGAATAATTGCCTCAGATTTTTTATTTTAATGTCGATAAATACAATTTTATAGTAGTTTTGCAGATGCAAGTTATGTTTCAATGGTTATTTGCTAGTACTGAAATATTATCTACCTGGTAATGCTACAAATGTTACTTTGTAAACCTGCTAAAAGCACCATCACCACACTACACCACACCACTGAACAATGTTGAAATAATTCTGTCAAATTGAATTCACTTTTATGTTATTAACACTGGAATGTTTGAAGACAATGACAGAATGAATCAACTTGACACAGTTAGAGCACAAGTTATACAGTCTAAATGTCTATAAATTTTAATATCTATAAACATCCAACGTGGATTCTGAAACCGGTTCGATGAGCTATTTGAATAAATTACTATATACGACAATAACATTGGCTAAGAGGTGTTCACCCGTCCAAATATAACTCCACTCGATGAAACAGTCGGCACATGCCATGCCACCTGCGAGAAGCTGTCCATATAAACTGAAGCTTATCCATCACTAATGACTTGCTACTATGATGGAACCGGTTGCTTGTCATCGCTATGTCACACGCTTTTATGCAATCTGCGAATGATCAATCGGTCTGAGCCGCTATCCAATTTGATATTAAATTTGTGGAGTCTATGCACAGCAGAACAAAAATCCCATACCATCTACATCAGCAACTTCAGATCCACCCCAATCGCCGACAATTAAATCAACTAACTGTGCCAGATTTAGTTGTTGGGGATTGGTGTGTTGTCATCTATGAGGATGAGGAATTTCCTGGTCAGATATTGAGTATAGAAAATGGTTGTTACAGGGTTACAGTGATGTACCGATGTGGTAAATATTTTCAGTGGCCTGATAATGAAGATGTGTTTCTCTATGAGAAGAGTTCAGTAGTTAGAAGGCTAAGAGGTCCTCCAGTGCATGTTACAACCACTGGTCGGATTATGTCAAAGTTTTCAGACTATCAGTAGCCTTGCATAACCAAACATAGTTTGGTGTAACATGTGCAGTGAAGAGAATACTGTCCATCATTTATGTCGAGTCTTGAGATTAAGTGTTAATGTTTCTGAACTTGTTCAAAATTATTTTGATTCACATTTAGGTTAGTTACTAGTTGAGTAGGAGACTTATCCTACACCTAAACTGCAAAAAATAAAGCAGAGCCTATCAGTTGTTTAATCACTACATGTACAGTAAGAGATGGTAGGAACAAGAGCAAGTATGTCCCGTACACCACAGGTCTGTGTATCAAGTAAAAATAAGTATTTTATTTTGTCCCACAATAGTGAGAACTGTTTTAAACACTTGTTTGTATGAATCAAACTACATAGAGCTTGTTGCATTACCAAAAAATACTGATATACAGAATTTTGTTGGAGTTTTTTTAGAGTGTCCCGTATGCCACATTTTCACTGTCCCGTACGCCACGCTGACTTCTAATTTTCAAGATGTTATTCCTTAATAAAGAAGAATTGTTTGACTTGTACCCATGTGCTGTTAGTTGCTTTAAGGCTCTCTTTGTTTTTTAAGAATGGTGAGGATAGTTTTCCACTGACCAACTCACAGACCTTTTGAGCTGAAATAATTCCTGAAAAAATCTGGAGTTTTCTGTGTCCCGTACGCCATGCAGGTTTTTTCCTAATATCCTCTCTATAGTTGGCATTTAATGGAAATTACCCCTGGTGGAGTAACAGTCAAGGGGCCCTACATTACCATGGGGTACAATAATACTGGCAAGTTGAGTGCTTACTAAGCAGGGTCCAAAAACATTTCTAAATGTCCCCTATGCGTGGAATCGCCCTATTACAACAGCATGGCTTCGTAGTAGAAGAGTCTGTGTGCTGAACTGGCCTGCCTGCAGTCCTGATCTTTCATCGATTAAGAACATTTGGCGCATGATTAAACGAAAAGTCCATCAAAGGAGACCCAAAACTCTCCAACGGCTGGAAGCCTGTATTAAACAAGAGTGGGATCAAATTCCAATGGCTAAACTCAAGAAACTTGTCTCCTCAATGCCCAGACGTCTCCACTTTGTGTTAAAAAGAAGAGGGGATGCTACACCATGGTAAACAGGCCCCTGTCCCAACTTTTCTGAGACCTGTAGCAGCCATCTAATTTGAAATGAGCTCATTTTGTGGATAAAATTGCAAAATTTCTCAGTTTCAACATTCTATTATGTTCTATTATGAATAAAGTATTGGCTTTTGTGATTTGAAAGTCATTGCGTTTTGATTTTATTCACAATTTACTCTTTGTCCTAACTATTTCGGAATTGGGGTTGTATGAGTAAATCTTGGAATTACAATGACCAGCAGTGACCAGTAACCTTGAAGTGATCTTCACCTAATAATATTAGAAGTGCATGACCAACAAACTTTTACTTGTGTTTGACTGGTTACTGTACTGTATACTATTTATATACTGTGCTATAGGCCTACTATTATACAAGTTCATAGAATTGTTCATAAAGTTGTTCTCATAGATAAACCTTTTATGCAAGTGTGTGTAACATTTTGAAGATATTTGTGCATCTGTCAGGTGAACTTGAATCATCATTTTACAAGGTAAGTTGATTTTTATTGTTGGAAAGTTGCTTACCTTCACCTAAAATTGAGGGGGGGAAATATGTAACAGCTAAAATTGAGGGAAAAATATGAAAAGAACATGGATTTTTGTATTTTTTTCCGATATGACATCTATAGTGACGTCATTGTGACATCACAGTGCTGAAATTTGTGATGTTTGATTCTTGTTTTGAAAGAGAACATATGTACCAGACATACTACTGATATTATAAGCCTTGTTCTATCATAGGGAAAAACAAGGTAAAGAAAATGTGAAAAATGTTCAGAAAACTATTTGTTTTCCTTTTGTGTGTGTTTTTCCCAAAATGAGTTATTTATGACATCATAGTAATGTCAAATTTATGTTACTCATGAGTTTATAACATTTATAATAATGCTAAAATATTGATTGTAGCATCAGTAGTGCTAGAGGTTACAGAGAGTTACTTATTTTCAGCTAAAACTAATAAAAATATTAAAAAAAACATGGATTTTTGTCATTTTGATGTTTTTTCCTAATATGGTGTTAGTTATGACGTCACGATGACGTCATAATGTTGAAATGTGTTTTATTTGTACTTGATCAGAGAGGACGTCTGTAGCTGTACACTTATACTAAACAAGATGATGTTTATCGCTTAATTTTGAAATAATCGGTCAGGGTTGTAGTAGAAAAACACTTGTTTGGATGAGGGTTAAAGGGTGCGGTACATCCTGAGTGAAATTTTTAGGTGGTAAGCAAATCCTCTGAATCCCACATCTCAGTTTCCGATGGGAATCCCTGGTTAGGAATGTGGCCAGAACACAGGGCAACTCTGCTATTCATCACAATTAGTGTGCTGGAAGCTTCCATCATAAATATCAGGACCTGGGCTTGACATCTCATCTGAAAGATAACAGATTAATCGACATAACTAATTATTTTTAAACTGCTTTTAATTAGTTAATTAATGCCAGGTAGCTCCTTCCATTGAGGTATCTCAGGCTAATGCATTCATGCCATTAATCTGTTTCGTGATCTTATTTTCAAGATGTAATACTTGTGTGCTCCAGCTCTCAAAAGACTGAATGACCCACGATTTTCATATAGATTGATTGGAGAAAACATTGTGGAACAGCAAGAGGACTCAAAATGTAAATCTAAACTCTGCAGGGACTAACTAGAAATGAATTGACAAAATATGGAGTGGCCAGCTCAATCAGCCAATTAAAATCCCACGGAGCTCTTGTGGAATCACCTGGTTTGAGAAGTTTGTGAAGTGTGCCCATCCTCTAAAGACACACACCAATGGGAAATATTTCAGTCCACTTGAGAATCCCTTGAGAATGATACGTTAGTGAAATGAATAATTGATTCAGAATAGTTTAATTAAACGCTTAAAATTTGCAAAGCAGCGAGTCTATCTCACAGCGAGTATTTGGATAAGAAATCACCAAAAAACAAAAGATAACGGTGTTATGTATCATTTTCAATGTTTTTGCCCCCAAATACTTCATATACAAAATAAAACATATTAAAATACATTTTGGCGCCCATTTAACATAATTTACCATTTACGAACACGGTTATTGAATAAAACTTCAAGAACTACACGGATAATGAGTCATTCCAAGCTTTTGAGCCGTAGTGTATAAGCCCTACACAAGTTAGCGCCGCTGATATTGATGTGCATGGCCTTTCTCAGTAAGGAGGCAGTACTCTTGAGTAAATGAAAGAATGAGAGGTGGTACTCGACTCTGGTATGACCAAACGGCACCACGGCTTTTCCATCAGTGGGGGGACAGGACCGCCCAAGAAGCCCTGCAGCTTGGCGCTCCCATGATGCCTATTGTTGCTGGACTGACTTCAGACCGACTTAATTTGACTTTTCTCTTGATCCTGCGCTGGAATGCAAGGCTACTAAGATGAAAGGCCCATTAATCTCGCTCTTTGGGATATTTCAGTTTAAATTGCATCTATTTTGCCCCCCCTTATACATTTCATCCTGCGGTAATACCTCACGCCAGCACCAACAAGAGTGAACCCAACCCTAAACACAAGCAAGAGCGATGGAGAACTCAACATGTACAATAACAGCATGTCAGTAACAGCTGAAGTGAGTAAAATTAATATTCATAAACACTCATCGCAGTCTGCGTCTTACAAAACCCACACTTATCCACTCAAAGTCCTCTAAGAGCTGAAGCCTTCCAACACCAAAGGGGTTTACGACTGAAACTCAAAGGCCTGGAAGAAAGATTGAGATTGTTCCATCGCCTTACAGAGAGAGATCAATAACTTCACAGAGTTTGCATTTTCAGTGATTAAAAACATACTTATAAACACTTAGCAGACGCAGAACAGGTGGCAGGGCTGAATTTCCCAGAGAACACAGAAGCTTTATGTTTTTCCAGAGCTGTAGATGTCTATAATGAATAAAGCACATCCTTGCGTAACCTGAGCACCTGCTGTTGCAGGTTTATCAGAATCAACACGCGGCAGGTCCTCATACTCCACGGGTACTAGCCGTACAGAGCTTTAGGTTTCCATAGAGACCAATGCCGCTTAAGGAAGGGGAAACAACTGCCAATATGGTATTTTCATGTCAACAATGGACTTTTCAAGTGCAACCATGGCACATTAAAGGTGTCCTTATTCCCCTACACCTCCTCTCTATGGTTACAGAAAATTTTACGAAATCACACTATTTACTGCCCATCAAATACATTGAATTCATTCAATGTCTTCATCAGTGTCTAATGGAACTCAGTGCTAATATGCCTTAGTTCCAGTCAAATTCTCTGTAGAGATAGTGTCAGCACTTACTTTTTAACCTCTTGTACATAATCAGCGCTTCTGTCGAAGAGGTGAGAGACAGAATCTTTGATTGCTTCATGTTTGGAGGATGAGGCCGTTCCGAAGACGGTGACGTTGGGTACAGTGGTGCACAGCTGAACCACAGCCTGTCCCTGAAAAAAATAAACACGCCAGTCAAGAACAGTGTGGGGCTTCAGAAGGCTGCTCAGGATCTCATGTACATGTGCTAAAATTTTAAACTCTGTCTTTCACACTCTTTCAAATCTTTGCTCAACACGCTGTTAGATCAGTGATGAACTGGTGACATAGTGACCCAATATAGATTAGACAGCATGGGCTATTAGACAATATGAAAGTGGTGGTGTGAGTTTTACCCGCAAAATTCACAGAACAGAATAATATTCCAATGGTTTTTCACTGAATCCAGGTGACTGGGTTTTAAGAAGAAATTGTACACCCTTTGAGACATGTTGTGGATAATATCTACTGCAGGACAAAACCTCCAATAAAATGAACATGTTATTCAGAAACAGTGTCCTGTACTTCATGCTTAAACATAGTAGCAGTATTGTGTAAGTAACTGTATTCAGCAGCTGATGTTACATGCAGGCATCTGCCGCCCTGACTGTGGATTCTATAGCAATGGCTACAGAAAAAAATATCACAGAATAACAGCAGTTTCTATAGTATCAATGGACTTATTTCATTTCAAGCTACTTTTCAGAAGTATTTTTTTCCAAAAACTCTGCTCATCACACACTGTGTTCTAAATTCAGAAGCTGTTAATAACCTCCAGCATTATCAGTTTCCACAACTTAAAAAAATAAATAAATAAAATAATGGCAGCCTCACCACAGCCCCGCCCACAGAATGGACCAGGACGGACATTCCCTCCCGGAGATGCGCAATCTCAAACAGCATCATGTAGGCGGCCACAAAATTCAAGGGGAACGCAGCCGCCTCTGGAAAGGTCATGTCATCCGGGATCTTGTAGACGAACTCCAGCGGCGTGCACACCACCTCCGCCCAGGCGTTGTAATTCACGAAGGCCACCACCCGATCCCCGATCTGAAATCAGGCAGACCATTAATGCGCTCGAGTCACCTTTTTGCTGCAATTCTCCAGGTCTGGTGCTACTAGTCTAGTGCAGGACCAGGTTACCATAGCAGAAAATTGATAAACTTCCAGCTCTGATCTTCCTCTCTACAATGCTTAACAGGTTTCAGAGAACCTTCTTTCCCTGAGTGAGAAGCCTGAAGCTAATTTAAATAAAACAAAAGCCCAAAGGTATCTCCACCCTCTCTGGTGTACTATAGAATGCTGTTTTTCCATATTGCCCCGCATAACATTTACCTGAAGGTGTGGCATTCAGCATCAGTTTCAACTTCCTAGGTTAAACGCTCTAATTCGATTTTTAGTGGATGTATTCACTCAAATTGCTATAATGTATTCTACAGCACTTTCAAACATCGACTACTAACAGCTGTCATCTCTTTGTAGTCATATTCAATACCATCTTCACACCTTTGTTAATCCGAGACCTATTTCCAGTATGAACCAAAGTCAAACTTTCTTTCAAGGTGCTCATTTTCAAACGTGTCACATGACCTCTTTGAAAATATACTGAGTTATCAAAAGGAATATTGACTGCAGGATGGTGACAGTAGGACGATCGTACGTGCAAGATGTTAAATACCACAACATACCAAATGCATCTTAAATATATTTACCGCTAAACTGACTGTGTATGTCCTGAAAGGTGCTTTATATAAACAATGTTCATTATTACTTGTTTTTTTGAGTGTGCAAGGAGAGCGCAAACTGGGTGAAAAAAAAAAAAAACATTAAAAATTCCTGACCTGAAAACCTTCACTCTTGATCAATATTTGCAAGGGGAAAAAAAAAATCAGTCGTCATTTCCGTTGCGCAGTCTGGTTACCCATGGCAACACTAATAATATGCACGCTCTGTCAGATCAGGTTAAGGTCACATGAAACTGATGCAAATGACATGTCGCAAATGGTTACAATAGATACTCACTCACGGTTCATCCTGTGGCCTCATCTTTAGCCATAGACTGAATCACCACCATAAATATTCAACAACATAGCCTGAAGAGTAAGGCTTATTGCAAGGTGGGCTGCACTGTTTAGAAAAGTTAGATGTGTCTGAAACTAGAGAGATTTATTAAAGGGCAGTGCTTTCTTCAATTTCAAATAGCTGTGATCAATAGCGGTATACAGTGTGCCACCTGTTATAAACCCAGAGAAAAAAAAACAAAAGACAAACTAGAATTAGAGAGCAACTGAAGCCAAAAACAGTCTTCGCAAGAACTGTCTAATAACAGAGCACTCAGCAGGTTCATTATCTTATGCTTTAGCATTTCACAGGGATGCCCAACGAACACAGGAAACCTACAATCACACTACGTGTCCCAGCCAAAGTATAGTTCTGGTAATAAGTTTACATACCCATGGCAGAATAAGTGCAATGTTGAAATGGGTAGAAAATATGATTGATGAAACTCATCTCTCTTATTAATTAATAATGCTTAGATGAAGCCACTCACCACAGAATTTTGCATTTATTACACTGTATATTATTATTATTATTAATAATAATAATAATAATAATAATAATAATAGAAATTAGAAAGGTGAAGATTTATTCATATTACATTTAAAATGCATATACAGTACAATTACTACCTGAAATTAAATGGCTCCAGATTGACAACTTCACTGAAACCACAGTTAAGACTGACCTCAAACCCTTTTGTGTTGTCTCCCATTGCTTCAACAATTCCGGAACATTCAAATCCAGGGACGAGCGGAGTCTTGGGTGGATTATCGATATTTCCCTGGCGCACCATCAAGTCAAGGAAGTTCAGACCACTACAGAATGAAATTTTACAACAGCAGGAGGATCACAAATCCAATAGTTTATATGCATCAGTTTTGATTGCGCTTCAGCAATTCATTTCTCAAGATATTGAATTATAGCAACTATCCTTGAAAAAGACATGCATTCATGATAGACAATTAATTCTACGATTCATGGAGACGTGCAATTAAACGCACCATTAATTCAGCATTCATAGTGCAACAAAGGGCAGAGCAATTTGCAGCGGTCCGTCATCATCCTCCAGGTAAATATACTACATAGCCAAAAGTGTTTGGACATGTCACTAAAACCTCATTGACAGGCAGGGAAAACAAACATTTCTAATTTTCAAGTATTGTGCATTTTGATTGAACTTTTGATTGAGCAAACTGGACGGTATGGCCTGATAGGACAGATATTCAGCTTCCACTTGAGGGTACTGCAATTCGAATCTGTTTTATAATCAAGCACAGACAGAAAGGGTAACAAATTGTGGAGCAGAATTTTATGAATATACCGTCAAGTGAAAGCTGGACGCCTGCTCCATCAGCCCACACTGACCAAATTGTTCCAAATTCAATTAAAATATCAGAAAATTGACATTTTAAAAATGTTTATCTTCTATGTATGTCAAAGAGGTGTCAGTAACTTGTCCTCACACTTTTGGCTAAAAGTGTATAAATAAGATGCAGCTATGACAAATATATCATACTATATAATACATTTTCTCTTACAAGGACACTCAATTTCTGGCTACAAATGTTGGAAAAAGAAATCCATGGATTTATCTGAGTTTGGTTAAAGTGGAAATCATTCTTCAAAAGCCTAAAGCAAAAAGGCAATGCAGTCTATTTTTTTTCCGCAGGACTTATCTGAATCCGGTCCAGTACAGCGGTGGGCGTACGAAAAGAAGAATATATTGGATTCTGGATTATGGTGAGTTAAGCTGCTTTCACACCGGACGCGAATCTAATTTTTCGCACGACAGATTACATTCAAAGTCAATGCAAAGACGCGAAACGCGTGTATTCGCGTCTTTGCATTGACTTTGAATGTAATCTGTCGTGCGAAAAAATTCGTTTCGCGTCCAGTGTGAAAGCGGCTTTACCCAGCTCCTGCTCGCGCAAAGGACTGAAAGCCTGAGGAGTGTTGGGTCACAGACAATTTAATCAACTCAAGTACAGAGAGGGTATGAATGAACAGCCGACAGTGTGTTTCACAGCTCGCAAATCTCACAGGGATTCGGGCCCCTAGGAGAGCACACGCTCTCATTACATCCCATAATCGTAGTGGCTATTGCCCCGGACGCCGCCGGGTCAATAACAGGTAGAGGCTGGGGTAATATAGCCGGCGTCCGGGTTTATTGTTTCAAATGTCCAGTTATTGAACCGGACGAAGTGAGAGCGCTCGTCCTAAATTAGAAGTTACGTTCGGGTCAATAACAGGAAAAGCTCGAATAATAGTGCCGGCGTCCGGGTCAATAGGCCCCACCTCTCATAAAACCTCAGAAGATGAGAAAAAAATGACACCACATTTATCAGTTTGATATGATTCCTAAATCTCCATGTTTGGCATACACAGTTAATGTATTTTACCAAAAAGTGGATTCCAGTCAGCCAACTCGCATGTGCACTGCAATTTCAACATTCACAGATGGGTATAATGATAGATGATATCTATCGGAGTCTTGGCTCGGACCCTTACACACCCAGCATCCTGCTGAGCTTGAGGATGGAGTAGCAAGGTATTCTCCCACCCCAAAAGTGGATGCTAAGGTGGAGGAAAGATGCTAACAAGCAGCAGACACACAGGGCTGCAGCAGCAGACAATATTAACCAGCATCAGGTTTTATGCGACCCGATGTAAAATAAAATAATGTAAATCAATTAATTCTACAATGCCATGGCTTAAAAAAAGGAGCAAAAACTTGTGCCATGCATTTTAACAGGAAGATTTTAAACCAATCCTAAAATGGAAATGAAAAGTATTTTACATATATATTCATTGTGGTCACATTTCCTGGACAGTCCACTGAATATGCTCAGAGCTAAATCATTAGAGGACCTGTGGCTGTGTTGTAGGACAAGATGCTCAGCCATGTAAATTAAACAGCGCGTGGTGCGGAGTGCAGCCTCCATAAACATGCAAACAGACAGGTTATATGAAGAAGCCACATTTGACTCGATTTGAATATTCTCGAATACCAAATAATACCAAATGGTCTATTCGAGGTTACTCCTGGCTCCCCCAAGCCACAGGTAATTTTGAAACACAGGCTTACGACATGATTAATTAATTATTGCATCGATATGTTATAATGCAACACTAGACTAACTCCTATTTGCAAAATAAAACTTAATCCCTTGTTTAAGCCGCATTTACGCTTTTCATTAGGCTTCTCAACAACACGACCACAGCTAGCAACAGTAGGCAATCAACTGTTACTTGGCAATTACCGCAATAGCGAGCCAATCAAAAATGGTCCAGAAGTGGCAGCGAGCATGTAATACGAGTGAAAAGTTGGTACATTATGCTCAGTCGAAAACCCACGGTAAGCAGCCGCCGATAAAGTGTGTTTTTCGCGATTGCAGAGAATGAACATTTACCAAGCTTTGACACGAATTTTCACCTCCCCTTCTTGCGGTTCTGGCATCGCTCTCTTGGTGACCCGGAGTTTGTTGAGACCCCCGAAACCAGTCAGTACCACAGCTCGCATTTCTTTCGTGTCTGGCGCAGACAACAGGCTTTCCTGATCTTTGCCACCATTCTTCTCAATCATTTTCTGCGTCTCCTCCGTGTTCTCCACTCCTTCTTTTGCCATGTCTCCGTGATTCGCGGGATGCTCCGAACCCGATGCCTCCTTGTCAGGTGCAGCCTCCAATGCGCTACTGGTTGTCCCCTTCAGTAAACGTAGCAAGCGGCAGGCAGTGGTTGAACAGATTTCACCCTTTTCAGGGGTCTGTATTTACCGTAATTCCGAGTATAAATGTGCAACAGAGAGATCGAAGGACTGCTGAAATTTTTAAAATGCAGGTTCACGGCGACTACCCGGAAAAACCGCAAACTTGTAATAAGCCGGTCGAAGGCAGGATGCAGAGGGTCATTTTAACGCGGCAAAAGGAGACCAGTCCGGAAAAAAACCATCATGACAGCCAACGTTAGCGCTATAAATGAAAGATTATGGTAGGCTCTTTAGTTCACATTTATGCCATTAAGGAATATTGCTCTTTTGCTTTAGCACGAATTTGATGGAAACCAGAGTCCGCCTTCTGCAGCTAGTTTCCCTGAGCGTTTGCTTCATGTAACCGCATGGTAGGAATGGCAAGTGTTGCAATGTGGTCAGAATGTTTCTATGACAACCCGTAATAGCCAAAAGAGTCAATGGCATCATTTTTTTTTTTTTTTTTTTTTTGGCGGGGGGAGGGGGATGCTCGAATAAGCCACGTTGCACCATTGTGAATGAGAGAGGTGGCCAGCAAACCCCACTCCAGGAGAGCCCGCAAAACTATATTTATTTTGCATATTTAGGCAATATATTCATTCTATCTGAACGTTAATGGCACCATTTAAAGTTCCTCCCATATGCAGAGTTCGGTTGGCCTCAACACTGTAACCTAAATTTTAAGGCTCACATAATATGCTTTGGGGACTATGGTCACCCCCTGCTGGTTGGAAGCGTACTGCAATGATGAGGGTTTATGTGTAAAAAAGATAACATGCCAATCACACGATTCTTAACATTATCATCACAATCAAGCAAAGTTAATTAAGTCATGTTTTGACCATAAATTTTTTTCATGACAGATATAATGACTTACTATACCTTTGACACCTTACGTTATAAGAGATTACATTGGTGGGCACTCGAAGCATACAACCCGTTTCCAAAAAAAAAATTGGAATACTTGGTAAAATGTGTACAAAAACAGAGTATAATGATTTTTAAATAATTTAAACTCTATAGTTCATAAAAAAATAATCCAAAGGCAACATATTAGATGTCGAAATTGAGAAATTTTATTACTTTTTGAAAAATATATGCTCATATTGAATTTGATGGCAGGAACACTTTTCAAATAAAGTGGGGACAGGAGCATGTCTAGCACTTTGTAAGCAGTTGTGAACTAAGGAGTCCAACTGCTGTCGTTTTGAAAGAGAAATGTTTTCTCATTCTTGTTTGATTTAGGATTTCAGCTGCTCTACATTTCGTGGCCTCATTTGTCATATTTTTTGTTTCATATTACACCAAAAATGTTTGGTCGGTGACAGGTCTGGGGGGTGTACTACGAAGCTGGCTTCGTGACTAAGCCTGACTTTAAGATTAAGTAAAACTCGGAGCAGCTCCTTTTACTTTAGTCCATGTTCCAGATTTGAAGAGGATCCTGGTTTTACTAAGTGCTGAAGTCAGGCTTAATCACAAAGCCAGCTTCATAGTACACACCCCTGGACTGCAGAAAGGCCAGTTTAGCACCAAAACTCTTTTTTATTACAGAGCCATGTTGTTATACATGCAGAGTGTGGTGTTTGGTATTTTCATGCTGAAACAAGGAAGGTCTTCCCGGAAAAAGATATCTGAATGGCAGTAAAGTCTAAATAAATTGCTCAGCATTAATGGTGTCCTCAAAGATGTGCAAGTTACCCATGTCACGTGCAATGCACCCCAGAATATCATAGATGCTGGCTTTTGAACTGTGCACTGATTATATGCCGGATGATACCTCTCCTCTTTAGGCTGAAGGACACAGCATCCATGATTTCCAAAAAGAATTTCAAATTTTGATCGGTCAGACCACAGGACTGTTTTCCCACTTTGGCTTAGTCAATCTTAAATGAGCTCTGACCTGGTGTGGATCCTGTTTATATATAGTTTTGTCTTTACATTGTGGAGTTTTAACTCGTATTTGTGAATGCAAGAACGAACTATGTTCGCTCACAATGGTTTTCAGAAGTGTTCCTGTGCCCAAGCAATGATTTCGACCATCAAATCTTGTTTGTTTTTAAAACAGTGCCACTAAAGGGCTTGAAGATCACTGCCATTCAGTATTGGTTTTCGGTCTTTTCCCTCGCGCACAGATATTTCCGCAGATTATCTGAATCTTTTATGATATTACATACAGTAGTATGCTGAATGGACAGTCCAGATCCAGGCGGGACTGACAACACCAAATCTTCTATTTAAAAAATGATTGCTTGATTTATCAAGTCCGTGCAAACGTCTTAATAGCGAAAGTCATGACTTTTTTAACTTTAGGTGTTCTTAACCCTTTCGCAGGCAAATTCTGGCCCAGATGCATACCCCCACGGACGGATTAATTTTGGGTTTTTACCAAAATATGATTGTTATTCAAAATAACAATAAAATAACACCAAATCTCATAATAAGTTTCCCATAACTTATGTTTTTATGTTTTAATCCTCTCCAGAATCGCTAAAATCGTTTGGATCCAAGTCACTCCCGCTCTCTGGATATTCAAACTCATCGTCAGAGTCATTCAATAAAGCAAAAACTTCATCCACGTTGTATTTACGTTTAGAAACACGGCTAGAATGCCGGCTATTTGTACTCGTCGATGCCATGTTCACATGTCCCACAATTTGACCGGGAAGTTTCTCGTATTTAGCGTTTTTAGGAAATCCCATGCCTCGTTCACGGCTTCAGTGCTGGGTGACCTGAATTCATATTCCCGCAATCGGGGAATTTAAAGAAGACTTTATAAAACACGTTGGTTAAAACGACAAAAATGTCGTCTGCGTTCATATTCATATTTTCATGAAGCATATGTGCAGACCTTATGTAGCCTTTTTAAGCATAAATATGCAATTGTATTTTAAGTTAAAATGTAAAAGAAAACATTCTAGGTCTACCGCCATCCTCGCTAGTTCAACAAATACTAATTTAACTAATACTTAAATTGTGACGTCACATTGCAGTTTTCATATCAGCCATAGATACAGTCGGCAACAAAGGGAACGCCCACAAAAGTAGAGCCGAGGGAGAAAACAAACCGGTCTCTGCCATTAGCCATAATGCCGAAGAGTTGCTGTGTGCCCTTTTGCACCGCAAATAAACAAAAAAAAATCACAAATTAAAGTTTTACGTTTTACCAAATAATAAAATGGAACCACAAAGGAGGACAAAATGGCTTCAAGCTATCAGAAGAGAGGACGAGTTTGGCAGATTATGGCGGGACCCCCCAACAGAACGTGTATGTCTGCAGGCCACTGAGTCGGATCATTCGCCCAGTCTTTTAAAACGTATGGACAACAATTCAACACCAGTATATATCGATCCTTGTCAGCAAGCAATAGCGACTCAAAGTACGTCATGACAACTTCTTAGCGATAGCAAGACAAGTTTAAATTCCGCGTTTTTACAGTATAGCGGACGGGGAGGAAGGATTGTTTTCCCCCTCGGCTCTAGCCAGATGTGACGTTTGTGGACGTTCCTGTTGTTGCCGACTGTATCTATACCCCGCCAGGTTTGAACACCTTCCCGCTCCTGTAAGAGTGCGCTGTTGGGTCTTCCATTAACATCAAACTCGCACATGGAACGTATTACAAATAGCAAAAAAGCATTATGTCCCCTACCCCGACCCAAACCCACCAAGGCAGGAAAGTACCAACAGGAAGCGCAGAACTCAGGAAACCGCATTTTTATTTGTTGAAGATCGTTTCGAAAACCAAGCTTTAGGAAAGTTTTGCCATCTAGTGGTTAATAAAGGCACTGTACCGACCATGTAGTTCAAACACCATGCAAAATTGTCAAGTATCCATTCCTCAAAACACCAGAAGCTAGAGGAAGCTCTGTGAATACTCATGTCCCCAGATGTCTGCCAATTACTTGGCATTTCATCACGTAAGCGCTACATTTGTAACCAAAACAACACAATTGGTTCAGTTGCATACAATTAGACCCTAAGTGAAAATTTTCACTTGTCAAGCAAATATTAACTTATTTTAAGTTACTATTTGCTTGACAAGTGAAAATTTTCTTATTCCATTGGCAAGCTAGTCAAAAGTACCTCAAATCAGGACAAATTTTTTGTCTTACTAAGAAAAATGGTGATAGAAATAAGTGTTTTAAGTCTTAAAATAAGTAAATCCCTCTCACCTAGTATTTTCATCTTTCATTTTTTGCAGTCAGTTTTTAAGGCATACAATTTCCTCCTATTTTCTTGAAATAAGAAAAATGAACACACATTAAAGCTGTAGTCCCACGGTTTATTCTGAGCTGAAAATATTCAAAACTTGAGGAAATTCCATACTTCATCACCTGCTCCCGCCTCCGAGAGCCATGGTTAAAAAAAACATGTTTTTGTGCGATCCCTCTCGTCAGATAACAATGAAATTAAACCATCACAACACATGAATTTCCCAAACAAGAGAGTTTGGTCTCTGAGGGACACATGCTTTGCAACTGCAATAAGTCCCTTCAGCAGGATTCAAAGACAAGAGGTGTGTAATATCCTGCAGCTAATGTCAATGAAATACAAATAAAATAAACGCATTACTATGTGTATCTTTGTGAATGCTTTCATAATAAATTACAGCAGTATTTGCAATTGTATGCCGAGCGCTACTGGCAGGGACCCCATTTCAAAACATTCCAAAACAACAGTGTATCAAAGGTTTCAAAACTGTTTGTAAGTTTAAAATTGCCATCTATACATTGCCCCTCTCTTTTTTTGGAATGTGATGCAGGCATCAAAATTGGGATTAGCATATATTTACAAAGATCAATGAAGTTGATGAGGTAAAACCCTTAATATTGTTTATTGGCACTATTGTCTACTGGATGTTGGTGAGATAGAAAGTTCAAATAACTGCTTTCCGTGTTTATTAGCATATAAAACACGGTCCCGATATTTTTGGAGATGGTGGTCGCACAAGAAAGAAGTACATTGGATTTTATCATCCATTGTTGTAAAACAAGTTTCTTCAGTCACAATGAGCTCTTATTTCTACTGCTTAGGAACATCTGTGAATATTCTTAGTCCATGCATCCCCTGTATCTCATCTTTAAGTGCCTGCGGAGAAAATAAGAGTATTTACAGTATAAGATGACAGCAGCACCCCAACTCCCTAGAAGAATTACTGTCAGTTGCAGCCATCTAATTTAACCTGGCCTTACAAGATAATATGCACATCTTCTGAATATGTATCTAAATCTCAAATTTCTTTCAATAGTTATGTTCTTATAATGCAGCAGGAAAAGCATAATTACCTGGTTAACAAGCTGGTGCTGCTGTACAGTTCTTTTTCCTTTGAATTCATTTGATTCTATATGCACCTCATACATGGCTCCACAGCCACCTGGAAAACATGAAAGCTTGATCATTTCTGATGAACACATTTTCACATAAACAAAGATGGCATTTCTTCATTTGATTAAAAGAACATTAAGGATCATCACATAATGCTTTGAATTTATTAAAATAGATCAATTAACTTTAGTCCTTTGACAAACTTGCAAAATCAAACATCTTCATCTCTTGGCGATTTCTTCTGAAACAAACTCATCAAACCAAGAGAACAGATTACTCATGCTGAATTTATCAAACCAAATTTATCAATTGGTCACAGGAAGAACATTAATCTAATAAAACCAGCTGAAGTAATTCTTCCGAACAATTAAAAGAATCACCAGCAAGCTTATTATTTAAAGCCAGGAAGAGTCACCACACGTACCAGAAATATCCTGGACTCTGACTGAGGTTGCTTGTGGGAAACTCTCTTTAAGGATTTGTGTGATTCTCAATTCTCCATTCGTTTGAGACGACAGAAATCTCTGCACACTATTTAGAACTAGAAAAGACTGTTAAGGCAACCAGTGAGAAATTAAAACCACAATATGAAGATGCATTCAGCAAAGTGCGTCCATAAACAACACAAGGTTTATTATTCTATAAGCTAAAGAAAAAAGAAAAAAAGGATGCACAAAAAGGAAAAAGTAATTTTTTTTTGCTTTTAACGATGTTGTTGACCAGTCTAATGTTAGCGGGTAACAAAAATTAGCAACAATACAGCAATACAGGTAACAGGCAAGAATAATACAGGGTCTTGTGCTCATTTAGCTGATCTCGTAAAATCTGAAAAGATGCCAAAATAAAAGTGGATAAAACACCAAGTTGGTACTCAAGTTTACATGCTATTAACTTACATATACTGTAAACTCAACTTTCATGTTGATCAGCTAACATGCGCATGCAATGTCTTCCAACAGTAAAAATTCCTTACTCCAGACAGATGTGCAGACAAAAACCATCCAGCAATTTATCCATCTTTCAGAACAGCAGATTTGTTTTGGCCAACCTACCTAAATGTGCTCATGAGCGCCTGAACTGCAGACAGAAATCTGTCTCCACTGCTGGACAATTATAAAGAAAAAAATATCATAAACATGAATTACAAACAGAGAAACTTATGGCTACATGTGAAGTTTAAATGTTGCCCAGTGGTTCCAATCAGGCTTTTGTTCCAGCCCCAAATGCAATCCCAGAATTTTCACAAGCCATTCATTTCTCAAGCTTTAGTAAATTTAATTTAATTAGCTGCTTTTGTAGGTGGGTTATTTGCCAAATTAAATCATCTTATGAGATAACTAGCCATGTATTCCACGAAGAACAAAACACCAATGTTTATATTGGATTTATATGACAACTGCTTCAGGAGACTTTTCCCAAGATTTTACCAAGACAGCGCAGCCAGCAGCATTACTGAACACAGGTGTTCTTTCAAAAATAAATAAATTCTGAAAAACACAAAAATTATTGGAAATAGGCTTGAGTAATCATCGCTTGTCCTGTTTTTACATTCTTGACGATCTACCAATAATAAACGTAGTGACCACGTGTCCACAATGTGTCCACAACAGTTAAAACCAAGTGATTCTTAAATTCATGGCTAGCACAAACCAGCATATCCTGTCGCACCCCAGGACCGGCTTTGAGAACAACTATGAGCAAGGTTGAAACTTAACGCACAACCAACAATTGCTCGACACACTGGGGCCGCCACGGGGGGGCTTTGTTTGCTGTTCTGACCGTCTTCAAGTTAATAAATTTAAGCACAGCTCTCCATTATTGAAGAGCCTAGGTCATGAGTACTTAAGTCACATTTTCACACACTGTGGGACAAGGATGGGAAAACATCTTTTATGGTTGCCCGAGTCGAGTTTCTCAATTTCCACAAAATGAACATTTTGTGGCTTAAGTACTTTTAGCACTAGGCTCTTCATTTGAGCAGAATCTGCTGATTTGAATTGATAAGTGGTTTCGTAAGTGCCCAGAATTCCAGGATTTATTGACAGATCCGTCGAAGGTAAGGAATTTTCAAGGTAGAAAGACATTTTACGACAACATTCGCCTGTCTTGAAACATTGCTTGAAAGATACCCTAGCTTATCTTAATTTGACAGCCGAGCTCAACAAAAATATCAGCCCACATGTTTAAAACTCACGTCGCTTCTGAGAAGAAGTCTTGAAAGAGACATCATAATGATCAGCAGGCGGCAAAATTTATATTCAATCCGAAAAAATTATGCTTAGAAACATAACTCATCTGTTACAGAATCCATTTGAAAAGTCATGCCCTCTTTTTGAGTTGGCTCAAGAATATGACGTATTATTCTTCTCCAATTTCATTGAAAAAGTTTTTAGATGGTAAGCGCATTACTGCCACCTACTGACAAACAGTAGGCAGTCTGCAATGAATCTTCCTCTCTTTGCTTGAGAACGAGTGAAAGCTCGGGGATTTTTCAAACCCTCAGTTTACTGTGTTTACTGTGTTGCACAAGTGCTCTCATAGGGATGAGGCTTCTTTATTCCAAATAAAACCTTTATTTTTCTTAATTTTCAATGCGAAAAAAACGGAAAATCTGAATCATGATAGAATATGGTCAGGGATGATCAACATTACAGTCTATGTAGTCCATGTAGATGTAGATGTAGGGGTAACCAATCATTGAGCGGCTGAGTAGCCAAATTAAAGCTGAACTGAAAACCAACAGGGTGGTAGATCCCCATGAGCAAGGCTGGCTTCCACCTTTGCAGATCAAGAGATTAGTGTGGCTAATGTTTTGGACATGGGTCTTCTTTCAGGCTTGTATCCTGAAATTATATTCAAGTAAGCCATTTCATTTTGTTTCAATGGTACAAGAATAAGGCCATATACAACTACAAATTTTACTAGTTTCACTATGGAGACATTTTCTTATTAATCTTTTTAAAAGAACTGATTTGCGATGATGATGAATTGCTCATTAGCAGAGTGAATATATGATCTTCCCAGTTTGCAGTATCCACACCCTCTTCACCACATCATCTACACCAAATGCACTTTATTGGCGTGGGACACCCTTTTTGTTAATATTTTTAACGATTTTAGGCATTTTTAATGCTGTTTTCTGAGCACCAGACACCTTGTGTTTATACTCCTCAGGCATTGCGCAATAGGTGCACTTCGAGTGGAAAACATTCCCTAAACAGCTGTATCTTTGCAACATGCTCGGAATGTGGTTTTGCATTGTCCTGTTAAAATATGTATGGGCATTCCAGGCAAAGATGTCATCTAGAAGGCATCATACGTTTCCCCAAAATCCCAGAGTACTTTTCAGCACAAGTTTTGCCAATATAATTGAGTCAATGCGGCCATTTCACTTATGGTGCTTTTTGATGCAGTGCTGTCGGAATGATTGGAAATCTCAGGTATCCAGCATAGGCTTGCACTCTTGCCCTTCTTGTACAGAAATTCCTCCAGATTCCTCAAATTTTTTGATTTTGTTATGCACCAGAGGGGGAAATATCCAAGTCTCTTCCTATCTTTCATTGAGGAACATCATCTTCAAACCTTTCAATAATTTTTCCCATCCAGTTGTGGATAAATTGATGATCCTCGGCCCAACTTTGCTCCAGAAGGACTAGGCCTTTCCTGGATGCTGCTTTTGTACCAAATCATGGGTACAATCACCTACTGACTTCACCGGTTTCAAATCACATCATTATTCAAATTTTTTTACCTCGTTATTAGTCCTAAATTTGGAATGCGTTGCAGGCCTGAGGGGCAGGAATGGATGTACATTCACAAATAAAATTAAGTTGACAAGAAAAAAACATTACACATCTTGTCTTATTACATCTTGTAAATTGAGAAATCACTGTGAAAAGCTCTTCTTCAGGAAACTGAAGTTGAAGCGAGAATGGATACCATTAACACGACAACCCAAAACATGCATCCAAACTACGAAAAGCCTGAAGAACCAAACGCATCAGTCCCCAGATCTGAACAAAAGACAAATTATGTGATATGATTAAAAATGATTGTCCATGCAAAGAGGCCAAAGGACATATCCAAACTGGACAAGTTTCATAAAGGGGAATATGCAAAAATCCCACAACCAAGAATATAAGACTTTAATTGTGGCTACAGGAAGTGTGTACAGGCTGCCATTGCTTACAAAGAAGGGCTAATGAAAAACTAATTAAAAGTGTTCCCAAACTTTAGCACGGGACATTTTCCTTTGTCATTTTGAAAATGGTTGGTACATAAAAGGGAATATTCGTTAAAATTCAGTACAACTGCATCTTCATTGACATCACATGGTTTAAAGGTCAGCTCAATGTACCCTCATTTATTTATTCATTATGACGTGCTTTATGCCCAAACTTTCGCATTCCTGAAACATTTTAGGTGTTATTAAAGCCAGACTTGAGAGAATCAAAGAAACTGAGTCACTCAGCATTGTACCAGATCCAAATTTATTATTATCTTTTGACCTTTATTTTATCTTCCAAAATTGATAAATGGAAATAATTTATGATGAGAAGTTTTCACAATAAGTAAGTCTTCAAATATAGACCATTTTTGTCATCATCCAAGATGAAATGACATTCAGTCTTACATTCAGCATTTAAAATAAATGATCCAAAAGGATTTCAGTACCAAATTTCATTACATAAATGAATCAAGGACAAGCCAAACTAAGCACGGACCTGTGTACTGCATTTTCTACAGACGCATTTTTTCAAACAGGTACAATATTTTACGACTGAAACAAGAAATTAAAACGTGCTGTTCACAAACAATGGAAGAAATTATTACACATCTTAAAGCAGCACAACGTCTGGCATAAGCCTTGGAAAAAAACATCCAAAAAAGTACTGGATGTTTTCCACGCAATGTTACTTTGCATGGACAACTTAAAATATTACACTACTTCAGATATTTTGTATGGCCTGAAAAGCCCCCTATTAAACACAAAAGACAGATGTTACAGATGTGAATTCTCTCCATGCACACATTCCTAAGGGTACTGGTGTAGAAAAATAAAATACATCACAAAATAAAAAAAATAGTTTCACTTCGTTCTCTCAATGAATGAGCCGTTTCCTGCTCACACTTTGTACTTCAACCTTCCGTTGTCGCTCAGGACACAGATGTGCTGTAAAAAAAAAAAAAAAAAAACAGGAGGAATCAGAGTCACTCAAAATATCAGTAGCCAGGGGTATAACCACTGGGCTCTGAATGAAATTAGACACCAGTTAAGAAATTGCATTTGGTTTTTAATTAAAAGAAGAAAATGAAGCCCTTACACTGAGATCCCTGAAATATTCATTGTAGTCTAAGGCGTAACCAACGAGGAACTTGTCAGGGACCTCAAATCCGATGTCTACAAATTCAAACAAGACAGACAAAAAATTAAATCAAAATGACCATTTCTCTTAAGAATTACTCAGAGGACCTACTACATACATGACACTGATACTACATATCAGACAGTTATTTGTTACATGCAATAGATTTCTGGCTCATCATAGGCCAGAATGTTTTGAACAAAATCTCTTGATGCATTGATGTTAAAAAAGGGCTCCTAGCTACATTTCAGCTTTTCATGGAGATCAGATAAAGAGCAAATAATACCTCTTTCTGCGATGTAGTAAAGGAGCTTAACAGCTTTCAGCCGAAAAGCATTGCATAATCAGTCTGACCATGTGACCTACCGTATAAATGTGGTATTCACTTACATCTAATGAGGAGTTTTAAATAAAAACAACCTTTTAAGCACAGCGTGGTTAATACGCCCAGTGCTGGGACACATATTACCAAGTGGGATTAGATTTACAGTGCTGTGAGAAAGTAGTTGCCCCCTTCCCAATTTATTCCATTGTATGCTTATGTCATATTTAAATATCTCTGATCATCCAACTGATTTTAATAGAAGACAAAGACAATGTGAATAAAAACAAAATACATTTTCTGAATCATCATTTGATTTATTGAAGGTGAAGAGTCACTCAAAACCTACAGTGCTGTGTATGTCTGAAGCACCCTGCATTTTTAAAAATTTAAATCTGGCTTTAGATGTTTACTTTTTTGTCTTTGACATTAGTTTTGCTGAAGATAAAAAGTATATTTGAAATTCCAAATGTTAATTTAAAAATAATTTTATAAACAAATGTTTGTATTTCATTAAAAACAGCTGATACAGATAATATAGTCTTGACAGAGCCCTGATGTCAACATCATCATTGCTGTCTGCAATTACTTAGAGGGACAGACTCAAGTGAGACAGTCAGTCTGCAGAACTGTGGCAGGTTTTCCACTTTGCTTGGAACAAGCAAAAAGCCAATCATCTTGTAAAACTACAACACAACAGGGCAGTGTCCCAAATTTTTAGGCAAAGCATTGTCACTCCAAATATTGGGTTGATTTATTTTTAACAGTTTACAGCTCTGTCTAGTACATTTCTCAGTTATTAGAAGCTTTTGATGTCATTATTTTTGCAAGAATATTTGACCAACAAAATTGCTTTAAATGTGCCTAAGACTTTTGCACAGTACTGTATATCATCCATGTGTAAAAATAATTGCCCCCCTAAATCGAACAGCTGGTTGTGACACCCTTGGCGGCAACAACTACAATTAAACATTTGCGACAACTGGAAATGAGCCTTTTACATCGCTGTGGAGGAATTTTGGCCCGCTCTTCTTTGCAAAATTGTTCTAGTTCAGCCACACTTAAGGATTTTCGAGCATGAACTGCCCGTTTAGTTCATGCCACAGCATCACAAACAGATTCAAGTATGTTGATTTTTGCCTACTTAACACTGCCTGACAGGTTCTATTTCAGAGATGTTTAGATTCAACTGGGCTGCAGTAATCATGCTTGGGTGCCATCGAGTGAAATTTAACCCAATTATCAATCAAATTTATTTTATTGGTTGATTCAGTAACTAAGGGGCCAATAACTTTTTCACACAGGGCCACATACGGTTGGGCATCTTTTTTCCTTTCATAAATCAAATAGTCATTTAAAAACTACATTTTGTGTTTGCTTGGGTTATCTTTGTCCAATATTAAAATGAATTAATCAGAAACATTTAAATACGACAAACAAGCAAAAATTAAAGAAATCAGGAATACTTTTTTGCAGCACTGTAGCTGTACATCTACCAAGAGTTAAACACGGAACAGCATTTTTTTTTTTGCAAACATTCCAAATCTAGGGTTTGAGATGAAGTTCAGCACAGTTAACCAGCTAACTCCATTATCCTACAGTATGTGCAAATCCCTGCACCCCATTTCATGCTTATGACGTATAACAGCTCAGAGAGGAGTAACATTTCATAAGACAGCACTTACAGTCAGGCTTGTATCCTAGGCTTCTCGGTGTTCTTTTGACCAATAAGCTGCAATGAAAAAACATTGTAAGCACTCAATTAGTTTACAAAATAGCACATGAAATTTATATTACAGTGTTCTACGCTCCCACACAAAGAAACTACAGAATACATATACACCTAAGCACATAAGTGCAACATCAAAAACAGTGAAAACTAACCTTGGAACAGTCATTATATGAAACATATTTCAATATGCTGACATTTAAGAGAATGTTACATAGTATCAAAGTACACCTCAATTCCAGAAGAACTGGGACAATGTGTGAAAAGCTTCCAGAAATTTGCAAATGAATCATTCCATGTCAAGTGGATCAATGGTGGGAACCCGACCCACTCAAAAAAAAAAAAATTGTGACATGGTATTAAACCACCAAACATAAAAGTTTAGCTTTTGGAGTCAAATAGTTGCCAAGAAATGGACTCTTGAAAGGAGGGTTTAAAAACCAAATGAAAATTCCCTGTGTTTTTTTCAGGTTTCAGGAACTGTAAACTCAGTTCCATCAGGGGTAGAGCACTGACTTAGCATATTTGGAGAACTTTTGGAGCAGATGACATACAGTATCTCACAAAAGTGAGTACACCCCTCACACTTCGACGATTATTATATCTTTTCAACGGACAACGTTACAGAAATGAAACCTGAATATATTCTAGAGTAGTCATTGTTCAATATGTGTAGCAGTGTAGATTTACTGTTCAGTTATTTGGACAGTGCAAACAGTCACCATTTCAAAAATAAGTGGCAACAAAAGTGAGTACACCTCACCGTTAACATGCCAAATTGTGGCCATAATGTCAATATTTAGTGTGACCACCATTGTTGTCCAGCACTGCCTTGATTCTCCTAGGCATGGAATTCACCAGAGCTGCACAGGTTGTTGCTGGGATCCTCCTCCACTCCTCCATGACAACATCATGGAGCTGGTGGATGTTGGACACCTGCTGCTCCTCCACCTTCCTCTTGAGGATGCCCCACAGGTGCTCGATGGGATTCAGGTCTGGAGACATACTTGACCACACCATCACCTTCACCTTCAGCTTCTTCAGGAAGGCAGTTGTCATCTTGGAGGTCGTTATCATGTTGGAAAACTGCTGTGTGGCCCAGTTTCTGAAGGGAGGGCATCATGTTCTGCTTCAGAATGTCACAGTACCTGTTGGAATCCATTATTCCATTAATGAAGCACAGCTCCCCAGGACCAGAAGCACTCATGCAGCCCCAGACCATGATGCTGCCACCACCATGTTTGACAGTAGGCAGTACGCACTTGTCTTGGTACTCCTCACCAGGGTGCCGCCACACATGCTGGACACCATCTGAGCCGAACAAGTTTATCTTGGTCTCGTCAGACCACAGAACATGGTTCCAGTAGTTCATGTTCTTGGACTGGTTGTCTTCAGAAAACTGTTTTTGGGCTCTCTTGTGGGCTAGCTTCAGAAGTGGCTTCCGTCTTGGCCAAGGACCATGCAGACCGACTTGGTGCAGAGCACGGCGTATGGTCTGAGCACTGACAGGCTGTTCTCCCACTGCTGCAACCTCGTTAGCAATGCTGCCAGCACTCCTGCGTCTGTTTTCTGAATCCAACTTGTGCACCTGACGCAGAGCACGAGGACTCAACCTCTTTGGTCCACCCTGACAAGGCCTGTTCCGAGTAGAACCTGTCTGGGAAAACCACTGGATAACCTTGGCCGCCGTGCTGTAGCTCAGTTTCGTGGTTTCACAGATCTTCTTGTAGCTTAGACCATCTTTCTGGGGAGCAACCATTCTCTTTTTCAGATCCTCAGAGTTATTTCCCATGAGGTGCCATGTTGACCATCCAGTGACCAGAATGAGAGCATTGCACCCAAAGCACCACAATTTAAACCTTCAACACATGTTACACAACCTCATATGGCCTAGTCGAACAGACAAAAGCATGAACATGATGAATGAGACACATTTCATTGCTTGATTGACCATTACCAATTGGGGTGTGTACTCACTTTTGTTGCCACCCATTTTGGAAAGAGTGACTGTTTGTTCAGTTATTTGGACAGTGCAGTAAATCTACACTGCTACACATATTGTACAATGACTACTCAAGAATATACTCAAGTTTCATTTCTGTAACATAGTCCCTTGAAAAGACATAAATTAATTGTCAAAATGTGAGGGGTGTACTCACTTTTGTGAGATACTATAAGTACAGCCTGCTCCACTTTCTAACTAATCTGTCGCGCCACCTGCTGGTAAAACCAGGAACTTTTCCAACTATTGAATTTTTTTTATTGAATTATTTTTTTCAGTATTTCAGCAGCCTCGTGTGCCCTTAATTGTGTACAGAACCTCTAAAATTTAATGTTTGGGAGTCTATTCTCAATCTAGAAGAGTTTGAGGTGACTGGATATGTGCCTTTACAAATTATTCAGCCTTAAATTTCATTTCACGCTGAAAAGTCACAAAATTTACCAGTTTTATCTCGGCATTTTGGCCTTAAGGGGCAGGGGCAAATACACCTTGTGTATTTGAGTGCTTATATTTAAATCTGCGCTTGAAGTCTGGGATTTATCAGATTTTGGTGACTTTCTTCACCAAAGTGAACCTTCCATTACTGCTTAAAACTTACTTCTAAATGACCTATACTATCAAAACTCATCCACTGAAAGTAAATTTTTGCATAGATTACAAAAATGTACCCGAATCATGCTAGTATGACTATGAAGTCATGCTGTAGTAATATGAGCAGAGTGTGTCTCAGCACTCTCCTGCTGGAATAAGCAGGGCGTTCCTGAAAAAGACAACATCCAAAAGGCAGCATATGTTGAATCCCTCTCTGTCAATTGTGCCTTTGCAAAGCTGCCGGGTTGGCTCACTTGGCAAAGGAGGCACATAGCTGCGCAAGAATGACCACCACAGCATCAGATCATATCCAGCAGTACCAGTGAGAACAGCACGTAATTGGGCCACTCAGGGATTCGGGAGGAATACTGTCGGTTTGTGGCAGCATTGTTTGTTGCTCAAGCGCCCCCTGCTGGCCATCTGTGTGCTCATCAGTAAAGCCCAAGTTTGGGTTTGTTCTGCCTTCGTTCTGAACTCCCGAGGTTTGAAGCTGCGAGTGTAAAGAAGCGGCGCTTAACAGACGCGTTTAAGATGAGAAGTGGAAATGTACAGGTCTGACCACAGTACTCCTTTCAACTTCCCCATCAGTGCATTTCAGAAGAGATCAAGCCCAGAGAAGTCAGAAGAGCTTCTGAATTGCAATGATGTAATATGGCTTCCTCTTAGTGGAAGTCGAGTCTCAATTTGCATTTGATGATATTCACTGACGCAGATCTTTCTGAATTATTTACCAGCCTATGTGGTTATGTCCATTACAGAAGCATAGTAGTTCTTCATACAGTGCCGTCTCGAAGGTCACATGCATCCAATACTGGTATTTGGCCTCATATCTTATGCACAGAGATTTCTCTGGTTTCTCTGGATTCTCTGAATCTTTTCTCAACATTGTGGACTGTCAATGGTGAAATCCCTAAATGGTATGGAATTGCATCTTGAGAAACGTTCCTCAATTTTTTCACCATTTGTTCATGCAGCTTCTGACAAAGAACCTCAGACTGTCTAGTTGTTCAACGACTGTGCCTTTTGTGACTGCTCATTTTATATCCAATCATAATTGAATTACCTATTCACCCATTCACCAATAAGATGTTCCAAATTGGTATTTTTCAGAAGGATTCATATCTTTTCCAGTCTTTCCATTCCCCTGTCCATAATTTTTTTTTTTTGGAATCCATTGCAAGCAAATTTGGAATTTGCAAATATTTAACAAAAATCAATAAAGCTGATAAGGTGAATCTTTTGATATTTTTTCTTTGGGCTGTTTTAAACTAAATGTAGGGGAGAGCATTTACAAATGACCTAATTCTGTTCTTATGAGCATTAGACATTGTCCAAATTCTTTTGGAATTGAGGGTATAATTAATTGCTTCATGTTACTAAGTAGTTATGTATGACTTATGCCAAATACAGTTATAACATATTCTGTGTCTGTGATCCTAAGCAAAGAGGATGCCTTGGTATATACAGTACATCTCACTGAGCAGCTGCCGGTTTTAGTGCAATGCATCACTAAGGGGGTTTTAAGGATCATTTAAGCATTTATGCCATTAGTGACCATTTAATTCTCCACTTTCACACCCATTTAATTTGCAGCATCTCTCAGATTATCATCAGTCTACTGCCCAATGCCGAATATCATTTCTAGAGGGTAGTGTAGAGTAAAGAAAACAACCAAAAACTTTACCTTACAACTTTAACCATTTTGGGATTGTATCCATCCAACAAGGACAACAAGGTCTGCATTGTTCTTCCTGTTTCTACGATATCCTGAAGCGCAAAAAACACAAGTCATTTGCTGCTGACATCAGAACACACAGCCAATACATTTTCCTCGTTAAATAATAACACAACCTTAGCAGTATGTTTAGCTTGGAGAAATAAGCAATACCGTGTGTGTGTAATGAACATTTTTACTTGTATGATACATTTAGGACTATGGGCCTGAATTTCTCAAAGTCAGCATTCCTAACTCATCGACACAGATGGAATGACACTGTTTTCCGTTCACGCAGACAGAACGGTTAATTAAGGGTGAACATAATGGGTCCCTCTCATTATACACATATAAAACTGTATGCATTCGGCTTTCAAGTTCATATAATTCTGATAAAGTTGTCTCCCCAAAATGCTTGTTTTTGTGTCACATAACAAGAAATCAATTTTTTCTGAATAAACAATATTCTTCGTTATTATTTTCCTTGCTTTTCCACTCATCCAATAGGGCTACGATGAGAATATACAGTAAAAGTTTCTATCACATTAGAAGAGTAATTTTTCTGAGCCTTGTGTTTTGTTGGTTGGTTTTCAAATGTCACATCCGTAATGCAGGACTTGCCTCACACTGATTATGACAACTCACAATACAATCACAAGTAATATTATGCTAATAAATAATTATGCATTACATCATTTCATTTCCCGCAATGGACATAGTTGCTGCCCATTTTGGCCATGGGGTTGTAGGAACCCAATCAAGCTACGAAAAGTCCCAGAGAAACATATCCCCAGGGGAGCCTGAGGGGGAGGGGTGGGAGAATGGGCACCCTGAACGGACTGACAAACAGGCAATGACAACACATCTGGAGAATCAACGACAAATTCGCTAAGTGTTATGTGGCAAGACCTGCGAAAATCCGCGGGCACTGAAGATCCACCAGGCCAAGATTAAATGTTTTGTGAGAGTGTACAGCTGGAACAATGCATAAGGTATGACCTCAGTGAGACACAGGAGGAGCCGAGCCAGGAGTCACCCCACAGCGCCCACAACCTCCAAGTTCAAGAAGCCCAGGCACCACGCACTTCACACCACTGGCTGTGGATAAAGTGGCTTCAAGCTAACAGAGTGGATGAGTGGCGCGAATTTGACAAAGATCCTGGAAGCAACCATGAAGAGGGGAGCAGACAGGAAACTCCACATTATGACAACCATAATCACCAGCATTGCCACAGAAAGGTTTGGCACAGTGGAGAGGTGTGATGCCAAGAGCCATTAAATAAAAAACTGCAGGGCAGAGATGATCACCCCGCTGAGACTCACACTGCGGTTGGGATTGCCAAGAAACCTGAGCAGCATGGCCCTATATGGCAACAGAAACAAACTTACACTTCCGGTGAGCAGTATTACTGAGGAGTTCATGGTCAGCTGAACGAGAGAGGTGCAGCAATACAAAGAATCCAGAGATCTCAAAGTCTCCCAGGCTGGTACTGAGGTGAGGACTGGAAGGAAACAGAGGGCACAGGAGGCAGTCGGCCCAGCAGAATCGCAGAATCGCCATAGAGTGCTGGTGGGATCTGTGGCTGTTGGCCAGGCAGGGCTAGGCAGCATTCCAACAGCCCACTACAACAATGCCAAGGGCAAAGAGAGGTGGGATCTGATCCAGAAGTAAGTGAGAGCCAGAATCAAGGAGCTGCATGTAAGCCAGGTGGCGAGACAGCAGCAGCAGGGTGCATGGACCAGATGGGAACAAGCAGTAGATCGGAAGATCTCATGGTCTGAGCTGTGGAAGGCAGAACCCTTCCGAATCCAGTTCCTCATTTAGTCGGTGTATGACGTTCCGCCCAGCCCTTCAAACCTTTTCTGCTGGGGCAAGGCTGAAACACCATCATGCCTCTTGTGCCAAGTAAGAAACACTGGAACATATCCTCAGCAGCTGTCCTAAAGCATTAGGGGAGGGGCGCTACCAAGGGTGCCATGACCAAGTGCTGAAGGTAGTCGCTGAGTCCATCAGCAGCACTATCGATCAGACCAAACATCTCCGACCGGCAAGACGCTGGATCACAAGAGCAGGAGAACATTCAAACTCCAAACCAAAAGTCCAAATGGACCTACTGGGATCAGCGCATGACTGGCAGATTATGGTCGACCAGGAGAAACAACTCAGATCCCCAAAGACATCGTAAAGACCACTCTCAGACCGGATACTGTGCTGGTCTCACAAACATCAAGAGAAGTGGTCATGCTGGAGCTCACAGTGCCATGGGAGGAGCGAATGGAGGAGGCTAGCTAACAGAAGAAGGGAAAATATGCAGAACTGGTGGAAATGTGCAACAGACGGAGGGTGGCGTGCTCGGTTTACGTCCATCGAAGTGGGGGGGGGGGGGGCGGGGTGGTAGCTCTGCAGGGAAATCATTGTGCAAGGCCTATATCCTCCTGGCCATTGATGGAGCACACAAAAGTCAACCGATCAGCAGAGCTTCAGAGGCTGCAGAAAAAGCTTCTACGTGGCTATGTATCAGGAGCACAAGCCGTGGTCAAAGGCTGCTTGGACGCAGGCCAGGAAATGATCGCTCCGGGTCCGGTTGCCAGGGTGAGAGAGTATGAAGCTAAAAGACCCGAAACCCCCCATGACCCCTGGTACTATCACTGATGATGTATCCTACTGCATCAGCTGATTTATGTACTGACTACTTTAAAAAAAAAAAAAATTTATATTTATTTATTTATTTTATTTTTTTTCATTTCCCACAACAAACATAGTTGCTGTCCATTTTGGCCATGGGGTTGTGGGCTGGATGGATCATGAAATGGGTTGGATTTCAGTTAAGATATGGTTCTTACAAGTCTCATGCAAATGCTGTTAACTTTCAGGAAAATACTTAATCTTGCCCTATGTCACCTCATTTAAAAGCCATGTTCACAGATGGCATCAAATTTACATGAAAACCCCTCTTGAAATGGAAATGCGCCCACGAGAACCAACTCTACTCTAAGCTGCAGTGTGCAACAGCTTGAAATGATCAATTACTCAGTGTGACCTCCGGAAAATAGCATAAGAGGAAGAGATTAATCTGCAGGCATACAGACAGAGCTATCGCAGGTAGGAAAATCTGGCGCAGTAAATCAGACAAAAAAGGCAGTTATAAGCAGAAAAACCAAGCGGCTCACCTCAACAATAAGAACATTCTGTGAGAGAAAAGGGAACATTAGTTAAATGTTCAGATGGAAGCAGGAGTAAAAAATGTATTAAATACCAGTTTCACTCCCTCTCACTACTTGCTCACTAATATTAAACATTTACATCATATATTTACCATATTGAGGATCAGTCATATTTCAGTTTTTAAAAGAGGGAAAAAATGTGACAATTCACTCTCACAAATGAAATGATCCAATACATTTTAAAACTCACTTTCCCAGTCAGATTTGACAGATCATCTGCTCCAAAAACCATAACATTGTTTGTGGACTCATCATTCTATGGAAATAGACATTAAAAAAAAAAAAAAAAGAAACACTTCAGCTGCAGTAAAACATGATATTCAGGTGAAACAAAGTTTGCAGCTTTTAAAAAAAAAAAATCATTTTAAAGGGCAATTCATACAATTCGAGCATTTGTGCATGTGTTAGAAAGAACAGTGAAATCATTCACACCCTTGAAGAATATGGGGAACTTGACTACACTTGGGCTGCTCTTGACCTAGATGGAAATAGGTACGCCATACTGAAACACCTTCGGGTAATTTCCAATTTTTGATGCAGATGATAGACGATACGGTAGACCGAGACTTGAGCTACCTAACAGGTAGCCCCAGTAAAAGACTAGATCCAAATAAAATAATCAAACTACTGAGACATGTTTTCCATTCTAAAATGAGAGTAAAATATTTTACTTAATTTGTTAACTTTTTAATTACATGTTTACCACTTGAGCAGTTATTCAAGTACAACCCCAATTCCGAAATAGTTGGGACAAAGAGTAAATTGTGAATAAAATCAAAACGCAATGACTTTCAAATCACACCAGCCAGTATTTTATTCACAGTAGAACAGAGATAACATAGCAAATGTTGAAACTGATAAATTTTAAAATTTTATCCACAAAATGAGCTCATTTCAAATTTGATGGCTGCTACAGGTCTCAAAAAAGTTGGGACAGGGGCCTGTTTACCATGGTGTAGCATCCCCTCTTCTTTATAACACAGAGTGGAGGCGTCTGGGCATTGAGGAGACAAGTTTCTTGAGTTTAGCCATTGGAATTTGATCCCACTCTTGTTTAATACAGGCTTCCAGTTGCTGGAGAGTTTCGGGTCTCCTTTGACGGACTTTTCGTTTAATTATGCGCCAAATGTTCTCAATTGGTGAAAGATCAGGACTGCAGGCAGGCCAGTTCGGCACACAGACTCTTATACTACGAAGCCATGCTGTTGTAATAGCTGCAGTATGTGGTTTTGCATTGTCCTGCTGAAATACACAAGGCCCTTCCTGGATTAGATGTCGTCTGGAGGGGAGCATATGTTGCTCTAAAACCTTTATATACCTTTCAGCATTCATGGTGCTTTTTAAAACATGCAAGTGTCCCACACCATATGCACTAATGCATCCCCATACCATCAGAGATGCTGGCTTTTGAACTGAACGCCGATAACAGGAGGGGTGGTCTTTCTCCTCTTTAGCCCGGAGGACACGACGCCCATGATTTCAAACAAGAATGTCAAATTTAGACTCGTCTGACCACAGGACACTTTGCCTCTTTGCTACAGTCCATTTTAAATGAGCCTTGGCCCACAGAACACGGCGGCGCTTCTGGATCATGCTCAACAATGGCTTCCTTTTTTTGCATGATAGAGTTTTTAGGTGGCATCTGTGGATGGCACGGCGGACTGTGTTTACAGACAGTGGTTTCTTGAAGTATTCCTGGGCCCATTTAGTAATATCAATGACAGAATCATGCTGGTGAGTGATGCAGTGGCGTCTGAGGGCCCGAAGATCACGGGCATCCAATAAAGGCCTTGTCCCTTACGCACAGAGATTTTTCCAGTTTCTCTTGATGATGTTATGCACTGTCAATGATGAGACCTTCAAAGCCTTTGCAATTTGACATTGAGGAACATGGTTTTTAAAGTACTCCACAATTTTTTTTACGAAGCCTTCACAGGTTGGAGAGCCTCTGGCCATCTTTACTTCTGAGAGACTCAGCCTCTCTAAGACATCCCTTTTATAGCCAATCATATTACACACCTGATGCCAGTTAACTTAATTACTTGCTAAATGTTCTTTCAGCTGATTCTCTTATATATTAATTGATTATTCAGCCCTTTTTTGCCTGTGTCCCAACTTTCCTGAGATCTGTTGCAGCCAGAAAATTTGAGATAAGCTCATTTTGTGGATAAAAATGCAAATTGTCTCAGTTTCAACATTTGAAATGTTATCTATGTTCTATTGTAAATAACATATTGGCTCATGTGATCTGAAAGTCATTGCATTTTGATTTAATTCACAATTTATACTTCGTCCCAACTATTTCAGAATTGGGGTTGTATATATCATGCTATTCATCATACTGTCCTCAATACACAATTCATTCACACGGTCACATCTACTTTCAATTTTCAGTCTCCAATTAACCTGACTTGCATGTGTTTGGACTATGGAGTGACTGCCTGTCAATTTTCAGAGTTCAGAGAAGGGGGATGGTTTGCTCAATTATCTGTTCAGAATACTGGAGGACCCCTTAAACTGTGCTGCGGGACCTTGCCTTTCTATGAAAGTACTCAGTTTTATTGATCATGTTAGTCTGGAAACAGGAGATAAATTGCTAAATGCTAGCACGCTCATCATCTATGATTTATTTGCTTATTTTAATCAAGGGTGTGAATAATCTTTATAATGTCTGAACAGTACTAAAGGATGTACAAATGTTGGCATACACAAGCACTGTAGTACAAAAAGCAAGATAAATCTGTCAGTGAATGGTCTGAAAAGCCGGTAAAAGCATGCTGAGAAGGACCTCTAAAAAGGATGCATTAGCACACATCTGCATGCATTAAGGAAAAAAAAAAAAAACCACAACAATGCAAAATGCTGTGTAGGTTAAACAATAATTTTGGAACTAGTATTATACCAAAAAACACTTAACATGAGCCAAATGAAATGGTTTTTGAAAAAAAAAAAAGCACAGAAATGGTGGCAGTGATGGATATAAAGGAAGAGAAACAGATGATTCACTCACACAGTAGCTTTTAAGCCTAATGAAATCCACTGTCAGCGGTACAGATTTATCGCTGTTTTGATTAAGTGCCTTGATGTAATCTAGCAGGTCGGCAAAGAATTTATAACCACCTTTCAAAACACACAGAGCAACAATATGATGTCCTCCCATGTCCTGCATTATATCACGGGCCAAACGTTCGGTCCTGCAAACACGAGAAAACACAAACCAAAGCTTACACGAGAACAGCACAGAGAGGATATATTGTGTAACAAGATTACCAAGATAAAACTGGAATACGGACTGAAGTACAGAGAGCATAGCACTGCTCCTGATTTTACAGAGTGAATCTAACAGCTAAATCAGTATTCCTGCTTCTTGACGCATCATACAACTAAAACAGAAGACTGCCTGTTCATGAAAAACAAAAGACAAATCTGTGCATGTTGCCAATGAATAGTGTGTGATTTTTATTAAGTGTATGTTTGCAATACATCATCTAAGCCCATCTAACATGCCTAGTCACAGATTGCAGACTTGGTTTAGTGGTGGTGTGATTGTGATCTCTCAAGGTGAAAAGGATAGCTTTCTGCAGACTGGCATGTGCTAACAACCCATGCAATAAGAGATCATCAGTGTAAATCCTGCGAGAACCAAATTCCCAAATGTATAAAGCAGTGTTCACCGGGCCAGATACTGTAAAATTGAGAGTATGACAACAGCACCCATGAGAGAATGGCGTCTATGCCGATTACCTATCCATAATCATTCCATGGGGAATAATGACCCTCTCCAGATCCTCCTCATAGTGTTTGGGGACACAAAACAAATTCAAATCATGGCCCTCTTCGCTGTCAGCAATCTGCAATAAGATGTTATATATTTAGCACATTGCTCTCCATTCAAGGGCTGAGCTGTTGATCAAACTTCAAAGTCTTGTTTTCATTTAATCTTATACTCGTGCACGCTCTCCATGAATGTCACTTAAGGACGCGTTCGAGGGTGAACGTGAGGAAAATCCGGCTGTCGTCCCCGTAACGAACTACAGCAAGAAAGCGTTCAGAGCCAACATGCATGCATATTTGATTTATTATTGGTCTTATGCGTCCCTTAAGCCGATAAATCCCCATATTGCAAGCCAGATATACCAGGTATTGCAATCTGCAGTCAGATAATCTCTTTGTACATACAAACGATAGCTACATTAAGTCAAGTGATCAAGTGTTCAGGTCGCTGCAGTAACTTAAAGCTTTAAGCCACATGCATGGTGCGTGCTCTTCATGCTCAAAACTAGCATTCTAATTAAACAGACAATCACACCATCTCACAGTTTACAAATCAATTCGTTGGACATGGCTCGCAATAAATTCGTGCAGGCACTATGCCCGCAGTGAACATCCTGAAATGCCCGATAAGAAAAATAAACGTCACCTAGCAAGCCAAATCCTGACATGTACATCTTCCTTTTACTTCGCCTAGTTAACATGAACATTATTGTAGTATTACTAACCATTCATTACCTGCAGAAAAGAAGCCATTCTTCCGCATTTCACCCTTGTTTTCACTATATATGATGTGCCATGCCCGCCGGGCGCCTCTGTAAGAACCGCTTGCGTCTTGTAGTCTATGCAGCGTACTCTGATACCTTTCCGATTCCGCGTAGTTTTAAACCCTTGCGTCACAAATCCATTTAGCTAATCTGATTTACCACCTATAACCTGTGCTTCAGAGTACAAACTGCCTGACTAAGAAAGGTTAGCTGACAAACATGTTTCCCGTGCTCCATTTTAAGAGGCTTTTTTGTGGTCGCAGCAGTGTTTTTACAAATTGAATATAGCAACTGCGCTAACAAAAGGAGAATTCTCTTGCAGTTCTTTTGATCTTTACATTATTCCACAGCACAAGTGCTGAATTGCTGGAGTTCATACCACGAGATGGCTTTTGGGCCACAATAAACAAGTGATACCAGCCACCATGCCGCCTGGTTTTTTGTGACCTTGACCCACTTAGGTGAAAATTTAATTAAGCGATCCTTAAACCATCACCCAGCTTTCCTTAAAATTTCATGGGATTTGAGCGAACCGTTTTTTTTTTTTTTTTTTTTTTTGCGTTACATTGCAGAAAATCACGCAAAAAACAAACAAATGCCACCGAAACAATACCCCTCCCCCTTAGGACGGGGTAAAAATGCAGGATATGGATTACGAACACTTCTTATAAAGACAGTGGTTATTTCTTTAAAATCCTAAATTGTATAATTACTAATTGCACTTATTTTACAAAGTAATAAAGATAAATATTAAGACATAACAGAAACATTTTGTGCAACCTTTTTGCCACCTGCAAAGTAGCTCAAAGCATTGAGAGCTGTAACAGTCCCTCTACTGAACTGCGTGTTAATGCTGCACATTCACCAAAGATGCAAGCATTCTAGTAGGCCTACATCTTGGGATTTTCATAGAACTATAAGGGAAAATGAAGTGTCCTTGCACGATGAAGGAAAGCGAGGCTGATAATAGTGGCCTAGGCCGAGGCAGTCTTACCTAATGACTTCACAAAAGCTGAATAACCCATGAAGTGATGGGAAAGCGCTCCATGGTAGATGCGGTCTTTTGGATGCGACAGTAAACCGAGGTTTCACCCTCTGGCAGGGATCATGGGTATTCCTCCAGTCCTGAGATGTTTTGTGTTCTGGTGCAACACGACAACTGTGCCCAGGTGGGGCTTAACACATTGGGGGTAAATTAGGTGAATCACCCCCCCCTCACCCGATTTAACATGATGAAAGATCACATATGAATACAGTTATTTGCTTTACTCTTACAGTAACTAGAAATGTAAAGTATATTGAACCTCATACCTTTAGAATCGTGAAACAGTATTTTGCCATGGTGTAAAGACACTCTTAGGAGGAGGTGGAGGTTCACTTTGGGCCAGCTTTTACATATAGGCCCAGACCAACAGGTACAATGGTGGACTATTTAGTTTTGGATTTTAATCGGTCTTATATTGCTTCAAGTGCCTGATGTTAAAATCAGCTTTGTCCAGCATTTGGGCATTTTGAGAAAGCACAAATGAGTGTTGACCAGTCTACCAGTTCTCTTGGTTGTCTGTGCGCAGCTGAAGGCAAGCAAATGTGCCCAAAACTTTAGAGGCTGCATTGCCCTTTTAGCAGCGAGTTTGCCAATAGTTTGTTGGGCTCAGAGAAAATACAAGAAATATGTCCAACTGAAGTGCAAAAAACACAGAATTTAAGGGGCATTACCAATTGTTTAAATCATCATTTTAAATGTATGTTTTCAGAAGCATGTGTAAACGTGTCAAAAGAAAAAGTACGCAGAAGAAATATTTTAGATATTTTATCCATTTCATAGAAATACTAAAATTGTACTTAAAACTTGCACCATATTCACAATTTGGATACAATAAATACACCAGTATCTTGGGTAATGGGGTGAATTGAAATAAAAACGGAAAATAATAAAGGCCTCCAGTGATCTCACATATTGGCTGTAGTTGTTCCTCACCAGTAGTTATGGTAGTAATTTTGTCTCCTTCTCATCTTTCTAACATACAAACTCTCCCTCCTCTTTTAGTCACATGATGTCAGATATAGCTATTAATGACAAGTACAATACCACATCAGTGGACAAGAAGTGCTCACTGGGCTATATTGCAAAGATATTCTAATAGAAAAGGAGGCAAGTTATCTCTAACTGATCAAATACAGACAGAGCTGAATAACTGTTAATAGGTGAAAGTCTGCACACATGGCCACCAATCCTAGCCATCTGGTAAATAATGAACAATTCAAAGACAAAGCAAATCATTATGAAGCAAAACTTTTACGGTAGGAAAGTTATTCATCACAACAAATGATTAATCAAAACCAAATAAGGAGCCAAATGAATTCAGTCTTTTTGTGACCTCTTTTTATGCGATAGTTTGCCAAAATGCATTAAGCACATTATGGACTTGGGAAATATACATAGTTTAGTGGCACGGCAAAGTTATTCTTGGCGTTGTGCTGATTAAGAAGATAAATTAACCTTCTAGACATCAAAACAACCCATTAAAGAAAAATTAACAGCTTGGTTAATTTCTCTAATTGCAACTGAGCTTGGAAAGAAGACCAGCATTCTCAGAGGTACTCCAGGGCCACTGGCTTACAGCAGGCCTATATTAGAAACATTGGCCTTTTGTCATTTCATACACATGGAAGTGCAAATTTGACAGATTTTTCTTTGAATAAAAGCAAATTTTTTAAAAAATTTATCCATTTTTTTCCTTGGATTTTTAACAGCATTTGACAAATGGCCTCTTTATCAAGAGACAGAATGCACAGCCGAGCATTAACGTATATAATAACCGTTGGTAACAAATTGCCAATTTCTCTCCCTAAAGCTGCTTTCACACGGACCTTGAAACAAATTTTTAAACAAATTTTTTTCAAAGTCAGGTTACATTCAAAGTCAGTGCAAAGCTTTGGATTGATTTTGAATGTAATCTGTCGTGCGAAAAATTCGTTTCGCGTCCGGTGTGAAAGCGGCTTAAGAAAGGGCCTCCATAGATCTCCAAGGCTGTGGCTGCACCTCGCCTGTCGTCACATGCATCATTTCTTCTCCTTCTCATCCTTTTTCCCAGCATTCTCTCCCTTCTCTTTGTCTTTCTCTTTGTCCTTCTCCTCCTTCCTCTCTTTCTTGCCGTCGTCTTTCTCCAGCCCCTCTTTCTTCTCGGCGTCGCGGTTGGCGATCTTGTTGTTGATGAGGTTATGAAGGGCCACCACTGAGCGTATGAGTGAGGCCAGGTACACCACCAGCATCTGGTCGTTGGTCTTCAGGTAGAAGGCTTTGATAAACTCCAGCAGGTTGACGTCGGGCAACAGGTTGAAGACATCCTGCAGCTGGTAGATGATCTGGTGGTTTATGGGAAGCTTGCCAGTGGCCACCTTCTCTAGATAGCTCTTGATATCCAGGAGCTTGGAGTTGAGTCCTTTCAAACCATGTACCTGGTTAGTGATTCGCTGTGATAGAGTGCCCACCGTTGTGTCCTTAATATCCCTACAGAGGGTTAGGCAACAAATGTAAGACAACCATCTCTATCATTACAGTGATTATTGTAGTTTGGTCATTGACACCTCGCATATCAGACATAGACATATCACCATCCCCACTTTCAAATATTTGTTAGATGAAGTGACGTCAAATAACACATCAGACTTGCAACTTCACAAAATATGTCAAGAGTTAAGTAGAGGGGGTCAATATCAGGTACTCTCCAGAATGTCTTTTGTCTTTTATCTCTGCAACTGTTGTACATATCACAAATCTGATTAAAGATTTTGATTCTACATAAAAAACATGGATATACAGATTTCCATCTCAATAGTATGTTTCTGGGCACAGTTATTTAGGAGAAAGGACTTCGAAAAAGGGGGCATGGCACTTTGCGGCAAGACCCGAGGTCCAAATTATATTTGTCCACCGCTCTGAGAACTGACCCCAAAAGTTTGGTAGTTTTTCTTTTCACACATGTACCAACAATACAAACAAAAAAATTAGAGAAATAAATCTGTGATGGAGTGGTTCTGGCCCCTTTTAATTGCCTCCGCCAACGAAGTTGGTGTGGAGGTTATGTTTTCGCCCGTTTGTTTGTTTGTCTGTTTGTGAACAACATAACTCAAAAAGTAATGCATGAATTTGTCTGAAATTTTGTGGGTGGATTGCTATTACATCAAGGATGGACCCTATTGATTTTGACAACGATCAGTGAAACATTATGGCCACCACGGCAGCCATCTTGAAATCCTATCACACGCGATAACTCAACTTTGCTCCCACACACATCATGCACATTTGGATTGAGCTGCCTTGGCGGAGGTTTGCACTCGACGAGTGCCTCTAGTTTGAAATGGAATGACCCCATTCCCTGCAACTACCTCACAATGCATGTCTATGTCACTAAAGCAGGAAGTAGATAGATTTTGCAGGAGATTCCCAGAAATACAGAGAAAATTGGCAAACCTGCATGTGTGTCTGAAATTGAAATGTCTTTCTGTGAAGCTGATAGTAAGTTGCACGCAAAGAAATTTTAGGATTTAAAAGTGCAGTCAAACCAAGAGTAATGTTTCCACTGTCAAGAGAAAATTTGACTTTGATTGAGAAATCTGCTTTATGGCACCAGTGATGCAAGTGGAGTTTCCAACTCGCAGGGGGATGCCAGTCCCTGGTCCAACGCATCAAAAAGATCCCTTACCTGATCAAATACAGATCCCTTACCTGAGTAAACACATCCCTCACCAGCGTAAATACAGATCCCTCACCTGAGTAAATATAGATCCCTCACCCAAGTAAACACAGATCACTCACTTGAGTAAATCCAGATCCCTCACCTGAGTAAATGAGAATCCCTTATCTGAGTAAATGGATCCCTAAAGATTAAAAGTACAGATCAGGAAAATATAGATCCCTCACCCAAGTAAACACAGATCACTCACTTGAGTAAATGAGTAAACACAGATCCCTCGCCTGATTAAGTACAGATCCCTTGCCTGAGTAAACACATCCCTCACCAGCGTAAATACAGATCCCTCACCTGAGTAAATATAGATCCCTCACCCAAGTAAACACAGATCACTCACTTGAGTAAATCCAGATCCCTCACCTGAGTAAATAGAGATCCCTTATCTGAGTAAACACAGATCCCTCGCCTGATTAAGTACAGATCCCTTGCCTGAGTAAGTACAGATCGCTTACCTGAGTAAATGTTCCACACCCACTTCCTCTGCCTCTTCGGCTCCTATCTCACTGGTCACATGCTCAAATGTCTTTGAAGTTGGAGTGCCATCCTGAGGAAAGATAAAATTAAAAGCAATGTACTGAAGAACCCGGGTCATTCCACCTCAATTCAACAGATTTACAGAACATCGTCTGCTCGACCATCTCAGATTTGCTTCAGATTTTTACCAGATGAAGAACAACCATAATAACTAACTCATGCAAAATATTAGACTTATATATCAAATATATACCCTTGCCTGAAAAATTTGTGAACATGGTACCCCCCCTCACCGATTTAATTTTCTTTGAAGATAAATCTTAAATCTACAGCAAAGTTCATACTGCATTATCTCAAAAAGTTTTTCTAGGTAGAGTCATGAAATTTTCAGGGCAGAAAGCCTGCTATCTATAGATGTAATTTGTCTTATTTGAAGGGAATAGCCTTGGTTTTGACCATGGTGTGACATTGTGAAATTTGGAAAAAAAATTGCACTTTCACGAACTCCTATATTCACTGGCCCATCAAACACAAACTAAACATGGCAAGTGTCAAATAACTAGGAGGTTCTTTTACATAAGTCTATATTGTTTTGATATTAACATAACTGGTTGTGTAGCATGCATATTTCTTGCATTTTTAAAAAAAAAATCAATCGCAAAATATTATTTTTCATTAAATTTCATCTTCCAATTGCTCAGGTAAACAGGCTGTACCAATCAACAAAACATATTTCCTGGAAGGGCATCTTATATGCATACTGCATGTGAAATTTCAAGATGGTTCTAGGACTCCAACTAGGCAAAATATTTTTTTTGAAAATAGACATATCGTCGCAATTTACGTCAGATTTAAACACTGTCACACATTTACCATAACTCAAAGAATTTTATTTATTTGAAAAACACAATCTAATGGATGAATCAAAATTGCTTCCAACAGTGAACAGATATGAAAAATCCCTATTTTCCACACCCCCACTCATACCTATGGGCAATTTAGTGTCTCCAATTAACCTAACATGCATGTCTTTGGACTGTGGGAGGAAACCGAGTACCGGAGAAAAACCCACGCGAACACGGGAGAACATGCAAACTCCACACAGAAGGCCCCAGGCCAGAATCAAACCCTGACCTTCTTGCTGTGATCCCTTGCCTATGTTAATATCAAAACAATATAGACTTATGTAAAAGAACCTCTAGTTATTTGACACTTGCCATGTTTAGTTTGTGTTTGATGGGCCAGTGAATATAGGAGTTCCTGAAAGTGTTTTTTTTCCAAATTTCACACCATGGTCAAAACCAAGGCTATTCCCTTCAAATAAGACAAATGACATCTATAGATAGCAGGCTTTCTGCCCTGAAAATTTCATGACTCTACCTAGAAAACTTTTTGAGATAATGCAGTATGAACTTTGCTGTAGATTTAAGATGATCATGCCATCCTGAGGGGGGGTACCATAAAATTTTTTTCTCGGTATATATTTGATATATAAGTCTAATATTTTGCATGAGTTAGTTATTATGGTTGTTCTTCATCTGGTAAAATTTTGAAGCAAATCTGAGATGGTCGAGCAGAACCCACTTGTTGAATTGAGGTGGATTGACCCACCCGCCAACATTTCCAGTGCTGCTTGGCAGATGTACTTCACACTGCATACGAACACAGGCCAGCAACAAAGTACTCACGTCATGCACTTCCTCAACAGATATGTATGCTTCTGTGGGTAGACCCAAGTCCTTAGGCTTCACATCAATAATAACAAGAACCTGAAAAAGAAGCAGCTATCATATAACAAGGATTGCTTTTAAAGTTCAATATATATTATATAGTGCAAGGATCACCAAATCTGGCCCCTGAAACCTAAACTAGTCCTGGTTTTCTTTTTCCTTGGTAAGTAACTAATACATGAACAATAAGTACTTCTGATTAGCCAGACTGTCTTTACACCTGACTCCAAGCGTTAAGGGAACAAGAAAAACCAGTAGTTTTATGACCTTGAGGACTGTGAGTTGATGATCACTGACATAGTGCATCACGTCCAATCACATTATCATGTTACGAAATCACTAATAATGAACAAATGCATAACAGCACACAAGATCTGTAGCAGGCATATAAATAATTACTTACAGAATTTGAACAGTATTGCTTCATGAGTTCATTGATTGCGATGTCATTCTTGTGTAGTTTTGGGCCGGTATGATACCATCCCACTATTCTTTCCCTGGCTGAAAAGGATAAATTAACTTTAGCTTTCAACAGTTCAAAAATTAAACGAGTCCTGAAATTATCAGAAAAAAACTCTTTCAATATTAGTATCAACTCAGAAGTGTATCACTCCTCTTACCGTTAACTTTCTTGAACATTCCGTACATATTCTCCAAGTAGTCATGGTCAAGAAACCACACAGTGTCATCCTTGTCATCCTCATCAAACGGTACTGCAAATACAGTTAAATATAAACAGCAAATTGAGCATAGTACTCATTAAAAGAGCTCAAGATGAACTGGCAACCAACCCTGTTCTTCAAACTGTTTTCCAAGTTTTCACTCCAACCCAAAGAAACCACACCTCATGCATCAACTATACCGCTTGCGGACCAGCTAATTCCATGTGCCAAATTAGGACCAAAAAAGAAACCTACAGTGTGAAAGATCTCAAAGAGCAAGGTTAGTTACCACAGTTCTCAAGGAACCCTTCATCCAGGAAGTCAATGAAAATAGCCTTGTGCACTATTCCTCACTGTGAATGCACATAGCACAACAAAACTCACCTGCAAAACTGTTGGACACATCAAGAACTTTCTTATACCAGGAACCCAGCAAAACACCCACAACTCGCTTTTGGTTGCCAATTTTTCCAATTCTACGGAATAAAAAAAGATCCACAACAAGTCAAACCAATAAAATAAAGTGCAAATACTAATAAATCATTGATTTCCTTGATTCATCGCTGCACGCATTCTAAATTCTCGTTAGGCGGGGTGGTTCCCCAGCCCAGATTCTTCACCGTTTGGCAACTTATCCATTTCGCCAACAATAATCAAATTTCCTTAACTAGGAGGCTAGTGTAAGATGAGCAGTTCTCTCAGACTCTGTTCACTCGATTACAGCATATGTAAAGCTGCTTTCACGCCGGACGCGAAACGAATTTTTCCGCACGACAGTTGTGCGAAATCTTTCGTGCGAAAAATTCGTTTCGCGTCCAGTGTGAAAGAGGCTTTAATGCACGCCCAGCGTCACAAAATCATCACTCTTTATTCTAATCGTTCAACTGCATCCCCACAATCGTCCGTGGCAAACTTCATCTCGCTACAATGTCGGGCGAGACGAATAACGAAACGACCCTGACTTCCAGAATAAGACATCACTAAATGGGCAGTAACGAAGATTTCATGCCATGTTATACTCTTGAGTAGTGTTTCTGGCTCTTACTGAAACGTTACTTACGATTCTTAGCGATGATTTGCGTAAATGAGCTAGCTAGCAAACATATTCCCCGCTCATCGCTGCGGACCGCTCAGTTATTTAGCTAGCTAGCAACTGGGAAAGTAGCTAATGACAGCAATGACTCTACAGTTTCACACCGAATAACAATAATCATAATGTATCGCATCAGATTACCTGTTAAAATGATCCACCACACTAAGCAATACCAACGGGTGAACAACAACTTTTTCCACAGGTAACTCCGGCATTTTTTTTTTTTTTTAAACCCAAAACTAACTGAATACCGCCTGCCGCATCCACCTCAATCACTGCGCCATGCACGGCACGGTACAAATGAAAGTGACGTACAAAAATAAGAAAACGTACTTCCGGCGGAATACAGTCTGTATCCGGCGTGCGACCTAGGAGATGGTTGTTGTAACCATAACAGGTGAGAAAACTCTCGAGTCCTATATAAAGCTCATTAATCATAAAATCAAGTTTGTGTGGTTAGTGCGATCAATTATCGAATTTCTTTCCGTGAAAGCTGCTCGAGGATTTTCATCCCTCAGATAGGCCTCGCCCACAGAGCTTAAGAAAACACTAGTGGACACCAGACCAGTTTTTGCGAGATTCGCGTCCGTCATCTTACCGAAGGATAGCGCCTTGCATGGAACTGTGAGAAACCTTCGACCGTAGTAGTTTAATGCCGACTACAACTAACAGATTTATCACTTAAGTAATATTTCTACCGTAAAAGAAATAAATACTGGTAATTAGTATGAACCAAGATGAACATCTAAACATTAAAATAAAAATAGCCATAATCTGGAATAAAGAGCACTCTAGGAATTCAAGATACAAATACATGTCTTCAAAATATGATGAAAACAGCATTCCTTAGACATATACAACTTCTTATATACTTACAGTTAATTTAAATTTAATTCTTTTCATTAATAATGATTAACAAATTAATGAAAGTAAGTATGTGTATAATGAATAAATAAATATCAAGATCACAATACTGGGCTACATAGACAGAATTTTCAGCACAATATGCCACCCCCCGACATACATACCTCAGAGCCGAAGAAAACGCACTACGAAGACGCTAGTACTGAATTTTTACCAACGATTAACAATTTCCTGCCAACAAACACCTGTAAACAAAATAGTACTTTATTAAACAATTGTCATGCTTTTAGGTTGATTCCAGTGTTAATTCAACTCCAGTAGAGTTTGAGACCAACCTATCCATCTTAGACTCAAATGAACTCTGTTGGAGTTAAATTAACACTGGGATTTTTGCTGTGTGTGTGTCACCAGTCCAGTGTTTCTCATTTCATTTTAACTATTTGCACACATTTACAGCGTTTGATTGCGCAATTCCCCCGCCGATTCCTTACACAAGATGGCGGACGCATCTCCCGTCTTCTGGTTGGTTCAGCCAACGATGTTGTCCACTCTAATGTTTTCTTTAGCTTTGTTGCTTCGCCCATCGAATATAACTTATGCACACTTGCAGGCTTCCCCAGGGGGTCGATGAATTCAACACATTGAAGTCACGATGAGTACAATCATTTAAGTGCATCGTGACCCATAAAAATGGGTTATTTAACGACATTTAATGTGATTTTGTTTCATTAGATATCAATTTTCCTTATTATAGTCCTTACGTGATTAAAAAGACCCTCATATTTCGCATCCACTACGTGGTAATTTAGAGCCAAAGGGTCATTATGATCGTCACCTGCCTGTACCCTGATGTGCCACCAAAACCTTCAATTGTCGGGACATATAAAAAACTTTCACCTCGCATCAGCACATTAGACAGAAGATGGATTTATAGCTTCCACTGGAACGCCATCTTCAAATTTCCCCTTTACGTAGAGTTCATAATCTGCAACTGTAGTTCCTTCAACACCGCTGCGCATTTTAGTTCTATAGAAAAGCATGAATTTCAGAAACAAAATATGACTGTTAGACGCGGCGAATCCGCCACTGGGCTCATTAAGGATTAAAGAGAGTTGGACAAAGGGAAGAGGCCGGGCCTAGGTGGGTTACAGTGATTGACTGGTTACATTATAGTCATTTATGGAAGGTATATACAAACTTCAGCCTGGCTTTAAGAACACGGGATCCCCATCATACGCATAAAGCAAACTTGAAGCGCAGTGCATCAACCCAAATAAACAGCCCTAGCTAAGTATTTGTATATTTTCAGGTATTTATCAATGGCAATCTAGTGTAACCTCTAAGATTTAACTGATATAAAGGAAACCACAAGTGCCTTTAGACACTGAAGCATACATTGATTGGACTTCGATACCTGTGAATTGCAACATTAACAGCCAGGGAGTTGAACAAAATACAACAGAAAAAAAAACCATGTTTTAGTACTAAATTCCTACCATGACAATTTTTCAGCTGAAATTGAGCTTTCCAAGTGATACGTGTTGGGGATAAACAAACACACAGCAAAAGATGACACCCCATTTCATCATGAAGGACTTTATTTTCCATCCTGATAAAATTGGTTTGAAGCTGCATCGTACAGATTGAAGTTCTCATTATAACGGTTCATTTTTTGCAAAGCAGGTTCACAGAGCACCGAGAACTCTGCAGCCCTACATCTCCATTCCCTTCAATATTCGGATGATGGCAGGGACAAATCATACAACAATCAAAACTTGGCGAAACAATGTGTCATTTCTGGGTTTGTGGTCATGAAGTCAAACATTTTAGAAAACATTTAAAACCGTCCCTTATTAGAACACAGAGCTGCTGCACAGTATCCCAGCCGTATCAGATCAAATACACCTGAAGCAAATAGGCCAATCATATCCAAGTGGTGAATCCAATGGCTCAAATGATTTTTCTCTTGCAAAGGGCGATTGGCTACACAGAGGTGCCCTCAGACGGTGCAGACGTTTTGTTGTCATCAGGCTTCATGGCAGGGAAGAAAAGGACTTCCTGTTAAAGAACAGCCACACCAGAAGATGTTACCATCACATCCACACTGCAATTTTCAGACAAGTACCATCGTTTACTGCCAATTTCTAACACGACTATACGGCCTGACACCATTATGCCTATGCATTCAATGCATTTTTCTTTTAACCATTACATAATTAGGGATAGTTTCTTTGAGGACATGTTCCCCTTTTTCCACCGAAACCCTGGGAAAATGCCAGCGAGAAACAGGGGTGCAGCCCCTGGAGCAGTCTTGGAGTTAAGGGCCTTGCTCAAGGGCCAAACAGCAGAGTTCTTCCGAACTTCACTTCTTCAAATCAAGGCAGAATCCCAAGCCCCACTGGGGAATCAAACCAGCAACTCCACCGGCATCAGTCAAGCAATCTACCACTAGGCCACCGTGCCGCCCAGCGTGTACACAGACTTTTGACAAAAACATCCGATATGTACATTTCTAAAACTTAAAAATAGGACCAAGGGTCCTGTAGCTTACCGGCAATCTTACAGCGATGATACAAGTTATGAAAATTTCATGTAAAGTTTGACATTTGAACCAATGAAAATCAATGTCAAGGTCACTAAATAAAAGTTCACATACATTAAAAGACCTTCTGTAATACAATCCTAAGCTCTGAAGCAGTTTTGGTGATACAAGTCATTATGATATGTCAATATGTATTCAATATGTCAATTGTGAATTTTGAAGGTCACAGAAAATCAAGTTGTGCTCAGAAAATGGACTTCATATATGACTTTCTAAATGTCTCTGTAGAAACCTTGGCTCAATCTGTGACCATTTTGGTGATACAAGTCATTGTAATTTCACTGTCGAGTTGGACCCTAAAAGGTCACTGACAGTCAAGTTGAATGTCACCAAATGAAAGTTCATAGGTGACTTCCTTGATTTCAGTAACGCAAACCTAGGCTCCATCTGTGACCATTTTAGTGATAAAAAGTCATTGAATTTTCACTAGGTCACATTTGCCCTTTGAAGGTCAATACGAAGGTCACCAAATGAAAGTTCATATATGACTTCCTATATGTCTCTAATACAAACCTAGAGTCCATCTGCGACCATTTTGGCAATACAAGTCATTGTAATTGCATTATGTCAAGTTTGACCTTCAAATGTCATCAACAGTCAAGCTAAAAGTCACCAAATGAAAGTTCATATGTGACTTCCTATGTCAGTAACACAAACCTAGGCTCCATCCGTGACCTTTTCAGTGACAGAAGTCATTGAATTCTCTCTAGGTCAAGTTAGATCTCGAAGGTCAATATGAAGCTCACCAAATGAAAGTTCATACATGACTTCCTATACATCTCAATTACAAACCTATGCTCAATCTGTAACGAATTTGCTGATATAAGTCATTGAAATTTCACTGTATAGTTTCGCCGTTGAAGGTCACTGAAGGTCAAGTTCAAGGTCACCCAATGAAAGTTCATACATGACTTCCTATATGGCCACAATACAAACCTAAGCTCTATCTGTAATAGTTTTGGTGATAGAAGTCATTGAAATTTCACTACGTGAAGTTTGACCTTCAAAGGTCACCGAAGGTCAAGTTCAAGGCCACCAAATGAAAGTTAATGTATGACTTCCTAAACATCTCCAATACAAACCGAAACTATCTGTAACCATTTTGCTGATATAAGTCATTGAAATTTCACTGTGAAGTTTGGGCATTCAAGGTCACTGAAGGTCAAGTTCAATTTCACCAAATGAAACTTCATACATGACTTCCTATATGCCCACAATACAAACCTAAGCTCTATCTGTAATAGTTTTGGTGATAGAAGTCATTGAAATTTCACTATGTGAAGTTTGACCTTCGAAGGTCGCCGAAGGCAAGTTCAAGGCCACCAAATGAAAGTTCATACATGACTTCCTATAAGTGTTCAATGCAAATATGTTCCCAATCTTTAAGATTTTCAAGCCTAGAAACCTTTGAAAATTGTAAAATTTTGCTTGACCTCAAGTTTGACCTTTCAAGGTCATCTGAGGTCAACTTTAACACAGCCAAAATATAGGTCATATATTACTTCCTATATGTCAGTAATACAAACTTAATCTCTATCTGCAACCATTTAGCTTCCACAGGCGATTTAGCCCATTCTCCATAAGACCCAATGTTACAGTACAGCGCCCCCACTAGACCCACTTCTGTTGATTCAATCAAAATGGCACTCGCACTGTACATAAAGTGTATCAAGGTGAGTTGATTGCCAGATTTAGAAAAAAAGTTATCGGACAGTTTTTGAGAAATAATTTTTTGAAATTTCAAGTCATATCTTATAGCATTGTTAATATATTCCCTGACCTCGAGTTTGACCATTCAAAGTCATGTGGTCAAATTTAATATTGCCAAAATATAGGTCATATATGACTTCCTATATGTCAATAATACAAACTTAATCTCTATCTGCAACCATTTGGCCTCCACAGGCCATCTTGCATATTCATAAAGTACAGTGCCCCCAATAGACCCACTTCCGTTGATTCAATCAAAATGGCGCTCGCACTGTACATTGACGGTACCAAGGTAAGTTGATTGTCTGATTTAGAAAAAAAATTATATCGGAGTTTTTGAGAAATAATTTTTTTAAATTTCTCAGTCCTATCTTTAACATTGGAACCAAAATTTCAAGGGCCCATAAAACGTACGAAAATGATTCAATCAAAAATCCAAGAAAACCTTCTGGAGATTTGGTTTAGTAGTATGTTATTGCAAATTTACACGAAAATTCATCAGGCCGAAAAAAAGATAAAAAATGTTCCGAACGACGGACGACAGACGACGGACGCCACACCATGACAACACCGGTAAGCTAAAAACAGGAGAAACTTGAAATTGTCAATTCTGGCTCTTTCAACCATAATCCGGGCTAATTTAGTTTCTACATATCGTGAAAAATTAGTCAGGGAAAAAACTGATGGTTCCAGACCATGTTACATTCATGTGAGCACGCACAAACACAGAAGCTGCACATCTACATAAAGACCAAACGTGTCCCTGATGCTACTAGCTGCCCTTCAGCATTTCCATACCTTGATGTTATTGGAGTCGGTGAGAAACATGGTCAGGCGATCGATGCCCATACCCCAACCGGCTGTGGGTGGGAGGCCATATTCCAGCGCTGTGCAGAAAGTCTCATCGATAAACATAGCTTCATCGTCCCCTTCAGCCTTGGCCTGCGAACATCACACAGAAATGCAAACCGCTTTATTAGAGTAGACAACAGTTTTACCACAGGGGTACTCAATACAAACAGCATGCAATAGAAAGCACTTTACTGGCGAATACACAATACAACTTCACCATGCAGTATGTCAAACAAACAGCTATACCAAAGAGTATGGAGGACAAACAACTTTACCAAAAAGTGCAGTGTACTAACAGCTCTACTAGCAGGTACACAATTCAAAAACCTTCATACAGGGACGCAGCCGAGAATTCTGGGCTCCCCTAAAGGGTATTGGTTTGGGCTGCCATTTTTCAATGAAAGAACTGAAACTTTGTGGGCCTCTCGCAGCTGTGGACCTCAATATTGTCCCCACTCGACACCCCAACACGACAAGCCCTAGTCGAGAGAGTGCATTAGCTTTTACTGTGACGCTAACCTTAGCCTGCTGCTCAAACAGCTCCCTCTGCCTGATTGGGTCATTCAGCTCAGTGTAGGCATTGCAGATCTCCTTCTTCATCACAAAGAGCTCAAAGCGCTCCGTCAGCCCTTTCTCCGATCTGTGCCTGTGGGGGGAGTAGAAAAGCCAGAGTAGAGTTCAAGCATTGGCATGCTGTTGAAGGTCACATTTTTGCCCTATTTCACCAACTTGAAAAGGCCCTGCATTACAAGGATGCTGCCAGCTCACCACTTGGCCAGCGGGCTCATGATCTGGGGGTGATCGCAGATGAACGTGGGGCTGATACACTTGACTTCCAGGTAGTCTCCCACCAGCTGTAATCAGACAAGAACAGAAAACGAGGGGCAGTCACCACACCATCCATTCGGCAAATCAGATGAAGCCTTTGTAACATCACTCTGAGGTGTACCTTGTCGAGCAGGCGGGCAGTGGTTCTGGGGGCAGGGCACTCCACCCCTTTTTCGGCACACAGCTTATCAAAGAACTCGCGGGTCTCTGCCAAAAAGAGAAACAAGCCAATGAGACTCCGCCTAGTACCAGGAGGAACCAATCAAAGGCTGCCGTGCAGCCACACAGTTGTGCAAGAGTACACAGTCTGGGACAGGGAGCTCATGTACAGCGTTAGGAATTCCATGTGTACTTCCATATGTTCAATATAGCGCCGACACCGGTCAGTCACTTACATCAAGAAGAAGATTAGCCTTTGTTATTTAATGGCAAGAATGAATTTAAAACTTTGATGGTGCTCAGTTTTTTCAAAGAGTACCTCCAGGAAGCACCCACTGCAATAACAGCAAGGCAAGTGAACAGCTTAAGGGCAATTGGTTTGTTTTTTTAAATATGTATATTCCCCAGGGCCTCCAGTTCTCACCGGCGCTGTCATAGGAGTCAGTGGGAGGGAATTTCACGCCCATCTCTTTCTCCAGTTCGTGAACCATGCTGATCCTTCTGAAGGGGGGAGTGAAGTCGATCTCAAATGCCTGCCCCTCTGGGCCGTCCGGGTGATACACCACCTTGTACCCACCCGTAATGTGCTTGACCATTCCTGAGGGAGGCAGAGAGGAGGACAAGCTACCTTCATGGCTGTTTGAGTAAGAGACACACGCTCGCTGGGTAGAATTACCACACGACAATGCATTCAATTAACAGAAAATTCGATGGCATCACAAGCCCTGTGAAAGGCATTCGGCGCGACACAACACAAACAAGCCGAGGTATCACTGTTCTTGGTCTTACGCTGTCAATGCTTTACATTTATCAAACTGTGAAGCAAGAGATCTGTGTATGTGTGTGCTTAGGTGCGCGTGTGTGTGTGTGTGTCCAGTGCATATCTTGAGCCTTGCATCCGATAAACTTCTCATTTGGTGAGTGTACTCCTGAGGACCCATGGTATCTAATTTGGAGTGATATGGACCAGAAATTTATTCAATATTAATAAAACTTAAATGAAATATAGGGCACTGGCGGCCCCAGAAGCTCCCGCGTTAAGATAAACAAAATGTCGAAGTTTTTATTGACGGACGCATGCATGGACGGATGGAGCCTGATACCATAGCTCCCGTGCCACTCGGGCGGCGGGAGCCAATTAGGAGCCTGTAACTGAAAATGTTGATAGGAGAAAGCAAATTGTCCAAGTTTTTGGTGATATTTTTAGGCCAGTGACCTTGAAAAAAATAGGCCAAGGTCACCTTTAGGCACATCATTTGTAGGACTTTATGAGATGCATGTCCAGTAAAAATTAGGAGCCTGTACTGAAATAGTTGAGATACAGCAAAATGTCAAAGTTTTTGGTGATATTTTTAGGCCAGTGACCTTGAAAAAATAGGCCAAGGTCACCTTGAGGCACTTCATTTGTAGGGCTTTATGAGATGCATGTCCAGTGAAAATTAGGAGCCTGTAACTGAAATCGTTGACGAGATAAAGCAAAATGTGATGACGCACGCACGCAGCCCGATACCATAGCTCCCGCACCGCGAGAGGCGGGAGCTAACAAGCGAACAGCGCTTCGAGCAGCAGCGTCGGCAGGGCTTCAGGGCTCTGCAGCCTGAGTCAAGTTTATCGTCCCTAACGGCCCCTGCGAGGCTTCACAGGCCATGGCTGCAAGGTTGAGTTCTGAACAGGCACTGTGCTAGGTTTATTTAATTTTATCAATAAAAGTATAAGTGTCAATAAAAAGTACAAAACACGGGTCGGGAAAGGTCACATTCCCATGAAGTATCAGAGACTTTGCTGACTTTACAGCTGCTTTTGCATGATCAAAACGGCCCTCAACTCCCTCAAGTTGGACATTTAATGTGAAACAACAGAAGCATAGCGACTGGGCCCATGCTGTCCTGCAGCCCGGGTGGGGGGTATTTCACAGCAAGTGATTACGGATGTAGCTGGACAACTGCACTAAATTAAACCCACAACCATCTCTACTTGTATCAACTTCAGTCCATTTTCCAGATTTGGGGAATTTGGGTTCAATCCAGCGCAGTTATCCGGCCAACTCCGTAATCCTCCTTTCTGAAACAGGGCTCTGGCCCTAATTTCACGCCACTGACCAGAGAGGAGCTTCTCCGTAATCTCCATGAGGTCGTGGTAGTCCGCGTATGCCATGTAGAACTCGCAGGTGGTGAACTCCGGATTGTGCGTCAGGTCGATGCCTTCGTTTCGGAACTGTCGGCCAACCTCATAAACGCGGTCGATTCCTCCGACCACCAACATCTGGGAACCAAAAGAAGACAACGATCCATGAGCTGGAGTTGGCTGAACTGCATGTTGCCTGACCACAAAAAAACAGTTAAACTCACGCACTCGAAAGCAGAATTTCCCCAACCTCCACCTCGGGGCACACAAGCCTGATCCAGGTATTTGTTGTGTTCCATCTTCAGTACACCTGATGCGGCTTATCATGGGGTTGATTCGCTACATCAGTTGTGCTTAAGGTGGAATCAAACACCTGGATGTGGCAGGGGTGCCCCAAGGGGAGGGTTTAATAACACTGTTCTAAAGGGATTTCCAACAAGTGCACCATTCATAGAATCCATTCCATATTCATTTTACACATCGTGAACAAAACCATGTGACGTGCCATACACATGAAGGCTCTATTTGGTGCACGTATGTTGTGCTAGTTTGAGGTGTGCGGTCCGTATAGAGGGTTTGTGTACCTTGTGGTACAGCTCTGGAGCGATTCTCATGTACAGGTTCATGTCCAGCTCGTTGTGGTAGGTGACAAACGGCCGAGCCACAGCGCCCCCTGGAATGAGGTTCATCATGGGGGTCTCAATCTGCCAGGGAAAATGCCGGTCAATCACATATTCGCCTGCTGGTGCCTCCATTTCCACCCCCACATAAGATCAAACGTATATTGTACACAAGGCCTGCTATAAAATCATGCTGAATTATATTGCTAAATTGATGAAATGATGAACAAGTTGTTCAAATGGTTTATAAATTTTCTAAGCAATGCTCAACAAACAGGTATTGTGCCACTAGGCATCACAGAGGCACATCATAAATATGCTTTAGATTTCAGTGATGCTGCCAAGTGTACACCCAACACATTTACCATTTGCTCTCAGAGCAAAATTGTGACCCAACAGTTCATCAATAGCTGTGCTGTAGCCTCACCTCCAGGAAGCCCAACTGGTCGAGGAAGCTCCGCAGATAGGTGATGATCTTGGCACGCGTCACAAACTTTTGCCTCACAGAGTCATTCAATATCAGGTCCAGATACCGCTGACGAAAACGCGTTTCCTTTGCAGAGGGAACAACAAAGCAAGGGAAGACAACCCAATGATAGCTCTGCCTTTGGAAATTTCATCATTATTCAGAGTCTAGGGTTTAAAAAAAAAAAAAAAAAAAGAGGTTCTTAAAGTTGTTTTGCGAACACCTCTTGAAAGAGCAAAACTACCATTTCCATTACATCATGACAATTTTTAAATGTAATGAAATGAAGGTTACAGAAGTTATGCAAGACCCCCCAAGATTTTACTCACAAGAGATTCTTCAAAACTTAAACGATTAAAAAAATCGTAGGCCCACAAATGCTTGATGTCTGTCCAGTTTTCCGTGACATTTCCTAAGGAACCCAAAGTGAAAGTACACGACCGCATACGGTATGCACAGTTTGTCTCACTGAGCTGATTTGTCCGAGCCTCACCTTATCCTTCAGGCCGAAGTGCAGGTGGGGCAGCATGTGCAGACAGGGCGACAGCAGCGTGATCTCGATGGGAATGATGCTCAGCTCCCCTTTCTTTGTCTTCCCAGGGTTACCGCGCACACCGATGATGTCACCACGCCGCAGTTTATTATTGATGCGTACAAACTCCTCCTCTGACTTGTAATTCCTGATCAGGTGAGCAGCACAGGATCAGCTCCCGCACCAAAGTTTGTAAGCATTCGGACAGATACCATGCATAAAAACGACCAATTTAACTGAAGATTGTACATACGCAAATAACTTCTAAGATCAGTTTTCACTTAAACCTCCCATCATGGTTTCATTATAGTGGAGTATACGGCCACAGTGAAACGAAATGGCATGACTGACCAATGAATGCATTGTATCAAAATGAGTATTGGAATAATGGATTGCATTTGATGGAAACTGTCAGACTGCCACTCATTAGCATTTTGCATACCTGGAGTTCGCCATCACCTGAAGCTTAACTCCTTCACCTCGAAGGTCGTAGAACAACAACTTGGCACCAGACGCCCTCTTTGCGTGAACACGACCTGTACAGCACAGTCGCAAGTAGAAATTACAAGGGCATTTTCCAAGATAAAATTCAAAACTGTTGACACACAGTTAGCAGCCTGGGCTAGCTCTGAACAGGAGTTTCATTCCCTGAAAAATTTTTTGTGCCACTTCACATGCAGCCCCTATTTTTAGTCCACTCCAAATCAAGACAAACATTATGAACATAGACTTCTTTATTAAAATAGTACTCCTATTTCTTTATTAAAATTGTACTCAATTTTTACGAAGCTGACTGAACTAGTTCATAAAATTTGAATGTCATGGCATAGTTTTGTGTGCACAATAATCGATGTCTCTCCAATGGAGTAGCACAATCTCATAGATGGGTGGTTGCAATGTTTTCAGCGTGTTATACACCAAAACATGTCTTTCCATTATTAGATATGAAATTTTCAAGTGTCTGCAAGTGCTGACTGAATTTTCTTAATTGTGCAGAAAAGACAACCATACTGTTAGCAATCTGAAGTAAAACCGCTGTGATTCTGGAAAAATACAGCCAGAGCAGGGCATTTTATTGGCCTCTACAGGCACAGGGCAGGGCAGCCCTCAGGAACGGAGCACTTCATTCTCACCAGACACACTGAGGACGATGTCCGTCAGCTGGTCCCCTGGCTGTAGGTGGTTGTACTTTTCAATGAACTCGGTGAGTGACAGGTCCACGTGGAACTTGTGAGGGTATGGGTCCTCAGCTGTACCCTTCAGGCCCTGGATGGCTTGTGTGCGAATCTTGTAGTATTGCTACATGGAGGAATGAATACAAGAAGCACTTGAGAAGTCTGCTCTGTGCATAAAAAATATCTATGCATACATTATCCTGCTTCATAATGAATCTACATCTACATGTCCCTACATAACTCAATCTCCAAACATTCCTATATCACCGTTTAGGGACCGAAATTTGCACCAGTCACCAGACAAATGCTGGTAAAATACGCAGGTGGCTGGTACATCTGTTTCACTCGCCAGCCAAAAAAACATGTTAATCTATTGAATGGCAGGTAAAATTTGAACACTCCCTAGCCATTTGGCGGGCCGATAAAGAAAAAGTTAATTTTGCACCCTGTCGCCATGTATTCACCCAGCTTGCTTTGCTTCACAGTTCAGGCCAAACTCACGTTGGGGTCCAGAGTCTCCTCATCAGTACCGTAGAGGTTCTGATCTCCCTTGTCATTGGTCTCCTTCTTCTGTTCCACCAGCTCCTTCACTTTGGCCTCCTTTTCAGCAGCCTTCTTCTCAGCTTTCAATCGCCTCTTCAGCTCACTGTGGGCACAGTAAAACAGGACTCACACTGAAGCGCTCAATACAGTCCCAATCACCACCACTTCAACTGCACTCTAACTACCATGGGGGCAGATTAGGGAATTTAAGCAGGCAAAAGGAAAACGGTCATGAAAATTCTCTAATTTGCCCCTAAAATTACTAAATTGGGGGCAAAAAAATTATCCTTACCATCATCAAGAATATTTTTCTGTCAATTGTCCCTAAAGTTGAGGAGCATTCATGGCGAGTTCTGGAAAAGTTCTTGCCAACTCCCCCCAAAGCCACTACTGCCTCTTACCTGCAATTTATTTTTAAACAGCAAAACTTTGTAAAAGTTTTAGGCACATATAACACAATTCCCTGAGGGGAGGATGCTTCCAAAAACCATTGAATTAAAGGTATCTTCATGTTGAAAAACATACTTTGAAGTGCTGTGAACTGTTAAAAACTAACTCAAATCAATAGATAGCGTGACCACCCATTGCCTAAAAATTTGGGTCACTGTCCTGCAGTTTTGTAAGATTTCTGGCTGTTTGGTTGTTCTAAGCATATTGGACAATATGCCACAGTTCCTCTGCAGGCTCACAGCCTCTCTTGTATCCATCTCCCCAGGTATTCCCAGACAACCTTGATGATGTTGAGACCAGGGCTCTGTCATTGCATATTCTTTGTATCAACTACATTCAGTGAAATACAAAGTTCTTTGGAATTTTTTTTTTTTTTAAATCAACATTTGATGCTTCAAACGTGCCGCTTATCTACAGCACAACCATAAACATCCAACATGAAGTTTAAATTTTAAAAATCTAGGGTGTCTAAGACTTTTGCACAGTACTGCATTTGCTTCCAACTGAAGCACCCCAGAATTTCAGCCAAGATGGGCAAAAATTGTCTGCTCTTAACATTTCATACCCTGCAAGCAAATCAACATAAAGATCAACAAGAGTTCATACAAGCCCAGCTTGAACCTTCCAGGGTGATGACAAAAGGTTGGTAATTTTTCTTTATGAATCGAAAAGGCCACCAACCTTTTGTCACCACGCCAGCGATTTCCCTGAAGGTGTTGGGGCACAGCAGCTAAGATGGGAAGAACAAACTTAGACTCCTGAGCCCTGAACCCGAAGGCGTGGAACAGCTGCTGTCTCGCAAACCTGACCACAGTCAACATCGTGACAGCAACTGAGCAACTTAATCACAGCCCAGACCTGCAGAGACAGACACATAAGCACGCACACGTAAAGCAAGGCGGCTCAGACTTCTCCCATTCCCTTTATGAAATACGGAATAAGTCATAGACGTCACCTACAATGCACGTCCAACCAACGCATGTTGACTGATTAAATATGAAACCATAGAAGTCCGTTTCACTTTAAAGCTGCAAACAGGCTAATTTTACGCTGCTGAATATGGGATCATCTTGATCAGTTTACACGAGTTTTAGTCATCTGCAGGAAGTTTTCGCGTTTTCCCCAACTTGCTTCACAGTAGAACGCAAACTAAATAGCCTTTCAACAATAAGGACGTTGTAATATTGCTTAAGCGAAACTACTGTTAGGAGAGTCAATTTTCACTTCCACTGTCAACCGCGTTCAGATCTGAAACAGTAGCTACGGCCAACCAAGCCAGAACACGATTTCGCCAGCCCTTGGGTCATAACAGTGAACTGTAATCATAATGATATTTTATTTTAGAAACAGGTAGCCCACAGATGAATGAGAAATAAACATGCCCTATTCAATGGCAAATAGCAAGTCAGCCAACTAGCAGTAGTCAACTAGCAGTATTACATTAAAATAGAATGCTACCCAGCAAACAAAAATGACAAATGCCAAGCAAATCAAGTGACAGCTAAATGAACATAGTCGCAGGAGTAAATAGTGAGGAATATTCAGTCTTTAACTCAGAAAGCTAGCAACATACAAGCTGTGTAGTCCAGCTCCCTTCGCAGATAACACATTACTGCTCAAAAACATCACTGGCAACGACTGAGATTACACCTATACGTCCACGTATTAAATACTATCTCCACAAAAGACAATCATAAAATTCCCTGCAAGAATACAGCAAGGAGATGAATAAAAGTGCATGCATAGGTCAGTGATGGGAAAATGCACTAGAAGGGAGGTGTAGTTTCAAGAGTTTGCCATCGACCAAAAAAGAGCATCGCCATCTTGCTATCTTTGTCGCAATGCCTTGTTGGAGATGGAGTGATATTCTATGAAAGCTACTCGTATACGAGGACGAATGATTACAGGAAAACTACATATACCATGCATCCCAAGCCCCATTAACCATAGAGATTGTACCCCTTTCAACACATGATTGTATGGCTCAGTACTCATTGTCCCAGAGTGCTTCGTTAGAGCTGATGTAATTTTGTGAAAACTATCAATTTACGAGTGTTACGATAACTGGCGACGCTCTCGTAAGCCCACTTATCTACGCGTATAAACACCAGAGATGATATGCGTTGCTCCGCCAACAAATCAAGACAGTGATCCCATATTTTCTTACTTTTTGCTGAGTTTATTTTCCCCATCCATCCCCGTCGCGTCCGCCATCGTCGCGGCATGCACAACTAAAGGAACTGCTTCCGGGCGGCAGGCTCTCACGTTGATAGAAATTTGCGACGAATCTCAAGGGGCGGGTTTAAGATTGATTTCAGCCCGGAGCTCAGACGCAGTATAATTTTACCACGAGGTGGCATGACAGGAAAGACGTATGCTGCGTTCCAATAGTCCGAAAATTACGTCCAATTGTCTAATTCCTGACCGCTTTTCCTTAACAAACGTCACGAGGAGAAGGAAAAATGCAAAAGATGACCACTTAGTGCTTAGAAATGCAACCGAGGTTCTAGGAGACTCCAGCTGCATTCAAATTTTCTTAAATAAGCGGCCCTTTCTCTCTCCTTTTCCTTGACCTCACTACACAACGTCACCCGGGTCAAGGGAAAATTTAAGGGAGACTTAAAGGTACATTAGGCATGTTTATGAAAATCACGTCCTTGTCTTCAATGTGTCATCAGCTTGATGGCGAAGATAGTCTTTGGCATATATTGAAAAACTTCCGGACCAAATGATGTTTCCAGTCGCTACAGCCGCGTAGGATTGTGGTCCATATTTGATCTTTTCTTTCTTCCAAGGTTGGTCCTGTTTCCTTGCTGGAAGGAAGCAACTAAGGGGCCAATTGCCACCTTTCCTTCATGAAATAGACAATTTAGCGCTCCTCATCATGGCTACGCGCCAATTTATTAGGCTACTGCCTATTTGAAAAGAAGGGTCCTTGCTCTTTAGGGAATTAGTAAGCAGCCACTCAGACTGCACTAAAACTCAGAGATATCGTCATGCGTTCTATTCTCCTCATGTTTGTTTGTTTTGTTAATGGCTGGATTGATGTTGCTAATGTTGCAGCCGTAAGGAATTATGGGACAGCATTATATCCTATCCTTTTGTAAAGGATGGTTCAGAGTACCCTATGCTAAAGGAGACAAGTGTGGAAGCTCTGAAGCACTCACTGATCTCCAGTTCAGTGAAAGCACCTTTACTTAACGTTTAGATAAGTTGAACTCCATGGCTGCCATGTAAATATTTCTGGGTCATTTCTAAGGAGTTAGTAACTTTCTTAAGCAAAAAATATTATTTGAACGCGGCCCTTGGCTGTGTCCGATTTCTCTTTCCTATACACTTTTTCTTGACCTCAACAGCAAACATTACATAGGGCAAGGGAAAACTGCAGAGAGTTTTTAAAGGTATCTTGGGAGATGTTTGAGAAAAATCGGGTTTCCTCTCCTTAAGTACGTTATGAGCTTGACAGCAAAGAGCCTTTGTAATTTATTGGAAAATTTCGGGACATGAATGACGCATACAGTTGCTACTGCCGCAAAGGATTGTGGTCCATATTCGATCTGTCCCTACTTTCAAAGCTGGTTCTACATTTCCTTACTGAAAAAAAAGCAATGAAGGAGCTTATTGCCTACTTTCCTTTATGCAATAGGCACTTCGGCGCTCCTTGTCATGGTCATCAGCTAAACTCTTTCTGGTTCAAGCCCATTCCCAAGGAAGTTTCCTTCCTCTTTAGAGAATTGGGATGTACCCACCTCTCAATTCTTTTGGAGTCTTTTTTTACAAACTCCAAAAGAGGAAAAATGCAAATGTGAAGTTTCTAGTGCAGTTAAAGCCATCCCCAGACCTTTGGGACCAAGGCAAAAAATAATAATTTTTGGGCCTCTCCAAAACAGGAAGTCATACTGGGTTTTTAAAAACAAAAATCAATCTGTCAAAAGAAGATGGAATGTGGGACCCTTGGCTGTCTTAATTTCAGATCTGCCAAACCTAGGAAGTTAAGGCGGGCAAAAGTGAATGTTCTCTGATAATTCTTAACATGGCCCAGAAACCACACACTGGGAGGCAATAGTGCCCTTTTTAATTTTTAATCATACATTCCATTATTTTGTCAATTGTCATAAACGCTGGGAGTTCAAATAAGAAAATATATTGTCTAAAATATTGCCAGGCAGAAATGGCATGACATGTTTGCCGCCGGTCTTATAGTTACCTTGGATTCATTCCAGTGTCAGATTTTTCCTGTGTTTTATTTTGACCTTTGTGCTTCCCATAAGGCTGATGTCATTTGCCCCCATTGCATCTGAAAAGCCCCAGGATTTTATCCCATAAAGGCAAAAACTGCCCCCTTTTTAAAAATTTACATTTCATACCCTGCATTTGGTTGGATAGTGCTCAGCTGGATTGCTTGAACATTTGCATGAAGCTACATTTAGGACACAGGTTTATGCTTCTTAGAGCATGAGCTCAACCATAGCTCTCCTGGGTCAATCAGTAATTTAGTTTAAACTGTGGCTCCACATCAGAAACTATTGGGAAGGTATATAAACTATTGGGAAGGTAAATAAAATTAAAAGCAGTGATTTGTAAATGATCATTGACCTGTATTATGTGGAACACAACAATAAAGCACATTATTTAATGTTTCACTGCATGATTTGCATTGATGTTTAAACAGTTCAATGCTGACTGGCGTTAACATCTTTAAAACAATGGTGCCATGGGCACTGTAGCTCACCTGGTTTATTTCAGGCTTAGTGTTATGTAAGCTCACAAGTGGTAGTATATTTTCATGCTGGGTCATATATGGGCAAAATAAAGACACCCTTTGTAATTTGTGTTGAAAAAAAAATTCAAGTGAAATTCAGCATCATGGTTTGATGTTTCATCATGTCTTTTTTTTTTTTTTTTTGCACCGTAGTGCTCTTTTCGTAGAGCAGCTCCATTGAAATATCAAGCCCCAGACAACAGATCGTTGTACCCAGCATTATATACCGAAGAGTTCACCAGTTAGCTATTGCTCTTAAGTGTGTTGCTCGAGGGAGTAGTATAGTAGCAAATTAAGAGCCAGGTTTTTTTTATGTCCTCAAAAGTATGCGTATACAAAGTTTCAGCATTCTAGCTGCTTTCAAATGCTCTCCAGCATTATATAGTGAAAATTTAAATATGGCCGACTGGCAGCCGTGTTCGATGTTGAGTTTCGACGCCTCAGACACATTTTAATCTGTACGTCCAGATGTACCTCCCCTCCAAATTTCACATTGATCCCTTCAGTGATTTGGCAGAAGAGGATCAAAGGTAATGCAGACGCCAACACCGACACGTGATCCCATAAGCTCCCTTTGGTCTGTTGGACCAAGTGAGCTCAAAAAGAAGTTTGGATAAGAGAAGTATGTACTGCTTTGTAATGTTTCCATTCCTTTCTACTACACTTAAAGTAAAAGATAAATTTCACACTAAACCAATGTTTAATAAAAGAATTGTCCATATATCATGACTTGGATTTTTTGCAAAGTTGTTTGAAGAGTCAAATAAAGAAGACAAGACCAAATAAAAAAACTGGAGGTCACCAGCTTGTCATCCCTTGAAATGGTTCAGCCAATGAGAGGCCGAGGAACGCTTTGGCAGTCACGTGACGGTGAAATCAACTGACAATAAATTAACCAAAATCTGTATAGGCTCATCTAATTTTGTACTAAATTCCCACTCAATTTGAGGCATTTTATCAGTTTAAATTGGTTAAAGCACAAGCTAGTGCTCTTCCTCCCATTCTTTGTTGGTCATCTAGCAACAGGAAATTCGTTTGTTTTTTTCCCCATTGTTTCATTTCTACAAAGTATGCTTGAGTGAAATCTAAGTTGTTTTTTGTATTCATCACATTGAATGGATATTTACATTAGCCCAGCTATTACCGTTACTAGCTGGATGTCGCTCCTTTAATAATACTGGGATCAGGGAAGTACGCTGCAGATGATTACACACTGCTGGCATGTTTGGCAAACTAATGTATGTTTTTGCTTATGTGGCTAGCCTCGCTGGCATTATTGTTAGATTACTATGCCTGTGCAATAGGTTACTAAACACTTCAATCCTGCTTGTTTGGATATAAAGAAGAACATTTGTTGTATTGGTATATATGACTCATTCTTCTTGCTAACAGTTTGGGGTCTTTGTTGCCGCATTTTGGGGGACTGCAGGCAGGTCAGTCCAGCACCCACACACTCTTCTTATGCAGTCATGCCTTTGTAATGCATACAAACTGCAGTTTTTTGTTGTCTTGTGGATATACAATTTGGCGTCTCCGGAAAGAATGTGATTTTGAAGGCAGCATGTGTTGCTCAAAAATCTCAATGAAATTTTCAGCAATAATGGTGACTTCACAGAAATGCAATTTACTCTTGCTAAGGGTATTGTAACTAACCCATACCATCACAGAGCATGGCTTTAGGACTTATCTGTATAGTCTGAATCCTCTTTCTTTGTTCCAGAGAACACAACATATATGTTTCCATTGTGCGATGGTCCATCACAGATGCCTTCGAGCCCAGAGAAGTCGATGGCACTTCTGGATACTAAACTGTGCCAAGAGGAAGCCTTATGTTAAGTTTTAACTGGCATTTGAGGATGTAACTGCGTACTCATACTTGACAAGGTTTTCCAAAGTAATCCTGAGCCCATATGATTATATCACTAATACATAAATGGAGGTTCTCATTGAAGTGCCATCTAAGGACTGATTTAAGATTAGGGGTATTCAGCATAGGCCTTTGCCCTTTACGCACAGATATTCTTCCAGATTCCCTAAATATTCAGATTGTATTATGCACCATAAACAGTAAAATATCCAAATCCCTTCCCATCTTTCTTTGGGGAAAATTGTTTCCAAGCCTTTCAATGATTTTCTCATGCAATTTTAGGAAAATTGGCAAACCTCAGCCCAACTGTGGCCCTGGGGGACTAGGCCTTTCCAGGATGCTGCTTTTGTATCAAATCATGATTGAAATCCCTGTTGACATCAGCGGTTTTAAATCACAAAAATAGCCTCATCACTGGGCATTAATTTTCCCCATCCTCACTCTTTCTGGAGTGTGTGGCTGACCTGATTAGCAGGAATGGAAGTAGATTCACAAATAAAATGAAGTTGACCGGACAAAACATTAAATATCTTGTCATCATATGGTTTTCAATGAAATTCAAGTCAAAGTAATTTTAGAAATCCCCGCTTTTATTCTTTTAATGTGCATTTTCCAAACTGTCCTAATTTTTTTTTTAAAGTTGGGATTGCAATTCAAGACTTCAAATTTAACCAGCATGGCAACTGCAAGGTTCATATAGTTTCCATGTCAAATAAAATTTGATTGGATGCTCCAGTGCCACAGCGGTCTAAACGCGCGCACCATAAAGGCTGTGTCGTTTCCATGGCGACCTGGGTTCAAATCTGGCTGGGGCCATTTGCCACGTCTTCCCCATTCTTCTCCCCAACTTTCCTGTCTCTCTCTACTGTATAACTATCTAATAAAGGAGAAAATCCCCCCCAAAAATAATCTTTAAGAGATCTTGTATTGAGTACCCCCCAAATTCTGTAGCTGTCTTTAAAGGAATTTAACTAGTCATTTAAAATTTTCTTCTAGAGATAAGGTATGCAAGTCCCAAACCCTCACAAAAAAAAAAAAAACACTACAAAACAAACTTAAAATCTATTTTTATTGATATAGATAGCAGCGAGTTTACAGAAATATATTGCAAGATTATACAAATGCCCCAACAAAAGCAAAATACATACATATTTAAAATTTAATATTTAACAAGTTGTTCACATGGTAGCTAAAAACACGTAGGCTTCTTTGACCCACCCCAAGTCAGTGCTGTTTCATTTACTGAAGCCCAGAAATAAAGGGCACGTGTACTGGTATTAAAGAATAAAGCAAGCTTTCACGTCAAACAATAACAGCCAGACAGATAAAAGAGACACACAATGACAGCAGTGTGCAAACCAAATGACTGACTGATAATACTTTTCTGAAAAAATTTTCAAGATGAGAAAATGCTGGTGGTGTGTTTACAATGCAGAGAAGACCATCCTCACAAAGTGAAGACAGCACTTTCAAATGATACTGCTCCTCTGGAGAAAGACTTGCGTGATACAAAGTTACCATACAAATAACACGTACCCATCCTTTCCCCTTTCTGTCATAGTGAAGAGTTACAAGTGTTGAAACAGGAAGAAATCTTTAAATGGTAACAGATATGTAGGTGGGACACGCTCCATCGCAGTTTGAAACGACTCAAAATGCTCTTACACTCAGTCAGTCTTGCAACATGTATACTTACAAATGGTTGAGTAAAAATAAGTATGATTTTTTTCAATTTTTTTTTTTTTTTTTTTTTTTTACAAAAGTACATTTATCTGGTCATTAATTTTTTTTTTTAGAATTTTTGGACATCTGAGAAAGTGAGAGAGAGAGAAAAAGAGATAGAGTAATTGATTTAAAATTCTGAGGGCTTATCAAGTCATTCATGAACAAAGGACAACCTCCACTGATCAACTGTACCACTGGTGAATTGAAATAGGCAGCGACGGTACAGGAATTGGATTCCTATTATAAATACAGTATTTGTCAAGGCACATGTATTTCCTTCAAACAAAAATGAAACAAAAAGAGGACATGGTAATGACAGATGCCCCTAAAATAAAGTTGGCATCTGATCCAGATGACATATCATTTTATTTGTATTTTACATACATGCACACACACAAGTGAGTGTGCATGTGTACCAATTAAACACATAACATGTTTACCCGCGATGTTTAAGTCAAATCTTAAAATGATGTGGACATGAAGGCAAAACAAGATCTGTGCCCCAAACAATAAATTGGCCCCCTCAACAGCACAACTCGATTTTCTATCAAGTGACAATTTAGAAATATAATTATTACTACGATTATTGACAAAAAGTTGGGTATTCATGACACATCAAAACGTCTTCCTTAAGCTGCTGCCAAAAATGTATAAATATAAAGAATGTCAATATCAGCAGAATTGGTCCGATGTCAGTAGCCACGAATGCTACCCACACTGCATGAGGTATCCACACATATTTCTCTTAAATTACACTCTGAAATCAGAGTTAATGGATTGTTTTTTGACTGTTTATATGGCTTTATCTTGGCATAACTGTCCTTGAACTTTCTGTGCTTTTAGTAGTTTAGATGATTTTGATAAGTCAAGATGTGACAGTATAGGGTCAGTCTTGATTAGAACATCTATCTCAGGACTGCTGCCATGAGCTTCGGACAGAATGCCGAACAACCGATTTTAGCCAGGTATTTTCAAAACAGTACATGAAATGGAGAAACGACGACATCCGTGTCTATAATAATTTTGTACATGGTACATTTAACTCTTCAGTTTCCAAATAAAGTGGAATTTGTCTACTTTGCCACTTAATCTACAAAGAGAACACGTGCTTAACACGCTGATTTTTCACATTTACACCACGCCCAATTACAGATTTTACAAGGCAGAAAAAAAGAAATTGTGAAAAGAGAGACCAGAACAGTGGTATATTGGAAACCAACCATGAAAACCCAGTAAACTATACCATGAAGAGGGACAGGCATGCAAATGCTAATGTGTTACGCAAAGTATTACGATTAACGAAGAAGTGAAATTATCTAAAAACAAAACCGGTAAAAAATATTGTTAATACAAGACTATAAAACATGAAAAGAAACATAACTGTGACATGCGGAAAAAGCGTCAGTATTTGAGTCTAAGGTGGCTAAACAGAAAGCTCTCCTTTCCAGTGCACGTCCGTGGCTCATCCTTCGGAAAAAGGTCCCTTTGACAACTGAAAGAACACTGTTTGTACTCTGAGGTCAGACCTCTTCAATCACCTTCACTAGCCAAGAGGTGAAACGCATACGCTCCAACAACGGCTGTTCACAAAAATAGTTGTAGTACTGATAATAGCAAGTTAAAAAAAAAAAAAGAGTAACAAAAATGGTGATAGCAACTACCACAAAGATGCCCAAAGTAGGCTTCATTGAGCAATCGCTTAGGTTGTCACTTGAAAATATAGACTCAAGCCCCTTGGTTTAGTGAACACTAATCAGCAGTCTTTCCCTAGACAACACAAGCCGTTAAGGCTCCATTCCAAGACAAACCCCATAAACTCGAGCACAGCAAACAATATGGCCCTGTTTGGCAGCTTCCTTCTACACTTGACACCGAGATTTACACTTACAATATGCAAAACAAAGCAAAATAGCACAGATGATCTTTACCTCTTTCCAGGCACTAAACAACGAAAGCCTTGGCCAACAAACGCCTGCTAACATCCAATTTCTACATCCATTTGTAGTTTGCACTGCAAACCGGCTGTCTTCAGGTTATAACTAATGAATCACGATGCAAGAGAAATGGACCTGGACCAGTTTCTGATACCCAACCCAACAGACAGAGAGTCAATGTTAGGGATGTTAATTAACCAATGTAAAATTATTAATAAAAATATAAACATGAATTTTTCCAATATGCATGACATGAGTCTCCATCCCTTCAGCGTTAGCACCACTAAACAGTGCGAAAGACTGATAATGTAAAAACTGAACACAACGCTACCTTTAGGAAACAAGGCCGTCTTTCTGAATCTGACACTGGTGATATAAGGGGCTGGAAAGCTTTCTGATCTGATACCAATTCATGTGCCCAGCACAAATGTGGCAGACATATATAATAAAAAACATCATAAGATCACGACATCTACCACAAAGAGATGTGACTACAAACAACCTATGTACAGTTGTACTTAATAGTACAGTTAACATCAGGAAATAATTTATTCCATTACACACACAAAAGTTACGTATATAGTTACACATACAGTTATGAATATGCATGTCTGTATTCACATACAGACAGACGATTGAAAAAACACCTTCACGCCAAAGAGAATGCTGTACACTTAAGTTGGAAATTAATGACCTTAACGTCGGTCTGCTTCTTTTCTCCTACACTGCCATACCTCCATAATCCCTGGACTTCATCACTGTTTGTATCACAATATAGCCAGGGAAAGAAAAAAAGAAATTAGTGATGTAAGAAATACATTTTGGGCAGGAATGGGGTAGAGTGGAGAGTTAATCTTTGTACTATACGTAATGAAACCAACTTTATAAAATGTAAGTCACGACTGGAAAAAACATGCACGAATAAGAAAATGGTATAAATATATACATTACACATGGGTAAAGAATATATCCATATAACAATCAAAGCCTCCAAATAATTAGTAAAAAGAACAAATTGCCCACTACAGAGTAATACACGGAAAGCTATAGGTCAATATAAGGAGTAACTGGTCACAAAAGGAAAGGGCTATAAAGTGCTGAATGTAAGGTCAAAAGTATCAAAGGCTTCTCTTGATTTTATATTTTAGTTTGTATTTTTTCTTTTCTTTTTTTTTTTACCCCAAAGAAAGTTACATTTTAAAAAGAACATTGCCTTATAAACTGTTACGAATACACACAGTGTGGTCCTGTATAATTCAGGATTACTGCGTATTTGACTGCTGCAACACCACTGCAAACTGCTGAGTGCTGCGGGAACTGAGAACTGACGGCTTTTAACAGACATTCCACCAACGTGATATGTTTCATTCACAGCTAGAGCCAAAATGGCAGACAGCTACACAACAATGGATCTAATCGCACGCGGGTCCTCTTTCTCTGCACCCCACCCCAGGACCAGCGGAAGAATGGCACTGCCCCCTGTGCCACTCTTGCATGAGGAATGAATTTTACTGTTGTGAGCTGTTTTGATGGGGCTTGAAGGGACAGGACCTTTTCCAATTCTTCCACACCTCCTCAAACTCTCACTTCAACTGGGCTTCAGGTCCTGCAAGCACGGAAAATGCATAAAAATTATTTCAAATGGTCTAAACATTTAAACACTGACTTTTACTCATTATATTCAAATTATGCAACCAGGGTTTAAAATGCAAAATCATTTCTAAAACCATTTGGGAAGTTCTTTAGAAAACTCAGAATCAACCCCTGGCACAGATCCGTTCAAGACAATGAGAATCCAATGAAATTGGAAAGATTTAGCGAAACCACATACAAAGACTCTCTAGGTTCTGCTAATTTCATTTAAATTCCAAACATGAATGGAGGTAAAATGGGAGCCAGATGAATGGGAGCTACGCTAACGCCATTATCAGTCAGCAAAGACCGCTCATGCAGCTATTCAATGCACATACAGTAGAGTAAAACTCCACAAATAACACTTGTTCTACCTCTGTGAAATATCCCGTTTGAATTCTTGAACATGGAAAAGCACTAGATGGGGCTCCTCACCTGTGTCCCAACATCCATACTAGAAAGAGCGAGAGATATTGTTCCCCTGCTCCTGAAAGGTTACCAGCAGGTCATCTATCTTCTCCATGTTCTGTGATGTCGTCATGCTGGTCTGGATGCCTCCAGAGTCAGACATGGACTGGTTGAGCAGAGACTGAATTTGGGCATCGCTTTCACGCTGCGTCTGGCCCGATTGGCTGATGGCGATGAGCTGGTCGGACAGCATTGGCCCAGGGTTGTTTATCAGCTGACCACACTCTGGAGAGGCAGACAGAACAGGAAGTCACAAACTACAACCACTGGGACCAAGAGCAAGTCAATGACTACAACCACTAAAATTAATAGCAAGTTAAGGATGACAAACATTCCCATCAAAAACAAGTCAAAGACTACAACCATGCTAATTAACAGAGAGTCAAAAACTACAAATATTCAAACTAGAGATGTGCCTGTCCCAGATGGGACAAAGAAATACCCCCCACATTCAGCGTGGCATTTGACGGAGGCAGCCATTATTGCGCGCAACGCACTCAAATGCTGCCCCTGATACTGAATTTTCAAAGTCAAAAAACGATAATCTCCATGAAAATGAGTAAAATTACTTTCAAAATTGTACGTGTACAGGTTCACATCCTGATACCAGAGTATGCCACGTTTAACCGCCATATAGTTTATGTATAAAGTTAAAATTCACCCCAATAGTCAATTTTCTAAGTAAAAAAAAAAAAAAAAAAAAAAAAGGCAAAATTTCCATTAACATACATCAGATCACTTTCAAAATGGCAAATGCACCGGTTCTCATGGCGATAATAATGCAAGCCAAGTTTGAAAAGAAAAACCACCACGAGATTTAGAAAAAAGCTTTGGAACATAAACAGACAAACCAATAGACGGACAGACAGGCCGATTCCAGTAAACTCGTGAGCAAAAATAGCAACTCAATTACCACAAGCCTTCTGATCAACAGCCAGTTAAAGACTACATCCAATCAGCTAAACAGGATATTCAAGATGACATCGCATTGATTACCAGGAAATTGAATACGGTAACCACTCTAATCAACAAGAAATCAATAATAACAACCACTGTGGGGTATGTTTCCCAAAAGTACAGATGCCAGCGTATAGTGTTGGAACCATTGACTGTATGGTCGAACTATGTAAGTTGTTAACTTAGATAGCAACTATGCTTTTGGGAAACATACTCCTGATCAACCGCAAGTGAAAGACTACAAACACTCTGATCAACAGCAAGAAAAAGACTAGGACAATTTTGATAAACAGGAAGTCAAAGACTGCAACCACTCTACTCCACTGAATAGCAAAGACGACAACCACTGATCAATCAGAAATCAAAGACTGCAGCCACCTCAGACGTACATACACAGACATCCAGGACTCCACCCCTCCACCCCCCCAACTTTCGGAGTCTAATATGGACAATAAGCCAAAATGAGGGGAAACCCTTTGAACACTTTCCAGAACTATCAAATTAGTTCAGGCAGAAGATTTAAATTGCATTGTAACTTATAGAGTTCCATCCCATATTCTATATCAACACAAGGCGGTTTGGAGGGGATCTGAATGCGGGCTTTCAAGAGAATCAGTTTTTGTCCTTCTAATGGCATTGTGTGAGACCAAATCAGTCATGGTGTCAACACCATTCTTCTGGAATGGAATTCAGCTGGCAGTATAAATAGACACAGATAGCATAACTGCCCCTGACCCATTTACCCTGCATAGATCCCAACACATGACATTCCACAATAAATTTCTTACGCACACGTCCTTATCTAGGGGAAGCTGCAATGCTGCCAGTCCTGTACATAGTTCCATTCATACCTTCTGCATATTTCAAAGACTAGGTGGTACAAGGTGTGTAACTTCCATAAGGGTAAAAACACAGCATTATTTTCAATCTGGATAAGGACTACCAAGGGTGCGGCCTTAAATAGGTAAGCGACGGATCAATCTCCGTGGCGCAAGACCAGGTGGCACACCTTTTTACGGCCAGCTCTGGATGTTTGCGATGGTATGGAAGCTTAAGCCTAGAGATGAAAGGGGCAGATGTCCTCACCGTTCTGAATTCCAAACAGGAAGAGGCCAGGCTGCGGGGTTTGCCCGGCCTGGCTTATGGTCCCGCTCACAGGTGTCTGAAAGAGGGACCCCGGCGGCTGGACTGGGGAGGACGTCGTGGTCTGCAACCCCGCCACCCCGTTCTGCGCGGCGAAGATGGTCGCCGGTGGGATGTCCTGGGCGCCCATGCCGCCCTGCAGGGCCGAGATGTTGGGCTGGGTCATGAAGATGGTGACTGACTGCTCGGGGGCGCTGCCCGCGCTTGGAGCCACCTGCATGGGCTGCTGATCTTGGAACAGGCCGGGCTGGGGGGGCTCGCTGGCCGGCTGGTTCCCCGACACCGAGCTCTGGTCCTGGAAGGACATCGGCTCAGATGGTTCCTGCTGGGCGACGGCCACCCCGCCGGCCTGGGAGAACAAGAGGGCGGGATTTTGGGGCGTCTGCGTCTGGGTGCTCAAGGGCGGGGGCATCTGGGCCTGGCCGCTGAAGAGCAGGCTGGGGGGCTGATCTGGGGGGGTCATGGCACTGCTGCAGAACAGGAGGCCGGTTTGCTGTGGTTGCTGCTGGCTGGGTGAGTGGGCACTAGCGGGCGGGTGGGATGCGATGCTCTGGTACAGGGCGCCTTGCGGTTGCTGGGGCTGCTGGGCTGGGGGGGCCGGGGAGGACTGCTGCTGCTCCATGGGGGTGCCCTGCTGGAGTTGGGCCTGGGGCTGGAACACAGAGGGGGGGTCAGCGGCCGATGGCTGCAGGGAGGAGAGGAATGCCAACTGCTGCTGCTGCTGCTGCTGCTGTTGCTGGCTGCTGTCGACAGTGAGCTGAGATGGCAGGGCGCCGGGGGAGAGGAACAGGCCCGAGGTGTTCGGCTGCTGCTCCGGAGAGAGTGCCGAGCCTGTGAGCACTGTCAGGGTGTTCTGGAAAATGGCGGCCTGTACTTGCTCACGCGTGGCAGGGGCCTTCTGAGCGTGGAACATGGCGCCCTGGGAGTCCGGCGCATCGGCCATGGGGGTGGGGGTGTGGAACAGCTGCTGGGGAGGGGACGGGTGGGACGGGGGCTGCTGGAGGAAGCTAGATGTCTGGATGGAGAGGAGCTCGCCAGCTTGCTGGAAGAGCGATGGCTGGGGCGGCTGGGGCTGGGGCTGTTGCTGCTGGGAGGCCGGGCAGAGCAGGCCTTCGGACGGCTGGAACAGGGAGCCGTGTGGGGAGCCCTGCTTCTCCGGGGGCTCATTCTGGGAACCGGCCGGGAAAATGCCACACTGCATGGGGATGGCCGGCTGGAAGAGCTCCGACTGCAGCTGCTGTTGCAAGTTCTCAAGAACTTGCTGCTGTTGCTGCTGTTGCTGCTGCTGCTGTTGCTGATCTTGCTGCTTAGCCAGAGAGCTCTCGGCCGGCTGCAGCTGCAGGCTGTTCATGTTCTCCTGCACCTGCTGCTGCATGTTCTCAGCAGTAGGGGGCGCTGGGCTGTACAGCACAGAGTTGAGCTGCTGCTGTGCCGCGGCCTCCAGAACCTGCTGGACCAGGTTGCCGTTCCCCGACCCCCCACTGGAGAAGCCCCCAGCCTGCAGCTCGCGCACGGCCCTCTCCAGCTGGGCCACGCTGTCCTGGGGGAAGATGGAGAGCTGCTGGGGCTGCCTCTGCGGGGATTCCACCATGGGAGCCAGGCCACCGCCGCCACCGCTAGGCCTATCCTGGGGCAGGTTCTCCCGGGGCTCCATCAGGAACTGCTGGGGCACCTGCTGGAGCAGGGAGTCCCCCGACACGGGGAAGGAGGCTGCGGGCGCGATGTCCTGCTTCTGGATGGTGCCAAGGGGCTCGGTAGAGGTGAATACAGGAGCCTGCGGTTGCTCTGTGTCGCCCGGTTGACAAGGCATCGAGCTGGGGAAGGACGGGACGCTGGAGCTCATGTCCAGTGTCTGCTGGGCCGACCCAATGACATCTGAGGTCTGCTGAGAACCAGGCAAGAACAGGAGAGCAGGGGGGATGAGCATCAAAAATTGGTGTGCAGCTTGCAGTCTTAAGTTTCACCAGTTTGAGCTCATTTCGAAGTAGACCATATTTCAGTAGAGGATGCCATTTTTATTCTATCATTACCTTGAAGACGCCAGTAGCGGAGGTGTTACTGGAAACTTCCATTGGGGTGACCTCTTCCCTCTTCACAAGAGGCATCATTGGCGCCATCAAACCACTGTCCAAGCTGCAGCTTCCGCTCTGTATAACTAACAGCATCAGTGGATGAGAAAGGTTAGCACGTTGGTACAAGAGGCCAAAACACAACAGACAAATAACACAAAACACAGACAACTTCAAGAATTATGTATCTGCTTTGACTGAAAATTGATAGCAGATGGAAAATTGAAATTGGCAATGGAAATTTGATTCAATGACAGCACAATATCAAGATTTGAAAAACATATAAATGGTATTACGTAATGGTATTACGAGAGTCATCAAAAGATGACATATCCCCCCGGCCCCTCATTATTTGCGAAAGTCATGTCAATCCTACACCTTCAAAGAAATTCAAACAAGAATGTTGAGGTGATTTTCCTCTGGAATGATCTGGAAGTATGTACTGGCAACATCTAGCAAAGACTATTTAGCACATGTTGGCAAAGGCAATAAAAAAAAAAAAAAAGGGTCATTAATGAACAATGTTTTAGTTCTGCTCCGGAAACAAACCCAGCCCTGCGACTGAGTCCAAATCCACGTCGCTTCCATGGAAAGGAAAAAAAAAAAAATTTAGAAATTTGAAAATATGAAAAGGCACCACTTCAGTACTTGGGTAATGCACATACAAAGTTTCAGAAAGATATAATGAATGGTTTTTGAGTTCTGCTCCGGAAACGAACCCATCTCTGTACAGAGTCCAAATCCAACTTGTTTCCATGGAAACAAAAAAAAAAAAATCAGAAATCTGAAAGTATCAAAAGGCACCACTTCAGTATGTGGGTAATACACATGCAAAGTTTCAGAAAGATATAATGAACGGTTTTTGAGTTGTGCTCCGGAAACGAACCCATCTCTGTACAGAGTCTAAATCCAACTGGATTCCATGGAAACGAAAAAAATAAGATTTTCAGAAATCAGAAAATATCAAAAGGCACCACTTCCGTATGTGGGTAATACACATGCAAAGTTTCAGTAAGATATATTGAACGGTTTTTGAGTTGTGCTCCGGAAACAAACCTCTCTGTGCAGAGTCCAAATCCAACTTGTTTCCATGAAAACGCAAAAAAAAAATTTTTCAGAAATCAGAAAATATCAAAAGGCACCACTTCAGTATGTGAGTAATACACATGCAAAGTTTCAGAAAGATATAATGAACGGTTTTTGAGTTGTGCTCCGGAAACGAACCTATCTCGGTACAGTCCAAATGCAACTGGTTTCCATGGAAACGACAAAAATAGGAAACCCAAAATTTCCAAAGTAGCCAAAGGCACATCTAGACTATACATAGAATACATGTACCGAGTTTGGTGCTGATATCTTGCATAGTTTCCGAGTTCTGCTCCGGAAACAAAATGATTATGGACGGACGGACGGATGGACAGACGGACGGACGGACGGACAATGGACGAGGCGATGCCTATAGCCGGGGGGATGATAAGGTTCCATCTGCCCTAGAAACGTATACTGGATAGAACCTTATAATACTGAGGTCACGAAATGAAGAAACGTCCTCCGAGATGCTGACTGCTTTGCTGTCTAGTTGAGCAGGTGGTGAGGCTGAGAATAGCGTTCCATGAATCCGTTTGCTGGAACACGAGTATGACAGCCCATGGTGTAAGCTGAAGTGCACCCATGTACGGCGGTCGAGATACCCACCCTTAATCTGATCTTCAAACGAACAGGGTTTGGCCGGCGACGGAACCTCCTTCTTGACGGGCACATCCGTTGCCTTCGCGGCTGTGGAAAAATAGCATCACACGGCGCATGAACTCACAGCCCCACACAAACACATCGCACTTCCTGCTGTGGTTTTCCCCCTGGGTCCTTTTCCCCTGATCGTGGATTTACAATAGGCCATTAAAACCCACAGTCCGCCGCCAGAACCGTTTTAAAAATGATCGTAAAATATGCCGGATGCGCGGTAACAAAGATTTTAGTTTATTTTGTTTGCGCTGTGGAATGCTCCATTGTGTTCACAGGGTCGAATCATTGCTCCTCTGAGACCTCTGAGCATTAGCCTAACTGCGCAGTTGCTGCACTGACCCACCACAGTTCAGACGATGCTAATACAAGCAGATGCAACGTGGATGCATGACTGACCGCAGCAGTTACGCTCAGGATATGCAATGCAAAATGTCCATAACTGAAGCTAACCCTCCGAGAGGCTACAGCTGTTTATGCATAGCCCCACAGCACCGTCAGGCTCTGTGATGACTCACACAGCCACAATCCCATGCCAAACCCTGGCGCTTGCCAAATACGGTATCCTGTGAGCCAGCCAGCTGCCAAAAACGATCACTATCAAACGCTATCAAAATTCCTGCGCGGAGTCAAATATGAACTGGCCCAAGAGATTCTCCAGAGAGGGATTATTAACTGCTGTGTATTGTTTCATTGTTTTGCTTTCGATCATTTGGATTTAAAATGGATCTGCACTCAAAACGCAGTTAAGAGCAGAACAAGGGCCAAATACTGGCCCCATTTCACATTGGAGAATTACCATTCTCAATTACCGAGTACAACACAGAAAAATTTAGCCCACGTTCCAGATTAGTGAAGGTTCTGGACATTACGCAGAGCTGCTATGAAACAAACTCAGTAACCCTGCTTTGTGAAACAGGGCTCTCTGTTGACAGTGATCAGTAAAAAGCACAGGATACTGTTGAGGACCGTTAATGGAACAGGAGACAGGCCCCAGGTCAGACGGTAAATTTAAGAAACAAAGGAAGCTGTTGAGGACCGTGATAGGAACAGGACACAAAAGCCTGACAGTGGTAGGCGAGGAGGGCAAGGAACAGCAGATACTGATTAAGACTGTCAGTGGACCAGCGGGATTACTGACCTGGGTCTGGTGTGTATGTGAAAGGCTGCATGTCATGGGACCGGCCAGCATTAGTCACCACATAGATCCCCACTGATACAGGAGATGTGATGGCCTGGTTCTGATATGGAGGCACTTTCACAATCAAATGATTCTAGAGCAGAAAAAAACAAAACAATGGACATTAATTATTGTAGTTTAATTGGGAGAATGCACTTCCCTGTAATCGAGTTTCTACGCCCACCAAAATCTGAAACCACAGAACTGAAATGCATTTTCACCTGATGAAACAGCTCCATGTCTATTTCTGCTTCGGCCTTCCAGGAGCTCTCGTCTTGAAGGAAAAAAAAAGTTACCAGTTATCACATTTTTGCATGAAACACCACACATACTTCAACCAAAACACGCCTCACAAACACCCACATTGTCATCAATACCAGAAAGTCTGACTTTAGGAAGCAATGCAAAATGGTTTCTACACGCCCTCTCCAGTGTACCTGCAGCATTTTCCTGGAATATAACCTTGGTTCCTTTGAGGAAGTTCTTGCCGATCAGGAAGCACTCCTGACCCCCCTCCACCGAGCAGCTGTGGAGACTCTTCTTCAGGATCTCAGGAGCTCCAGCAGGCTGAGCTGTGGAAACACCATGGGCACCCAATCAAGTGACCCGCTCCGTAAACACTGGGACATGCCATTTCACACCCTATTTAGTTCCCTCAAATTACCCTGCTCCAGAGTTTGCCCCAATGTTTATTGAAACGGAGCTTGTGAACATTGACATTTTAATTGCCTTTAAAACCACTGACACAAGCAAACTAAAGAGATCATCACTGTGCAGCAAGATAAAAAAAATTTGGGAAAAAAACATTCGGACACATTTCTTAAAGAATAAATATTGATCAAGAATGGATAAAAGACCTGTATAAACCAAGTTTTCAGTAGAAATGGGGCATTGTACAGTCCTGGAATGGACTCGCTCTTTCCCGCACCACTTTGTTGGCAGTGCGTGAGGATCAGGCCGGAAGCCAGATGAGCAGCTTAAACCAATTACTGAGCACACATGACTTCCTGGAAGGTGACTGTTAGTGTTTGGGGGTAAAGGGAGCTTACTTGAATTGCAGGGCTCAGAAAAATGTCTGCCAAGGATAATTTGGTCTGGTCCCTGCCAGGGACCGTATTTGTTTCCAAGCCAAGCAAAATGAAAGCAATTTCTGTTTGGATCAGCAGAGTATCAAAATATGGGGACTAATGTTGTAATTATTGATCGTTATTATTGCTTTGTTCAAATCCTGGACCAATATGAGGGATTGGCTCTCCGGAGAGTCCGTTTATCACAAAGCTGGAACTACACGCGGTAATAAACAGGATCAACTCCACCCTAACTCAGGCCTCACCCGCTGGGTTTGTCGAAGGATTTTTCGAAACCCTCACCAGTTTCAACACAACAGTGCCCTGTCAAGACAGAAGACACTGCCGTTTTTACTATGTCGCTCGCCCGCATGTTCATATGCACGTACACATGAGCCCTGATCACTAGTAAGGCAGTTTTCCCAACCCAAAACAATGCAAACAATAAGTGGAGAAAATCTGCCTGCTTGCTATTGGTTTTTCCTGTTCATGCCAAACAACCTGCCAACTACGTCAAACTCAACAGTAAACTAGCAGGTTACAGAGTCTGCTTGATCTAATTCTGTTTCCCCAGGGCATTAACAGTATTCCAAAAAGTCTGTACTCACAAATTTTGCAAGAAGTAACAATAAAATTGCATAAAATGTTCAAAAAAAAATATCTAGCAGGTTATAATTTCATGTCTCAAAATAGAGTAGTCAAATCTGTTGTTCTGAGCACACCACTTCAACAAGTTTATGATGGGCAATCGTTCTCAAGTTGCAATATTGTTATATTCTGTAATGGAACGGAAAAAGAAATAAACATAATCTCTCAAATTCATAAAAAATTAACTGGAGGAGACTCTAGCTTTGTCCCAACACCCACACTTGCAGTCTTGAGTGCGCGCTCACGCACCACCGAGTAAGCGTGGAAGACGGTTCCCCTTCTGAAAATGCCCGAGCTCAGGTGCACTTAATCCAGACTTTATGAACCTTTATCTCGATACCGCTTCGAGGCGGTTCTGAGACAAGTGTTCTTTCAGCAATGCGCCCTTGCGCCATTAGAGCATAAAAAATAGCAAGCCGCAAAAAAAAAAAAAAAACAGCCCCCCGCCCGCTGAACGCAAGAAAATAAGATGCCATGCAAATTTATTTTGTACGTGAGCCCTTACTAAAATTCGTTCGAACAATAATAGAATTGTGAACCCTGCGTGACTTGCCAAGGTGCATGTCATGTGACCGCTGAAGCAGCAAGCAATGTGAATATTGTACGTCTTGGCGACTAACGGCATGACTCCGCCCTGGATTTCCCCCTCAAAACTCGTGCACTGACGTCTCTGAAGGCGGTCTCTCCATCTTCGGTAGTTTCTGTCAGCGTCTTGGTTTAGAATTGCTATAAATGGGTTCTTTCCATTAAGTTTTGTATTCAAAACATTGCTGTAAACTTTATCATCAGCAGTAAAGAACCGGTTTCATGCAAACCGGTCAATCCCATGACCATTAATCTGACAAATGCCGCTAAACGGATTCCAAAGAAAAAAAAAAAAAAAAAGCACATGCAGTCTACGTGTATTGATGTAATACGACTTTGTATTGACTATTACTGTATAATAGGTCTGGTTAAACGGGTTTAATGCTAGGAATTCTTTATGCACGAAGATTACTTCGACTGCTCGAAATAATTATTCATGTGTCCAGTGTTGCCAACCTCGTGGCAGAAATTTTCTTCGTAGCCCCAGAAAAGATAGCCAACAATTTATTTTTAATAAGATTCCAAATTTGAGTAGCCTACTTCTAGCCTACGTTGTATCAAGAAGGCCAAGATATACATTCACAAATTAAGAACTTACTTGCCTACTTTACCTCAAGTGGAAATTTGAAATGAGTAGGCGGTTTTTAATTTTACTTTCATTATTTTGTCAGGGCATCTGTGCGCAACATAGCGTAATTTCATGTCATGACATGGGTGTGGTTACTGCCAGGTGCTTTTGTTAGTTTTCTTGAGGTTGTGTTAATAGGTAAAATCACCTGGTGAAGGTGATACCAACTAGAACAGGTCAAATTCGGATGACGTTCGTATCCGGTTCAAGCGCATTATGTACGCTCCCGAATAATGTATCCGTTTATAGTTACATCCCAACTAGAGTATATTGTAACGATTTTAGGGCTTTCGTGGAGGTTTTAATTATTAATCGGGAGGGGATCTTGCTGTGTGGAGGGAGAGGGTTTTTGGATAGCGCAAAGCGATTGCAGTTTAGGTTTTCGCATTAATGCAATATTAACTAGAGAATGCCATTTCTGGGAGAAAAAAAAGTGGCGTGAAGGCTCGCTGTTGAAACGCTGACGCTTAACTGGATTGTTGGCTTTTGAATGGGTTTTAAGAAGTGGGAATGGGATGAAGATTTCGAAATGCAGCGTAAATAGGGAGCAAAACTGTATTCTTTTACTGACAGCTGACACTATACTGCATTGCTGGCTAGAATTTGAGTAAAACTGAATAAATGTAGTAGTTCAAAAAGGACACAACAGTGAAATGATCGCCAGAATGCATGTAGGAAGAGTTCAAAAGGCGGGAAAGGGATGAAGGATGCAAACAGTGCTAACTCAAAGCTGAACGACGTGGCTATATTGCTCGCTGAAGAAAGGCTTAAACTAAACTGGAATATTAGGGTGCTCCTAGGTGGCTGCAAGAGCGTTTTTAGGTAGTCGCTAGGTTGTATTGGGTGGTTGCTAGGGTGTTTGTATAACCCCAATTCCGAAATAGTTGGGACGAAGAGTAAATTGTGAACAAAATCAAAATGCAAAGACTTTCAGATCACATGAGCCAATAAGTTATTTACAATAGAACATAGATGACATTTCAAATGTTGAAACTGAGACATTTTACATTTTTATCCACAAAATGAACTCATTTCAAATTTTCTGGCTGCAATAGGTCTCAAAAAAGTCGGGACACAGGCAAAAAAGGGCTGAAAAAGCAATTAATATATAAGAGAATCAGCTGAAAGAACATTTAGCAAGTAATTAAGTTAACTGGCATCAGGTGTGCAACATGATTGGCTATAAAAGGGATGTCTTAGAGAGGCTGTCTCTCTCAGAAGTAAAGATGGCCAGAGGCTCTCCAACCTGTGAAGGCTTGCATAAAAAAAAAAAAAATTGTGGAATACTTTAAAAACAATGTTCCTCAACATCAAATTGCAAAGGCTTTGAAGGTCTCATCATCGTCAGTGCATCATCAAAAGATTCAGAGAAACTGGAAAAAATCTCTGTGCTTAAGGGACAAAGCCGAAGACCTTTACTGGATGCCCGTGATCTTCGGGCCCTCAGACACCACTGCATCACTCACCAGCATGATTCTGTCATTGACATTACTAAATGGGCCCAGGAATACTTCAAGAAACCACTGTCAGTAAACACAGTCCGCCGTGCCATCCACAGATGCCACCTAAAACTCTATCATGCAAAAAGGAAGCCACTGTTGAGCATGATCTAGAAGCGCTGCCGTGTTCTGTGGGCCAAGCCTCATTTAAAATCGACTGTAGCAAAGCGGCGAAGTGTCCTGTGGTCAGACGAGTTCAAATTTGACCTTCTTGTTGTAAATCATGGGCGTTGTGTCATCCGGGCTAAAGAGGAGAAAGACCACCCCTCCTGTTACTAGCGTTCAGTTCAAAAGCCAGCATCTCTAATGGTATGGGGATGCATTAGTACATATGGTGTGGGACACTTGAATGTTTTAAAAAGCACCATGAATGCTGAAAGGTATACAAAGGTTTTAGAGCAACATATGCTCCCCTCCAAACGACTTCTATTCCAGGGAAGGCCTTGTGTATTTCAGCAGGACAATGCAAAACCACATACTGCAGCTATTACAACAGCATGGTTTCGTAGTAGAAGAGTCTGTGTGCTGAACTGGCCTGCCAGCATTCCTGATCTTTCACCGATTGAGAACATTTGGCGCATAATTAAACGAAAAGTCCGTCAAAGGAGACTCAAAACTCTCCAGCAGCTGGAACCCTGTATTTAACAAGAGTAGGATCAAATTCTAATGGCTAAACTCAAGAAACCTGTCTCCTCAATGCCCAGACGCTTCCACTCTGTGTTAAAAAGAAGAGGGGATGCCACACCATGGTAAACAGGCCCCTGTCCCAACTTTTTTGAGACCTGTAGCAGTCATCAAATTTGAAATGAGCTCATTTGTGGATAAAATAGTAAAATTTCTCAGTTTCAATATTTGCCATGTTATCCCTGTTCTATTGTGAATAAAATACTGGCTGGTGTGATTTGAAAGTCACTGCATTTTAATGTTATTCACAGTTTACACTTTGTCCCAACTATTTTGGAATTGGGGTTGTAGTTTTGGTGATAGAAGTCATTGAAATTTCACTATATGAAGTTTGACCTTTGAAGGTCACCGAAGGTGAAGTTCAAGGCCACCAAATGAAAGTTCATATATGACTTCCTATAAGTGTTCAATACACATGAAATTCTAACATTTTGCTTGATCTCAAGTTTGACCTTTCAAGGTCATCTGAGGTCAACTTTAACACAGCCAAAATATAGGTCATATATAACTTCCTATATGTCAGTAATACAAACAATATCGATCTGCAACCATTTAGCTTCCACAGGTGATTTTGCCCATTCTCCACAAGACCCAATGTTAAAGTACAGCGCCCCCCTAGACACACTTCCGTCAATTCAATCAAAATGGCACTCGCACTGTACATAAAGTGTATCAAGGTGAGTTGATTGCCAAATTTAGAAAAAAAAGTTACCAGACAGTTTTTGAGAAATAATTTTTTGAAATTTCAAGTCTCATCTTTTAGCATTGTTAATATTTTCCCTGACCTCAAGTTTGACCTTTCAGAGTCATCTGTGGTCAAATTTAATATTGCCAAAATATAGGTCATATATGACTTCCTACATGTCGATAATACAAACTTAATCTCTATCTGCAACCATTTGGCCTCCACAGGCCATCTTGCGTATACAAAAACTACAGCGCCCCCACTAGACCCACTTACGTCGATTCAATCAAAATGGCGCTCGCAATGTACATTGATGGTACTAAGGTAAGTTGATTGCCTGATTTAGAAAAAAATTTATCACGCATTTTTTGAGAAATAATTTTTAAAAATTTCTCAGTCCTATCTTTAACATTGGGGCCAAAATTTCAAGGGCCCATAGAATGGACAAAAATGACTCAATCAAAAATACGAAAAACATGTCTGGCGATATAGTCTAGTAGTATGTTATCGCAAATTTACACGAAAATTCATCAGGCCAAAAAAAAGATAAAAAATGTTTCGGACGACGAACGACGGACGCCGGACGCCACACCATGACAATAGCTTCTCCGCCCATAGGGCCAGTAAGCTAAAAAGTAATGGATGGATGTCAATGAAACTGTGTTTTGAGAAATGCTGTGCCAAGGTAAAATTTGGTGATGAGATGACTCAGTCTTGTTCCAGGATCTGAAAGAATTTTTATGGGCGTAAAAATGGCACTGTCGAGACTCGTTTAACGCTCAACGTTCATTGATAAATGCTCCTCCAAAGAATTTCAAAACAAGTGCCTTCTAGTTATGATATGTTTTACAGAACTCGAGAAGGTGTAGTACCGACTTGTTTATGGAATACATGGGAGCACACAAACACACACACACACACACACACACACACACACACACACACGCGCGCGCACACACAGCCCTTTGTTTTGCTTTAAGAATCAAGTAAATAAATTACGGTAAAACCGGTTCCTCCGACACCTATCAGATACAGGTGTACAGAAATTCACTCACTGCAGAGGATGGGGGAGGAGGGGGTCTGTAAGGTGAGAAATGAGCCGTCTGGTCGGGGGATGTTGACCCGAAACACCAGCCTGGCCCGCGTGCTCTTCTTCTTGGATCCGGCCACTCCGATCCGGGCCTCCACATCTGCGTTCCTCAGCTTCAGTATCCCCACACAGTCCACCCTGCACCGAAACACAGTGCTAAAGTCATAACCTGCACCCACACACAGTGCTTACAGTCTGCGTCGCACAGCACAGCACTGCCGTGGCCAGAGTCTTCTGATTCTTTTTTTCCGCAAAATAGAAAACAATAGTTTGACTATGGTGACAAACTGCTTGAAAAGTTGGTTTTTCCAACCCCATTGTAAAAATCTTTAAAAGAATCGAAATATCCTCGCAACCTCACTTGCACCATTTTTGTCTTATTTAATACCCCAATCAATAGCAATAGTGAGATTTTACGCGTGAATATAAGACTAAAATCCTTGACTGGAGAGATGTATTTTTTGGTTTTAGTCGTGAGGATGGCTTCACCATCAGCCCCCATTCTATAAGCCTGAGGGCAGGGCGGTTCAGCCAGCAAAAACACCTGCCCAGCCGACTGTTCTTTACACCAACACCGCCCAGCCACAAACGCACCTGTGTGGCGGCAGGTGCTACGGGCTGTTCTAACCCGATGTGAGGATATCCTATCACACTCCAGGACAAAGAGCTCTGGTTTGATTAAGGGTATCATGTCAATACAAAAATTAATCATGCCTGAAATTCAATTCTAATTTAAGCTTTGCAAATGGAACCAGAAAAACAGGACCCAGGCAGAGAGGTGTGCTAGATGCCCAGAGCCCAGCTGCGAACATGCTTCTCTGGCACCTGGAGGACTTGTGGCACAAGTACCTCAATATAGTCCAGGGTAACCCTCCAAGAAAGCCTCGTTAAAGTGCACCTATTATGTGACTTTTCACTGGTCATTCTTGTATTACTGATGTCTACTAAAAAAGGTTTAAACGCGTCATTGTTAAAAAAAAAAAAAAAAAAAAAAAAGTTTTCTCATGCTGGCCATTTCTGAAGTACCTGTCTGTGAAACGCTCCGTTGAAAGTCCTGCCCACACCCCTTACCATAAATGGATTTCCACTCCAGAGTGTAAATGAAACAAATACTAGTGTAGCCTTGTGGGCGAAACCCACTTGATTCAAGGGCATGCCAAACTATCTGCTTGGCGCGAATATTCAAATGGTGACATCACCAACTGATGAAAAAAATGGCCAGAAGCTATTGGGGCGTTTCAGTCAGCTCTGGAGCAGTGTGTTTTGCAGCAGACAGTGCTTCCTCTGGAGGTGACTTTGAGTTATTTTCTGACACAGACCTTTTAAATGCGCATAAAAACGTTATGATTCACACCAAGACATTAAAATAATGAAAAACCATAATAGGTGCACTTTAATAAAGTCCCTTTGAAACATCAGCTAAAGAATGGTAGAACAGACATATGAACGGAGATCCTTACGCCAAGGTCATGCTGTTGTTGGGATCTAGGCAGACCTCGATGACTGTGGTTCCCTCGATGTCCACTTCCTTACAAGCGGTGGTGTTGCGTCCCGTCACCCTGCAGGCCTGGTAAAACCCATGCGGCTTCACACGGCCTGCATCGTTACCCACAAACACTTGCAGGACCACCGGCTCGTTGAAGCCCTCCAACTGTGGGCAGAAGAGAATCGACCCATATTTATTATCACTTCCACTTCAAGAGCAGACAAACAAGTCCGGCCACTGCTGTAAAATTGTCCAACTCTTCTCTTATAGATGGGGAAAGCGTGCAAGATTATAAAACACAGTCTGTCGATAATCTGTTATCAGCATCTTAACTTCAGACAGTGTAAAATAATACTGAGTGTGTGATGGCCAAAGCACTGAAACAGGCTGTGTGGCAGTAAGGCAGGAAACATATTTGCTGTTCAACCATGCATTCGCTTAACCGGCCACAACTGGCCAATTCTTGTGTTACTGGAGGATTCCAGTAAGGGGCATACTGGAGAATTCAACCAGATATTTTTGCGTGAAGTAAACATAGATTGTATAACAAGGTGGACGAAGCAACCGTGACGTCACTCATTGGTTTCAGCATACCTTTTAGGAAGCCTCGATTTTGGCAATTTGAACAGCGCCATTTTGTCATTTTGAAACTAGATGTGATTCCTATTGGACGAGAGCGTGAATGGAAGGTCCACAGAGGAGGGAGGGGTGGATCTACGGGTGGATCTGACTGTATCTGATGAGGACCAGAGGATAGCCACGCCCCCAAAGCATATTCTGGCTTTATCCTTTATTCTAGTCTATTTGGGGCCATAATTTACAAAAATGAACATCAAGATATATCGAAGGAGACCTGAAACTTCTGATAGATACCGTAAAATAATGTGGAAAATTATTGAAATAATAAATCAGGTGGGAAAGTAGGGTCATTTTCTCATAAACTTCTATAGCATTGAACTTTTTTCTGCAACCACCGACGTCACCATCTGCTGGCCATTAAATAGAACACAAATTTTAGAGATTCCTGCATTGGCCTCAGTTTTCAGACCTGGGTGCTGCGTCCACCTTTTTACACAGTCTATGGAAGTAAACAAACATGGCGACACTCGAGGTAAGTCAATGGATAATGCTACTACGCTGCCACTACCGTTTAGATGTGTATTGCACCTTGTGTACACGTTGCATTAATTTCTGAGGACGTGCAAAAGGTACGCGCGGATGCAGGATACGCATGGAAATTATCTTGCGTATGTGTATTTAAAAGCAAGTATATTTCCAGCCTGAGGCTTTGCACTGGGAAAGATTCGCAAAACAGCATCTTCCTCTGTGGTTACCCAAAACATTTAAAAAGCTGCTATGTCACAGTGTTTAAATTATCCATGATTAAGAGGGAAAACAAATGCAAACATTAAAGACGAGATAAACAAGATGCTAAGCTTAAACTCACTAAAAACCTAACAGGCACAGCCGAGGAAAGCAACCGTTTGTTTCTTTTTCTGCCTGACGTTCGTGAGAATCACACCAAGCAAAACAGCATTTAAATATGGAAGAGCAGAGCAAAGCATCGACAAATCCAACACGCCACAGTGCTTTCAGTACCTTGCCCCTCTCATGAAGGACATCATCACAGTTTACAAATGATTTTAATTCCTGAACCAGAGAGTGAAATTATTATTAAGTCGGGTGACAAAGCACATGATTGGAAGATTCTCGTATGACAAAAAAAAAAAAAAAAAAAAACACTGCTTACACAAGGTTTCTCAGAGCTGGAGGCCACAACACACTTGTTTGTTTACAATCAGTTATGCAACAGAGATGCTGCCCCACGGCGATAGAGGTAACAGCCGGAGGACCGATACGGCACCCTAAGATAAGACCGTATCAACACAGAATCTTCAGTGACCACAAACAAGGCGTTGACGGGGGCAGTGGCCGGGCGGTTACCTTGACGGTGGGGAACCCCTGCTGGGTACGGTCCTTGACGGAGCCGCGACTGCCCTCTGTCAGGTACCGGGCACGGTGTTGGGTCTCTGGCTGCACCAGGATCTTCAGCTCCTTCCCCTCAGACTTCGTGGGGAACTGCCCAGCGAGGGTGCCTCCTTTCGGGTGGGGCGTCTGGGGGCTCTCCGTACTGCTGCAATACAATGGTGTTCAGACCTCAGAACTATGGGCTCATGAACCAAAACAACCCCGTACACAAAGATTTATGCATGAAAGCAGTACTTAAGCCTGACTCATGGTTAAATGGGTGGGAACAAGAGGCCACAATTTTGCATTGCTTGAAAAGTGAGTTAAGTGCATGTAACACCCTCTGAATTTTACTTCAATCATAATTATTTCACGTCAAGGACCAGTTCTCTTAACCAGCCACCAATCTGGCAAACGTCTGAATTTACAGAAAGCTTGAACCTGTTCTTCTCATAACTCAATGTGTGGGTCAGTAGACTCTGGTTCTCACCCACTCAGTTCATTACTCGACTATTTCTCACTTGTGTAATGAGACAGAGACAAAAGTGTTGTGCAATATTTTGCCAGTATATGTTGGCGGAGTTTCTCGTCTCTATTGCAAAGAGTCACAGTTGAAATTGGTGTCCATTTGTTCGTTTGGCATCACCCAGGGTTAATCCATCTCAAATCAACCAGGGGGTGGAACCACTACATCACAGATTTTGCCAATTCTTTCACATGTTGTTGGTACCTGTAAGATAGGAAAAAAACCCAAGTTTGAGCAGTCAATTCCGCCCCGTCTCGGAATGGAGGCCATTTTTAAAAAGGGGGTGTGGCACTTTGCGACACGACGGCCGCCCTTTTTTTAAGTGGTTTTTCTCCTGTAATTCAGCTATAACACATGCTATGAAGGTGAAATTTGGCAGATTTATGTAATTTTTCATGGAGAATACAAATATGCAATCAGATTTCTCATTGGCATAATTGTTCCAGAGATATTTGACAAAAATCAATTTTGGGGGTACCCAATTTTGACCCCCTCCCTCTGACACTTGACATAAGGTATGAAGTCTAAATTCTGATATGTTGTACCTTATGACCTCATCTAACAAATATATGAAAATGAGGGAGGTAATATTTCTCAAAGTTGAGAAATGGCTAAAAATGTGTAGTGCATGATTTTCTGTCGGCCAATCTATACAGTACAAATGTACAAGGGAATGTACATAATCCATACAAAGAGCTTGAAAACATACTTAATTGAAGGATGGCAGTTCTCAAGAACTATTTTGAATATCTGTGATTTAGTGGTGGCATTTTTTTCTGGTACTGGCTCATTTGAGATGGATTGACCCCCCAGTAGAATACTGAGACAACAAATACAGTGTCCGAGACTAGGAGTCTAAGCTTTCCATGATCTAGATCAGGGGTCTCCAACCCTGTTCCTGGAGAGCTACCATCCTGTAGGTCTCTACTCCAACCCTAATTCAACACACCTGATTCAGCTCATTAGCAGCTCTTCAAGATCTGTAACTGGGAAAGTAGGTGTGGTTTGCTTTGGTTGGAGTGATAACCTTCAGGGTGGTAGCTCTCCAGGATGGAGACCCCTGATCTAGATGATCGGACAGAACTCAGCAGCTGAACAGGATGTTGTTCATGGCATAACAGAATTCAAGAGCACGATAAGTTTCTCCAACTTTTTTCCGAAGCAAATATTCTGTCATTCACCATCATTCCAGTCATGAATACTGGTTGCAAGGTTTGTGCAACAAAGCAAAAATCCAGTTAAACGGCTCAATTTGCCGGAACTTAACCACTTTCATTTCCCTGGCTTGAAATATGTTGAACATAATATTTTGGAACATTTTCCACTTTTAATATAGTTCTGCACTTAACCTGAACTGAACAACACAAGACATTGGCATTTAGCAGATGAAGTGTGACGTATAACACATTACACAGAGGCTTAACTCATCAGGATGTGGCCGTGATAGTTGCGTGTGCAGCCAGATGAAGGGATCAGTTTGTTTACGTGGCCCAGGTGTATTACCAAAATCCGCTAGTCTGTTCCACAAACATGACTAGCATAACATGGAGGAAACGAAATGAAGCCTTTTTGTGTAACATTTTATAATGTGATAGACGCAGAAAATCTATTGTCCAAGCTCTCCAAGAGTATAATTTTTTTCTCTGCTGTTGCGTATTGGCCAATTCCAGGAAGTACAGCCCTGACGCCAGTCATTACCCCAGGCACTCTAGCGGTAAATCGCGGGAGACTTAGAAATGCATCAGACGGACACATCATTCAACATGCGTCTGCAGAACACTGAAACCTGACTCACTGTCAAATACAGCACTACTCACGTCAAACTCGTGTCTGCAATAACTGGCACCCCAGATCAAAATACAGAAAACCGTGACAAATAAAAATATGGTTAATAATCCATTTTAAGTTTTAGCATATATAACATCATACATTTAAAGAGCTTCTATCGTCTTTTTTATGATTAGGTAGGTGATTGTCACTTACCATAGGAATTACCACCAAGGAATTCAATTAGATATTTTTGATTGTTATAATCTTTGAACTCTCAAGCAATCCAATTAATACAAGTTACACTGCTAGCAATGAACAATTTCAGACATTCTTTGGGTGGAGAATGGTTGACCAAATTTCAAGAAGTAAAAATCTCTGTCCACAGCACTCAGACTTCATGGAAATTGTGTGACGCAAATAGCTCGAGGAGCTACCTAGTTTTAATTTGGCAGGAAAGGCTCTTCGCTGTTGCAACAGCCTAATCGGACACAGCCAAATGGCTTCACCATCTGCTAAGCCTGGATTAATTTAACTGTCCAGAATTGGACTTCTACACCAGCACTGTAAAAAAAAAAAAACCCCATTCCCTTCTCAAAAAAGTACCCCGACAGTCATGATGGTGTCATTTATTTATGGAAAAGGGAAACGAAAACAAAAATCCAAGAACAAGTAACAATTCCACCATTTAAAATCGCGTTAAGTTCACATAATGCTAAAATAAAACTTAAATGCCCAAGCGTTCATTTAATCCTCAAACTAGCATTGTTTAATCGACTTTTGAGGAAATGCAAACAATCTGAAAATAAACTCACTAATGCGTTGACAGGAGAGAGAATTTATTTGAAAATGCCATAGCAATTTATTGCCTGGAGCAAAGGCTTACTTAATGCGTGTTGGCATGTTCAACCAAAAGGAGAAAAAAGCTCTCACTGCAAAAAATGAAAAATAAGGCAGTCTTACCAAGCACTTTAATCTTGTATTAAGACTTGAAACACTTATTTCTATTACCATATCTCTCAGCAAGGCAAAAATTTCCCAATGAGGGGAAACTTTTGACTCATTCCAAGATTTGCCAATGGAATATGCAAATTTCACTTGTTAAGCACATGGTATCTTAAAATAAGCTCATGTTTTCTACTTTAGAGAGAGAGAGAGAGAGAGAGAGAGAGAGAGAGAGAGAGAGAGGGAGAGGGAGAGGGAGAGGGAGAGGAGAGGGAGAGGGAGGGGAGAGGGAGAGGGAGAGGGAGAGAGAGAGAGAGAGAATAAAAGATAAGTAAGTCAAGACTCATAATAAGAGTCAAAGACCTGTTGAGACAGACCCTTTCTGCAGTGCTTGGGGTCCTGACTGCAGGGAGCCCAGGAAGACTCACCTTCCTTTGGGGCAGTTCTTGCTGTCGGGCCCCAATTGGGACAAGACGAAATGGGGCCCCTTGGCACTGTCAGCGTCAAACACGTCCATACTGGCCTCCTCGGCAGAGACGGGCTTGGGCCCGGGACGCTGGCGTGGGGTGCGCTTGCGGGACTTTCGGGGCACCTCGGTGTTGTCGTTGTAGGAGCTGGAGCTCATGAAGCTGAAGTTGGAGGCGGAGTCCTCCATCCAGATGCTGCTGCTGTGCTCGGAGTCCAGCGGGGGCTCGTCCTGGCACGACATGCGGCTGTCGTCCAGCAGGTCCTCTGGCGGCGGGGAGATGTTCAGGACCGTTCGGCGCTTGGAGGGCGTGGTCTGATGCTGCTGCTGGGGGGGTGGAGCTCCTGCCCCAGCCCCGCCCCCGTTCCCTCCGCCGGCCCCACCCCTGATTCCGCTGCTGCTGCCGCCGCCACTGGGTCCGGCTTCCGCTGCCAGCTGCCCCTCCAGCGCCAGCATCTCGGCCACCGCGCGGCTACTTACCCCCTCTCCCGCGGCGCAGCCGGCCTGAGCGGAGGCCTCGTCTCCGGCTGAGGTAGAGGAGTGCATTGTGGGGCTGGAAGAGGCGGGAAAAGCAGAGCGAGGACCTCCCGTGGGCATAGAGGACGTTGTGGTGCTGGCATCTGCAGTGTGTACAATTGCACAGTGAATAAGGGCCTCTCCGCCACTATGGGCTAGCAGTCCCAGTCAAGCAGCGAAATTTGGGCATGGTCGTTTTTTTTGTTGTCGTTTTTTTTTGTGGTTTTTTTTTTTTGTTTGATTGTATTTTAAAGACGCCCAATTTCCAAATTAATTTTGTTTCAGTTTACATAGCATCACAGCTGCGTATGCTCGTGTTTGCCTGTACAGGTGTGTGTGTGTGCGCGCACCCGCGTGTAAACCTGTATGGGTGTGTGCGTGTGTGTTTGTGTGTGTGTGTGTGTGTGTGTATTCTTGTTTATGCATGCATACGTGCGATGTGTGGGCGAGTGTCTGTTTGCAATCTTTGTATTTTCATGCAGAATACAAAACAAAGCCGATTTCGTGACTGAAGTAGGTAAATTTCAGGAAATGAGCTGGCCTCAGTTGAACCAATATCATAACATTTTCTCAATGGGATTAAAAATATGCATGAATTCACATTTCATATATTTGCATTTGATTAAAAATATACTGGAATGAAAAATACTAGGGCAATAACTGAGGCACATGATTCAGTGCATCATTTACACTTAAGAATATGTACAAGAAAACAGCCCATCTTAAAATAACTGTCTGGAGCTAATGTGTCAGATGATGCATGCCAATTGGAGCGTTTTCTGTGTTACAGGTTGTGATAATTTGGTTGGGACTGAGCGTAGCCACAGAAACAAAAAAAACAGGCTTCTGACCTATGAAGCAGAGAACTGCAGAGACCATTTTATATGCAGAGACTCCCTGCTTCAGAGGGAACTTCCTGTAATAAAAACGAGACAGTGAATGCGCAACAAAAGCTGGTCATTCATGAAGTTATGCATTTCATTGGGCAAAACCAAAACAGAACAAAGCTACTTTCGTGAAAATGAAACTCAAAATCGAAACATTGTTAATCTTTCCTCCGAGCCATGCCTGGCATGGTTAGTCTAAAACTGGGATTTTGAAAATCTGGCTCTTGAAACCTAATTCTGCCATAGATTTCTTCCCTGCGGGTAATTAATTGCACAATTAGCACCGGCATCTGGCCAGACTGAGGTAACACCCGCAGCCAGGTAAAAGCAGGGTGGAACACATAGCGGTTATTAGCCCCAAACAACGGTAACTTGAGGAGCGAGCTCCACAGCAAGGACAGTGAAAGGCAACTACATTTTTCAGCAGTACTTTCACAAATTTGAGTATTGGGCTTAATATGCAGTCACCAATGTTTACAATACGTTTTGGAACTGACTCACCAAGATTCCACGTCCCCGTGAAAAAAAAAGAAAAAAAGGAGCAGTTCGAAATTTACCAGCCCATTCACTCGCATTAAAAAAGCTCCAGACTCTCAATGCATTTCAAATCTGAAGTGTCAGAAACACTATGATATTGTTACACTCCATAATAAAAGGGTTGGTTCCTGTTAGTCATTTTTGTGCTTGGTTTTTGTGCAATTTTCATTTATCACATAACTTTCCCATAGCTCAGCGCATGATATATTTTTTATATTACCCTGGGTACAAATCACTTTTGCGAACATTTAATTGGCTGAGAACGTCGGGTGGGGGCGGGGGAAAAAATAAAAATCACTCCACATTATATCACGCTTTTAATATTTAGCTAAACTGAATACCAAGTTTAAAGTTAGTAAATCGGTATGGCTTAGCGCTGTAGCAAACTAGCTACTTGCCACTCACATAATTAAGTTCACGTTACTTAGCTAGTCAGTTAGTATGTGCGCAGTACTTTTTCATAACCATTGTGTACGTTAGTTTGTTAGCGAGCGAGCTAATGTTAGCTCGCTACTCAATTAACTAAATTTACAAACCATCGCTGGTTCAGCCGCGAATGTCTTTGACACAGTGACTGGCTATGTTAGCGGAGCAAAGGAGTTAGCTCAATGCTAACATACAATGGGTGCTAAAGGAAATCACATTTGTTTTCTATAAAATTACGCAATTCAGTTATGTGATAAACAGAATCTTATTCTCTTGGTCGTGTCATAAGAAAGTTATGAAACTCGTTAAGTCTCACAACTTTGGGTTTGTTGGCTCGCTAAAGCTCACAAAAAATGCAAAACATACTCAACTTGTTTCATAATTCTCATATGATACGCTTACTCGTGTAAGATGCTCCATTTATAGACAGATTTAAACACAAGTTGATCCTTTTGGATCGGACGTCCTTTGACCTAAATCATGACCTCAATGTGCCGCGAAATGTTCTCCCTTTGGTCCAACCAGCTAGCGGGGGTGGGTCTGTTCTGGAGTAAACAAACTCGGCTGTTCCTGCATGAGATTATGTAGCTACAGTTTGTTGGCACAACTCTGAATAACACAGAAAAATAAAAATGGGACTAAACGAATAAAACACCTCACAAAAAATACAAAAAAATTGAACAGACCATTTCGAGGAACCAAATCGATTAAATACCCAGAATTGGATAGGTTCTTTGAAGTATACAATCAATATATTCAGCAATTTTTGTAGGCGCAATGCCAGTGAATGGGGAGGTCAAGCTAAAACACCTCTTCATCACAGAGGCGTGGAATCTTGGTATGTTAATTGCAAAATGTACTGTACACATTGGTAACTGCATATTAAGCCCTATATTCAAAGTTGAGAAAATGCTGCTTTAAAAGCATTCTCATGGGTACAGACTACAGAATGAAAGAGGTGATATGGAGTCTTTGTGCTGGCTCCAGTCACATAGAGGGCTACTTGTGTTCAGCAGTAGTTTTATTTATTTTATTTAAATATATTAAAACAGGAGTCCTGACTGAGACCAGAGTCTCCTTGTCAGCACACACCTGCATAACAAACAATTAAAATACAGGCTGTTAACAGGACATTTAAAAAATAATACAATAAAAAGAATTGCCATTATAAAAGCAAAATAACAATTACTAAAAACATGAGCAGTTTTCTTGATAAAATGATTTGATCACCCTTTTTTAAACCGTCCAAAAGGACCAATTCATTCAGTTTCAGCCCACTAAAACTGCAAAAAAAAAAAAAATCTAAGTCCAGAGGGTGATTCCTTAACACTGCCTTCCCATACATTTCCAGTGAGCACAAGCTGTAAAAGATTTCTGTAGTAAGTCCGGCCACAAACTAGCACAGCAAAAAAAGCCAACGCACAATCCCCAATAGGTACTGAAGCCGCTTGGCAAAACCAAATAGAGCCCTTTGACAACATTGGATTATTTACCACATAAAATCCAGGCCCTCACACACACACACCAACACGCATACACGAACACACAACAATACACATACATATGAACACCTAACACAAATACACACGTTTACACACAAAAAAAAAAAAAAAAAACACACACACACGGAGCATCGTGGCCCCCTCAAACACATCACAGTCTGACCCTCACTCACACACTGACTGAAACAGGCCAGACCCTGTAAGCAGTAGAGGGCAGGGAGCAGTGTAACAGCACTCAGAGCTACAGCACAAATTAGCATCAGGAGCCCAGCTACAGACGCACTGCTGCCCCTAATGAGGGAGACGGAGTGAACATAGAGGTGAAAGAGGAATATTCCAGAGACATCGGACGCTGGAGTTAACACTTCAGTAATGGAAACCCCCATCGCGCACCGAGCCCGTCTCAGCGTCTTCACACATTTTCCTTCACGCCAAAGCAAAACCCCACTTAATCTTTCTGAAATCTGCCTGGTTCCCATTCTAATGGCTGATTATATTCCAATCCTGAGAAGCAGATTAAAGGGGAAACAGATGCAGTTATGATGGAGAATGAGAAGTGAGGAATGCGCTGGCTGAAATCTAATGAGGATTCAGTGAAAGAAGCCACAGCGCCACTCTACATGACAAACTGCAAAACATGTCAACTGCAGTTCACCCCGACAGACTAATGCAGAATGATATGGCTGGAGTACAGCGCTGTATGAACTGGCATATGTGGAACTGCATTGGCTTTGTGCCTGATTAAAATTATCTCTATGGACTGCACAGTACGTCATTAACATGCAAGTTACTACGGCAGAGCAGATAATGGCCAAGACAGCTCTGATTAGAGAAACTACAATGACGAATGTTTTTAATTTCAATTCTGTAATCTAGAATTAATGAAATATTTGTGTTGTTTACAAAGTGATATAAAGCAGTGTTTCTAAAACTTTGTTGAGTCAGGGCACAGTAATGCGTGGTCCTCTGCCTCAGGGAACAACTGAGGTCAAATTCAATGAATGAATTGAATAACATAAATAAATAAATAAATAAATAAATAAATAAATAAAATAGAAAAAGACAAAGCAGGGCTCTATATACTAGTTTCCCAATAGCCTACCAATATGGATCACAATCAAAAATTTATCATCAGTTTCACAATATATATGATTTAATTGATCACAGTTTTACGTTCAGGGATGGGGTCAGGGCAACCCAAAAAGGAGACGGAACAAACTGGGGAAAAACAGGAAAAAGAAATTGCGTTTCTTATGCCATTAATTACACGGAGGATCTTCGCAGGTGTTGTAGTCTCCTGCAACGATTTACAAAATAGAAAATTGTGGAAATTTGCGTCATGCACTAAGCATAAAAAAAAGCAGAATTGCCGGACTGACCTTGGTCGCAGCAGCTGAATCTAACGGCGTCATGACAACTGACGGCATCACTGACTTTTCATCGATTCTGAATGGAGCTTGAGATTTTGAGATGCGATGGGCCAGAGGGTGAGACATTTTAACTAATTTTTCCATTTTCAAATCATGTTAATTTGCATAACTCTAATCTGATAGGTCATTTCATCTTTCTTTCTTTTAAGATAATATTCAGGTTTATCCTCGAGATGAGTGTGCTAAATCACCAAATGTCGGCACGTTTGATGGCTTCATTACTCGAACAGACCTGACAGATGGCACATAATGTTTGGTTTGGTGGGCAGCCACCGTATGAGGCCATGTTTGCAGGATCCTACCTGTGTTTAAAGGGTCTATGCTTCTGAAGCAGGTTAGGCACAAGCTTCTTCTGGATCATTTGTGGGGGCAACTGTTGTTTAAAATCAAGTTCCAGATGTCACTTCTGGTGCAGGCCATGGCTAACGCAAAAGCACACCAAAATTCAGACATATGAAGGCTAACGAAAACGGATACGGCAGGTTAGTCAGAGCGAATGACTGCCACGAAATCACAGAATTACGGCACCTGGTGTTGTTGCTGGGTGACGTAGTTGTTCACACCGGTAAAATCAGTGGTGCAGAGATGGATTTTTCAATTATCTTGAATATATATTTTCTGCTAATTTATTTTATGGAAATGGGCTCACAGCCCTCCAGCCACTCCTCTACAGCCTGGTGCTGGTCTGCGGCCCATAGTTTGAGAAACATTCATATAACACACATTCAACTTTTTACATAAAAAAAAAAAAAATCAAAGACATATTGAACATTTAATGGGGAAGTGACATGGATTGTTGTCTGATTGGACCAAGTTGTTCAAGGGAGCTGAAAAAAAGCCAAATCATTTATGTTACGCCTACAGACTGTCGTATGATGGGGTAATTATTCAGCTATTACACAAATCTATCAATTAAAATTAAGGTTAAAGAATAACCTGACATCTAACTTGGAAATGCTAAACCCCAGTGTACCATGAGATGCACTACATGGTAAAGTCGAGGTCAGTTTATGATCAACACCTTATCAGTGAGACAAATCCAATGCCCAGACATCTGGGTCATGGAAACCTCCCTGATTAGGTCTATTTTCTGCCATTGTCCATAACATCATTGGCCTTTAGAGATCGATTGTAATCCTTGAGTACATTTGTTACCATTTACCTTCACAATGTTCTTGTTTTATTGACCATCTTGGGCACGCCACCACTTCAAATTGAAATAGACTACAAATCAGACATGATCATTCCAACTTTTCCCCCCTCCAAAGTCGGACTTTTAAAACACATGGGGAGCAGCAGTCACAACTTGAATGGAGCCCATCAACTTTTCTGACAAGAATGCCAATGAATGCTGGCAACCGAATACCAAGTGTCTCACTGTAGCCAGATAGCAAGGGTCAAAGTTCATAATCAACCCCATGTATAGAGTAAAATAGGTTGTGTCAGTAATACAACACAACATCACAGAAATGCAAGCCTTAAAGATGGGCAACTTCTGGCACAAGTTGTACTTCTAAAGAGAGTCTGCACCCGTCCAACATATTTAAAATGTGGAAAGAAAGCGAGAGGAAGGTGACTGATGAAAAGATGACAAGAAAAGGCCGAGATATCAGGCCTGGCCTCGATTTACAAGAATGCCTTCTAAAAGCACAGCACTTAGTTTTAATCACCATAAGGAGCTCAGTGGCCAAAGCAGAACCTGCCCTTCAGGTTCATGGGAAGAGAACAAACACAAACATGCAGTGTGCGTGTGAGCCATGTTACTGACAGCAAGCCAAGTGCTGCATTTAAATTTCGATAAACAGCACAATACGCACACCCCGGGAGTGCAAAGAGAGATTAAAGTGGTGATTACCTGCAGCCAGCACACCGAGCAGCGAGTAAGTTATCACTACGACATCCACACACTTCCACTCATAAACAAACACAGATAAGTGCACCAAAATAGCATGTTTCACAAAGGCACAGCGAGCCAAGCAAAAGTTTAAGAAATAATTTTTAGTAGGGACTTTTCCGCACCGACTCCTACACGGTGTCTCGTCTCTGGAGCCAAACGAACGCCAACATCCGACTTCAAACAAACAGCTGGGCCTGCCCATCCCCAGAGTCACTAGGTGCCACTGAAGTGGCGTTCATGTGCCACGGCAGCGACTGTGTGTGTGTGTGTGTGTGTGATCCTATTCTCAGCACAGACACTACCCACCCACCACAGCGCACAAAATGACCCAACAGATAACTCCAGCACTGAAAAGTAACACTCGCCATCCAGTCCCATTTTCACACATTCATTTCCCAGTCACAGGCAATGCAGCTTCAGACAGAAGGAGAGGAAACTCCGAGGTCAGATCAGGCAAGACAAACACACAGGCAGAGCAGCCTTACTGGAAAGGTGGGGCCACACATTGCCGAACCAAACCCTGTTCAATCCAGAGGAACATGTAGGAATTAACTCGTTATGTGTATATTGCAGTTAAATTGATGATTGTGTGTGTTTGTGTGCACACACGCGCATATGTGTGTGTGTGTGTGTGTGTGTGTGTGTGTGAGACAATGGAGGCTGCGTTGTTTGCACAGCAGGCTGATGGGCTTGCTAGGCCCTAATTCACAATACTGGCTCTGGTTGCCCTTGGTGACGGAGTACCTGCCATGTCTCCCCCCCACCACACTCACTTTTTCTCCCTCTCTCTCTTTCCCTCATACACACACTCTCACTCACTCATTCAGTTACTCATTTAGTCACTCACTCATACACACACGCACACACAACACACACACACACACACACACTCTGACAGATTACACATGCATCCTTCTCACACAACATAGCCCATTCACACACGTGCGAGCACACACAAATACAAACACACAGACACAAACACAAGCATGCATGCAGATTATACATGTACCACACAAAACTAGACGGTCCGGTCGCCCACGAACGCATGAGTGTAGCTCATACAAGCCCACTTCTCCAGCCTGTACTGCATCCACAAGGAAATCTCTATGTTTCAACACAAATTTGCACATCATTTGGCCAATACTGTTGCCATGGCAACCAAAATGGATAGGTGTGATAAGTGAAGTATAACACATGTCAATACTAAATATGAATGTAATCGGTCAAAAATTACAGCCCGTACTGCGTCCAAAATGAAGTGTCCACGGATACGGACGCGGCAGCAGAGACGACAAGCATGAATCCATTGCAGCCACCCGACTTCGTCCAGGGGTCATAATAATGTCCAATAAGACTAAGTATGTGGCTCACGTTACCATTTGCATGTGTGAATATAATTCATACACTTAGTCACTTTCCTGAAAATGGGAAACCATATCATAAATAAAAACAGAAAAAAGTCAAAATGCAAAATAGAAAATTTTAATAAATTAATGACGCAAAAAGGACAGTGGTCACGGATTACAAAAATAGTGTGTGGAAGATGATAAAAAAAAAGTCCCAAGGGCTGTATTCCTACAAGGCCATTTTTCAGAGGGGGGGGAAAAAAAAAAAAAACACTAACGAGGACAAACACTTCAGCCACAGCCATGAAAGCGCAGAGAGGAAAGAGGGTCGGCCGGTGAGAACACCATGAGATTAACAGTGTAATATAGAGCACAAAAATATACTCTGCTGCAAGTATGTGCTCATTTTTAAAAATCTAATTCACTTTTGACCATGCAGAGTTGCATGAAGTGCAGTCTATAAGTATTCAGACACATTTTGTTGTTATGGGGTTGTTTTTCAAAGCATAGAGCGCAAGTGAAAAACTGTCTCAAAGATATTTAGACAGCGATAAAGTTCTTGATGTTATGGCTCAGTGCAGTGGGTGATGGTGAAATGAGGTGGAATGTGGGGTAATGGTTGGATGTGCACAGAGGCAGCAGGCTGGATTCTGAAAGGCACATAAACCTTCTCTCTGCTCACGTCCAGGCAGATTCCTGAACCTCACTGGACGGCAGTTTACCTGGCAGCGGGACAGTGACCTCACACACACTCATTTAAGCAACCAAGGAGATTGTTCGGGCCAAAAAGCGGAATGCTTCTGACATTCAGCCACATGCCGTTCCATTTACTGAAGACGAAGAGTCAAAGTAAAAGAACGGAGAGAAAAACAGGAGCGGAAGATGGCTGCACTACAGGGCTGGCAGAGCACGACTGGAGAAGACGCCCAGCATCTGGTGATGTCTGCACAGGCTTCAGTTAGTCATGAAGAGCAAAGGATTTGAAACCACATACTGGATAAAATGCGTATATATATTCGAGTATTGGAGTAATGACGCTATATGAACACCTCCAATCTTAAGATTTAGGAGGGCAGTAATTCCTACGTGGACCACCTGACATGAGCGTAAATGTCCAACAAGAGGCCAAGGGGGCCTGTATCACTCACCTGATTTGACACTAACAATTTATGCAATTACTGTATAAGGTAAACAACAGTGTACTCAACGACATGTTGACAAGGTTAAAATATTTTTGATGACAGTCTACAGCAAGTACCTAAGTGACATTAAACCGAAATCAATCAATTGGTGTGAATTCACTGTAATATTAGAAAATGTAGGTTAGCGAGTCAGTCTTGAGAGTTCCAAACTAAATACTTTTTTAATCCAAGCACTCAGAAAATACCAATATTTCAACTTAATCCGGGCCAAGACTTTGAACATTTTTAATAAGTTTGATCCAAATCTACCCACTGCTACTTCAGCAGAAGAGGAAAATGGGTCAGCCAATCAGATACCAGAACAATCGTAGTAAATTCTAAATCAACCCAATATACTGTATAATAAGACTTGTTCAGGGCACAGACGTGAGCATTTGTAGCAAATTTGATCCAAATCTACCCAGTGGCTGGAGGTCAAAAATACATCAGCCAGTCAGAGACCAGGGTGGGCATACTGGATTCTGAATCAAGCCAGAAAATAACAGCACTTGGTCAGGGCCATGAGGGGAATGTTTCTACCAAGTCTGATCCAAACCTGCCAGGTAGAATTTGAGAGGTCATTTAAAGAAGAAGTTTACAGATGGATGGACAACGGACGTTGCGCCATGGCAATAGCTCACTCGGTCCTGGTGAGCTAAATATTAAAGCTGATGGCCGCACTTTAACCTATTTAACTTTAACTATTCCTCATCTCATTTGAATTTCCATGAGCTTGAGGACACAACCTCAAAACTAAAATTCTGGTACAGTCAAATTTTTTCACTTGCACGCTATGCTTAATCTTACTGTACAATTTCAGGATCCAATTTGCATTCAAATTAGCAATTCTATTCTATGGGGTGAGGTTGTTCTTTGGGGTAGGGTTTTTTTTTTTTTTTTTTTAAGTTTGGTTTTTATGTTTTCACACTGATGGTATAATAATTCTAATTTGTATCGCAGTGCATGTGTATTTGGCTCAAATAAAATAAAAATTTAATCACCAAAAAAAAAAAAATTTAGCAATTCTATCAAATAACTCACATAAGATATTTGAGAAGTTAAGAATTCAAATAAGCGGCAATAGATGAATGTTAACATTTAAATTTTTTTTTGTTTGTTCTGTTATTAAAAAAAAAAAAAAAAAAAAAAAAAAAAACCATTTGGGCATTTTGAACCACAATGTATTTTATGAGCAGAAGAAAAATGGTCTTCTACCTAACATTTCTCTCTCAACCCCGAACAACTGGTTGAACAAGAAATTAGACATTTGTTTATAGGAGCAGCAAAATTTTATCAAATTTTTGCCAACTGCAAAAGAGAATCTCATGGGAAATGGTTCTGGTTTTACATTAAAATTAAATTATTTGCATTTTATTTCATCGTTACTCATTTTGGACAGTTTCTAACTGCTTTGGCATCTTTGTGACATGCCATTCTTAGGGCTTGTGGCCCAAAACAGCATGTATTCTGAGACAAAAAAGTGTCCCAAGTGGATTGATAAAAGCAGAGTTTCCAACCAGAAACACCACTGGATTTAACGGTCAACTGAAAATGGCAAGAAATTCAACAGTCTGACATTGTGCCACAACCTCCATTATAACTCAAGACAAAACATTAAATCAGGGAGACGCAGGTTTACACAGATAAAGCCACTGGCAGTACCATCAAAATCAATCCTTTTCACACAGTACCTACAACACTGCCAGAATCAATTACAAGGATTAGGCAATGAATTTTCCTCCTTTAGGGCAAAACTGTGCTGAGTCATATCATGCTTGTTACAGACAGATTATGCAAGACATCGTGTTACACACAGTGTACTCACAGCAGATGATGTCAACTTTTCACTCAAAAAATGGCTCTCTTTTCTCACAATCATCACCCCGCCTACCCGGAACTTAATTCACCCTCATTCTTTCAAGGTTACGTGGGAGAAAGCCCAGCCTGTCTGCTCCACACTACCACACAGCAGTGTCTCACTAAGAACTTATTGTGGGGACACACTCAAGTCTTGCACTGACCAGATACCTTTTCATATGCTACCATTTCCACTCCTCCTCTAGGATGGAGGTCAAGCTTACAAGACAAAAAAATAAGTAGGGAATCCAAAATGAGGCCCCAGTCAGCAAAATTTTATTTAAAATTTGGAAGTTTGAAATTAAATGCATTTTCTTTACTCCCTCCTGAACACAGCCGAACTACATATTCCACTGAATTAACCTGCTTCCATCGACTCAGGAGGAAGATGCCCTGGCATGCTTTTCGGAAGACTCGCACGACAACCAGCCCCCACTTCTTTTACACTGTGCATTCACACTGCCAATTTACACACTGCCTATGCCATCGGAGGATCATGCGAACATAGCGTAATTTAGCTTGTTCAGCTACATGCGCCTGGCCGACCAGTAGTGGCCGCAAGAGTGCAATGAGCAACGAATATTGACCGGTGAAATCCACATTATCCCCCGCCAGGCTGAACCAATCGCTGCTCATGTGGACCTCTGACCGTCGCTGACCACAGGGTTTCCAGAACAAATGTCTTAGCAGTAAGCCACTCATAGGTCTCCATTATATGCATTTTCACATCATATTCCAAGCTGCAGACAGGTCACAGTTTGGGAAACCTTCATTGTCTTGCATATCTCAGAGGCTCTACTGTGCATTTTACCTGCTCTGATAACATGTACTGATAGAAAAACGCCAACAACTCGCAGCCAGGCAGTCTGGTTCACATTATACCCAGTCAGGAAGATAATAAGCCAGAGTTTCGACAATGATTACCGAAGAACCTCAATTAGATACTCACTAATAGTGCACTGACATGATCAGTAAAGATTATTCTGAAAGATTTACTGGAAGAATAAGATATAAAAGTAAAAAAAAAAAAAAAAAAAAAAAGGCAGGAAATCAGAAATAAATGTCTAAAAAGGCAAGGGGACCATTTTCTAGAAAAAAGATAAATTTAAGGCCATAAATCAACCAGGACTGCAGAGTCTGATGGTCATGTGCATGACTGAAGGGTGAAGAGTGACTGTGGGAAATGGCAGTACAACATTGCACAGTTTCACAAAAGCCTCTTGCTTAATATTTATTCACAGTCCACTGGTGGTTTTTGGCTGAACTTTGCCAATTTTTCTCTTGAACCTCTAGAACCTAGCACACTAACCCTGGGACTGTCTCACAGGGAGAGTAAAGAGAGGACACCAGGAGAAACTACACTACAGTACCATGGGCACCGAACCCAGAGCAGGTACGCAGGGGCAGCAGTTGGGGCGTCGGGCTCTTACCTGAAGCGACAGCCGCCAGGGGCGGGGGGCCCGCCTCTCCTCCGCTCTTCTGGCTCATGGCCGCTGGGTTGGTCTCGCTGGAGGGCAGCTGCAGCTCTTTGGGGAGAAGGTCATAGACCGATTCTGAGGGGAGAGAGACGAGCTGAGTTAGCCTCTAGAGGAGAGCGCTGGTCCTCCTCAAATGCAGAAATATAACCAACAATGAAATGGTGTCAGTTGAAGTTTTTAATATAATGACACAGTGATGAGATTACAGGCAAATTCAGGAGGAGTTTGTAATCACTTTTACAGCCTGATCTTCCTCCATCGGTCTTCAACCTTAAACAATACTGTGATTTGCTACTTTATGTTTTATGTGTTTTGTTTTTGTTATGATTGCTTGTACATTGCTTTGGAAACACCGTACTACTGCGGTCTTGGCCAGGACTCCCATGAAACATAAGAAATCTTGTAATCTCACTCAATGGGACTCCCCTGGTGAAATAAAGGTTTAATAATAAGAAGATGAGAAGTTCCATTCTCTCAGGCCATATTTTTGTCTTCTTTAGCAAAGATGAGAAATTATTTTTTAGGTAAGACAAATACTCAAGCTAACTAATTATTTTAGCAGTGAATTAAATTAAGCCTTCCAAAAGCACAAAACCAAAGCACACAGCCTGAGCCTCCTTAGCTGCACTGATACAGTAATGGGCCACTTGTGAAAGGCAGGAACAAAAAATAAATAAAAAAGCAAAACTCCACACAGAAGGATCTGAACCCAGAACCCTCTTGCTGTGGGGTGACAGAGCTCACCACAGTCCAGCCATGTAACCCAATGAATGTGAACACAAGCGACAAAATTTGAGCGAAGATTCCCACACAAATTGCTTCAGAGTAGATTCCTGTCCGTCTTTAACAGAACCACGCCTGGTGCTCAGCAGTTGCCCAGCAGAATACGCCCACATGAAACTCAGGCTCCAGTAGGGTCCATCATGAGCCAATCAAAGAACAGCTCTACATTTAGCCGCACAGGCCCGGCCAAATCACCAGAACTAACCACTGTCCTGCCCGACCACCAGTCTGGAAAATACTCACAGTTCAAAAACATCTCACAACAAGTTCCAGAAATACGCGAGACCTCCACATCGCCATGTTTCAGTGACGTTAATGGCTCCACAGAGCCTTGTTCTGGATTGCGGGGGGTTATTTTAAGAGAACAAGAGTACAATGGCCTGAAGCTATGTTTGGTATGTGAACAAGCACATTTCCATGCTATATTCAGCTCACAATTGCAAAAACCACAGATGACTGAAAGCTCACTTTCCAACAGCATCCACCAACATCTGTCCGAAAACATCCAAAATGTAAAATGTTTATCCAACAGCCGATTGGTCAGAAACGGACATTATGGCAAATTCAAGACACAAAATGAATTCTAAAAATGTCAGTACAAAAACTTGATTTTATTTAATATATATGATTCATTATGGCTACGAATCACGCACCCCCCCCCCCCAAAACACCAGTGTTGCCTCTCCCTAGATAGACCCCTCAAAGTCCTTACATGCCCCCCACCATAAATCACAGGAAATCCAACCCTCATGGCTGTGTTAGATACAGACAGCATGAGGATGGAGGCTCTGTCGTAGATTTACACACGTTCTGAAGTCGTATATTGCTACCCTCATCCCACTACAGACTAGATAAAGACAGTGCAGCAACCCTTGGACAGTTGTTTTTGGTCAACTGGCAATCAGCCATATGGTTGTGGCCCACAACCAGGAAGCCACTACCAAACTGCAGAGAGCCACAGTGCGAGCTGGGGGCCACACACAGAGGAATGTTGCATGACTCTTCAATTAACGCACTGTGATACCAGTTAGCAATTTATCTCATGAAAGATTACATGTCCATCTTGCATCGTATCATTAGTTCAGCTTCATCAAACATTCATTCTTGTCCACCAGCGAGGGCTACTTGTAAGCAAGCTACAGTTACATCCAGTTCTAGGTTTACGCATCACACAAATTACTGTAAGTCACAACTCCACCACACCAAAGAGGGTCATAGAGAATGGAACATATTACTTTTTCATGTTTAAATTGCCAACAGACTCGCACACACTAACGATTGCAGAACATCATACAGAACGCCAAGGTGCAGTAGCCTCAATGAATGCTTTGTGTTTTGGCTCCCTGAACAGTGAAATAAAAATTTAAACCAGTGATGCAATGGGATTAAAGAGAGGACCGTCTAATCTGTGGGCATTTACATCCATATTGTGAGAATCACGTAGCCATGGCAACCCTTTTAAAATCGTATCAATGTCCAAATGATGACTGCACTGTGCAGCTATGACTGAGGAAAATACCAGATTTCATGAAGCAGGATTATCTAGTTAGATGACTGTGCAACCAGTGCAGGAACAATTCCTTTTACTTTTAGTTCATGTTTTAAGAAGATTCTAGGTTTTACACAGTGCAGGTGTCAAGCCAATTCAGAGAATGTTCAGAGAAAGAACCCACAAGTTAACTTGGCACAATCCAAAGGAGGCACAAGAAGCTCCTGCAGAAAGAATGGAGGCACATGACCACACGACTACGGTAATGAAAATGTGTTAAAAGCAGCACAACTTCACCATCTATCAACTTAATATGAAATAAACTCACCAGCTCCATCACACTTGCTCGATTTTCAGCCAGAACCCAGGAGAAATCACTCAAATTTTCCCCAGGTACGGCAAAACCTAGCCCATTTACCGTTACAACCCCAGGCCTAACAGAGCGGCACTGAACTGGCTTTGCAGTTTACTGCCAAACTGGGGCACTGCACTCATAACACAGGAACTGTTTCCATACCACTCCGTGCATACCTCAAAACCTCACTCTCCACCCACTAACAACACAGAGGCCTTCACTTTCCCAAAAATTCTGCATGTTTGTGACAGGCCAATCTGAGATCTGCTGTGGACGGTGCATTTACGGTCCCCCTCAGAGCCCCCCCCCCGATGTCCCACTGCACATGTGAGAACATGTGCAGCCCATATAGTATGGGTCTGTTTACCAAACGCTATGCTAACCCCACATACGCATCGAATACGCACCCCGCTCACCACGGCGAGGCGTACACTGAGGCTGGCTTCTTCAGCCTCTTCAACGATCCCGAGGCTTTTATCGAGTAAAATTTCCTGCTCTACTGCATAGCTTCTCCATCTCTGAGATCAGAGAAGCTTTCAATTTTCATTCCAGGGGCACTTCTACCCTTCGTAGAGCAGAGAGAAATGAATATAGACCACACCAATGTTGTCAACGCCAACAGCAAGAAAAAAAAATCTGAAAACATTTACATACTCCCTCAGAGAAAAAAAAGGATTTAAAAATAAACAATTTTTAAAATTCATGTGAATACAGAACGTCAACTTCTCAATGCCAGAGACCGCTCTCACTTGTAAAAATCACGCGTGCGGTTAACAGCTCAGGCTGCACATGCTGCAACTAGCCCGGCAGCTGAAAACCCCTTTACGAGATCAACTTCACACTCCACTTGCATATCGTGCTAATGTGCTAACAGAGGAGTACCAGCACCAACAAGGAGGTGACGGTGAGAAGACCCTACTGAACATGGCCAAAATGTCCATCTTTACGGTTTCAATGCTTCTCAAATGAGAATATTAGCTTGCTTTATATTATTGTGTACTTGATAAGCAACTTTTATTTCAAGATTTCCCAGAAGAGTAAAAAAAAAAAAAAAAAAAAAAAAATTCTCATCTCATTGACAAGCTTCTTTTCAAACTTCTGTCTTACTCCATTTTGACTTATATTCATTCATTTTGTGTCCAAATACAAGACCACAACACCTGAATAACTTATCTGCAGCCTTGCCCCGGGTCTGTGATGAGAAAGCCCTAATTATGATGGGAATGAATGCAGGAGGGATGACACAGAGAAAACAGTTCACCAATCTATTACACTGCTAATTCATACAAAGCAAAAAGGCCTGGCTGCAGTAAAATGTGCTCTGGGTTGAACCACCGTTTACAGCACTGCGATAGCGTTTACAGCGTCATACAGACAACAGGTGACGCCATGGCAACACAGCAGAGCGACCAGATGAAATGCATCATCCATTAAGGCCCATTTAACAAGAGCAAGAGGATACAGAGAAGACTGCTAGGACTTCAGTATGTGGAGATCTCATTATTCCTGAGAAATCATTCAAAATACAGATTAAAAAACACTCAAAACAGCAAATAAGCAGATGGAATTCTGCAAAGCTGTAAAAGGATGCAAAAGCAGCAGCCATTAACACTGAAAGAACTGTAGAATTGCCAATTGAAATTTTACATCAAAAATCAGTCAATGTCATCAGGATGACCTTTAACCGGACCAGAACATCATTATGGGCAACACCTGCTGAATGCAATTACATTGCATGCTTAACTAGCCACATTAGAGACCGTAAAGTCAAAAGGAAAAATCTGGAAACCAGACATGTCGAGGCTTTAATGGCCACTAATGAATTTTTGGTGGATAATAAAAATGCCAAGGTTTACGTTTCCCCAAACAGTGGCCATTTTAGTGGGAACGGTGTTGATAAGACAGTGCCTTTATGAAAGGCATTAGCCCTGACCTGACAGGTTGACCATTGACCTTTTTCTTGAGAAATTTCCCTAGCTCCAGAGAGGGATTTAAGGAACCCCATTTCACTGCATTGAGAAATGGACAGTGGACACTCGCCTCTTTAAATCATTAGTGCCCACCACAACAGTCCAGACAGTTCTTGTTATAAAACACTGGCAAAGCACAGAACTGCCCAATAAGCACCGCTAAGCTCACTTAAATAAATAGCAGGGGACAAGATGCAAAATCTGTCTCTTTACTAGGGTCAGTAGAGCAGCTATTTGGGGGGTTGCACCTGTACAGCAGCCATTTTGAACCCGTCACAGAGACTGGGATTCTGAGTGTATCAGGACACATGCGAGAATGAACATAGCTGTTGGGCCCCTAACCAAAACAACTCTTGAAGATTCATCCCCATTTATAGTTCCCCTTCTTTTACAAACATCTTTAACTGTATGCCACTACTTTAATTCAATGTGCACGAAAAGCACACGCATGCACAGCCAAAGATCGGAGATCTAGGTGCTAAACTGAGAATATGAAGATAAATAAAGTACAGAAGTCAGCACACAAGAATTGCAAAGCTCCCGTAGTGTTTAATACCAGTGCTATGGGAGCGATGCAACTGAAGTGTGCAGACTTTTGTACTTTTCTGAAGCCACAACTTCACAAATGTGGCTCTTCGGGTTTGCGGCCAGGCAGGTGAGCGACAAGCCACATCTGGTAAGATTTTAAAGGTGATTTTTATAGCAAATAATTCATGCGAGACAGCTCTGCGGTGTGTGTCTGAAGCTTGCAAACCACAACCACACAGATTTAACACGTACATCCTCAAAAATGTTAAAACACGAAGTTGACAACCATTGGTCGCACACTACTCACACATGATGATAGGATGTCTGGTTATTTGATGAAGGACATTGGTCACTTGTGAAGCAAATTTTAAACGACAGCAGATTGACTGGAAGGTTTCTTAAGATGTTAGATGACACAGGCATACTTCATTAATAATTCATTATGAAAAATATGCGCCAGAAATCTGATGACATGGCCTGAGCAGCCTGTGTAACATGCGCACGAGTATAAATGCAAAGTGTGTTCGAGAATGTTACAAAAAAAAAAAAAAAAAAAAAAATCCCGCAAACTACGTTAACAACACAGAAATATTATACAGCCTTCAAGCTCAGCTCCCAAACAAAACACTGTGCTATGAGCAAACACACACAGAATCCACTGGCAAACACACCACGCCTGCCCAACACACGATCCAGGCACTTTTGCACAATGACACAGTGCTCATCCATCCTCATTGGCCACCATACGACAGCCAGCGCAAACATGAATACTGACACCACCAGTGATGGACACTGTCCACTGATGACCACACAATTCAGGAAAATCCAGCTTTAGAGAACAGGAAAAGGTCACAGTTTCCTCCAATGTTGGCAATCAAAATCCAGAAGGGCTACACAAAAAAAAAAAAAAAAAAAAAAAAAAAAAAAAAAGCAAGGCACCACTCAAATAATCGCCCTCGGACGCATTCCAACTATATCTCAAACATCACCGTCTGCCACAGACAAGCAGTCATTTTCATATCAGCTGTGAAATATGTATATGTTCAATTCATGTAATCTTCAGGATAACAGCACAGCCCACATGAGGTTTCTTTACACTACACTCTAATCTAACCTGGGCACATCAGTACATGAGTCCAAGTTTTCTTCACCCTGTGAATATGTACACAGAGTCAGTCTTAAAACAACACAAGGCTGGTTTTTGAACCCGTTCTCTGATCTGTGCTTTGAACAGCTCCGTCATCTGAGCCCTTTTCGTCTGCTGCAATTCATTGCACAATGAATCTTTAATGACACACTGAACTCAATCCAGGCCCACAGAGATCCCGCTTTAAAACGCACAAGAGGAAAGAGAACACACAAACATGGCACTCTACTGCACAGGCTTTCTCCATTCCCACGGGGCAGCTTGTTGCTTCAGCCAGAGATCATTACCTGAGGAAATTATTACTGAAGAAAAAAAAAAAAAAAACAAAAACACAGTGCCATGAAAAAAAAAAAAAAAAAAAAAAAAAAAAAGTACGCCCCATTCAAGATTTCTTTTTCTCTGGCACGAGTCACACTTCATTGTTCTCTTCAAGAACACTTTAATACCAAAGGCAACATGAAAGTTTTTTAAGGACAGTTTCAATTATTGAAAGGATGAATGTTATTCGACACCACCTGACCCCACATGAAATGCTAATATTCATCCAGCCAATAAAAAAAAAAAGTCAAGAACAGGTAAAATTTGACGAGACACAGGTATTTAGATTCAACAGGGCTGGCTGTAATCATCACTTTCCAGAAATAGGCTATATGACATCAACATGTAGCAGACTACACCATGATCAAAAGAAGTTTGAAAAGAGATGATAAACAGTTGTTGAAATGGACCAGTCTGTAAAGTGTTACCAAGCTATTTATAAGGCTATTGGACTCCAGCAAGCTACAGTGAGAGCCAATATCGCAGAATGGAGAAAAATCAGATCTTCCAAAATTCTTCCAAAAAAAAAAAAAAAAAAATCTTCCAAGAAGGCCAACCAAGATGCCACAACAAGCACATTTACTCCTCATGAAGGGACAACAAAAAGACACACGACAGACAAACATCTAAGGAACTGCAGGCCTCACACACCTCAGGTAAGATCAGCGTTTGGGACTCAATCACATGGATGAAACAGGGCAACAGTAATGGTATCAAAGGAAGAGTTAAGCCTGATTCATGCTTCTTGCGGTTGGCGCGGTCAGCACGGCCCACATGGTGAAATGACGCAATTGCGGCCAAGGCGACAGAGCGCGGAGGGTCCGCGGAGGCTCTGAACGCCGAGCCGCGCACCTGGAGGATTTTGTAACAACGCGGCCGGGGTCGCACAGACCGCGTTGCATTGATTGGCTAGCTTCAGGACCCGGAAGAACGTATACCTCTTAAAATTAAAAATGGAAAGCTTTAAAGAAAGCCAGCTGAACATACAAACAGCTGAAAATACAAACATCTTCACTACAGTTCCTGTCGGATCTACAAGGATGCTCATTGCCAGACATTGGTGCAGAAACTGCTGAAATGCAAACCATGTCAACTTAGTTTTCGGAAGTTTCAAGTGACCCAATTATCGTAATAGTGGAGAAAGAGCGGCCAGTAATATTTGTTTTGACAGCGACGCACTGTCTAATCTAATTCAAAATAATCGAGCCGTGTGTTTGGTAGTAGGCTAATAATAATAATAATAATAATAATAATAATAATAATAGTTACAATATGATAGTAAAAATGAACGTATTGATCAAAAAAATAAGATTCAGTAGCGCAAGATTAGAACAGGCCCGTTCTTGGAACCGCTTTGACCGCATCAAGCATGAAACAACTCGACGTTCGTGGGTACCGTGCGCACCGTCCGCACTGCTGAAACCGCGCCGACCACAAGAAGCATGAATCAGGCTTTAGGAGGCAAGATCCACTACCAACCAAGAGAAATATAAAGGCTCATTTAAAATTTACCAGAAATCACCATGATGATATGACTCCCAAACCTTTTAAAATCATGCTCTGTGGGCTGATGAGTAGCGAGAGGAGCTTTTTGGATGACATGGGAACCATAACATCTGGTGTAAAGCCATCACCGCTTCCACAGTATAAGCATCATACCAACAGTTAACCATGGTGGTGGTGGTGGGCTCTGTTGGTGTGGGGATGATTTGCAGCTTCAGGGCTGGGCTTACGAGCCATAATTGATAGAACCATGACTTCTGCTCCGCATTTGAAGCTCAAGCACAACTGAGACGAGCAGCAAGACAATGATTCAAAAGCACAAGACCACTTTTGAGAGGCCTATATTTGGAATGGCCTTGTCAAAATCCTAACTTGAACTCACCAAGATACTGTGGTAGCATACTGCTCGAAATGTTACCGAATAAAAACAGTTCTGCGAGGAAGAGTGGGTCCAAGAGACACAGGAGACGGACCTTCAGTTATCGGAAGCGTTTGGCCGCAGTTTCTGTTGCTGGAGCTGAAGGAGCCATAACTCTCACAACAGTGACACAGGTGCTGAATATTTCATTTCCTTCAGTAAATACAAAACATTCATTAAAAACTTGTTTTTGTTTCCTCGTGCTCTCCTGGTCTTACATTTCCTTTTTGGAAGGACCACAGCAGAGCGATCCAGCTGATCAGAACACCCAAGTACTTGACTACTATAACTTACAGCCATCAAGCATTTTAACATTAGTTATACTGTAACTACCAAGCTAAGGCGACCTAACAGAATTTTGCTTAACTGGCCAAATGATTGCACTTCCCAACGTTAGCGTCTGTGCCAGCATTACATTGTGCCATGTTCAGAGTAGCGAGCGTTTTATTTATTTACTTTTTTTTTTTTTTTTGTTGATTCAATCACTACAGGTCATATTCAATATTACCATGACCTGATAACTTGTGCATGAGGCAAAAGAGGGCCTTTTTTTTATTTTGTCATGTAGGAAATGCTGTGATTAGTGCACTGTGAAGTTAAAACTCAATTTTCAGCCCCTAAGTTCCACTCTTCATCTTCCCCTCCACCCTGAAAAAGGGAAAATGCGCATGTCACCATGACAGTGCCGTGCAGACTGTACATTTTCAATTCACACATACAATAAATAGAATTTTTAAACATTTAGGTGATGGTTAAAATTTGGAATCAAAACTGATAGCTTAAGCATGGACACTCCTCAAATTTGGCCTCACAGTCCAGCCATATCCAAGTTTTCACCAAGCCTTGTTCATGAAGATCAGCAACCACCAAGTACAAATATGCAAGAATAAGGAAGGTGAAAATAATTTTTGAAATAAGTTTGAGCCTCTACACACTCCATTACGGTAACCTACCAACAGCAGCTCCTAGTGACTTATCGCATGATGAATTTACGAATCTTCAAAGTGTAACAGTAGAGGTTATGGACAGCCACGCATTGGCGGATCAATGTGTTCTTCTCAAGGACACAAGGACACGAATTTAGGTGGCATTCTCTGCAGGACCAGTAGCAGTCGATGTTGCGGTGTTAATCTATTCCTGGATAGCGTGCAGATCATGGGAATAATGCCAGAGGCCTTGATTAAAATTCTGATAGAGGCCAAGGCTTCGTGGAGGCGGAGGTGAGGCAGAACTTTGGAATGGAGTAATGACAGCTGAACACATCAACACCAGTGCCATTTGACCCAGCATTCCTCACAAATAGGTCAGGATTTCTTGCATCAGCGCCTCCACCATTCAAGCCAGCCACTGCTCGGGCCACGCATGACTACCTGGATAAACACTAGCCTATCTTGCTGGAAGCAAGCTAAGCCGCATAACTAATAAAACTCCAGCAGCACAGCAGTTAGCGTCATTCCACAGTTTCTACTGAGCTCTCCCTCTTACACCAAACACAACCTATTCCGCACAGCACCAATAACAGCAGGGACCCGGTGGTGTCGTTTTAAACGGCACATGACAAAAAATGAACGCCCCAGACCCAGGCAGTAGATTGTAAGATACTGACCGCTGTGTATCAGTAATGTCCATTTAAGTCTTGGGCCCGTTTGTCCCTGCAGAGATAATTCAGAGAGATGAGCGGAAAGGAAGCCTGAGATTGGATTTATGACAAGATTCTAAAGTGTCACCGGGTTCAGCGTTCACGACCACCATGTGTCATTACTTGTAATCCAACGATGACCCGAGATCACCCAGCAGAATCAGGTTACGCTCCGCCGACTCAAAACTGCCAAGAATTATGGGGCTTATTTAAGAGCATGGTAACACAACAAAAATAAACAAAGACGCACGTCCAAGAGCGCAGGAGTTTTGCCTGGTACCGCTTTCACTTAAAGAGACCATTCTCTTCCCTGGTTTTGTTAGTCTGGTTTTCCAAAGGCCAGTACAGTTTTAACATGCAATAAAGAGCCAAATATTAAATGCACCAGCAGCCACATCACATCAGACTGTCCTTAAAGTATTTGAGCATTATTCCCAATTATAACCCAAATGTTATTTTCAGGAAAACAAGTAGGCCAATATCTAGTATTTGGAGGAAATGATCTGGCAATTTTTTGGATAATTTTCTCAAGCTCCTCTGTAGTAGAGTGACCCAGTTAAAAGACGGCATCACCAGAGAAATTCAACATGAGCAGGATGGATTGAGTAAAAAGGCAGAGTGAATTTGAACAAAGCCTCATATTCAAACGAGCAGGGCTCTATTCACGGTTTCTGCATGCAGAACGGCAGAGCCGCGATATAGGAGCGCTTTATACAAACCTGCACTGAACATGCTCAACAAGACACACACACGCACATCCTTGTATTTATATCTTTGTGACGACATTACATTGACTTCCACTCATTTTCTGCATCTCTACAGCTTTTCCCTAATCTTAATGATAAGCAATGTATGACCATCTACTATATAAAAAGATGGACAAAGCAACCGCAACGTCACTCATTGGTTTCAGCATACCATTTACGAAGCCTGGATTTTGGCAATTTGAACAGCGCCATTTTTTTCATTTTGGAATGGGATGTGATTTCTATTGGACGAGAGCGTGAATTGAAGATCCAGGGAGAAGCGAGGGGTGGACAGATGTGGATCTGACCGTATCTGACGAGGACCAGAGGATAGCCACGTCCCCAAAGCATATCTGGCTTTACCCTTTATTCTAGTCTATATGGGACGGTAATTTACAAAAATGAACATCATGATATATTGACTTGAAACTTGCGATAGATACCATAAAAAAATGTGTAAAATCATTATTGAAATAAGTAGACATGGTCAACAACATCCCCCGCCAAAATGTCCTCTTTAAAGATACTATGAACAGAGGCTCCCAAAAATGCCACAAGGGCAATAACTGGAGAAAATAATCGTGTGCTTCTTATTTTCAAACCCCATCGGGGTGTTTATGGTCTAAAGCTACACACCAAATTTGGTTATCCTATCTCACATAGTTTCTGAGAAAAGCTGTCCCCTTTAGAGATACCGAGGACAAAAATACGGATCAAGGGCAATAACTGCGGAAAAAATAATTGTGTGCATCTCATTTTCAAACTCCATCAAGGCCTTTATGGTCTGAAGTTACACACCAAATTTGGTTGTCCCATCTCTAATAGTTTCTGAGAAAAGCTGTCCCCTTTATCTCGGACGGACGGACACACGGGCGGACGGACGGACGGACGGAGCGAGCTCAAACCTATATCCCCCTCACACTTCGTGGCGGGGGATAATAAATCAGGTGGGAAAGTAGGGTCATTTTCTCATTGACTTCTATAGCACTGAACTTCTTTCTGCAACCACTGACGTTGCCATCTGCTGGCCATTAAGTAGAATGCAATTTTAAGGCAATTCCATATTGGCTTCACTTTTCAGACCCGGGTGCTGCGTCCATCTTTTTACGCAGTCTATGTGTATGCCTAACCCAAACCCTTGCCCTGACCTTATCTTATCCCCAATTCTAACCTTATCCCTAAGGACCAATGACATGACTGCCCTTACATCACTAACAGCCATGACTAACTGATCAAAGCTGGGCGATACTGAGGGGCAGCAATCACCCAAGCGCTCATCTCTCGGGCCACCAAACTGACTACCTTCCCCCTCCCCCACCCCAAAAATAAATTTTCATGCCACATGGCCTGTGGGTGACATTCAAGAAAATCATCAGAAACACTTGTAACCATTCTTACCCCCCTCCATTACAGTCTGAGAAGTACAGAGGTACAGCTCTCTGCTGGTTTAGTAAAATAAATATCTTCCTATGTAGAGCTGAAAGATCATTGAAAAAAAAAAAAATTTATTCAATAGGCAATGAGGAAAATTGTTTATACATGAATTGCATACACAGTTGCACAATTCATTGTAACATCTCCAACCTGGCCATGCCAGGGCATGCAGTTTGTCCATGAGACAGAGAGAAAGAGAGAGAGAGAGAGAGAGAGAGAGAGAGAGAGAGAGAGAGAGAGAGAGAGAGAGATATGAGAGAAAGAGAGAGATATGAGAGAGAGAGAGAGAGAGAGTCCTCTCTTACAACAGGCACTCTTTATAAACACCACGTGGAGCTATTAAAGGACTAAATATAAACACTCATTACTGCACTTTCCAAATGGCTTTTGGCAAGAGCCACACTCAGCCCTGTTCAGTCCTCCCAGTGCTCAGTAAAAATGCTTCAATACGTGCACAGATCTGCATACTTTCCCTGCTAAAGAAGCTCTCTGATGAAGCTGGGTGGATATAAACACTCAGATATGTTCCTGTGCTCCGAGCCAACTTCTCATGAACGGACCTGTAAAACTCATCAGGGCGATTTTTGGCTGGCCTCCACGTACAGAACACGAGCAACAGTGTCTCCCTGTGCCATTCCTGCGGTGGGCTTATAGAATCATAAAAGAGAGCAGCGCTTCTCCCAGCTATCATCACGCAATACAACTTCATTAACTTCAGCATTCGGGGAATTTATTTAACATCGGTTTCGTTTTTAATGAATCAAAGCAGCCAAAGGCCAAACCCAGGATATGCTCTCGTGATGCAATCTTCCTCTAACCAGGTGACTCAGACCAAAGGCACCCAAACTCAGGAAGGGGAATTTATACAACTGTGGCGTTATATTTCACATACTCGAGCAGACCTACCCTACAGTGGAAGCCTTTGAACCACCGAACTGATAACGAGCACACGGTAACATGACCAGCCTCCAAAGCATGGGCACGACCGAAAGAGAGAGAGAGAGAGCGAGAGCTTCAGATTTTACAACACAAACATTTATAAACCCGATAAAACATCTATTATTAACTTAATTTATGGAGAGTCAGATTAGCTTGGAGAAAGTTCATACGAGCTGTGAAATAGGGGAAAGACAAATGCTAAATTAAAAAGATAGCCAAGCAAAGCTCGGTAATATGTCCACATGCCGGCTTTGTCGATGACTTGTTATTTGTCTAAAAATTTTCCAATCATCACCAAAATCATTTGGGATCCTCTTCATATCACAAAACAAAAATGAAAAGAATCAGAAATTGGAGTTTGTAGAGTGAGAACAATATATTGTGGAAGGACCGACGAACAGACGGACCGGGGCAATCACGATATGCGCCAATCCGGTGGAGTGGGTGTAAAAAAAGAACACTGAGCCATTACCATGCACAGCTATCAAAGTGCTCCGCTGTGGCAACTTGCATTTTAATGGTGTAAATTTCTTGCTGAAAATACTCAAATTAATTTTAGCCCATTGCTCACTGGTGTCGATACATCACCCACATTTCTGTTTACAAGTAAGCAGATGAACGGTCTTATGGCTTTGCTTTTTTAGCATCTCTGTTTCAGATAGATCAGAGAAATGGGCTCACTTATGTAACGTATTCAGGTAACTACGCATGATAGTTCACTCTAAGGTCAATGATGGAGCAAAGCAGAATTCTGTCCATAATATATACAACCCCAATTCCAAAAAAGTTGGGACACCATGTTGGGACACGAAATAAAATAGAATGCAATGATTTGCCAACCAATTAAAGCCCTGTATTTAATTGAAAATAGGCCAAAGACAAGGCATCAAATGTTGAAACTGATCAATTTTATTGTTTTTTGAAAAATAGATAGGACAAAGACAAGGTATCAAATGTTGAAACTGATCAATTTTATTGTTTTTTGAAAAATATCAGTTCGTTTTGAATTTGATGACAGCAACATGTTTTTATAAAGTTGGGACGGGACAATAAAAGACTGGAAAAATTGCCTGATGCTAAAAAAGGACAACTGGCAGAACATGTAACTGCTAATCAGATTATTTAGCAACAGGTCAGTAACATGACTGGGTATAAAAAGTCCTCCATAAGTATATATGGTGAGAGCTTAATCATTCTATGAAAGACTGACTGGGGAATTACTTCAACAATTTAGGAACAACATTTTCACCTAAAATTGCAAAGAATTTGGAAATTTTTTCCTCTATTGTACATAATGTCATTAAAAGATTAAAAGAATCCATAAAAATCCTCTATGCATGGGACAAGGCCAAAATCCAATTTTGAATGGCTGTGATTTTCAGGTCCTAAGGAAATCACTGCATGGACTCAGGAGCACTTCTGTAAACCACTGTCAGCAAACACAGTTTGTCACTGCATCCAACAAATGCAAGTTAAGACTCTGCCATGTAGAGATTAAACCATATTATACAAGATCCAGAAACACTGCCTTCTTCTCTGGGCCTGAGCTTATTGAAAACCTACTGAGGTAAAGTGGGAAATTGCCCTGTGGTTTGACTAATCAAAATGTTAAATTCTTTTTGGAAATCATGGATGCCACATCCTCTGGGCTAAAGAGGAGAGCCGTCCGGCTTGTTATCAGCAAACAATTCAAAAGCCAGCATCCATCATAGTATGGGGGTGCATGAGTACACATGGCATGGGTAACTTGCGCATCCATGAAGACACCATTAATGGTGAATGGTATACAGGCTTTGGTGCAACATTTACTGCCATCCAGATACCTTTTTTAAGGGAAGACCTTGCTTATTTCAGCAACATCATGCCAAAAACCATACTCTGCAGGCATTACAATATGTCTCTTTAGTAAAAGAGTCTAGGTGCTAAAGTGGTCTGCCTGCAGTCCAGACCTGTCACTCATTGACAATATTTGGCGCATTATGAAACAAAAAACATGACAAAGGCAGCTGCAAAGTATTGAGCAGCTGGAATCCCACATATTGCAAGAATGGGAAAACATTATGCTTTAAAAACTACAGCAGTTGGTCTCCTTAGTTCCCAAACGCTTACAAAGTGTTCACTGAAGACGATATGATGCAATACAGTGGTTAACATGCCCCTGTGCCAGCTTTTTTGAAATGTGTTGCTGGCATCAAATTCATAATGAGCACATACGCATTTTCTAAAAAGCAATAAAATATCTGTTTCACATCTGATATATAGTCTTTGTATTATTTTCAAGTAAACATAAAGTTCAAATTATTTGAAAAATCAATGTATTCTGTTTTTATTTACATTTTATACAGCATCCCAACTTTTTTGAAATGGGATTGTACTGAAGTTCATAATATTTTAAATGAAATAAACGTGTTCCATTCTAGGTTACTAGAAACTCCCTTCCCCTCTCAGCCTGATAAAAGTGACCTCCTCATTGATCTCCTTCATGCTGAATTCTGCTTAGAAATGCGGTTCAGGCCCGGAATGCCAGTCTATATCCGCTGTCATTGACCCTTCTTCAGTGAAGCAGATACTGAAGCGGTCATGTGACTGCTTTTGAGATTAATGCAAACGGTGAGCTAGGTAAAACCGCAGAGGACCCTCTGAGTGAATCCACACTGCAGAGACTGGTGAGCAAACACATGGTTTTTACCCGAGGGGTATTGTCGTCCCCTGCGGCGTCCGTCTGTCCGGCCGTCCGTCTGTCCATCAACGACATTACTGCTGTAGCGCCTTCAGGTTTGCTTCTAGCTTTCTCATCGAATTCCGGCCATTTTCGACTCTTACTTTGGCCACCAGGGGGCTTATAGTGAAAACTGAAAAATTGCCATAACTTTCTTATTATTTCATCTAGGACGCTCAAATTTTCATTGAAGGTACATGGGATCACCCTTTATCACATATCAGACGCGTTTTTGATTTCACCTCTTTTCCTCTGTTTTCTGCATAAATGCTGCTGATCTTAAAATTCAACGACGTTACCACTCTAGTGCCTTCAGCTTTGCTTCTAGGTTTCTCATTTTTGGGTGGGTGTTACATCTATGGATCCTTCACTTACATATCGAATTCTGCCCATTTTCAGCTCTTACTTTGGTCACCAGGGGTCTTATTGTGCAAAATGAAAAATTGCCATAACTTCCTTATTATTTCAGCTAGGATGCTCAAATTTTTACTGAAGGTTCTTGGGATCACCCTTCATCACATATCAGACGTGATTTTCATTTCACCCATTCTTTACCGTTTTCTAGGTCGAATGGCATAAATGCTGCCGAACTTTAAATTCAACGACGTTACCGCTCTAGCGCCTTCAGGTTTGCTTCAAGGGTTCTCATTTTTCGGTGGCTGGCACATCTACGCATGCTCCACGGACCGAAATTCCGGCCATTTTCTACTCTTAGTTTGGCCACCAGGGGGCTTATTGTGAAAAATGAAAAATTCCCATAACTTCCTTATTATTTCAGCTACGATGCTCAAATTTTTACTGAAGGTACATGGGATCACCCTTCATCGCATATCAGATGTGTTTTTGATTTGACCTATTTTTTACCGTTTTCTAGGTCAAATACCGTAAATGCTGCCGATTTTTAAATTCAACGACGTTATCGCACTAGCGCCTTCAGGTTTGCTTCTAGGTTTCTCATTTTTGGGTGGGTGGTACGTCTATGGATCCTTCACTTACCTATCGAATTCCAGCCAATTTCGACTCTTACTTTGCCCACCAGGGGCTTAAATACGCAGCCAAGGGGTCTTAAGTGCAATTAGCACGGTATTGTTTTAAGTATAAAAGTAAAACCAGTTTAGCAGGTGAAAGCAGCAAGCACATGCATAGGAAGAAGACTTCGGAGTACCAAACAATTAATTAATTTTTAAAACCTGAAAATGTTTTGACTACTTCTGAGAGAAGAGCTTAATGAGGAGCCAAATCACAGTGTGGCAATTTACAGCAGCCCACACAGTCATTTTCACACTTCAGATCCAATATCATCCAGAGTATAGATTTAAAAAAAAAAAAAAAAAATCAACAAATAGCACAGAGAAATGTAACACAGGGAAATATAACGCAGGGACAAAGGGAAATGTAACACATTAACAGAGCGAAATGTAACACAGTAACAAAGGGAATGTAACAGTAACACGGACAAACATCATACAGTAACAGCAAAATGTAACAAAGTAACAGAGCTAAATGTAATACAGTAACACAATTAAATGCAACACCGCAACAAAGGGAAATGTAACAGTAACACAGGGAAACGTAACACAGTAATACAGCGAAAAGCAAGATAGCAATACAGGGAAATGTAACAATGGCTCAGAGACAGGGCTGATCTCATTCTTCACCATGGTGACCAGTTTCAGCAGCGGCAAACTAATCCAGCAGGGGGGATTTGAAAGGGCAGGGTCAGAGCAGGACGCGGAAAAGGCCTTATGACGATTCTTGGCTACGGAGAGAAGAGAGAACTCATCTCTGAGCACTCGCCCTTTCTCATATGGAAACCAGGAGCTAAAAGATGAACCGGTAACCTGGCATTCCCCTGCCCAATACACACACAGAAACACACAAACACACACAAAAACTCACAGGAATAAGAGCACAATGCTCTCATTTCAACCCTAAACACTCAATGGTCCTGGTCAATCAAACAGAATGCAAGGACAAACAGGAACTGCATGCAAAGCAGGATCAGTCATGGACTCTCCAAGCGCCACTCAGTCACAGTTTGGTGAACCAAACACAAATTCAACAGAGCAGGAGCTACCTGCCAAACTCAGGCAAGCGGAACAGCATGGTGCCATTTTGAAATGCCTCCAAACTCTTAACTGTGCCTAGGTACAGGTCAATGGAGCCAGAGGAGGGAGGCATATAGAGTACTGTGATCAATTAAACACTCACGAGAGCACAAGTTACCACATTACAATACTGATAACACCAAAGCCATCAAAGGCAATAAAAGCATGATGCAATGTTGGACTAAAGTATTCATGTCAGGACAGGGCCATAACAGAAACCCTTTCAAGATTTTAAAACAGTCTTATCACAGAGAACAAAGCTCAGAGTGGGGTTATCATTTACGGCTCAAACAGAGGGATGGCCTATATATAGAGGAAAAAGCAACAGTTGTAGGACTGGTCTTAAATGAACCAAGTCCAGAATTTGGCAATACAGGAAACTGTTTACCACAGGATGTTTTACACAGGCCACATGCTGGCTGAAATGCCAATGATTTTCAACAGTGTAGAAATGCATTTAGTTCACAACACTGCTTGCCTCTACACAGCGTCACACCCATGTCCAGTCAGTTTAATGGAGAACACTAAATGCATAATATTTTTGCTCGATAAAAATATAGCCGTTTTAAACTCCAGGGCAAACATTGGGCAATTATCAACATTAACTTCTGAGCCGAGTACAACGAGCAATGAGAAATGCCTGTGGAAATCTTGTTCTGTTCGGCAGCTTTCATGTCAGACAAAGTCATGCATACGAACAGAAAACACTATGAGTATTCTGACCTAAAGCCAGTAATTGTTTTTTTACTGCAGTTTGGTTAGTGTTAACCATTAACCCCTCAAGAACACTTAAGTTAAAAAAGTAAGCCGAAACTATGGTTATATATCTTTTCGACAGGACCAGGCCATAAACATTTACACAATTCCATTTATGTCATTACTATTTCAATCACTTCATCACACTATTGAGGGTAAAGGAGAGAACATGGAAGCATGAGAAAGCACAATCTGAAGTTATCAAGTTCTCAGTGGTTCTTCAAAAACACAGAAGAACTATTTTAATATTTGGGGCTTTCATCCAAAAAAATTAAGTCGGTAACTACTTGGCTTAGACAAATCAATACTCAAAAATCAGATACGCAATCATTTCTGCAAATTCAATTCACTCACCTAGCAAAGGATACCACATAAGTGGTTTCACACGGACAATCGGCAGGGGAAGTACCCGCACACCAAAAAATAGGCAGAAACTGCCACATAGACTAATTCATATGCTGAGATATATGCCAAAAAACTTTAATGAGGCATGAGGGATCACAAAAAAAGAAAATAAAAAAGTGCTCAACGTGCTCAAAAGAAAAAACAAACATTTCAGTCCTTTAGACCATCATCAGTGGATCATCAGCACTTCACAGTATTTTGCAGACTTCACATGGACAATGGCATACATGAAGAGGCCATTACCAGCCTCTTGTATGGTGCAAAACTCACTCTTAATCAGCCACTGGGACAGGTAAATTTCTGAGCCTTGCAATCCACTCCACAATCCCCATTTATTTGTTCAGGCATCTTATTTTGATGGAGAGTCGGAGTTGTGTGAAGTGCAGTTCTACAGCTTTCCTGACTTGTCAATCCCTGTAAAAAGCGGGACCGGATGTGCTGTCCTGGCCTTTTCACACCATAAACCACCACACATGCAGAAGTGAATCGACAAAGCAGCTCTAACAGGCTGATTCAATCACACTGGTGATGACTGATGCACTGCCCCCTCCATGAATGACATATCCCATCCCACACAAACGGCTGCGGTTCTGCTCGCAGCATGGTGCCCACATAAAGGCCTGTTTAAAACTCTGGTCACTCCGTGCTCGTTTCCACGGTAACGGCACGTTGAGGCAGCAGGGCAGTGCCTGGTAATTGTGGCAAAGGCTGGAGGAAAGGAGGGAGGGAGTGAGAGGTCATGGTCGGCGGGGCCTTCACAGTGCTCAATGGCAGCTCCTTTACATTAACCTGGATCATATTGGCATTCTTCACTTTAGAGCTGTAACGATTAATCGATTAATCAATCAAACTTAAATTAATTATCAACCACTTAGATAATCAATGAATCCTTTATGTCATTTTTCAAGCAAAAATGTTGAACATTGTCCGGTTCCAGCTTCTTAAATGTATAGATTTTCAGCTTCTCTTTGTTTTTTATGATAGTAAATGAAGAGTTTTTGGTTTTGGACTGTTGTTCGACAAAAGAAGCCATATGAAGACTGCACTTTAGGCTCTAGAAAATTGTGATGTGCAGTTTTCACAATTTTCTGAAATTTTTGATGATGACCAATAATCAACAGATTACTTGGTAGTGAAACAAATCACTAGCTGCAGGCCAACTTCACCTTCATCCATTTCATTAACTTTGCCATGTTCTCTAAACAAAAATGTTGCCATGTCTTGAGGAAAAAGGGGACAGTTCATGCTTCTCAAATGCAAAATGTACCCAACAGAAATGGCCGTTTGTAAATAGCTGCATTAAACCAAATTCCTTCTGTTGTCTTATGTAGACCCATGAGTGGCAGTATTCCTTGTGTTCAGAATTGGATTTTTTTTCTTCTGTGCAACACTATTTAGATTAATGACTGGTGGCATGTCCAGTGAAATATGTTATGTCAGACATTACATTTCCCTGAGCCCTTTTCTCCCTACGAGACAAACAGAGCAACTCAATTTAGACACTTTGTTCAATCAAAAAAAAAAAAAAAAAACTGTGGTTGGCTTGCTTACATAAGGAAAATGGTTTTCCCTGAAGTTGGAAGTTTTCTAACATGAAAATGCAGCCTCCAAGTCTGGACTGCAGTTTGCACTCACCAGCCAGGGTTGCATATAACAATCAAATCATCCACGCACATTGTATGTCGTCTGTGATACCTGAAAGATGCATTCCTTTATAGTATAGGGTTGCTTGGACGGAGTTCAACAATGAAGAAATCTGCTGCTCTACAATGTGTCACAATGCTTACAAATACAATTGCCAACTTCCCTTCTATGAGGACACTGTAAAAGAATTTCAGGGAGAACTCCAATGAGCTCCAAGACAAACACCTGCGCAAGATCAGTAACGATCACTGTAAATGTTCACGAGTAAATGCACAGCATTCACACGGTGAATTTCAGATTTCAAAAATGAATAGATGCTTTCACATTTATTTTGATTTTCCAAAAATGTTTTTAATCCAGGACGAACAACAGAGAGCTTTATACTGGTTTCTGCTTTGGCCGGGGAGGTGAAGGAAGCACGAATGATGTTCTGGTGGAGGAGTGTGTCATCTGCAGCTGCTACACAGCGCTGTAATCTGACTCTTCGTCACTGATAAAGATACGGGCCAAAAAATAAGCTCCACCAAAGCTTGTGGGGAAGAGGTTCAGCAAAAATCAATTAAATCTGACAGCTGAAAGTGCAGCCGACTGATAAAGACAAGGGCAAACGAATATAAAGACCTGGGGTATCATGCCCAGTAACATTTAAACACTGAATGACTTCGCTCAGATTAAATGCATTAAACCACATTCTCTTCTGACATTCTCACTGCTATGACATCCAAATTCACTGATGATATCAAGTCTAACTTAAGGATACATGAATGTCATTAATATGAGCACTGTCTCAGTATTCACAATGTAATGGGGAAGGAGAGAGTCAGATAGGCCAACTTTGTAAATTCAGAATTTCATCGCTTTTGAAATTTAAACACAGATTGCAATTTAATTCTCCCCATCTGCAGAATGAATGCGACTGAACAAATTCAGCACTTTAGAAAAAGGTGAGCTGCAGAGATGTCCTTTAAGGTCACCTTCTGACATTCAATTTAATGTCTTTACCACATCTGTCAAAACTCTGTCATTATGCTACGAGTCAAAAAAATGTATTAAGCTGCATAGGATAAGGAAGAATGATAAACTGTTGTCACTTATCTGTAAATTTAAAATACATTAATAAGACAAAACAATTTTACAAAAACGTTAACCACTTTCAGACAGGAAACTGTACATGCTGACAGACTACACAGACAAGGACTGTTCAGGCCCTGATTATAATAGGAAGTCATTTCAAAAAATGAAAAAACGTTATCTTTGCATCTTACACAGATTAAAAAAAAAAAAAAAAAATGCATCCTCATTTGAGCTTCTGAGCACAGTTAGGCCCAGTCTGATTGTCCGCAATTAAATGCACATGGTCAGTAGTAGATGTTGTCACTTGGATGCAGTCACGGTATTTGCGACATGAGTGTCAAAATTTTTTTTTTCCCAGATAGTATTAATTTTTAATGTAGATGGGACAAAAAATGGTTGAACTTCTTGAATCTGAAAACTGTTGGTTCATATCTTGTTTCGTTCTCAAGATTTAAGAGCATGAATATTATTAATATTGGTTAATGAGATATGTAGAAGGGCCATATGATTTTATTGCTTTATAGCCAAGGCATACTATGGCTTTCAAATTTTGCATTTTGATTGGGCATCACGAGACATTCTCTATACAAAAATTGATGTTTACAATTCACTGGAGGGTGCTTAAACAAAAGACTTAAGTGGTTAATTATTGTTAATTTTTATTTTTTGAGATACAAAGGTTTCTCTCAGAGCCACAATTCAGTTTCAAATCAAATAATCTTTATTTTCCTCTTACTTGAGTATATAATGGATAGAATTGACATAGTTGACATTTTCAGAAAATAATTGTGTTTCAGTAAAACAATAGAGAAAATGTGTCCCATCTACATATTGAAGATGGGACAAGCTTGTAGATGGGACATCTCTGTAGATGGGACAATTTTAAAATGCTAGTTTTTAGGAGTGTTAAGATATTCATATCGTTATATTTCAGCTTTTAGTTGATCTGATGATATGTGCTACCGAAACAATGTTAATTAGTCTAATTAATTAGTAATTACTAATTAGTTTTTCCTAAATTTTCCATTTTTTTTCTTCTTCCAGCTTATGGTTGACCTGATCACATGCAATACTACTAGAACACTGCTAATTAGTATAATTAGTGAATACTAATTAGGTTAAATACAATCACGAATAATTTTTTCACCGATATTCCTTTTTTTCATCGACATAGTCAGTTTTTTAATAAGCTTTGATGTGACTTTGAGTAGATTATCAGACAAAATGTTGACCACTGATTCATCTATTGGTTTGTGTACTATTGATGCTAACTCAAGATCAGATCAAAAGGGTCATTTTCATCAACTTTCACCTCGGTATAAAAGAAACTCACTGAACAGGAAAGTATGTGCAGTGGATCAAATCATATCTTATGAACGCAGATGTGGCAAACATACTTATGCAGTGCAAACAAGTAATTAGTACCACAGAGTTTAGTAACTTGCAAAATATGACATATAGAATGTGCATTTATTAGTTTGTATTGTATTGTGAGCAAGTTATGTGTCATCAAGAAGACACAAAAATGACATGTATTTTTTATTTTCTAATTAAGCCTAATTAGTTGTTGTAATTAGTCGATTGTTCTACAATAAATTGCTTTTTGGACTCTTAAGTTGATGTTGTTCTTGTTATCATCTTGTTTGCACCAACCTGAGTGCTTTATACTCCTATCAACTCCCATTAACTCGTAGAATTGCCTGTGTCCCATATCTGTCCCATCTACAAACTTTCGGGGCGTCCCATCTACAAATCTCATTATTTGGTCTTATTATCTTAATAATGATGATTTAACAAAATTTTTTTCTCCATGTTGTAGGGCAGTTATTTTACATCATAGATCAATTGAACTATACTCATAACATAACATAACATGCATGGCGAGAACAGGCCGTTCAGCCCAACTAGGCTCGCCAGTTTCTTTGTACCATCGTGAATATATCACTTCAGATACTCAATGACTCAATGGTATCTAGCTTTAAGTCAAGTCTGCTCTTGAAAACTCCCAAGGTCTCTGCCTCAACAATATGGTCAGGCAAGCTGTTCCACACTGAAATTACTCTTTGGGTGAAGAAATATTTCCGAATATCAGTGCTAAATTTACCTTTAGTCAGCTTCCATTTGGTCCGAGTTCTGCTAACAACACTTGGTTGAAGGAATCCTAAATTCACTTTGTTAATCCCTTTAACATATTTAAAGACCTCAATTTTAGTCTCCTTTTCCTAAGACTAAAGAGGGATCTTCAGCCTTTTTCTCATTTTCATCTTTAATATCAATTAGATGGCTCTTCTCTGAACTTTCTCTAAAGCCTCTATGTCTTTCTTAAAGAAATGTCTTACTCAAAGGCAATGAAAACGCAACACTCTAAATTTTGGTTCATTTTTGCTCAGGACCTGAGTAGTCCAATTTGAGTTCTTGAGTGACCATTGGGGTCACAATGTGTACCTCATTACACATGAATGATCATCATTTAACTCAACAGTGTGAGTCGGACTCTCATCAATCCATATTAAGTACAACATGTGGGATTAGGAGTTGTGCAAGTACAGTGGTTGAAATGAAGGAGGGGTTGTCTTCCCTATATAAAAGCATGATAAAAGCCACACAAAAAACATTTTTAAGTGTCATAATGCCACGTCTGTCGACTGAACAACGGAACAGGGCTCTGGGTATGCTAGAGGCGGGAGTAAGTGCCCAGCAAGTGGCTCACCGTTTTGGGTGTAGTACGTCCAGCATCAGTACGTTTTGGGTGTAGTACGTCCAACTGGGACTAGCTCTTTCATCAAGAGTACCCAGACCTCAAACCAGGCAGCAACTCCAGAATGTACTACAGGCAGAGTGGCGACAACTTCCCCAAGACAACCTAAGATGCTTAGTCAGGTCCATGAGGAGACGTTGTACTGCCTGTGTGGATGTTCGTGGGGGTCACACCCGACACTGACTGTTCTTTTGAGTTCATTTTTAAATGTGTGTTCCGTTCAGTCTTGTTGCGATTTTTCATTTTCAACTTGTGCTCGTTATGTTTAATGCATCTGTTTATTATTGTCCAAATCGGCCCATTAACACATTTAACTCATCAAGGTCAACCCACCCAACATATTTGAATTGTTAAAATAAGAAAATAAATTCATTCATTCATTCATTTTCTATACCCGCTTATTCCTCACTAGGGTCACGGGGTGAGCTGGAGCCTATCCCAGCTGACTACGGGCAAAGGCAGGGACCCACCCTGGACAGCTAGAAAATAAATTTGAGTCACAAAATTATTTGATTCCAAACTGGTGTTGCGTTTTCATTGCCTCCGAGTATAGTTCCTTGAAAATATTTAACAGATCAGGGATTTTGATTTTCCACAAAGGGTCTAAAAACAATGTCACAAGCTGTCCCATCTACAATAAAGCTTCCTTAAGACAAAAGATTCATTTACAAAAGATTCAAGATATCATTTTGCTTCAACACAATTGTAGTTATAGTAGGGACGTGTGCAGAAGACAATGAGTTTTGTTTTTGTCCCATCTACAAGAAAACAAATACTGTGACCTTACCCACTTAAAGACAAAGAAAACACTAGGTACAGCAGGTGCCCAATAAAATTATAATCTGCAAGATTTGGAAAGCCCACCGCTTCTGTCAGTAACTGATGCTGTCATTTCTTCAACCAAGGTAAAGTTGACTGGCACTTGGGTTTGGGGGCCTGCTGGTGGCTGAACTCCGTCGGCATGGCATCATCTTTCTAAATCTTCTGATATTTACAGGCGATTCAATTCCATATTTTGCGTAAACGTGTTCCTTGAAACAACTAGGTAAAAAGTGCACAGAATATACCCAGTGACTTTGCTGGGACGAAGTCCCGTTGTCTGATGTTCTGCAACTACTGTCCTAACAAGTCAGGCTTTGCCAAGGGAAATCATTGCATAGTTCTGCCCACAGGTAGGTCCCAGTTTCCCGTTTTGTTGAAGTAACCAACAGCCACACACAGCAGCATTATAACTGATTTTTGGTCCCCAGGTTCCAATAATGACTGGTAATATCGAACCTTGATCATTCAGTGTAAAATTAAGTTGCGGCAAGAGTGATAATCAAGACTAATTTGTATACGCTTTACATGGATCAGCTGATTTCCTGGTGTCCACGAGTGTCATGGACATGCCATAACACTCAGAGACATTGCCACACAAGTATTTTTTGATTGGCTAAAATATACGGAATGGCAGCATTCATAAACTCTGGCTAATAAGTTGCATTTCAGAGGTTTGATGTTTGATTATTCAACACACACACACACACACACACACACAAAAAAAAAAAAAAAAAAAAAAATCACAAAAATTTGTTAAAAATATCATGGAATGACAAGAACTCGGACTTTCATTGAATAAGAACTGAAACAAAAGCTTTCTTTGCCTTTAACAGAGAAGGAAATGGGCTATATGCAAACCAGGCTCTCTTTTTCACAGAGCAGTGCCACAGGCTGCCTTGTGTCAAAGCAAACATCAAAAACGGTAAATGTGCAGATCACATGACCAGCCTTGGAAATCAAACCCAAAAGATTCAGCTGAGTATAACTTGGCAGAGTTGCAAATATTTAGTGCAGCGGAGTTATTTTCAGTATTCATGGCAACAGGAATGCAGAGATATACTGGGAACCGCTGCACCCCAATCACACCAGTATCCACTATCCACACTGCATGCTACTCACACCAGTATCCACTATCCACACTGAACCCTACTCACACCAGTATCCACTATCCACACTGCACCCTACTCACACCAGTATCCACTATCCACACTGCCCTATGCCACCCACACTGCACCCTATCCACCAGTATCCACATCCACACTGCATGCTACCCACACCAGTATCCACTATCCACACTGCATGCTACCCATACCAGTATCTACTATCTACACTGCTGCGCCCTACTCACATCAGTATCCACTATCCACACTGCACCCTACTCACACCAGTATCCACCATCTACACTGCACCCTACTCACACCAGTATCAACTATCCACACTGCACCCTACTCACACCAGTATCCACTATCCACACTGCATGCTACCCACACCAGTATCCACTATCCACACTGCATGCTACTCACACCAGTATCCACTATCCACACTGCATGCTACCCATACCAGTATCTACTATCCACACTGCTGCGCCCTACTCACATCAGTATCCACTATCCACACTGCACCCTACTCACACCAGTATCCACCATCTACACTGCACCCTACTCACACCTGTATCAACTATCCACACTGCATGCTACCCATACCAGTATCTACTATCCACACTGCTGCGCCCTACTCACATCAGTATCCACTATCCACACTGCACCCTACTCACACCAGTATCCACCATCTACACTGCACCCTACTCACACCAGTATCAACTATCCACACTGAACCCTACTGACACCATTATCCACGCTACATCCTACTCACACCATTATCCACTATCCACACTGAACCCTACTCGCACCCTAGCATCCACTATCCACACTGCACCCTACTCACATCAGTATCCACTATCCATTGCATCCTATTCACACCAATATCCACTATCCCCACCGCACCCTCCCACCAATATCAACTATCCACACTGCGTCCTATTCACACCAGTATCCACCATCTACACTGCACCCAAATCACACCAGTCAACTATCCACACTGCACCCTACTCACACCAGTATCCACTATCCAGACTGCATGTGACCCCCACAGGGAAAGCATCCTATACTTGCCATGTGTGGCCAAGAAAAACACTGCTACAGCCCGAGATGTTTTTACAAGATCCAACATGTGCCAATGTAAGAGTGAATGACACAAATGACTGAAATGCCATGCAGCCCTGCATGCCCACAATACGCAAGTTTGGCTGCAGCAAGCCAAAGCTTCACAGCCATCTTCATGCAAAGAATTTACACAAAAACATGACAGACTGACCCTATTCCAACACTCACTCTCCAATGGAAAGGTTCTCTCGTGCTTCACCACCATTCAGATCACACTAATCCCTAAATGACCCGAGAGAACAATCATTCATCAGGTAAAAAGGAACACCAACAGCCATTTAATATAATGCCAGTGAAAGCATGCTTATAAATTATTAATAACTAAACGGCCGATATCTGCGGCTTCCCAAACAGCCCTTGATAAAGCAGCATGGCACAATGGGCAGGGATGCAGACTCAAGACATTGACCTGAACAGAGACAGCTCCTATACCGGCCAGCAGGCCCAACAGCCAACACCAAATCAGACACAGCATCACCTGGGGTGGGAGGGCTTTAGCTTGAGTGATTTGATTCTAATCCAACCACAAGTCTGCTGCCGTTATCGGCCCATATCCGCGACAGTGCAAAAACTGTTTAGCATGAGAATAAGGGGCAAAACTTGGGGCAATATATAGACAGGAAGCAGAAACGAATAATCCACGCAAGAGCAGGATAAAAATGTGCAGGCAAGGAGAACATGGAGAACTCCGCATTTCACTCCAATCATGAACTGCTCGAGGAGCAGTCCGGGTAAAATGATCGTGCACGCAAATCAACAGTGTAAATTCAAACCACATTCAAAAGCTGGCCCAATTTAAAGGTGAAAAACAAGGGCTCAGCCAATCCCTGTCCACTGTGGGCTTATACACGGCGCCCTTATAAACAGCAGGGAGGAGGGACCGCCTCGGACTCACGGATGAACGGCGCTTTGTTTTTATTGCCAGCCTAAACTATTTCAGCACTCTCGGCGGTAAGTGAGGACCTGTGGACATTCAAGTGAATCCAGTGTTTTCGTGCAAGGCCTGCACACAGCCCGGTTTGTTTAACAAAGCAAAGTCAATATTAAAAGAGCCCACATGCACATTTAAACGCAAGGCCCAGCCCGATTCCAACGCCGTGGTTAATGATAAACCACTTTGAGGGGCTCAAGCCGTCTGCAAGATCGTACACCTCCGTTAGCCACAGAAGCCAATTTCTGAAAACCTACCAATTTTAGAGAGAATTCATAACCCACCATCTTAGTCTTGCAGCTCAATCCCAAATTGAGCTAAACTGGCCCCTCAATCTCCTTTGGGTGTGTGAATTCAGGAGGGTCTGAGTATTGTACAAGAAGTCTGGGGCCAATTATTCTCAACTATTGTACCCATCAGCTATAGACTGCATCCACTCCATTTCAATGGCTCCATCATCTCCAAATCATACAGCTACAGTCAGCTTTATCATACAGCAGACCAGCTCCGCACTGTAGGCATGATTATAAGAGACTTGACCGTCCGAGTTACCAATGAGGCTGGAGACTGTTGATTAAACAAAACCCGTATCTCAGACTGTAACTCTCAGCTGAGCACTCGCTAAAAATACACCTCTACGAAGATGGCCTTCGTCATCATTTACAGCAGGATATCCAAATGTCCCCCACGGCCTCTGTAGCAATGCTTGCATCCTCAGGTCACGTGACCCTGTAGTTCATTAGTGCATACCGGCCCTGGGGGGTGCCCGGGCAAATTAGCAAAGACTCTGTACTCGCAGACATTGAAGTCAGCAAAAGCACGGAGGGGCAAGTCCGAGTCAACGCGCTTATTAAGGGGAAACCAGATGTTTGCTTCACGCTGGTGTATTATTCCTGTAACAAAAGGCTGAGTTCTCATTAGTGAAAAACAGAATCACCTGCCATATACACACAAGGGGCAAACCACACAAATGATAGAACTGAATAAAACAGAATATGAGGTTATCTTGCTCAACCAACAGCCTCACATTTACCAAAAGATCATATCAAAAAGGCAAGGGCTTAATTTCACAAATGCATCTAATTCAGTTTACACTGCAATAAACTTAAGACAACAGCACTCTGAGAGCACAAAAGCTCCCAACAGAGTTGCGACCTCGATATGCGCATCATCAGTCTATCTGCAGCATATGTGCAAAGTTTCAGGGATGTCCTAATAAAACTGAAGGACTCCACCAGCCAAGTACCTTCCAATATAAACAGACGAGCGCACGGACAGACGGGCAGCGCCACGACATGATCCTCCTTTTGGGCTTTTGCCTGGCTGAGATAAAAATAACAATTCTCATTCTTTGGGTGCATGTTACACTTATGCAGAATTCAGTACAAGCCAAACTTTAAGGCTTATTCAATGGTAAAAAGCTATTTTTTGAGGGTTTCATGACAGCATATTTAACATGAAAATACTTAACATAAATTTGTCAAAATTCACTTAGCCAATAACTAATTGTAAACTGTACAGATGCTATCAGAGGCCGACTGCACAGCATGTTCCCAAAACAATGGCACTCACCCCATGGACAAACAGTCATAGTTTAGCCTAGTAGTTGTGCGACTGGAAAGGATATTGGGTCTAGGAAACGAACAGAAGCACTACTCTAGAATCCAGGAATTTTCTCAGCCAATTTTACCAAATTCCCATAAGAACGGTTTAACTCATTCCCCATTTGAAAAAGTGAAGTATGGCCTGAGGGTAGAGGTACAGGGAATGACAGGATTGCTCTTTCATGCACCAAGACGCTTGCAACAAATTTGATCTGACTCCCGTTTAAGCAGTTTGAAATTTTGCATTTGGAAATGTAGTTATGCCCAATAGTAGCGCTACAGTGACAGTAATAGGGCCACCAAAATCAATAAGTTTCCTCCTCTGTGCGCCAAGAATGTTGGCAGCAGATCTGACAGGATTCCCATTAATAAAAGTGTTCCAGTTAGTACATTTTTTTAAAAATGAAAAGTCCAGCCTGGTGGTGGCGCTACAGGGAAGGTCATAGGGTCACCAACATCACCTCAATAGACCAGGAACAATCACAGACTGTTTGACTTGATACCCATCAAAAATGTCAGAATTATTGCATTAGGAAAGGTTACATTTGGCCAAATGGTGGCACTTCAGGAAACATTACAGAGCCACTGTGATGAATAATTTCCTTGCATATGCATCAGGAATTTTAAAAGCAGATTTGACAAGCTGTTCAATTTTTAAAAATTGCAATGACTCAAACATTTGTCCTGAACGTGGCGGTACAGTAAAGGTTTCAGGGTGACCAACATGAATAAAAGCTTTTCTCCGTGCATTAGAAATGATCACAAGAAGCGAGACAAGATTCCGATCAAAACTGCTGCTAGCCATTGAATTTGAAAATGTAAAGTCTGAGCTGGTGGTGGCGCTAAAGGACAGGTTCCAGAGTCACAAAATGAAAGGGGCGTCCTTTTACACCAGGAGAGAACACAAGAAGTTTCGCGTGACTACCATAAAAACTGCTCTAGTTATCGCGCCAACACAAAGGATCTGTAGCAATGGTGTCCATGGGAATCCATAAATACCCAGATTACTCTGTTTCACAAATATAATGACACAACCTGTTGCTGAAGAACAGTATAGTAACCAGCACAGGCAGGTCCTCATTGAAAGATCAATAGGTCCGATGTCTGCCAGCAAAGAAACCATAGCTTGTTAATGAGAAGTCATTTAAGACAGGTACAGCCACCCAACTGCAGGGAACTAATAAGACAGGAATATAATCACACCAAGAGAGATATATGAAATACCACAGCAGACAGGACGATTACTGGACAACACTGATTTGGAATACGATTGCATGATTTTCTATTTATTTACTCTTACACATCATTTACATTTTTACATGTTGTATAGAAGATGTGGGAGAAACAAATAAATGAGAGAAAAAGTAAAAACACTGCCATAGCAACAAACTCAAACTGATTTTTTTACTCCACAGATGGTTATAACACATGAACACTCTGCCAGAACGCCAGTGTTCCTTCTGTTCTCCAAAGGTCACAGTTCTTAATTAGAGGTTCTAATGACTTCTGTAATGCTCAGCACAAGCTGTCAGTCTTCAAACACTACCGCTTATTAGAGTGCAAAACCTAGCATTTCTCAGCTTCAACAATGCATTGAGATAGTTTCACCACTCCCGTCTTATTCATACTGTGCTAGCAAAGCAATTTTGAAAGGTTTCAAAGCACACATTAAATCATATCAAACAGACAGAATAGGGATATGTCTTCTTTTATGTCAGACTGCAGATCAAAATCTGCAATTAAATCACCAATAAATTACTCTTGTTAAAGAGAACTGCAAATGAGGTTTACAAATTAACCCTTAAAGAGCTCAGAGTGCCATGTGACACTCGCACCTCATTTGGTTGGGGTAACATCAGATGGGGCAACAAACGGAGTTAAAAAAAATACCCTGAGCTCCAAAGCATGGACAAATAATGTTTTAAAGCCCAGGATTTGTGATTACTAGTTAGACACCATTATTAAAAAGAACTGCTTTTCTTTTTGCAAAGACAGAGAAACCATTACTAACAAATATGAATACTCTGATAAAATTTATCCTTGCAGGAAACGGAAAATAATCAGAGTCAACCCAAGGACTCTATAAACCAAGATTATGTCCCATAACATTCTCAGGATTACAATACAGCACATCAGGAGAAAACAGTGATTATTCTTTAAGGTGCATGAAGGCCACTGTTAGAGAGCTCAGGAAAAGTTTTAAAATTCCATGGGATCTCCCCCTTCATCACAGTATCTTCACTTCTGCAGAGCTTGAATACCTGGCACTGTACCTCCTCTGATACGTCACACCGAAAACATCATCACTGAGAGTCCCAAAAGCCACTGCTCAACAGCAGAATCACAGATGCCCCACGGAGACGCCCGCCTCTCCCATAGCCAGGAATGTGACACTTCTGGAATACCGCGAGCCACTGTCCCTCCAGCCTCCAGCAATCAGCTCACGGACACAAAGGGCTTCCCGGATACTGAAGCCTTTTTCTCGTTTTGTTCGCAGCCACTTCTGCGCGGCATACCACCGTAACCACATTCCAGCATGGTCTTGCACTGAGAAAAACACTCTAAACCAGCTACGCAACACTCACAGAAGGGTTAGAGAAACATCCCCAAACCAGCTCCCCTACACTCATAGTGGGGTTAGACATGCTGAATAGCAGGGATATTTCCAGGCAAGCACACAATGCCCAGAATAAGCATCATTCAGTACTGAAGCCCAAAACAAACAAGCAATAATCTATCAAAATAAAAGTCCCCGACTGAAGGATGAGGAGACATCCCCATATTGATTGCTTGGTTTCCCTGAACGGTATTGACAGAGAGCAGGTGAAAAATTGCACTCGGACTAGAGAGTAATGTGCATTAATCCAGCAACTACACAAAACCTGCAAAACCTCAACGACAAAATGCAAGAACGTAATGTGAAAACAGATATTTGTCACTGGCCATTACATTTTCAAAGCATGCAAATTAAGATAGAAACAAAATCCATTGTGTTCCGCAAGTCAATTAAGGGCATTAAGTACATTTTGAGCAACAGATACACAGAACCAGGAAAGTCAAAACTGCAGAACTTATTAGTGGCTTTTTTAAATAAATAAAAAAAGATGTGACACAACTGAGGTTCATTAATAAGTTAAGAAGTTGATAAGGGTAAGAAGTTGCTTTTGCATTCTGTGAAGAATACTTCAGCTTACCAGCACTCTTGCTTTTGTCAAAATAACACAGTCATTCTGACTAACCAAGAATCCCCGTGATTTCAGTCTCACTGTTCCCTCACATTTAGGGCCTGGTTTCCCAAGAATGACGTGACATTAAACAGAAATGAAAAGATTGTTTTTGAGGTTGTTACCCAAGGGAACCGTACAGTAAGCAAACTGGAATGGCATACTGCAGGCAGACACACACATAATCGCCATGGCTTCCAAAACCACTGTCTGTCTGACACCGAGTCCAAACTCAAACAGTACTGTTGACTGAGGACTGCTCATGCTGGCAAGAGACAGCATCCCTGCTTTCCTCCAACAAGTAACTTTGGCCAGAAAATTTTCCGCTGGAGAGCCTAACTGGTGAATATAATGCAGGATGGAGCAGCTTGGGAGGGGGCTAGTGTTATGGCTTAGCCAACAACTTCTGTTTACTAATCCCGAAACAGACTAGTCCACTGCTACATTAGATGTACCACTGAAACAAATACCAAGTAATTTAAATAAAACCTTTGGTGGGAAAAGAATTCCATAATATAGCCCACACCAAACATCTCACCTAATAAATCCTCGCAAAATATAAACGGAGTCAGAAGATTGCATCTCCTTTTAGCAATCAGCACATTTTGAATTAAAAATTCAACAAATCTATATTTTTTTTCCAACCAATCAGACCAATTCACAGTTTCAAAACAATGAATTCATCATGAGAGGTTTCAGCATTATAAAAAAAAAAAAAAAAAAAAAAAAACAACATCTAGGTTTGATAAGCATGGAACCCTTTTTAATACAGCATCATTTAAAACTTTCTCAAGAATAACCAATTGTCTTCAAGATCACATAACTCAATGCCAGTTTGGAATTGCTGATAATCAACTTCAGAAGTTGACCCATTAATGACCACTGTACCACTTTAGGGACGCGGCACATTTTAACCTCTGTAACCCAAGTGAATGTGTTACTATGACTAAGCTGCTGTAGGTTAAGAAGTTATGAGAAAAGTGCTTATGAGAGTAGTCTCCCTTTACAGCAGTGGTGGGGGCCACCATTTGCATGAATTTCTTGAATCTAAAAGCACTATGCGACGCTCTAAAAGGTGAGTGTGCCATTTTTTTCTAGAACATATTTTTACTCAACACTAGAAACAAAAATGGGAGATTATAGCATTATCTATATATGTTTTTCTCACAATTATTTTTTTCATGCTTTCAACTCTGTACACTTTTGGATATCTGTGTACAATGGGATATACTTATTTGGGGTCCTCGATGACTAAATAATTATTTTTCACCAGAATTTAATCATTACATGCTCAATGTACACCATATCCAATATTACAATGTAACTTTTACTTTGAAAAGAAATTTTGGCATTAATGGGCTAAATAAAAGCAGCCATTTCCTGCAGTTCTTCGAATTTCAAATGAAATCACCCTCAAAGACAGCAGCATGTGTTCCCAAGACCTTCAAAAAACAGTCTGTGACGAAGCCTGTGCGAAGGCACGCATCAGGTGGCAGATATAAAAAGATTTCCAAGGCTTTGAATGCACCTCAAAGCACTCTTAAGTCCATCACTAAGAAGTGGAAAGTGCATGTCACGACTCACAGTCGGAGAGATTATGTGACCGGGACAGAGAACAACTGGTCACTGAGGCCACAAATAATCCAACGGCAACCTAGAAAGACCTAAAAGGTTTAATGGCCCAGACAATACATACATCTGGCTTATATGGGTGGCTGGTAAGAGGAAAGCATTTCCTCAAAAAGTGTCCATCTAGAAGTCCCACCACAAGTTTGCCAGCAAAACACCTGAAGGATTCTACAACAAACTAGCAAGAGGGTTTTCTGATCATATAAAACCAAAACAGACCTTCTTAGCATTAATGCCTAATGTGCCATTTGGCAATAACCCAGCAAGACCCATCATATGGCAACTGTGAAGCATGGCTGTGGCAGCATAATGTCAAGAGGATTTTTTTTTTTTTTTCCATCTATTTCCATCTAAATGGCCTGAGGAAGTTGTCTGGATTGATGGCAGGGCAGATGGACCTAAGTACAAGAAGATACTGGCGAGGAACGTGATGAAGCCTCCCTCAAGACTGAAATGGGTTGGACCACAAACAACTCCAGAGTGACAAAACACTGACTTGCAAAGAACAGGGTAGATGTCCTGGAGGGGCAGAGTCAAAGCTCTGACTTAAAACTCCATTGAAAATTACTAGAATGATTTGAAGTCTACTGTTCATCAGCAAAAAGAAACCAGGCTCACTCTGCTTGAGCAGTCCTGCAAAGAAGAGAGCGATCGCCAAATCCAGGTGTGACAGCCATGCTAAGAGCTTACCCAAAAGACAGGCTGTTGTTGCAGCCAAAGGTGCTTCCAAATACTGACACAAAAGGATGAACATTAAAGAAATTAAGACTTTTCACTTCAGCAAATTTAATATTTTTCCCCAAACTTAAGTTGTTTCAATGGCAATCATATATTTCATTGTGTATTTTGAATCAGGGCAAAAGTGGTCTTATTTAAAACACATGAAGCTCACAGAATTAAAAAAAGCTAGAAAAAAAAGCAAGAAGACCATCATCATCTTTGCAGGGGAGCTAATCATTTTCTATCCACTCCAAGTATAAACCACCAACAGCCCAGATTTCATGTTAGTAACCACTGTTCCCATGGATTCCACTCCTGTTACACCACTGCCAGAGGCAATTACAACTGACAAGCCTGCACAAACTGGTGCCCCCCCTCCAAAAAAAAAAAAGAACACGCAACACTAAACTGGAAACATATTCGCTAAAGAAAATCTGAACAAAACACTAATCCCCTCTCTAAAAGAGAAAGTCTGGACACCATACCACTGTTCAATATGACATCCAACAAAACTAACTTCAGTTGCTGCCACTAAAAGGAAGGAGGTGGGCTGTGGTGCCCACAGTTAATGCAGTCATCACTTGCATAACCTCCACATTTAAATGAAACCATCTCAGGCTAAACATTTGGTTTTGCCCTCAGACTCAAGTGCATTTTTCCTTCAAGTTTAAAATAATAACAAGACTTCAGCAGATAAAAAAAAAGTAATCGTGGAAATAAACTAACTGAACTGTACTGGCCTATCACATCTCTGTAATGATGGTCAGCTTAGTACAGTAATATGACATCACCATAAAACTGTGGGAGGCTTCAATGAGAAATTAGTTGGTATGGAGATAGATAGGAAGCGACTACGGATCAGAGTCTACGCTGATATGAGCTCGAAGCCTGCAACAACCAACACAGATCTGGACTGCTGCTGCTTACAGTCTGGACAAGCCACAGGTTCAAATATAGTAAGACTGAGTGGCAAATGTTGAGCTGCGTTTTAATGATGTAACTGTACAGCTATCCTCTCACGGTGTTAAACAATCATCTGTAGGTTATCATACTGAAAAACCCAACCCCCCAGCAAGATAGCTTTTGTTTTGCTTGCAAAAGTCTTCACAGATATGTGTACAGCATTGATTTCCCAACCCCTTCCCTATGGGGCAATGTATTGGTAAACTGATTAGCAACATACCAGGCATTAAATAGGTAACTAGTGGACTTGCACTAATTATACAGGACACAAATTTATGTGGGTGAATGGACAATCATAAGTAAAAACTGCCAATTAAAATGTTGTCCAATGCTCGAAAGCACAAGCAATAACTAATGTCAGCAACCAACATTCTTGTTAGCCATTACAAGAGAAACAAAAATGTTAGCTGATGAAATAATTGCTAGCAGACCCCACTTTTAAATATTTCTGTCGTGCATTGGGCTCTTCCCAAAGAGCAACCAAAGGTTACAGATTTTGACATTGTCCTGCAACCAAATGGGCCATTCCTCAAAGTCAAAGCAGGCTCTTTCTTGGAAAGCCAGCAGTAAATTGTCCATTAACGACAATAATAACTTCAAGAATTATCAACTATATATTGATCCACCCATCCTGCAACCTTTCCATGTAACCCCATGCAACTAAAAACAAAATGGGCATCGCACTGCACAAAGACGGTCCGGTTACAGTGACTCCGATTTGAACAGTGATTCCCGGTGTTGTTAGGGGGGGGGTAATATGTATGCCACAGGTTTTGTTCCAACCACAATTTTGCGATCGCAACAGTTTATCAAGCAGCTACCGTCTTAAACAAAGTTTTGACAAATACATCCCTCCATGAATAAAAGGTTGTTAAAAATGTTGTACTTTTTCTTCTATATTTGAAGCAACTTCAGGCAACAACATTTTCAAACAGAAGAAATTAGACACTGAGAAAATCAGTGAAGTCATCAAGTGTTTCAAGTTCTTTCAAAATACTTTGCATGAACTTAATTACATAAACATCAAAAACCGGTTGGACCTTTATTTGCTTGCCTAATTAATGTTAAGTTTTCGCGACCATATGTCAATCAGTTTTTGCTAATTACGAACCTTCTAATTCTTTCATTTGAACGGTTGCATTTTCCCCTCATCGAATGCAGTTATTTCAAATGTATCACAAAGTGGATTCGTAATTTTTATTCTTTATTGCATGCAGTCATTTCCGCAAACACGTGGCCGAAGAGAGTATAAAATGCAACCTATTCAGACAAGTTATCGCCTCGTCAGAATCAAACAGTTGCAACTGGAACCAAAACCAGCAGCATACACAGCGGGCCCCCAAGGATCGACGCCGTGAACCAGTGATGGACCATTCAGAAGATGGTCAGCTGTCAGAGAGCTACAGCCATGTCAAATTACCATTACCACGCTTCAGGTGCTGCAAGATTGCTCTGGCCAAGCGCACACTGTCCAAACGCAGATGAAGCCAAGTTGGCTATGCATTAACGCAACTGTGAATAATCCAATCATTATCGATGAAGATTTGAAGCTCAACTGCTCAAATACGCAAGGAAGAATCATATCTTGAACAAAAAAAATCGGCTTGTTCACGCAAATCACAACAGACCGATACATGGGTTAGCTATCTTACAGTAATACTTGTACGTAGCACGCCAGCAGGCTAGATAATAATCTCGCGACTATGAAGGCAATAGCAACGGCACACAGCAATTTATTTCTGAATTGCTTCACTTTTCTTATGTTTTAATAATAATAATAATAATCATAATAATAATAAATTCTTTATTTCAGACACATAAGTACATATAACAATTATTTAAAAACAGGAAAAAAAATAAAGAAATAACAGACAAAAATGGAAGAAAGCACATCGTACAGTGCTTAACCATTAAATTACCATTAAAAATATATTTCATATATACATACACATATACATACAAACTACATATAGATATGAGGCGGGATTTACTGAAGAGAGGGTCAAGCTAACATGCCAGTGTCGACGTGTTATGTCAGTGACAGAGTTATATCAAAGCGGCTTCCAAGTACTTCAACGAAAATGATCGACGTACTCTAGCCTGCTCCGCCCCCCTCCCTGCGATGACCAACGTTACCTGAACTAGTGAAGCCACGTCTTGGACAACAATAGTAGCCGGCTACCTGCCAAGTCATAATTTCAGCAAGTGACGTATCGTTCTGGGAACACGAAATAATACTGCCTGCCACAGATCAAACTAATTATTCCAACGATTTCTTACATTCACCACATGCCATGATAAAATGATAACGGCTGCTGGCTAGCTAGCTGCAACATTAATTGGTGTTGCCTAGACAAGAGCGATCCAGCGTGAATAGACTAGCAAGCCATATTAACAATAATGGTTCGCGTTAATCCGTACCACAGTCCCCAAAATCAAAATAAAGCCGTTTTCACACTGGACGCGAAACGACTTTTTCGAACGGCAGATTACATTCAAAGTCAATGCAAAGACGCGAATAGACGCGAAATGCGTGTATTCGCGTCTTTGCATTGACTTTGAATGTAATCTGTCGTGCGAAAAATTCGTTTCGCGTCCGGTGTGAAAGCAGCTTTACTGACGGGAGCAATGAGCGATAATGAAACGTTATTTAGCCCAATTAATAAAAACGAAACCTACGATCTTCCTTCGGAGATCTGACCAAATCACAGTCACCGCGTAACACCAGCGACGAAAAAAAAAAAAAAAACACAAAACATCTGCAAACTTGTTAGCCTATTTAGCCCAGGTTAGGTAGCCTAGCTATCGCACGCCTTTTCAGTAAACTGAATCGGAGCGCTAGCTTGGGATGAAGGGGCCTACACAGGACGAACAAGGCTATAATCAGCCCGCACTCACACACACGCACTCTCCACTCAAATAAGACATTTTCGTCTTACCTTTAGAATATAGCGATTTGGGGGAATTTAGGTCGAGATCGGCGCTGAGCAGGGAAATGAAATCAGAGGGCATCGCAATGCCTCTGAGGAGGGGAAATCGGACACCCTCTCGATAAGAAATTTAGCCAGCTAACAGACTAGCGATCGTCGTGATGTTAAAAAAAGCTGAAGGAATAAAAGAAGAGGAAATAAAAACAAAACAAAAAATGCAAATGAACCCTTGCCCGCGGTATACTGAAATATAAATACACAGCTTCGCTACCGCGCTTCTTTCCGTCTCCCTTTCACGCAGACTGACAACGTTTCCACACACTTACTACTCAGTCAGTCGCCAGATCCGTTCCTCTATTTTCTTAGCAGCTCCTCCCACTCACGCAGGCGCGTCAATGATGAAAAGGGGACACTAGATTGTCACGTGACACAAGGACAGGGACAGTTACTGAGTCACTTCAGAGATGGACAACCTCAACTTGAGATGTACCTTCTTTCTTGATATTATGTCTTATTTCGGTTTGCTTCAGTGTCGTTTCAGTATTGGAATAAATGTTTTACAAAAAAGTGAGCTTTTCAAAAGGAAATCTGGTCTTTTGTAAAACATTTTAGAGCTTCTTTTGCAGTCCATGTCACGTGTAATATCAGCTCTGCCCTTACGACCCCTCCAGCTCTTCACTCCATACACCACAGTCTCGCATTGCAACCATCCCACTCACACATACAGAAAATTTCAGGTGACACTTCTGTGGTTGGATTTCTTACAAGAACCAGCCCTGAATGCAGGAGGGTGCTTGTTGACTCAGTGACTCCTTTCTTTTAACTGTTGGCAAAACAAAACTTGTAGATTTTCAGGCAACAAGAGGGCCCGTTGTCCCCAGTGTCAATGGCAATGATGTAGAGATAGTGGATGAATAAACATCTTTGGATTGCCTGAGCCATGCAAGGTTTGAGAGAGGGAAAGAACTGATCAAATTTATGGAAGGGACTATTCCAACCTTTTCTTAGTTAAGTTTTTTTTTAAGCAGAAAGTTTCAGTTCATGCTTCTAAATGCTGTTGTCTCTACTGATGTGTTATGTGTTGTGTGTTCCATGTGGTGGCTCAAGGCAGTGAAAACAGGAGTGACCTTGAGAGGTTGCATAAGTGTGAAAGTGGCCCTGGAGCCTATCGATGTTGTATATCAGAGCGGCCTGGGGAGGTCCACTTAAGCCCTTTGGCAAGAGTATGTTCTCTCAACCCTGTCATTCTGTCGCTCATGGCCTCTCACATTAGCAGGTCCACAGCTCCCAAGTATTTTACTGAACAGTTTAGGCACTTCTCTGAACCTGCTGCTTTTCATGTTTTGTTGCTCAAGTGCAGTGCCTAACATCCACCTGGTGAATTTAAGGATATTTTACGCTCATGGGTACTTCTCAAAGCACTGACTTACTGCTTGAGGATTATTTCATGGCTGCTGTAGTGGCTTACCACAGTGTTGGAGGGTGAGTCTTTACAAGATTGGAGTGGTTGCTGGATTCATTCAGGTTACACTTTTCAGGTCCAAATATGATTTTCACCTGCCCTCCAAATGTAAAAAATGTATGCACCCGACTGTTTCCGAATAAGTTCAAACTCATGAGGTAAAATCTGGAATCCTTGCAAAATAAGAATACTTATTGAACAGCAACTTTGGGTTTTACTCAACAAACTTTATTGACTAACTCAGCTGTCCTGTGTCATGATATACTTCACTGTTTTTTTTTTTTTAATTTGCATGTATCTGATGGTTTGTTTGCCTACTCCACATAGTGAAGCGAGGGTCATTTCAATGGAGCTCATCCAATCATTCGTTAGTCTGTCCACCCAGATAGGTGGCAAAAAGTTTTCTCAGAAACTTCTCCATCGAGTTGAATAAAATTTTATGTGTGTATGTTACTAGTCATGACCTTGATTGGGTTTGAAAATGGGACTCCCTGGTAGTGGGGAATATTAATGACAATATCTTTTTGCTTATTTATTCTGTTTTTGAAGACTTTCAGCCAGTGCTATGAAATATGAGATCTATCTATCTATCTATCTATCTATCTATCTATCAAACTTCTGGTCACATGATAACTGGCCCCTCTGCAAATTGATCAAGTCATTTTAATCACATTTACTTGAGTTATGCTTCCTTTCATAACTATGCAAAGGGAAGGTGACGAAAAGACAGATAATGTCTGTAGGTTACTGTTGTTGACTCTGTACACAAACCTCTACAGAGGTTCCTCCACTAAACTTTGGCTGTGTTTGCAATAGAAACACTTTCACCAGGGTCCAGGCATTACAGGCTATTACTGAAAATTTGACTTTTAGAAGAAGTATGATCACAGGGTTCTGCAACTCACTGAGGCTAATTCTGCTCACACCCACGTAATTGGTGGGCAAAAAAAAAAAAAAAAACAGAGAGAGATTGGAGTGTTGACATTTAAATAGGCAGTGTGGTTCTCACATTCCCAGCCTCTCCCACCGTATTCGAGAATGTGGTACATTCATAAGAACTCCGCTCAAATGATCTTTGTTTACTCACTGTCTCAAGCAAATTATCTTGGAATCGAACTATGAATAGAATATACATATAGGAATATAATTTATCTGTGCTTTATCTGATATATTATTGACATTATTACAAACATTAACATGTTATCAAGCCCTATTGGTTGTGAGACAGCAATGCCCTAAATTTGCAGAAATAATAGACAGTATATTTTGCTGTATTTCATATGCTTGTAATGCATAATAACCACTTGTATCACACCAATCTCAAAAAAGTTGTCACAATATGGAAAATCCAAGAAACAAAACAGAACAGTGATTTGTAAGTCAGCTTTGTCTTGCATTATGTAGAAAACAGTGCAAAGAAAAGATGGTTAATTCTGTTTCCTTTCTTCTTTTTTTAGAAGTAAACACTCATTCTAGATTTTACTCTGGCTGAACCCTCCAGAAAACCTGGGACAGGTATGTGATACAGATGCATTACATTACCTTTTCTGTTAACAGCCCTCCAAATAATCATTTGGCAATTGAAAAAAAACAAATTTGTCTGGTTTTAAAGGATTTTTTTCTCTAAATTCCTGCTTGATATTAGTCTTCAGATACTCAGACATTCTGAGTCTGCATTTAGCATTTTTTTCACTTGACGCCCCTCATATTTTGAATGAGAAAGGGTCTGGACTGCAGGAAGGTCAGTCGGTCAGCCACACTCTTATATCAGGACGCCACGTTGCTGTTGAAAGTTCAAAATATAGTTTGCCGTTGTCTTGTTAAAATAAGCGAGGGGCAGTGGCGGGATCCCTGAAAAGATATCTTCTGCACAGCAGCATGTGTTACTCCAAAATGCATGTACAGAAGGCTGACGAATTAATCAAAAGACAAACAACATAAACAGTTTTAGTAAGGGCCGCCACAAGCTGCCAAATCAGCTCAACACACCTTGGCATAAAGTCTACAAGTACAGAATGAAGGAATGAGTGCCTTTCTTCCAGGAGATGCGTAATCCCTTTTGATGATGGTGGCATCATCATTAGGTGTCGTCTAACACATTGTTCCAAAATCTCCCATATGAATTAATTTGGGTTTGAGATCTGGCGACTCTGAAAGTGATGGCATATGCTTAGGATCATTTTCATACTGATGAAGTCATTCAGCGGCCTCTTGTGCCCTGCAAGGCTTGGGCATTGTAATCCAGGAAGCGGCCACTCCCATCTTGGTATGAAGGCTTTATCATAGGATTTAAATGTGATCTCAGAGAATAAGTCTGCGCTGATTTTCTGTGACCCTGCCACCTTTAAGGATGAACCCAAACCATGCCAGGAAAATGAACAGAAGCATCTGCATTTGTTTTGTATGTCCACTCATTTATTCAGGTTTTTCCCTTTAATTTGTCACTTGTTTTCCAGTAAGTCTTTCCGCATCCATTGTACCTATACAGATATTCAAGTTAACGATGATCCTTTTCTTCTTCAGCTTAGGGATCATAACCTGGGCCTAATATTAATTTTACTGTGTTGGGACAAGTGATGAATTATTGATAGCTAAATGTATATTTTGTTTTAAGGATTATCTGTGATATACAATACGCTCATTTGTCCATTAACAAAACACAAGAGGCATAACAAACAAGAGAGTACGGTCAGACTTAACATTAGACTATATGCAAGACGGTGCTCCAGGTGAGTTTGTCCACCCCAAAACGTGACATGAAACCTCAAACTATGCTTCCAAACAAAGCCACAATGATCGCTTAGGAATGACCATGGTCAAATTTGTTTAGTTGTGGGTAACAAATCCACAGTGGGTGCTGAAGTGTGTCTGCCAAAGCCAAACAACCTGAAAGCAACGTAAAGCCTTGAAAACACACAGTTTGTAAACAAAACACCCTCAAGGAGTTTAGATGTCAGCTATCAAATAGTTTCACTGAGCCTTGATGGGATTGTTGCCACACTTCAATCCATCATTGTCATGAATATGTATAGATGAATGTTAACGGATATAAGGCTAATATGTTGTCACAAAATAGTTTTTTTTTTAATGTTTCTGATGAACACTGTTTGTGGGGAAAAGTCCTTTTGGGTGGTATTGCTCGTCATGAGTTCAATGATTGCATGGACATTGTGATATATCATTTTGTTTTTAAATGCTCATCATTTAGACAAGACATTTCTTACGTGTCACACAAATTCATAGTGGTTTCAATGATACCAAAATTGAGTGAATGGGGGAAAAATTATATTTTGACTCTCCACGGAGTGAGATAAAAATTATGATATTGGCATCAAGTTCCTCCCCTGTTTCAGCCATCCTTGTGAGTTTGCGGTTTATCTCTCTTAATTGTTTTATTGTCTCCTCAATCCCCCTGCCTTCCTGTGTGATCATTTGTAACCTCGTCCCTCACCTTAAGTGTCTCGTCTGTATATTTATCTTGTTGCGTCTCTGTCGATGCCACATTGTACAGGTTTATACTCCAAATAACCCACCTGTCAGAAATCAACTAAAATTGATCAAGCTGCTCTTCTTCTTTCGATGCTTGTTAATTTAATATCCTTCAAGTATTGAGAGAAGCTCTTTCCTTTTTTCGTGTCTTTGGTAATCATAAATTGAATAATCTTTTTTTGCTCTTCAAAGTTTACTGTATATAATAAATAATAAAATAAATAATACCTCCGCAGCCTTCATTGGTCTTCTGAATTGGGACCACCTTCCTGTTAAACTCTTGTTCCTGTTTGCAGGCAGTCCTGCACCTGTGAGTGGGATTCTCTACCTGGCCTCTGCTCCAGGACAGTTTCTGGCCTTGGTGTTCTGTTCTGGGCTTCATCCAATCTTCCTCAATGACTGAATTCCTGTTAATAAATACGTCCCGCTGGCTTTTCACCCGATCTCTTTTCAGACTCATAACACTTGTCTAGCAAATCTACATCTCCCTGTTTTCCCCCATACCCAGGGATATACTCGTCTGTACAATGTATATTCCATGTTTCAATGCCTCTGAATTACATATGATAAATAATCACTTTTACATATATATTTTAAATGCCAAAATGAAATCATATTTGGCTCATTTAAACAAACAATTTCTTAAGAAAGATTTCTGAGGTTTTCCCAGAAGGCATGCCTCTTCTCGCTGGACACAGTTGGTAGTGCTGTTGCCTTGCAGGAAGAAGGTTGTGGGTTGGAATCTGGCCTGGGGCCTTTCTGTATGGAGTTTGCATGTTCTCTGTCTGTCTGGATGTGTGTCAGTAGTCTAGTGCAAATGCAGTTTGATTAAATTGCACAAAGTTTTCAGGAAAAGTGTGCAGTGGTGCAAGAATAAACTGATGAAATTTTGGACCTGATTAGGTCAAGGTCACGGTCACCTTAAAAGTAAAAGTGGTGGATGGCCTATCCTGTGCCCGGCACCACTTGTTGTTTTTCCTTGTTTTGAGTATAGTAACTTAGTAAGCTGTTGTGATTTCCATATTTCATTATAATTTTAGGTAAGTATACCGTGCTCTGTCCGTGTACATGATTGTGTTAGTTTCATGTTTGTGCAAAATGTTGAATATTGATATTGAATAGTGCATACGTAGCTTTAAATTCAATTGTAAGAAGAAAGGCGATAAAATACGAGGACACGAAGAATGATGATTTCCTCTTCACGTGTGTGTGGGTTCCAGGGGAACATGTACAAGGCAGGTCTGTAGCCATAGTTTTACATTACAGATTTGACACATTAATGCAGTTATTTCCTGGCTATGAGTCACACAAGTAAAAGAAGAAAAACTGTGGCAGAAACAAAATTAGAGGTGGTAGGCATTGAATGCCTGCTGCTTGTGGTTTGTCATTTAAAATGCTGTCCTGTTTATTTACGACATAGTGTATATATTAGTTTGATGCTGAAAGCTGAGTCATGCATTATAACAGCCCACCCCCCTCCCTGTGCATAGCTGAGATTCACAAATCTATATGTGCTTATATATTCTTTCAGTCAAAAAGAATACAAAAGGTTTTCATGTCTTAATTGTCCAATGCTCAGCACATTAAATTATTCCATGCAAAAAAAAATGAACTGAACTCATTAATATCCTGAAAATTGTATGCTGATGGTTGAGAATATAAGATATATACTCTCAATAGCCATTGAATCAAACTATTTCCCTATTCAATACTTTTATCTCTTCTACCTACCGGAGTAATGCTTTCATGCAAGCTGAGTTCAGACAAACACTGCATAATGCTCAGTCCAGAAAAATCATTCTTGGGTCAGTCGCCTGTCAATTCAACTCCTGATCTGCCATAATCCATTTTATAACCTTGTGCATCTCATATCAGTACAATGTTAGTCTGAAGAAAGATTTCAGATGTGGAATATGCGCGTCTCAGTCATGATCATTCTTCCTCTCACTGCACATTGAAGTGTACTGAGAGCAGCCATGTCACAGGCTCATACAGCATGACCCACTGTCCCCCTAAGACCCCTTTTCATTTCTCCAACAGCTTTTGTGCCTTCCTCCTCGTCTCTTTCCTCTCCACAGCTCCCTGGATGCCACTACTCTATTCCTGCTATAATTCTGTTCTCGGCCATAAATCACACAACCTTGACTTTAAACAGCAACTGCAAAAGCGCCAACGAATTACACTAATTAGCAATTCCCAGGCAGGGATCAGTAAATCAACTATCTGAATGCCACCTGCAAAGGCCAGTTGTTTAGCGCGTGTGGTGAATACTTAACATGTTCAATGAATGCTCCATACAGTTTGGAGGTCGAGTGTGTCAAACAAAACATTTTAGCTGGGAGTACAGAACAGTATTTTTGTCCTAAAATGAAGTGGGTTGCAATGGAACTGTTGGAATTACAGCAACAATGGAGCCATTGCTGAATCGTAGCAGCGTGGTCATGGGACGGTATTGCATCACTGCATATTTATGTGGAGTCACGTGTGAGCTTTTTCAACATTTTATTGTTTCCTTCTGTCATTCCTACTCATCTTGCTCTCCTCTCTGTCAAAGGTTCAGACTCTAAAATACCTCTAGAATTATTGATGAACATTGTTTAAATTTGAGTTTGTGAAATAAGAATAAGAATAAACAATAATTTGGGTATATTTGGTGACCCTTTGCATTTTAAACATTGACAAAATAACAGGGAAAACAGGAGTAAGCTATGCCTTTCATTTTTCTGGCTTTTCTGCATTAATTAGATGGTGTCACCTGCCTCTCTGCAAGTATTTGGCGTCAGGTCATGTTCCAGCTCTGTTTCAACATTTGAGGGAGAGCAGAGACATTTACCATGTGCTGATTACAAGTCTTTCTTAAATAGACAGTAAATTACATTATTGATTCAAATTAGATGAATGTGTACAAAGATTCCATAATGCATGACTTTCCTCAGTTATGACACATTTTTTAAGTCACAGATTTTTAACGGCAACTTGAGATCTACAACTGAAATGATTGACAGACAGGTATGTAGTTGTGCTGGTTGAGAGTGTTTTTCCAAGGTTAGCCTCTGAGTGAGAATTTAACGTTGATGTCTTTCAATACCCTCCCCGCACCACCACCAAGGGTTTTGTCCTTCCCAGGAATCCATGGTGCCTGAAATGTTTGCTTCCTGTCACACTGTTGTTTCTGCAGTCATGGCTGGTCAATCTATGTCAGTCACTCACTGAGAGAACAATATAGGCTCATCTCATACCCTGCCAAAACTTGTCCTTCAGCTGCTGAGTTGAAAAACTGGAATTCCTCTGACATAAAATGGCAGTCCTTTGCGTTCTTAGTGCAATCTTAGGTTCTGAACGGAATGAAGTAGCATTAAGACAGTTAAAGGCTTATACAACGCAATGGGAGATCATCTAAATCTTTCATGCGCAGGAGTAAAAAAAATCATTGACGCATCTTATAATGGGCTGTATGTTTTGTGAGCTGAATTAAGAGAAACAAGAAATTCTATACATTTCCAAAGTGCGTCAGTCTCCTGGAGGGGATAGACATAGTGAAATCTGTTTAATTACTTTATTGTCATAAAATACAGATACAACTTTAACAGTCACTCACAAAATTCCTGCAACACTTGATACGAAAAACCTTTATATATGCAATAAATCAAAAATTTCAGCACTCCAACAATTTTTAAGCTGTCAAAATGATGGAAAAAAGAAATAGAAACCTTTGTTCAACAAAAATACCCAAATTCTTTAATAAAAACCATCAAACTTTTAACTGGTGCAGTACATCCTGAGCCCTTTACAGTTAGAATATTCTTGCTGGTCTGTTGAGGGCAGAGAGGGTCCATTTTCAGGGTGCAGCTGTTCATACTTCATGCCTTTATCTCAAATTCAGTCGTGATGTTAATGCCATTTATCCTCACATCTCCTTTCCAGCTTGAATTTAATAAATATGCAGGAGATAAACATCAAGCTGCTCATGTATGAGGAATAGGGTCAAACTAAATATCACTGACCCCAATTTAACCTTTCAGGAATCAGATAGCTGTATAACTATCTCTACAAGCAAAATGATGGCAATTGAAAACCTATTATTTGCATTTCATCTTTTTTGGGGGGAAACTGGCTTGGTACAAGGCTGAGAAAAAAACTTGTGTAACTCTTCTGCTCTGTCCAATAAAAAGCCACAGATTTTTATTTGATTTCACTGGAAAAATATAAACTCTTAAGGGAGTGTTGTTGGGAAATGGCCGCAGTCCAAGAGCTCACAATGAAAACCATCTCAATCCGCTCCTTGCCCTTGCTGGGAGTGACCTGTTCCAGTCATATGAGATGTTGGTCATGTGTAGGTTTCTTTAACAACAGGGAAGTTTGAAGAAAATCATTCTTATTTTGACTATTTTTGCAAAACCTCCAAGTTCTGTCACCCTCAGTTGCTAGGAAGACACTGTGATTGGTCGGATGACCAAAAACCAGATTGCTGAGCACCAGAGATCCATTGTCTTCAGCTATTGGAGCACAACTATATAGACAGAGGTGCAAAGTCCTTCAAAATTGTTCGACCTTGGACAACCTCCAACTGTGGTGTTAACCAGAGTTTTAATTATTTTAAAGAAATCCCGAGTAAAGCCAAGATTCATTAATATAAGGAATAAAGCTGGTAAGCTGGTAAATTTGAAAAACAGAAACTTTTTTTGGCAGGAGATCAACTGAATTTGAACAAGTCTCATCAAGGACACTTTACACTATGCAAACAAACAAAGACTGACAATAAAGCCTGGGCAGAAATTTTGCAACAAAGACATTTGGCAACGACATTCTTTCGTTAAATATTAAGGAACTAACTTGCTGAAGAGAACAGTGGCCTGGGCTGAATGTAGTAATATGTCACACCACCAGAGCCCTGGGCTGTTAAAGCATTAAACAAAGCTTGGGCATCATTAACTCCAGCGATTCCACACTACTGCTGCTCATGAGAGTGACACAAACATCTGTGTTATTTTTCTCCTTTATTTTATCTGATTATTCCCATGAAGATTTACATCTCTTTTTCATTGGAGCCCGAGCCAAGAGAAGCCTCAGACACTTAGTACAACGTATATTTATAAAAGTTTAGTGCAAGCCACTTCATGAAATGGCTGGTTTGACAATCTGACTGTAACATAATACATACACACAGTAAGTTAACATATGAAAACATTGAATTTGCAAGACACTACCACCTTCCTTTTTTTTTTCTCCAAAATGACAGCATGTCCTCTCAAATCAGGAGAGCATAAATGAAAGCCTCCCTCTGTTCAGGCAAATGTCTTTCAAAATCTCTGGAGGTTGCTGAAATTTTGCAATTCCATAACACCAACAGCTGAAAGGCTGCATGTTGGACTCCATGGGGAAGGGAAAACAGAATTTACTGACTTGCAAGTATTGAAATTAATAGGCAATATTCGACTGGGTAAACTGACTGCAAGTGAGTTGCCCGGGTAAAAAGCATTTAACATTTAACTATTTAACATCAATTGAATTTATTTCTCTAAATGAGAAAAAAAAAACTTTCTGATGTTTTAAAATGTGAGGGAAACATCTAAGATAATATTATTGGAATGCACAACTTGCTTCTCTCATATTTGTACCAGCTAGGTCTACCTTTCAAGAGATACATGAGTCACCATCGGTGAAGAGCTCGGAGTACCACGCATCCGAACAGGTCTCGGCCTTGGTCTCGCCTGGTTCGACTGAATTCTGTTAGACAGACCTCTAGCGGCAATTTTATGAAATGCACTTTACTTTCACATTTATTTCAAACGTTGCCCAACTGGTTTTTCCTCAAAGCACCTCGCTATAAAGTTAAAAGGATATGACGTTTAAAATAATTTGAACTCATTGGCAAACATTAAAAATCGTTATTGAGACAAAATTAACTTTTTATGGCTTATTAGATGTTTTCTGTGCATAGACATATTAAATAAGTAGGTGGCTAACATTATTGGCACAACATAGCAAGAAGGATTTACTTTTTGTTAGACTGAAGCCACAGCAGCACCGTAGCATTTATGGCATATGTTACGCTCATTTCTTGTCTAACTAAGTCTTGTCTTGTTATATTTGATTAATGGAAAGGCATGTGGCCAGGGATCTGACACCCTTACTCTGAGGAAAATCCCTCAAGATCATTCAGAATTCTCAGTCTTCTTCTATTTTCTTTCTTGTTTAGGGTGGGGAAATAAGAGTGGTTTCAGCCTTTGGCCAGAAAACCATTTGATGTGGATTTGGCGTAAAGTTTTGTTTGAGGAAACATTTTGCATTAGAAGATTCAGCCACAGAGCAGTTTTAATTTATTGGCCATGGTACTCAAGGTGAAAGACACCACGTGGAGCTTCTTAATAAATGGCACGTTCACAAATCACTTATCCAGCACCATCACACTGCACGACCGAACCGTTTTCGGACCGAACCCGCCTTCACTGTCCATGGCCAAAATTCTTTAAAACACATGGGTCCAATAATTTAACGCGTAGAAGCTGCGATTCTGAGATAATCTTTTGCTTTGTTCTGTTCTGTTCTGTGCGATGTGTGGACAAAATTCATAGCCACTTCCAGGCAAATACATTATAACTTAACAGAACTCATAGGAAAAAATAGATTTAATTCAGATTTTTTTCTTTCAAAAAATATTACCTGTGAAATCAATATCTGTGGCAAGTTTTTTTTTTTTTTTGAGGAAATGTGGATCTATTAACCGAATGCAGCAAAACATAATAAAAAAAAAAAAATATCTAGAAATGCAACAATTCAGTAATCATATCCACCGTAAAAGTTATTTGTCCATGCTTTGTTTTTTTCATATTTTCTTGTGAAATATTATCCAGGATATTTTTTACCTTTATTTAATGAGGTAAAGTCCTAATGCAAACATGTTTCTCCTTTCAAAGGACACCCTAGGAGCAGTGCCAAATTAACACAGTTGCAAGTGAGGAGGGACAGAGAGCCACTGGGGTAAAGACATTTGGGGAGATTTGAGTGCTAAGGGCCAAATACCCCTATTCCACACAACCGTTCTAGCTACCGTTCCCATACCGGTCAAGGAATGGTACCGGAACGGGAGAGGTCAGGAGGGAACCTTAACGGAGCCTTATTGGAACGGCACTGGAGGTTAACGGAACTCCTTCGAAAGGTAGGAACGGTTGGGACGGCAACTGAATACATGTTTGATATGTGTCTCGCTTTTATAACCTCTGTAGATCGTTAGGGCAATGGTAACATAACGCTACTGGATTGTTAATGGATTGCTAACAGCACGCTACGGTCGCTGTGAAATCGGTAATGAACGGTAGAGGACGGTACACTCGGTACAGCAACGGTGTGAGATCTGAAAGGAACGTTGCTGGAACGCTAGTGATCGGTACTAAAATGGCAAAGATCGTTATGGACATGCCGTACGGACCTTACATGGTCGGTACATGAACTGTATTAGAACCCTACAGTATCGTTACTGTCGTTAACAGATCGCTACTGGAACGCAAGAATGCCAAAAACGGCCGTTCTCCTAGCGTCTGATCGGTAGAGGCAGCCGTCCGGAGGATGGCTTAGAACGGCTGAGAATGGTAGCTAGAACGGTTGTATGGAATTGGGGTATTAGCTGGGTTTTTTCTAACTTCACCTCTCCAGGCCAAGTCCGAATACTAAGCCCCATTGGGGATAAAACGTCAGGGCTGAGGCTAAATATTATTCTCTCTCTTTTTTTTTTGAGGATATAAGCCTTAAATTTTCATAGAATTTTGTATATTATTGTATTTTTGCGTAATTAGCATTTAAAACGACTGATAAACGACTTACACAAACATTACAGTTAGTGAAGAGCAGTTTCATTTAATGATCTCTATACACGTTCCTTACTTCAAAACTCGTTCTCAGTCTCAGGATTTTCTTAAAATTGGGCTTTTCAGAAGGTTTTTTGTTAAATAAATAATTTTTAAAAAAAGTATATCCATGGACTGTAAAATGGTGTATCCACTCAATGGGACCCCTTAGCCTTCCACAACAGTAGGTGGCAGCAATGAAATTTATCACATATGTCGAAAAGAAAATAACTGCTTTCTATTGGCTGTTCTGTGGTAATATCCCATAATTCCTCCGCCACTACTTCCTTTTTCCCTTTCGTCCATTTTCCCTCTGGACGGTAGGTGAATATTGTGGTGATCATTTTGAAGTTAAATCCACGTTAATCCTGTTTTTGTAAGATCGGTGGAATTTACGTGACCCACATTTTGTAATACTTGCTTTATTATCGTTCGTAAAAACTTATTATTTATACTGCCAATGAATGAATGATCGAATTATCCTGGTTGCAATGACTCTAGGTTGTGCCTGGTATTTCATGCCCGTCGTGTGTGTTATTGGGCAATTTCTTCATACTACCAAATTTTACTGCTTCGCAGTTAGATCATTTCGTAAAAGTATTCCCTGATTTTGTCTGGTAACGACCTAGAAAGAGTTTAGTTGAGCTTTGCGTACGGGGCTAAGTGAGCTAACACTAGTTAGCTAGCTAATTTCGCAAATAACGGCCGTGATTGGTGAAGTCGTTATGTTACAGCTAGGTAGCTCGTCACTGTGTCTGAAATTGTTTTATGTTTCCAACTACGTTAACGTTTTGTGTTTCAGCACAGGACAGTTAAGCATTGTATTATGACTGGGCATGGTACATTAGACCGCAGAGCTGTAGTAAGATTAGTGGTATTTGGTTAAACTGTATTCGAAATTGTGTTGAAGGTGAGCGCAAATTCGAAGTATAATAGCTATGGTCAATTTGTTTCCTTTCTAGTCAATGAATCCTGATGGCCGTGTCTCCAGCATTGCCGCTGTTGGCCTGCTTGGTCAGTTGTACTCGTTCAAAAAAATGATGTTGGACTTTCCTGCAGATGTTCAGAGAGTAATTTATCTAGCTAGCTAGGCTACATGTGTTTGTGAACTTTCAAGTTCATTCATTACTTTGCCAGCGGTCAAATGATGACAAATTCTCCGGAATCTCTGTACTACATTGATGATCTCCTTTGAACCCCTTTTACTGATGACTGTCTGGTGAATCCGCTTTGTATCTTTTATTTGTGTCTAGATCTTGCATTATCTGAAGTTTGCTTTCATATTCTTGTAAGCAGGGAAGTAGGTAACCATGGCCCCAAGCCGGAATGGAATGCTTTTGAACCCTCACTTCCATAAAGATTGGCAGAAGAGGGTACGCACCTGGTTCAACCAGCCGGCCAGGAAGGTTCGCAGGTATGTACCCACTGCAACAATGGCTTATGAACTATAACTGCTCGTGCTGCTACCAGTAATAAGTCATTTGTGCTGTTCTGTTTGAACCTTGTGCTCTGTTAAACGACTGCTTGACGGAAGCAAAGCAGTGCAGTGCCTTTCTGCAGGTAGAATTGTTGTTTCCATTTTAATGTGAGTAGTTCCTTTGTCATGCTGGCAAGGGCTTGTAGCTGAAACATTTATGGATTTGTTCCTCTGCTGTTTACATAAGTTGCCAGAATTTTATTTAAGTAATGCGCCGAGCGTGTTTCTTTTGAATTTTTGTGAAAGTTTTGCTGACACTTACCTCATCTCTCAGGCGAAAGGCTCGTCTGGCCAAAGCCCGTCGCATTGCTCCTCGGCCGGTCGCTGGACCCCTGCGGCCCGCGGTCAGGTGTCCGACCATCAGGTACCACACCAAGGTGCGGGCCGGACGGGGCTTCACCCTGGAGGAGCTGAAGGTACGGAGTGGGTCCCAGCGCTGATTTCTGCACCGTCTGGCCTGCTTACTATGCCAGTCTTAAAGTTGAAAGTTCAGTTTTTGGCTTTTGTTATTGAACAGCCATAGTTGGTACTCTCGTAGCAGCAAGTTTGCCATGTTTTGGTTACTGTTTTCTGATTTAAATCATTTTTAAAGTGGAAAAAGTTTTTTATTTTTTAGGGAACATACCACAGCAGTGTCATTTTTAGTGGAACTGTGAAGTCACATCTGAGCTCCTGCGAAAGGCCTCATTAAGGCCTTACGTTGACGGTACCTTTTGTATCTGGATGCATGTATTATAAAAGGATCTGAATGGCTTTCCAGCAGTCAAGTGATGACAAATTCTCCGGAATCTCTGTATTGCATTGATGATCTCCATTGAACCCCTTTAGCTGATGACTGTCTGGTTTCCTTTACTTTCCCGGAAGTGGCACTAAATGTACCCTTGAGTACGCTACATCCAGGACTGCCAATACAAAAGAAAGAGCTAGAGATGTTGAAACTTCCTGTGAAGTTTGTGTTTTTGAATTATCTGTTCATACTGCAAGTTCAGGCCATCAAGAATCCATGTTGCCCTTCTGCAGCATCTTTGCTCTGTAGCTTTACGCCAGTTTGTTTGTAGTCTGTGACAGTGCCTCGTTGGGGCGAGTATGTGGGACATTGGGGCTCATGCCAGCAGTTCACCGGTTGGTTTTGAATGATGTGTTCCAGGCTGCCGGGATCCACAAGAAGGTGGCTCGCACCATCGGCATCGCGGTTGATCCCCGGAGGCGCAACAGATCCACAGAGTCCCTGCAGGCTAATGTACAGCGACTGAAGGAGTACCGCTCCAAACTCATCCTCTTCCCCCGCAAGGCCTCCGCTCCCAGGAAGGGAGACAGTACTGTGAGTCTCTCCCCTCTGACCCCGCTCTAGTCCCGGGTCACACTCATGCGAGCCCCCTGGGCATCTAACCCATTTGTAGTGCTGCTGTTTCTACAGGGTTTTTATGTAAAGAAAGGAAGTGGTTATTTAACCCTGCCATGACACTGAGTAGAGCGGTGGATATTGCAATGGAGCTAGTCTGTCCGTCCGGATAAAAGGGGACTCGGTTTCTCAAACTTTTTGATCTAGATGAATGAAATTTTGTGTGTATTACTAGTCATGACCTTGATTGGTTTGAAAATGGGACTTAATGGTGGTGGGGGATATTGATGAAATGTCATCTTTATTTGGACGTCTTCATGAAGTATGACTGGGATGGAGCTTGTTTATCGCGCAATGTGTGTTCTGAGCTGGTGTATTGGCCATTTTTATCATGACTGTGTCATTAGTGTGATTTAAAGTGTAGCTGTCCCTTAGCAGTTTTGAGTTACACCAGGTGCATGTGTTCCAGGAAACTAATTTGGATTTGTAGTCATGTGACACTTCATTTGAAATCCTGCACTCACGGAGTTGAAGCCTTTTCCCCCTGATGACTGTATAATATGTAATCAGTTGTAGGGGTGTGTGTATGTGCTGTGATTGTGAGATGCCTGTGACACTGACTGCATCCTTGTGCCCCCCAGGCTGAGGAGCTGAAGATGGCTACTCAACTGTCTGGCCCAGTCATGCCCATCAGAAATGTAAGCTTTCTCTCTTTCCCTCTCTCCCTCAAGCCAGAGCATATTTATGTTTCTGTTTCACTATGTAGAAATGTTTGTGCAAATTGGCCTCTGTTACAGCTTGACATTGAGGTTGAAATTTTATTTTACAGTATATTTGGGATGGAAATTGCATGTATCTTGTATTTTTTTTTCTAATGATTTTAACACAACATGTCTTATTAGGAATATTGTGTACTGGGAAGACTTACGGTGCTGGTCTAATTAGGGAAAGTAACAAGTCAATATTCTGGCCTGATCCAGTGTCTTATTAGTGCCATGCCAGTGGATACTCCATGTCCTGCTCTCTGACAATTAAGTTCTTGTCGGTGCTGTAGTGGAAATGTTGGAATCCTTTCTTGACTGGTATAAATGATAGTCGTGTATATCTTGGCACTTCAGTGTACTCTGTTACGCTGACAATGCTCCCTGTACTCAGTTCCTATGTATGTCATCAAATGTGCTGTGTTTGTTGTTCACGCCTGTATCTGGCCCGCTCTGCAGGTCTATAAGAAGGAGAAGGCCCGCGTGATCTCTGAGGACGAGAAAAACTTCAAAGCCTTCGCCAGCCTGCGCATGGCCCGCGCCAACGCTCGCCTCTTCGGCATCCGCGCAAAACGCGCCAAGGAGGCGGCTGAGCAAGACGTGGAAAAGAAGAAATAAACCTTTTTATCGAACTCGAGAATAAAAACGAGCGCTTTAAAACTCCACTGGTGTCTGACATCCCTCATTTCTGTCCAGATATGGGCATGGAGCTGTCCTGGGAGGGGAGAGGTTTGGTGTGATTCCAGTCCCTGTTTTTGCATCAGTTCAGCTAATGATCTCATCTGCTGTGGTGTGTTCAGTATGTTTATCGCTGGTCCACAGCAGATATCCATATGATCAAAACAATTCTGCGGACTTGTCAAAATCAGCTGCTAGGTTCAGGGAGCAGTGTCTTTTGAGTCTTAGTTGTGTGGTTTGGTTGAGAGTTGGGCCTCAATGTTTGCGTGTAATGTACTCTTGCGTATTAATGCGTAAGCAGTGCGTCGTATTGATGACCTATTTGCAGTTTTTGCAAAAGCTTGTCTGTATGGAGGCATTGATGCAAGGTTTAACTCATTTTTAGGCCATCTTCGTCTGAGGCGGTGGGCTTAGCAAATTGATTGATTGTGGTTTGTCGTTCGCCCATCTTCCACAGACCCCCCTTTCCTGCACTTGGCCTCCATGTGATTTCAGTTTTTCAGGATTTCAGGGCACATAGACCATTGTGTGGCGGGCTGCCACAGAATCAACTCGGACCGCCACAAATTGAATCCGCCCAAGCGCGATTTTCTGTATCGCATTCTCATCTTCGAGTGCACAAAGAAAAAAAAACTGGTGAAATGAAAAGTACTGGAAGACACGTAATATGCGCAATAGCATCTCCCCCCCCAACAAAATAAGAAGCAGCAATCTGCTCAACAACATAAAAAGCATGTACCCTCCCCCTGGTCTGGCACCACACATTGCTTCCTGCTCTGTGGGAAATGGATTTTCTCATTTGTGCATTCAAAATTACTGCCAGGTCTCCCATCTTGAATTTTGACTGAAGTTTGTAATTGCTGATATTGTTTAGTAACTAGGCCTACGCTGTCGGCGGCCGACAGCAAGGGGTATATCCCCGAAATTCCCCAATCCTCGAAGCCCCCTTTATTAGATTCGCCTTTACTAGACCTACAATATGAGACAAATTTGAGGTCTGTGTAAGTAACTTTGAGAGATATGGTTAAAAAACTGATTTTTTTCAATTTGTAGCGCCACCTGGTAGCAAACCTAGGTGTGCATACTTGCCCAAAATCTGATCAGTCCATCCTCTCTACCATATCTACCCATATGCTAAAAATGAGAAGCCAATGTAAAGTTTTTTGTGTGTTATTGCGCTAACGACTAAAATCTGCGGACGCGGCGGCAGGTGGGGCAAAACCATGATATCCCCGAAACTCGTATTTCAGGGATATAATTACCAAAATTGCTGATACCATGTTGAAACTCTGCTTTCAAATTACCCGCCTTGCTTTGGTTTGGAACTCTTTCAAGGCTACACGGATCTCATGACCCTCCCGTTTTCTGACCCCTCATTGTCGCAACTCTCCTGTGATCTGAAAGAACCTAGTAAGTTTATCATTGGCAAAGATCTTGCAATTGAGCAAAAATTTTAGGTTCTGGACTTTTCCTAACAGAAAAAAAAAAAAGATAGAAATTTAATTTTGAAATTTCAAATGACACATGGCTAGTGTTTTAAGATTTTCACCACTCTTAATTATTGCAAATGAAGGTTAGACTCAGTTTCTACCAAAAGTGATGCACGCACTAGGTTTTTCCCGATCACAGGAGAACTCTCTGACTCCTGAAACTTGCTACTGTTCCTGATGAACTTTGCAAGGTATTCTATATATGCTCAGGTTCCCTCGAGTGCAGTTTTGCTCTCTTTTTTTTTAAACCTCATTTTCAAAATGGCTGTAGGCCCACTGATATATGCTACTTTATGCTGAATGTATATTACAACTGAAACCTGCGTTAAACTAGGTCAGAGATTTAAGGCTACAAAAAAGCAAAAAATAGGCATGAAAGTGGAAGCACGAATATTGATGATTGTTACATATGACTATGCAGACTACTGAAAGCGACTAAAAGTATAATGCACTGCCTGGCCAAAAAAGATCATCTACTGGTTTTAAATATGCAAGTTAAGAGCCTATGCAGTGATAAATGTTGCAGTTGGCAACCATGCTTTTAAGGCAAACTGATGAAGTGTGTTGCTTCTCATTTCTTAAACAGCCATGTAGGAGGATGGATCCCATGGTCAAAGAAAAGATGTTGCTGCATTTAGAAAAGGGCAAATTACTGACCCACATGAAGCAAAGAAAATGACAAAGGAGATTGCAGAAATCACTGGAATTGGATAAAGAACTGTCCAATGCTTTATTAAAGGTCCCATATTATGCTACCAGGTGCACAGCTAATTAGCCATTATGAGCCAGTTCAAAATCTCCCCTTCCTGACATAAGGGGGAGTGACCACCCAGAAAATTGAAATCTATTGACTGCTTGGCTGGGGTTGATCAGTTCTTGCCTGTGGTTGGGTACTTCCCCATGTGATGTCAAGAGGGGAAAGATTTTGAAATGGCTTGTAATAACTAATTGGCTGGTCACCTGGTGACACAATAGGGGACCTTTAAAACCTGGAAGGATAGTGGTGAACTGTCAACTTTGTGGAAGAAATGAGTTGGAAATAAATTCAGAATGATCAAGATAGTAGAGCGTATCCACACCTATAATGTGACCGAAACTTGCAGGATTGAGACAAAACGGCTGCATGGCCAGTTGATGGGCTAATCGAGTAAAAAAAAAAAAAGATTTCCGTTTTTTAGGGAACAAAAAGATTGAACTGTGGAGCAATGGAGAAAGGTCACCTGGTCTGATGAGTCCAGATTTACCCTATTACAGAGTGATGAGCAGGACTGGGTATGAAAGGAAGCCCAGCAGCCCTGAAGCAATGCACCCGTCATGCATAGTGTCCACTGTACAGGCCCCTCACACTGGGTTTTAACCCAAGAAAAGTCAGCAAAAAAGATACTCAAATGGGACCTGTGCAGTGTTGTAGTCCTAACCATCAGGATTAAAACTGAAGAAAGAAAAAAATCGTTGGGAAATTTTTGAGAGAATTTGATTTTTTTGAAATTGCGAGGTAACTGGTGGTTAAAGAATTTACCGGAAGATTCCTGTTTGACACCACACTGCTCTTTCATGCCGATAAAAAGCAAGTTGTATCTTATTTGCCGAAGTATTGCCAACATAATGGTTCCCATGGCAGCAAATTAGCTTTTTTCAAATTTAAGTAACTGAGCTTATTGCAATGACAACAAACTAAAATTAATCCAGTTTTAAATTTAAAGAGGCAAAATCTTTGCACTCTAAGATTGCCATGAAGTAATACTGACACCGGATTCTTGTCCAATAACTAGCTGATTTCCTAAATGTCTCATTCACTTATGGCATTCAATGAAACATTCACAAATGCGAGGCATTGTACTCCTTTACAGTTTGTCTTAGTCATTGATGAAGAGTTTGTTTCCTTTGTCCTTAGCAAATGTCCTTAGCTTGTCCCTGATGATATGAAATCTTGAGGTCATTCTGGTGGACAGCTGCAAGTAAGTATCGCAGAACGTTAGGACATGATCCTCCCAGCTGGGGAATAAGCATAAGTGAATGAGACATTTTGGAGACCACCTGAGAGCCTTCTGTCATCAGCACAGCTGTGGTGTAGCCCGTTTCTGTGAGCAAGCTTTCGAAGAGACTGCCTCAGTTGGTCAGGTCTAGGCCCCACAATGTTATGCAGCCATAAAATGAGATCAGCTGAATGTTCTGAATGACCAAGTTATCCCATCAATTAATTTTTTATCTCTGATGGCACAGGCATACTCCAGGATGACAATGCCAAGATCCATCAAGCTCAAATAATGAAAGAGTGGTTCAGCAAGCATGAAGAACCATATTCACGCATGAATTGGCCACCTGAGTCCTGACCTTTACCAGTTGAAAGTCTGTTGGATGTGACTGAGAAGGCTTTGTAGAGTGGTTTTGACCCTCCAATCATCAATACAAGATTTCGGCCAAAAATCAACAAAACTGGTTGGAAATAAATAAAATAACACCAACAATGCCACTATGAATGTGTGCCGTGATCAAAGTTAAGGATGGTCCACTTTTTTGTGTGAATGCTAAAAATCAGTAAGGTGCCAAAAAAATTTTATGAATCCAATGAATTTGATGCTGTTGCCACTTTTAGCTTTTTCACTGGAATTTTTTTTTTCGACTGCATGGAAGAGGAAGGATGCAGGAGGATGGCGTGTTAGGTAAGTAGGCTACTCTAAGTTACCCAACAGGCAGAGCTGGCTGCTTTTTTGTTATGTGATCACATTGTGACGTTCTGCCAGAGGCGATGCAGTCAGGATACAACTGGCGCTGAAGGGGATATGCGCCGCTAGAGAGCGTTGAGACTGTTGCAGTATTTACCGGCAGAACTTCTGTTGTCCCTGTACCCATGCAGAGTCCAGACCAGTGGCGTCTCTGGAAGTGACAATTGGTGGGGCCCAGTCAATGATTGTTCCTGGCTTGTACTCAGTTATTTTCCGTTATTAACACGTTTTCCAATTATGACAATAATCCTCTGGGAATCGAAGTTACGGTTTCTCTCTCCATGCGGTCTATTGACGACTAAATAATGGGATAAATTCAGATCAGAAAAATTATTTAGGCCACTCAAAAATTGATCAACGCTTTATGAAAGACAAACAGCTCTCAAACGTCTGCGCTACCCTTTCCACACATCAAGTGATTTAACTGGCGCTTCATGATCGTTTTGTCTAAATAAAATAAAAGACCAATTGAAACGTCTGTGTGCAATTCTGAATAGCGCTGATTTAAATGCTCGAAATTACGCGTCCAGATTAATGATTGTCGCCGTACCGAAATGTACCGTCCCGCACCGGCGTGTTCTCGGAGTGAATCTACTGCTTAGTCCCTCAAGGTAGTTGCATGTCGCGATTGCAACTATTCAAGCAAATTCAACCAATCCACGCAAATTTCTCGCGGACAAAAAATAAATCGCCAAGACATTGCAACTTTCATTGCCACATTTTGAAAAAGTTACTGCAAGAAATCAATAAAACAATAAACAACGCCGGGAAAATCTTGGAAGGATTGTTTGTCAATTATGCGAATGATTGCATGCAAGTCAGGGTTAGTAATTGTTTTAAGGGGGGAGGGCTCTGGGCCCCACCAATCGTCAGTCCTAGAGACGCCCCTGGTTCAGACATAGCCAGAGTGTGGCTGGGATTCGAACATCCTACCACGGGGCTGCCAGACGAACATCTTGGCTGTGAGCCTCTTGGAAGTCCTGTATTTTGAGTTTTGAAGGATTTGCTTGATGGACCAGTGGGTAGGAGGATCAATTGTCAAATATATTGACAGAAATGGAATACAACATTCACAAGTATGCTTTCATTGGTGTATTATCACCTGAATAAGAATTAGTGTTTTTCTTTTCGTCACCTTGAACAGGGATACTCACTCTTTTCCGGAGTGACTCGGTGTGGGTGCAGACTTTCATTCTAACAAACCTGTCACACACCTGATTCTACTAATCAACCGTTGAAGCTTTTGCCATGGACTCTTGATTAGTAGCATCAGGTTTGAAACTGCATGGTTAAAATGAAAGCCTGCATCCAGACGGACTTGCAAAATACTATTTAAAATTTTATCGCCGTACACACAGAACGGTGACGGAAAACATATGGTATTCCATGGTCAGAATCAATTATATCAGCGCCCGTCTGGCCAACAGGACGCGCCTAGGGGAACTCTAATCTACAAAACCCTTCCCAGCGGGCCCTTCGTAATTTGCATCCCTGTAGCGCATTGGCCAATTGCGCGCTACTTCTGAAATGAGCTGCCGACCACTGGGCGGGGATTAAAACCTATATGTTTATATAGATTCTTTCCGTGTGGGAATTCAAGAATCCTTGTTATTTCATCCCTGTTGGAAAAAGTCTGGGACCTTTAGTTGCCACGCAAGCATCTCCGATAAAAGACAAGTGTCTGTTCATTAAAACTGTTAACAGAAATGTAGACTTTGTCTTCAAATTCATTAACCGCAGTGAAATGCTCAAATAGATGTGGGGATGAAAATGACTTTTGAAAGGCATGTTTACTTGAATGTATGTTCATCTGTGTACTATTATTTTGTTATTTTTGTTTTATTTTGCTACATTTAGACTAAGGACCTCGGAGCCATATTCATCTAGAAACTGCATTACAGACAAGATAGAAAACATTGCCATTTGGTAGATGTAACAGTGTAGTGTATAACCTTTCAGTGGATGTGTATGAGCTGTAATGATGTGAATCCAATTTTATCTAATGTGGTGAATCTGGCAGTGACTTAAACTTGAAAAAATGCTTAATTGATGAAATGAACATAATCAAACCATTTTGTTTTTATACATTTCCTTCTCTTCCACAATACTCAATTCAATCTTCATAGAATGGAAATAAGTATGGTCAAGAAAGAATTGGTGACCTTGTTAATGTTTCAGGAAAAAAATGTAACAAATAGGATTAGATATTTGTGTTGATATCATAGCTTTTTGTTTCCTCTCACTTGCCATAGTTAATAATGACTGGTTTAGACATAACATGCCGTTGTCACATGTCAACATGTATTTTGGATCAAATGTGATGCCAATTTCACGTGTTCACATGCGATTAATAAGTTATTAAATAGTGAAATTTTGTTATTTCTGTAAGGGACTTTGGACTAATATGCAGATATTACCTTGAGAATAAAAATATGAGCTAGGCATCATGTATGACAGTTGCAAAATTGAGATATGAGCTATACAATAGGTATGACAAACAGAACCTGCCACTGGGTATATGAGCTATATAGGAGACCTATATGCCCTCTATAAGTACATATATGTACCTGAATTTGGCCTATATGCAGCATATATGCGCATATATGCTGCATATATGCGGCATATAGGTTGCATATATGCGCATATATGTTCATATAGATTCTTTCCATGTGGGTTTGGTCAAACACAGACCACATTTGAATCATTCATCATGCTCATTGAATACAAACCTTTAATTTAGTGTCTTGTGGAGCACTTTAAATCGTTATTGTCACACCAGCATTTACAAATTTACCCCGTACACAACTCAGCAGCCAGTGACAAGGTCCAGTGCGTTGCCATTCTCATTTATGCCTGAGTACAGGCGAGCTGTGATTGGCTGATGACATGTACAACGAATGGTACCATAGCCGAGCTGTGATTGACTGATGTACATAGCGGTACCAACCAACCCGCAGAGAAAAATTTTGCCACCGACTCATCCTGGAAAAGAGTCAGTATCCCTGCCTTTAGAATGAACCCTTTTTTATCTACAGTGGGAGCGGGACTTTTCCACGGAGTCTGCCTTGTTGCAGCCATAGCCCAGAATAGACAAACCAAACACAAACTCTTAAGAGTTTCCCTGGCCTTCCACATTTTTCACGAATTTTGCAGCCACCGACGCCTTCGTTGCAGACGTCTTATGTGATTCGCTTCACTCACACGCCAATATCTGTGCACTCTAGCCGAGATTCGTGATCAGAGAGACTGAAACTTCTGGAGCTACTCAATTACCTATGCATAAAGGCTGCTGTTGTGGGAGCTTGGGAGAGAAGTGAACCACATAAGATGTCTGCAATGGAGGCTAACCAACACCAACATGTTGAAACTGTTCAAAAGAGGAATATTTCCAAGTTTCTTTGGTGTTGAAGTTTTCCCAAACATAAGTTCTTTAGCTGCAGAGCGATTGGCGCTTCAGTAGGTAGACGGTTGACACGGGGCCAGTCGCAATCATTGTAAAAGTCGCTTGATTTCCTTTATGGTCTCATCCAGTTGGCTTTTTACTCTTGCTAAATTTTCTCATAAACGGTAGCATTTCGTACTGCACACAAATAGTTGGCTTGAGGAATATACAGCAGTATTTACAGAAAAAAAACACTACTTTTATTTGAAGGAGCATCGAGTTGGCTTTTCCATATACACATATTTTCTCCATCTTCGATCCAATCGATTCTTATTTTACATAAAAACAAATGTCATTATCAACAAATTTTTTAGGGGTTTCTGTACCCGCAATTTTAGTTATTAATAATTGACAGGGGAAACACGAAAGGACTATCATATAACAAGCAATCCGAATGGTTTATTTCGCATAATGTCATTACGTCACACAAAACCTTGACGTTAGTGTGTGAGCTAAACAAACCACATAAGACATCTGCAACGGAGCGCCTGCAAAATTTTTTTTCCCCACCCATTATACCCATTGCCATTGTTTTGGCTCCTCCCTAACCCTAATCCAAACCCGAACCAGTGCGCCACGTAGTGTCAGCCGCCGGAACCTAGCGATCCAAACATGGCAACTGATATGACAGGTAGAAAACAAAACTCACTCCGTTGGTTCTTCTACACGCTTGGTAAGGGAGGGTGAGGGAAGGGTGCAACGTTACCACACAGTGTTATGTTTAATCTAATTTTGGTCAGTATTTTTGGTGCCCTAACTGCATCACTCATTCCAAGTTGCTCAGTGCTACCACTGAGTCTGATTTTACTGACCGTGAGTCATGTTCTGTGTGTTACCGGTCTGAGAGTGTGCATGTTTGTGAAGGGTGAGGGGTCATGAAAATTTTTAGGGATGATCAGGTTTTTAACTTTCCATAGTTAAGTGCACAGTCACAACTAATTGCAGTCACAAATTCTATGTATTCAGCTGCAACCTCTGCCAGCTAAGTGCCAAAATAAGCCATTTTTGGATTGTTGCAGTTGAAATGTGATCTTTTGTCTCTTCTTGTTTCTGTATTCTGTGTTTTAAAGATCCTGCTGCTCATTCAGTTTATTGAGCGAGCGGTGAATGTGTATTCCGTTTAAGAAAAATGAACTGGTTGCATATTCACTCCTTACCAGGTGGTGGCAGTAAATGACTGTTTGAGCTTTGTAAGAATTCATGACCGCGAGCCATTAACACGCCTGTGCGTTTTGCACCATTATTTAATAAAAACTAAAGGTGCGTTTTTTTTCTTGTGATTATTAGGTTTTGGATCTGTAACTAGCATTTGCAAATAGCTGTGATTTCCTTCAGTTGGGAACACAGCCACTGCCGAGAGGGGAGTCTGCTTTTGTATTGAATTTCTGTGTGAATTTGTAAGAGATTAGACCCAGCTAGAGCCCAGCAATGGCAAATGGGCTTAAATGGAAGTGTAGGTGTAGCCTGTGCATTTACACTAGACATGGAAACTGTCCAACAATCCATTATCTAACCCACTCACCACTGGGGAGGGTCTCAGGGAGGCTGGCGCCTATCCCAGCATCCAATGGGTGAGAAACAGGAGCACAGCCTGGACACACAGCCAATCCCTGAGTGGGGACAAACACATTCACTACCTGATAAAAGTTGGGAATGACCAAAATTTCTAAATGCTTTACCTAGTACTTAAGTGTGCGGGGGCATGAAGATTTCAAATGGTCAATAAGACAGTTATCTGTTTAGAAATTTCTCATCAATTTTATCCACCTTGAGATTTAATTACTGCTTTATTTTTGACATTCGGGATATTCATTTCACTGACAAATCATTCAACATGGAATTTTGTTTAGACTGCAGGATTTCCCTGAGGTGTGTATTTGAAGATGGGCACATTTCATAAACTTAATCATCCAGGTGATCACTGAATAGCTTGATGCGGCTTTAATCAGGTGCTTAAATTGGCCTCTTCATTCTTCTTCATTTCCTCTCCAGAAAGTCACAGTTTGTATTAATGTTGCGAGTTCACTTGCTATAGCACCAAGGTTCTTCCATCCAATCTGTCTGAACATCAGTGTGTCTTGTGTGCTTTTGGCTAGTTTAGACTCCCCAGTTCACCCAACATGCTTATCCTTGGTCTGCGGGTGGAAACCGAAGGAAGCCCATGCCAATCAAAGGGTAAGAAGCGCACTCCTCACAGGCAGACCTGGAGACCCAGGCGGGATTCAAGCCCTGATGCCCATTTGCGGTAACAGGGCTACCCACCTCACTACCATGTTGATTTCCACTGAATCAGTATCAAAGGTAATCTCTATTGGAGGGGGAGGGCTTTAATTTTTACACTTACTCGGGTCTCTGGCTAGCACGTACAGTGGCTGCATAATTGTATAATGGTGGGAAATGGTTTTCAAAGGTTGTAAATTTCATAAACAAAAATATTTCAGGTGTCCTTCATATCACCATGGCAACCAGATTTCCAATATGTCAGTACAATAATCTGTACGTAAACAAGACTCATTCATTGGATATCTTATAAAAAGGAGAGGAGTTACATAAAAGCCACAATGAACTGAATCCTTCTTACAAAATGGAAGTTGAAACCTGGAAACCTCATTCATTGTGTTCAACGCGTAAGCCTCTGACGAAACACTGAAAGGCTTTGCCTAAGCTGACGCCTAGTGCAAAGACTGGTCATCTGACCTGGTCTTTGAGATGATGAATGCTGACAGGGTAACAATGCATTTTAACAAAGCTGTAGCTGTGTTGTGACAGTGTTAAAACATTGACAAAACAGTCCAGTAACATTTTGAAAACAGTTTGTGCTTGCCAACTGGTTTATAATTCCCCCTTCAACATTACACCCATGGCAACATCGTCCAGCACTGCAGCGCCTTTTGATTCAGACGTAAACAGTTATAGTGTATGCCTGCGGGGAGGACAGTAGGAACACACACAAATTTAAGTCCTCCAGACCCCTCAGTATTTCTATTTGTGGCATCGCTGAGGGTCAGAGTTCAGCGTGCTCCAGTATTAATCGGCTCGTAAAAATGCACAATGGGAATATTTTTCAGGCTCTGTATTACGTATACAGAATGGCCCTTATCTCTCCAACCCAGCGCTTTGTGCGGATATAGGGGTTGACTCACAGAAGCTGACTGACGTCAGTCAGGAAAGGATTGATTCCTGACTGCTGTCAGCAGGCTGAAGTGCCCCTGGGTGCAGGACGCAGGTCGAGCTGACAACGGAGACTCCATCTCTGATTTAATGAACAGGAGAGAAATCGGATCTGCAGATTCAGTTGAGAAAGTCAAGAGATCTCTGATAGATTATTAGCAAGGTTGAATCCAGCACATAATAGAGTGATTTGGGAATGGACACGTGATCAATGAGTCTTGGTATGCCTCTCAATTGCCCGACAGAATTGATGTATATCTAAAAATGGAAGCTGAGTTGAGAAGTGTTGAATATTCATAATCCTCAAAATGACATATTTGCTGTCATTGTTTCATTACTTGGTCATGACCTTTTACTGGATCTTTGTACTATTAATTTATTTATTAATAATAATAATTATTATTATTATTTTACAAATTAATGATGTAACATGCACTTTTTCTCAACCATGGTTCAACTGTCAGTTAAAATATTCACTTTTAATCATTTCCCCAAGTCAGCCTTCTGCACATCTGCTATTTGCATTACTTAGCTACATTTCCATACTCTATTAAATTATGCACTTTGTATTCTCTCCACGTTCTATAAGTTCTGTCAACTAACGTGTCTGTGAATACATTAATGAAATTATGAAGTGCTCTCGAGTTAGTCTGCAGACTCCTGCCAGCAGATTGGCAGATGGCTGTGGTTGTGTTGTACAGCAGGACGGATCTCGAGTGTAAATCCCAAAGCAGCCCTGACTGTTTTCCAAAGTCCCGGGCAAACCAGGGCACAGGTGGTGTATATGCAGGAATGGAGAAAAATAAACACTAGGGTTTAATGGGAAGTGGACCATAAACCCTACAAACTACTATCATGCATCTTAGATATGAATCCTGATGTATTTCAGAATGTGATCTACTGCCCCATTTTCGAAAATGTTGGGATGATACGGAAATTCTAGTAAAAGAAGGACACAGTGATTTATAAATTGTCATTGACCTGTTTTAGAATTAAAATGGCACTAGCCAAAATAATTAACATTTGACAGCATCAGCTTTATTGTTTTTTTGGAAATTCACACTCATTCTGAATTTGATGCCTGCAACACATTTGAATAGAAGTAAGGCCAGGGGCGATATAGGACTTGGAGAGTGTTGGAGTGCTGACAAAAGGGTGCAGAGGTGTTGAACAGGTGACACTATCATGCTTGGATTTAGTAGGAGCATCCACAAAAGACCCCAGCAACAAGTGGTTGAGGCTCGCCATTTTGTAAAAACCTTCTATTGAATAGTTTAAATAACATGCTGCTATGTGCTGTTGTAAGGATTTTAAGGATGTCACCCTCTAGAGAGCATAATATTACTAAAATATTTGGGCAATCTGGAGAAATGTTTGCATAAAGCATGAGGTTGAAAATCAATACTAAATGCCCCATATCTTAGATTCGAAAAAACTCATCAAAAACCCTCATGCTTTTTAATGACTATTACCACATGGGCCGAGACTACATTGGAAAACCTCCACAAATAAACTCCATTCATCATTGCATCCACAAAAGTAAGTAAAGACTGCGCCAAGCATCAGTGAAGCCATGTGTCAAAAATGTCCAGAAACCCTGCGTCTTTTCTGGTGTTGAGCTCATCTGAAATGGACTGATGCACACTGGAAACGCACTGTTGTCTAAGCAGTCTACTTTTGAAATTGTTTATAGTAACAACAATGGATGCTGTGTTCTTAAGGCCAAAGAAGAGAGGGACCATCCTGGTCGTTACCAATGTGAGGTTAAAAATGCCTGCCATGGTATGGGGGTGTGTTGGTACCCGTGGGATGGGCAACTTGAACATGTCAGTAATTACCATTGCTACTGAAGAATGTGCTTTCTGGAGTTCTACATGCTGTCTTCTAGATGATGTTTTTTCAGGACACCCCTGCTTATTTGAAAAGGGCAAGGGCAAGCTAAATTCTGCATGTGTTACAACAGCATGACCGTCTGACAGGAGAGCATGGCTGCTGGACTGACCTATCTACAGTCCTTCCTGTCACCTGTTCAAAATGTGCAGTGCTTTAAGAAATGCAAAATATGACAATCGCAGACCCCGGACATCAGAGAAGCTGAAGACATAGATTAAGGAAGAATAGGGGGGAAAAAAAATCTTTCAAAACTGCTGTAATTGGTGTTCTCAGTCCCCCAAACAGATACCTGGAGGGTTTTCAAAAGGAAAGGTTGCACAGTAGTAAACACACCCCTGTCCCAGCCTTTCTGGAATGTATTGCACAATTCTGAATGTGGAATTTCCCAATTAACTTCTATTTTTAATTTCTGAGCATTTTCCATATCATTCCAAGTTTCAACATGCGTATAAATGGTGTTTTGTGATTGCAAGAATTCCCCCTTGATAATTATATTACATTTGATAAACAAAATGATAACTTTGCTGGAGGCAACAAGAATGAAAAGTGCTTTATTTGTGAGGAGCTTGTGTTAAACCAGTAAAATTGCTGCCACTATTACAGTGCCTGTTTGAAACGAGTCTGTTCTGAATGTGCGGATTGCTTAGCCTGTGATATTGCTGCTTGCAGCCTTCTGGAGATTTCTCAAGAACTACTCAGTGGAACAACTTCACACTCGACACACTGCTTAATTGGGTCCTCAGCGATGCACCGAGTGTGAAGTTGATTGGATGAACGGCTGTTGAGAAAACTGGAGGGCAGACATACTGTACATACATATATACATACTTACATAAATACACATATACATTCATGCTTACATACATACATACATACATATTTAAAACCAAATGTTTAAGTTCTGAACATATGCTAAACACTTTCATTTAACACTTTTTAAACATGTCGCAGTGTTTCGATTCAGTTTTAAAGAGCATTCAACAAATCTGAAGAACCTCGATCGCAACATCCAATAAACATCAGTGTTTTGAATGAGAACACCTATTTACAAAAATAATCACCTGGCATTTAGCTTTTACTGGTGTTTTGATTATCAACATGTCACATGTTACACAGTTTTACAGAGTACTGACATACAGTACATGCTTGCATACACACACAGAGACTCTCTCATTTATAGTCAGATAAATGGACATTTTAAATCTATATGGCTAATTAGGGGACCAAGCACCAAGCATTATAGCAGAGGATGTTTCAGAAATAGTTTCCAATTAATGACTGTTTTGGCTGCTATCTTGGAACCAAAAGATCTAATGTGTGCGTTGTTTTATGAAAATAATTAATTATATGTGGTTGCTTTGTAAACCAAAACAGGCACGTATTTTTGCTTATTGGAATGGATTACTTGTGTTTGGGTCCTGCAGTTTCTGAAGCAGGTATATTGTGGTAATTTAGAAAAATGCGGACACATCCCCTGTCTCATTTGCAAGTCATTAAATAAAGATATTTCTGCAAAGTTAGTCAAAATGAATTGAATATTGTTGCATTTAGCTTGTTCGGGTGATGCAGTGACAGAAATAAATCTGTATCAGAATTACACCGGGGATTGTTCAGAGCCGCAAAGTGAACAGCAGTCTCTAAATGCTTTTTCTGTGGCAGCAATTATTAAAATAAATGAATGTTTGGGGAAGGGTTGAAATTCAATATTGAGATCCCACTGTTTTTCTGTGGACCAGATTGGGCTGGCTGTGTTTCGTGTTTGTACAGCGGTTATGAAGGATTGAGCAGGGGGAGGCTGCAATCGTGTGAACCTTGGCTCTATGAGGAACTGGAAGATGGTCCCCACTGACTTAACTATAAGTGACGTATGTCTACTGGCTTCTCAGCAGCACCACCAGGCTTTAAAAATAGAATAATTTTATTCTGGGTGAAAGGGATGCACCTCACAGGAATTCTTTAATTGTCAGTATTTATTAGACCCGGTGAGGCAAAGCTGTGCAGCTCTCTATATGCTGGTGTGCTGGCTGCCTCCTCTGTCTGTCTGTCCGTCTCTCTCTCTCTCTCTCTCTCTCTCTCTCTGATCTCTGATCACGCCAAATTTCCTCAATTTTTGCTTGCCATCATGCGTGATGGATTTAGATCTTCTTAAAAATGTAATTTAAGGACAACATCAAGAAACAAAAAATACAGTTGTTAGTTATCTTTTCATTTATTTAAAGAAAAGGGTTATCCAAAATCTATGTCACCAAAGCGAAAAAGTAATTGCCCTCCTAAACTTATTAGGGTGTTGTGCCACCTTTAGCAACCACAGCTACAACTGGACACATCCAGTTGATTAGACTTTCACATTGCTGTGGAGGAATTGTGGCCAGCTCTTCTTTGTGGAATTGCTTTAATTGAGCAACATCTGAAGATTTTTGACAATGAACTGATATAGTGTCTAAATGGGAGTCAAGTCAGAACTTCGAGCAGACCACTCCAAAATTATAATGCTGTTTCTTTGAAGGCATTCGAGATGCACAACGATCAGTGTTTCGCTACATAAGGTCACCTGCGCACAGGCCGATAACCTGACATTCAGGGTTCCTTCTCATCACACTATCACCACCATGTTTGACTGATGGTATGATATTTGTATTGCGGAATGCTGTGTTAACTTTAATGCCTGACGTAATGGGGAACATGTCTCCAAAATGTTCCACATCCGGCTGATTGGTCCTCAAAACATTATCCCAAATGTCTTGGGGGTCATCAAGGTTTTTCTTTATGGGAAATGATAGATAAGCCTTTGTGTCCCCCTTTTCACCTTGCAGCTCTTCCATAGACACCATTTTTGCTCAGCCTGTTTCTAATGATGGAACACTGACCTTCAGTGATGTGGGCGAGGCCTGAATTTGCTGAGAGCAGTGGTTCATAAATACGGCCTTGAGGGATCACTGCGTATTCTGGTTTTCGCTCCAAGCATAAATGCCATCCCAGAATTTTAATTATTTGTTAATTTTTCTTTATTGCCCTTTCAAGCAACATTGCCAAAAATAGCTCTGCATGCTATGAACAACGAAAGTTCAATATCCACAAAATGCTGCATTGGAAACAACTGCATACAAAGACAAAAATGAAAATGACAACGTGACCAATCAATTTTGAACAATCAATATGCTCTCATGCCAAGTTCATATGTACACGTGTATTTTTAAAAATGGAGCTTTTTGTTCTTTGTTTTACAAAAAAATCTCTGTATACACAAAGACACAAAAATGTAATGAAAGCAATTTCAAAAACATGCCAAACCAACAGGTGGCAGTGATATAATTTAATGTGAGACCACATAAGCCAATCACAAGCCTTTAAAACTCGCTATAAGGCGCACACATTCTGACATCACGAGCCAAAAACTCCAGCTGCATTTGAATAGTCAAAAAAAAAAAAAAAACCCAATCATCTAATTCTGAACCACTTTTCCTTAACCCCTATGGAAAATATCATGAGGTTAAGGCAGGGGTGGGGGACCTTATCCAGAAAAAGCTACTGTAGGTGCAGGTTTTCAGTTCAACCAGGTAGTTACACACCTAATTCTCCTGATCAAGGTCCTTTGTAAAGATTTCAATGGTTGATTTGTAGAATCAGGTGTGTAACTGAATTGGTCGGAATGAAGGCCTGCACCCACACTGGCCCTTTCTGGATAGGATTCCCCACCCCTGGGTTGAGGAAAAATGAAAAGGACAATTCTTATGGACTTTGGGAAAGCCAACTGTGGTTTGAAGCGTTCCTTTCATCATGCTAACTTATTCCTCCTCTTGTCCTCTCCCCTTCTGTGACCTGGAAATAATTCCCCTGGCCTCCACCATTGTGGAACTGTCACGTCTGGACCAGGATTTCCTGTTAATGTACCGCCTCTGGACCTAATTCCATTCCACGTTTTCCATCCAGCCCACTTTTTTGTTGATTCCTCTGCACCTGTTCCCAAATGGGCATTCCCATTTAAGCCAGCATTCCACACTCAGTCTTTGTCTGGCTTTTGTCTCTGTGGCTCCCTGTCAAGCAGACCTCAGTTCTCTTTGTGTTTCCTGAATTCTGACTTCTCCTCTTTGATCATTCCTTTGTTTCCTTGTAATTCCAGCCCTGGGGGTTATACTAGGAAGCTGGCTATGTGACTAAGCCTGTCTTCAGCTCATAGGAAACCCAGGAACCTCTTCAAACCAGGAATATGGACAAAAATAAAAGGAGCTGTAAAAAGTAAAAGGTTTTACTTAAGCTGAAAGTCAGGCTTAGTCACAAAGCCAACTATGTAGAACCCCCCTGGTTCCCTGTCTGTATTTTCTCGTTCAGTTCTGTCAATAAACACTTGTTTAGATTTTTCCCAATTCCAGTTCAGTTCTCTGTTCCTGAGCCCACTGTGACAGGAGGATCTTCCAATCCCTTTAATGCCTCTTGAGGAGCTGCGGAGCAACGAGAGAGAAGGCCTCTGAAGGAGCTTAAAGTGAGGACACACAGGTCTATCCTATGCAGAACGGTTTTATCTCTCGTTTAAATGCTTCACCTCGGCATGTGACTTTGCTTAATGGAATAAAAGATTTCTCATTTGGCAGCTTTCTGCTCCTCTGTCCTTGCGGCTCTTCCTCGCATCTCTCACGGATCCTGGCTGGTAAGATGCTACGAAGAGACGCAAGTGAGAGAAACAAGGAGATATTAGCATAATGAATGGCGGCCTATGAGAATCTGACTGCATAACACTAGGCAACTTAATCATGCTTCTCTTCCTGTCACGTTTGGTTTTTTTCTGTGATTAGATGGATGGTCGTTGCTTTAAATTTTGCTGCTGCAAGGAACTGTTGGACAGCATTGTCTCCTTTATTTTTGTAAGGGATGGCTCAGTGTACTTTACGCTTAAGGAGGTAATGTAGGAACCACTGAAGCATCTTTAACATTGAAAGAATTTGAACACTTGTATGCCCCATACATACTTCCGAGCCATTTTTGAAGGAGTTAGGAACTTTCTTTAGCAAAAATGCTATTCAAACACTGCCTCCATCTTCCCTGTCCACACATCAACAGAAAACAAAGTTTCCAGAAATCTTTACCCTGGAAGACGTTTTCCAAAAAGTCTGTTTTCAGGGAAGGGCCGAAACGTATTGGAAAATACTGTGTATTCAAAAAATACCCGTATGCGTGTGGACTGGGCTTTAGTTACTATAAATATGTACATGTGGTCATTGAAACTGACCGTTTATTGGATAATGAAGAGTCCAAAGACTAATGACAATGATTCACACCTTTTTGTGCTGTTTTAGGTTCAAGGGGAAAAATTTGACAGAAATGTAACACTTGTGATATGATGTCATTAATTCATCTTAGCATCACTTTGAAAAGTACATTGTTAAACCTTGTACAATTACTTTCAATACAGCAATATAAACACAATATGGACATGGGGCTTTTATTCTCTGTGGCACACATAGTTACTCCTCTCATGAGTTGGAGGGTAAATACTTCCTCCAAACATAAAATGCAACTAAGACAAATGACAGCTTAATAGAATTATGGGATAGCGATTATGATTGCAATTAAAATAAGCGTCTGTAGTGTTTGTTGTGAACCACTGCTTTGCATGTTCATCATGGTACTTTTGTGACCTCCTGGATGAATTATCAATGCCTGCTTGGAGAAATTGTCATTGGCGAGACACTCTAAGGTCTATAGGTTAGAAGTAATATTCACCTCTGTTCCAAGTTGCCCCCATTTGCCTCTCACAGTAGTTTGCTGGAGTCCCAGAGCCTTAGAAATGGCTTTGTAACCTTTTGCAGACTAATCTATTGAAATATGTCACTCTGGAGAACGTTACATCTCATCTCTGCTAAATTCTTTTGATTGCAGCATATTGCACTGCTTTTCGCCTACTGCAGATTCCTTGTAAGAATTTATACAAGTGATTTTTAAAATTTTATAGGTCTGGCAGTAATCAAGCTTGGGTATGTCTTGCATAATTTAGCAAAGTTATTAATCAAATTTGGCAAATGGATTGCTGAGTAACTTCCTGTTTCTCTGAGCTATGAATATGAGGTGTTACTCCTATCAAATTCCTGTACTCATGGGAATGATCCATGATGATGCTTGTGAAGTCAGACTAATGGTTGTTTGCATAATCACCTTCATGAGTTGGGCAATGGCTGCAAAAAATGACCAGAAACTTGGAAGTACCCACTTTCATGATTAAAGTATTACTTGATCATTTATTATATCTTGATTTAACCAGTATAATTCCATTGAGAACATATTTCTCTTTTTCAAGGACACCCTGGGAGAAATGCCAGACAGAACAGTTAAAAGTGAGGAGGGGTAGAGAGGAACAGGGGTAAAGCTGCTGGAGCAGTTCTGGGGGTAAGGGTCTTGCTCAGGAGCCCAACGGCATCGTTCTCCCAACCCTCGTCTCTCCAGATCAAGTTAATTCCTCGGTTAGCCCTCAAGCAACCTACTGCTAGACATCCCTGCTACCCCACTGCAAACCACTGGAAGTATAATGAAACTTCCTGGAGGAGGCCACAAGTGTCTTTTCGCTAAAAGCCCTGTGCATGAGGTGGTTTGCAAGCAAGAAATTCTCCAATGATGTTGCTGCAGATAAATGCATCTTAGGGTCATCAAGTCTGCTGAACTACATATAGTATCCGCCTCCATGTCAAATGGTATAATTGGGAGGCCTGCAATATGAAGTTTTCTGTCATCAAAACCATAAATGTAAGTACTTGGGAGTGTATTAAATGTCACTGGGACTGGGTTCTATGGTCACATAAGTCCAAAATAAGCTATTTTTGTCACATATATCAGAGATGGAGTCTGTGTAAGGGAAGGATGTTTTTGTAAAAATGAACCCCATAAAACCTACAGACTCATATAGGGGTCAGTCAAATGCAGCCGCTGAATTCAGACCAGCGGAACTTCAGGCCTATTTTAAATTCCAGTGGAGAATGATCCCAAATATGTCCTGTTGATTTACAGGGAAATGTGTATGAAATGATGCATAGCATCTAGATTTTTCATTTGATGTAATGCTGTGGCCATAAAGACATGGCGCTTTGGGTTTGAATATTTCTCTCAGTGTAAGTGTGATGTAGCTTCTGTGAACCGCTGCAACCCTCACATGCAGAAGATGTATGAGACATTATTGTCCTACAACGTGAGAAAATTTATTTATTTTTTTCTGACTCTGAACCTGTGTCAGGGAAAACTTAAGTCAAAACTTTGATTGTATGGGGTTATTGTAATACCCACTGTGGAGTACACAATTGCTGTGGGACTGCCTTGTTTCTGGAGGCCCTGGTTATCTCATTGGGATGTGTGGCTTCATGAACTCTCTCGTTCTGTGAGATTTTTCAGTCAAAACCTGGCGTCTTCTGCCACAAGGCATGAACGGGGACATTACTGTGTTTACCTTAAAGGGCTGCAATTCATGCTTTATTCCTATTCCACAAAAAGCAGATATCAAGCTTCTGTAATGGCTCCATGCATCACAACATGACTCTGTCTCACAAGCTCCCTGCATCTCTCTCATCACATCGTATGCAAAGACGAAGGCACACGTGCGATTATGTCAATACTATAAGTTTGAACTCGATCAAAACATTTTTGTTGAGGCTATGCAAACAATTGGTGTGAGTTTAATTGTGGTCTGTTTTTTAACATTGTTTACAAAAAATAAATCTGAATTTACACATGCGTATACTGGTTATAAGACCTATCCTTGATTTCTTAGGTTTGTGTATGACATTAATGTTCATGTATGAGTAATCTATTTGTTAGTGGTAAGTCTATATATTTTAAAAAAGAATAATAATTGATCATATGGACTCTAGTGAATGCAACCTTTCCTTATTGATTTGTTGGAGATCTAAATGGACATATATGGTGAAATCAAACTCCAGTGCAAGTGTATTGCTGAATGTTTCATGGTATTGCCATCCTTTGAGTGTAAATGTTAAACTAGAAAACGCTATCCTTTATTCCAAGATGAGAGTGAAGATATTTCTCTGTGGTGTATAACCACAGAGTGGTGGGCACTGACAAGGGGATTTTTTTGATCGATGCTTAGTTTTGGCAGGGAGTGCTTCCCGGAGATGTCCAATAACAAGGCAACTAAATCACCGGGGAATTCGTGTCAAAAGGTGTTGTTTCCACTGGGGTGTGCTTTATTTTTGTCATTCTGGTTGAAAATATTATTTCTCCTCAGAGGCAGAACAAGATCGGCGGGGCATAACATCACCAGTAGATCTCTGGAGACTTTGTTCCGGTAAAGTGTGGAGCGCACACTTCTGAAAATGGATGAGTGAATGAGTGGTGAGAAATGTGGAATGCGAATGTGAAAATGGAACTATTTCAAATGTTTGCCATTCTTTTGGCGCCCATATTTCTGCGAATGCTTCAGCTACACTCTTATCTAATTAGTTTTAGCACCGCTAACTCAACAAGCTGTAATTTTGGATTTCATTGTGCGTCATTCTGTTGTCACTATGCCAATTGTGTCTCTTCAGGGGGTGATTTTAGAAAATGTATTTTTAATCATGCTAGACCCTTAAATACTTTACTGTGCATCTAATAAATGTAAGTGTTGGACGATTCTCTGTTATATACATCAGTCCTCAGGGAAAAAAGTCTGCATCTGATTCATTATTCATTTCTGGATCGTTAATCATGAGCTGATTGATTGGAGCAAAAGAGGACAATGCATCCATAAAAATAAGAATAGATGAATGTCTCGCTCATTGTAAGGGGGTGAGGAGAGAGTTGATTTCCTCAGTTTTTTTCTGTAGTAACTGATGGATGTGAATTACACCAGTGTTTGGTTACAGCAGGTCTGTGACCCCCCGGATGCCCACTTTGTTTTCTTAAGAGCCGATAGTCATCGATCCTGATGCTCCTCTGGGGTCTCCCCTGACCCCTAGAAAATGACAGTCCCTTAAAATAGCACGGATTATCCTTCAAATTGTGTCCTTGGTGCAGAAATACACATTGTTGCCTGTGGCATAGTTTCAATAACAAAATACTGGCTAATGGCTCAGTCTTCAAGGACCATTTATATACATGGTGTGCATATACTGAGCACCACATTTCATTGGACAGCTACACATTTTCTGTTACTTTGACTTTATTAGCCATGGCAAGCACCAGATCTGAGTCGAATTGAGCATTTATTTTACATGCTGAAGAGGAGACTGAAGGCTTGAAGTCCTTGAAACAAGCAGGAAGTGAAGACGGCTGCAGCACAGTTTGGTAGAGCATCACCAGGGAAGATACCCAGTGTCTGGTGATGCCAGTGTCACAGACTTCAGGCAGTCATTGTATGCCAAGGATATGCAACCAAATGTTCAAAACAGTTCATTTATTCAACATTATATTAAACTTTTTAATATTTTTTATGTACCTGACAATGGGGGTGAAGGAGGGTAGGGGGGCTTGGACGAGACCATCTACAACCCCAATTCCAAAATAGGATGCGGCGTAAAATTTTAATAAAAACAGAATGCAATGATTTGTAAATCTCATAAACGCACATTTTATTCACAATAGAACACAGACAACATATAAGATGTGAAGTGATACATTTTACCATTTTCATGAAAAATATTACCTCATTTTGATTTTGATGGCAGAAACTCATCTTTAAAAAAATTGAGACAGGGCCATGTTTACCATTGTGTAGCATCTCCTCTTCTTTTAACAAAAGTCTGTAAACATCTGGGAAGTGAGGAAACCAATTGCTGGAGTTTTGGGAGAGGAATGTTGTCCCACTTTTTTCTGATGTAGGATTCTAGCTGATCACCTGCCCTTGGTCTTCTTTGCCGGATTTTTTGTTTTATGATGTGCCAAATGTTTCTTATTGGTGACAGGTCTGGGCTGCAGGAAGGCCAGCTCAGCACCCGGACTCTTCTACTGTGAAGCCATGCTGCTTTGATGGATGCAGTATGCGGTTTAGCATTGTCTTGCTGAAATATGCAAGGCCTTCTCTGAAAGAGCCGTTGTCTGGATGGGAGCATACGTTGTTGTAAAACCTCTATATACTTTTCAGCATTAATAGTGCCTTTCCAGATGAGTTAGCAGCCCACGCTATAGAAACTAATGCAACCCAGTACCATCAGAAGTGTAGGCTTTTGAACTGTGCGCTGATAACAAGCTGGATGGGCCCTCTCCTCTTTAGTCCGCACAACACAGCGTCCATGGTTTCCCAAAAGAATTTCAAATTTTGATTCATCTGACGGCTGAACAGGGTGTCTCAGTCCATTGTAAATGAGCTTTGGCCTAGAGGAGACGGCGACGTTTCTGGATTGTGTTCACATGTGGCTTCTTCTTAGCATGATACAGCTTCAACGTGCATTTGTGGATTGCACGGCGAAGTGTGCTCACAAACAATGATTTCTGGAAGTGTTCCTGTGCCCATGCAGTGAATTCCAGTGCAGAATCATGCCTATTTTTTAATGCAGTGCTGCCTGAGGGCCTAAAGATCACAAGCATCCAATGCTGACCTTCAGCCTTGTCTCTTGAGCACAGAGATTTCTCCAGATTTTCTGAATCCTTTGATGATATCATGTATATAGATGGTGAGATATTCAAAGTCTTAGCAATTTTACATTGAGGAACATTTTTCCAACATTGTTCCACAATTTTTAGAAGCCATTTTTTGCAGATTGGTGAACCTCTGCCCATCTTCACTTTGAGACTCTGCCTCTCTAAAGTGCTCTTTTTATACCCAGTAATGTTACTGACCTGTTTCCAATTAACCTAATTGGTTGAAAAATGGTCCTCCAGCTGTTTATTAGTACCACTTACTTTTCCAGCCTTTTGTTGCCCCGTCCCAACTTTTTTGAGATGTGTTGCTGCCATCAAATTCAAAATGAGCTGATATTTTTCATTAAATGGTAAAATATCTCACTTTCAACATCAGATATGTTGTCTATGTTGTATTGTGAATAAAATGTGGGTTGATGAGATTTGCAAATCATTGCATTCTGTTTTTATTTACATTTTACACAACATCCCAACTTTTTTGGAATTGGGGTTGAACTAAAAATGCTTTAATTTCTAAATAGCTCATCTAATCTGAACCGAACTAAAGCAGGCAGTCTGCAATTCATCCTCACTGTCATTCTCCATCCATCCATTCTCTATACCCTCTTCTTCCTCACTAGGATCACAGGGGGAGCTGGAGCCTATCCCAGCTGACTTTGGGCAAAGGCAGGGACCCACCCTGGACAGCTTGCCAGTCCAACGCAGTCACTGTCCTCTCAAACTCAAACTGCCAGAACAAAACCAAAATTTAAAATGTCACTGTCCGATTAAATATGGTGCTCTCTATAACTGAAAATGTCACCACTGGTGTAATATTTAGTGGTTTTCCTTTTCTTTTTACCCCTCTTCATTTTTGTTCAGATTTTTTTGCTCTGATATTTCAGTTATTGATTTAAGGAAGGACGCCAGTTATTAATTACAGGGAGAAAAGTTCAGCGACTCAGACTCCTATTGTTCACAGATTTAAGGATATTCAGAATAACCCACTAAATTGTTTTAGTGATCAGTAGAAATTAATGATATTCATAATGTTCATTCATTTTCTTAATGTGAGATTTAGCACTCGCTCCGGGAGATATGTGTTATTATGTTATCACGGTATTATATTGTTAAACCCTTGACAATAAAGCAAAATATGAGTTTAAAATGGCCCAGGTTTAATGAAAGTTTTTGGGTACCACAGAATGATGAATATGACTGCTAATTTATTTGGAGGGGAGGGGAAAAAAAACGTTTTCTCTAGGAAGACCCATTTGATTCTTCAAGAGATGAGGAGGCGATTAAGATTGTCATTTTAAGGAGAAATGCGTCATACTGAGAGATGCTGTAAAATAAAAACGACAGTAGTTTTAGAAATTTCTCCCTAAAAAAATGTTTTAAAAGCACCCGGTGGAGGTGAACAGAACGCACGTAATGAAGTATCTTTGACTGTATCGCGAAAAAAAAAGCATTGTAATGACTCCTCAATGGACGCCTCCTCTATAAACTGCTCATTAGCCTACGTATAGCTGGGTATAGATTGTGCAAGTGACAAATAATGGCCTACTCGCGAAAGCATGAAATATTGCCAGATATTTTGGTTTAATTTAAATTACTCCTGAAAGAATTTTCGAACTGCCAACTAGGAAGAATTTGAAGTCGTACTTCTATGTGTAAATTAAACCATCAGCTTGCCTTGCTGCATTGAAGAACCAGCATTTATAGAGGGACCTGGAACGATTTATCTTTTTGTTGTTGTTGTTGTTTTATCTTTGCTGCATGCGATTTACTGCCCATTCAGTGATATAATGACACATTTATCCTGGCTAAATCTTCCATTCATTTACCACTGAGCATAGGTGAAGGCATGGCTTTTCATTCACCTGTAATGTAACCTGTTGTGGCAATTTGGTCGACTGAAGATGGTCCTCTATGTCTCCCTCCAAAGGACAGTAGCGACATTGCGTACGGAGGAAGCACCGGTGAATCACATATCTTTCCCCAACCCCCCTCCACCCCCACGCCCTTTTTTATTCAGATCCCTCCCTTACCATCTACATCCTTCACTGAGTTTGGGGTGTAAAGGTTTAAACAACGTGTGCTGAATAAAACTGCAGGTAAGAACTATTCTAAAATAATTTTATTGTGAGCTCTGAGGAAGTGTGGCTGCTCTGCTACCTGAGAATATATTGAATCATTATTATTCACCAAGTGAATCTTTTCGTTTTTCAGCCGCGGATATAAGAGAAGGCTAATTTGGCTCCGTCTTGGTACAGTGTCATAAATGTGGGTTGACGTTGTATGTGTCGATATTGTTTTTGCCTTGCGTTAATACTTCTAAGATTTTGTCCTGTTCATCTCATTGCACAAGTGCCGCTCCTGTATTTTATTTCAACTGCATTTTTGGACCCTCAACGGTGGAACAAAGTTATTGGAAAGTAATTGAGTTTCTCGCAAGTGGCTTACTTAGGACAAAGCACGCACATTTTTGGGTGAGAGCGAAAGTAATGGGGAACGAGCCTTACGGAGTTAACCTTGGTGCTTAAAGTTGAATTGTCACCAACACCTTGCGCTTTCAGCTTGTAATGTCCATGTAACACCATTTCTGATAACGGTATGACCTACAGCTGTGCTAAATTCGTTTCACGGCGCTAAGAATCTGTGCGTCTTCATCATAGTCATGTTTGCCTGCGTGCTCTTTTGAATTACGCTGCATCATTTAATCGCACATATCATGTGAAACTGCATGCAATTATTAAAAGTCACTCCTGATTTGCTACCCTCCTCTAAGATGAATTACAAGTCCGTCTGGAAATTAGACATAGTTTTGCCTTCTGCGGTTTCTATCATTGCTGTTTTTCTAGTCAATCAATTGCCACGAGTAAAATCTTGAGTTTGCGGAACGGCATCGCATCCCTGCTGTTCCTGAGGGCTATGCTGTCGGAGAGTTTCCGATCAACAACAGCCGTGCCTTCTCTCTCGCCAGTTCAGGGGGCTAGAAATCATTTGAAAACGGTTTTCTCATGCTTGGTTGAGCTAAGTATCCAGAAAATGAACTTTGTTTAGAGGAAATTGGGATGTCCGTTCTAGTCGGTTTTATCTGGTGGTTTTATGAAAGGACCGCGACGTAGCCTGCATTTTCTGAAGGAGATGTCATATGGGCTCCTTTTAGCATTGAAAATGATATTTAATAGGCAGACTGCCGATGGCATGATTATTTAATTTATTAGCCAATTAGCCATTATAATAGCGGTCATTGTAAAAAAAATTTCAATTCAACTTTACGCGTGTTTTTCGTTGCCTATTGCTGCTACCGCGTTTTATAAACCTGCTGTGGTTTCGATCTGATAATTTCAAGTTCCTCTTTCTAGTGTCCCACTGTTGCTCGCACATCGACGATTAGTTGCGCTGGAATAGCTGTCCATTCGTAGTGGTGCTGAATTAGTCAACGTTTTTACTCAAACCGCCATGATAAAACAAATAAATTGCTTAAAAGGTTGACTGCTTGTGAACTCAGTGGCGCACTTCACACTTTTAAAGTAATGTGCAAATGTTGAAATTTTTTCACAGAAAAAGGTGGGCGGATGTTGACTATAGCTTATCCTTGAATGATGCCAAAATTCGGTACCAACTCGCAAGGCATCCCTGCTCTCAATGAATCCAAGTAGGCTGGTTGCTGCGGTAGCCTACCTATTTGAGGTGCATTGATAAAATATCAATTTATTGAGCCCAATAGTAGATTGCAATGATTTAATACCAGCATGAATCGGTATCATACTGGACGTAGCCTATTCATGTTAATGGGTTACATAGCTTGAGAATTCGTTTTTTTTCCCCCCAGAAACCTGCACAACACGTATCTTACTCACATTCAGGAAACTGTCAGATGATGCAATCAATGGATAGTCTGATAAGAATTGGATTCAGCTATTCCCGCAACCTTTTCCTTGATGTAAATTATGCAACTGAATGTTAATCTGTTTAAAGGTCAGTTATTGTGCCTTGAAATTAATCCGTATTTCATTTCATATCTGTAAGCCTGTCTGCATCTTGAGAGTTCCGTGTTTACATTACAGATGAGAATGAGGGGTGCGTCTGCCTGCGTGTGCGCGCCTGTGCTGCCTGCATTTCTGAGCAGCGGAATATGTTGACTATTGTCTCTGCAACTCAGCACTCTGTGTTACATCAACGTCACTGTAACTAACATAATTAACCACCTGCTGAGTAAAATACTGTGGTGATAAAATATGAGTGGTTTTGGCTCTTATTCATGCATGACATGAAAACATGAATTACTTTGCGAAATTTGTTGTCCGTGTCCGTGAAATCTGTAGGTTGCAGCTATCCTAAATTATCTTGGTTGTATTAATTTTTATTTTCTTGCTGTTGCAGTTGCAGTGGACTTAAAACCAAGGTATCTCCAGAATCCCTAAGGAATGTTATCAGCAAAAGAATTCATGGAGGGCTGCTTGGTGAAAGCTTGATCAGTAATGTCTGGTAAAAAGCCATTATCTTTGCCTGAGCCCGGTGCATTGGAAGCTTAATTTTGGACGAAAGCCACTCTCACCCCACTTCAGGTGATCCAGTGACTCACACAGCCTGAGTGGACCGTCGGATAAATGTCTTCTGAAATGACACCTATCCACCATTTTTGGACTGGAGGCCTATTTCTTCGAGCGTTCTTGCATTTTTTAGTTTGAGGAAAGGATTTCCTAAGTTTTTCCTAATTTGGCAACCCCTGTCCATGAGTGTGCTTTTATGTGCTTAGTGTTTCCTGAAACTGAAGCAAGGAAAGTGTTCTTAAACTCTCTCATCCTGGTTGACCTGTATCTCAGGTCAGCATGAATAACGCGCCAGTCGGTATGAATAATATCCAGGACAAGATAAATAACATTCAGGAGTTGATGTCGCCGGCAGCCGCCCTCGGGGCTGTTCCGGTCGCCTGCGTGACTAAAGTGGAACTCAGGGTCTCCTGCAAATCCCTGCTGGACCGCGACACCCTGAACAAGTCTGACCCCTGTGTGGTTGTCATGGTGCAAGCACAGGGACAGTGGACCGAGGTGAGACAGTCACTCACTGATCACCTCTCCCCTAATCTGGTAAAACCTAGTAACTCACTTTTTCATGAAACTGAGAAAACTGAAAACAACTTAAGCCCTTCAGGATAAACTCGCTGTAAAAAAAAAAAAAAAAAAAAAGAGAATGGGTATTCTTAATGACAACTGTAGGGACTTTATTTGGTGCTTAGTATCCTAGTAACTGCAAAAATGGGTCTAACTTAATTTCTACCAAAAAGTGAGTTACTAGGTTTTACCAGATTAGGGGAGACCTGTGTACATAACAAGGCCATCACTCACTCCCCATATCCTGTGGGCTGTAATCTTGGTGCTTAAGGTTTGCTGGGTTCTCCTTTCACTTTAAAATCTTCACCCAATTCACACTCAGCTACCTGCAGTGTGGTTTATAAGTATTTGGACAGTGAGAATTTCAAAGAGCTGTTCCTACACAGCTCATTTGATGTACATGTAAAAATCTGTAAATTGATGGTGACAGTCTGCACTTACATTTTCGCTTGCAGTGGGCTGCTCTCACTGTAGGCGATACGTGTACATCAGCTGTTTCAATTGGAAAATTAAGTGCAGAGTAATGGCAATTAACTGAACCAGTGGCTCTCCACCACCAGGGCTGCAGACCCTATCCACAAGCATTGCATTTTGCAAACACAATACCTGTGCTCTTCAGGTGAAGAGCGTGCTGGATTTATATATGAAATATCAAGAGGGCCAAAATGAGAAATGTCAAAATAAACACTGCCAGTCCAAGCAATCTGTGCTGTAAGGTATATTTTCTGACTGAAATGAAAGAATTTACCAGGTCTGAGTGCTGCTGTGTCTCACTGATGGAATGAGGATAGATCCATTTTGATTTTATTTCACAGTGAAATGGCTTTTGAATTCCCCTCCATCCTATAAGATTATAAAAGTCAGGCTGTAGGCTCAATGGAGAAGTTGTCCAGGATAAAGTGAGTGCCAGGAGTAAAATATGGAGTTTGAAGTCCAGCACCATTTTTGTGACGATGGTTCCATGATGATCAGACTTGAAGCTGGAGAAGTGAGAGGTGTATTTTAAGTGTACGGAGATGACTGTGGTTTATCGTTCTGTGGTATGCATCCTGTCTTATTGGAGAGGCATTGCACAATGCTGATGCATCATCATAATCTTCTTTATCAATTCACTGTATCACACAGACCACCAAAAAATAAGGAACTGAAATTGCTTAACTGGTGGTTAAGATTTAATAAAGAGCAGACAAGCTTTTTTTCTCTTTTCCCAAAATTTAACGAACTGTAATGGAAGTTGAGTAAATGCTTCCTTGAATTTATTGTTGGTATATGACCAGACAGATGCATGCTCAACCTCAGTTTCAGAATTGGAACAATGGGTGAAACGTAAATAAAGACAACGAGTAGTAATTTGCAAATCCTTTCTAAGATGTACAACAATAAACGGGCTAATCTTTCAACTTCACTTTTAAAAAAAAAAAAATTCTGATTTTGAAATGTGATATTCGCTGTTCTTTTCGATGAAGTTAGGGCACTCGGTCACCATTGGGTAGCATCATCTATGGTCATTTTGAAACTGAGGACATTAATTGTTGACTGGAAAACGGAATTTGCTCCCTTCTTGGCAGATATAGGTCTTCAGTTGGCTGGTAGTCCGAGATGTCTGTTGTTGAATTTTGTGCTTCATAATCTATAATACATTTTCAATGGGAGACAGGTCTGGGTTGCTTGCAGTACCCACACTCTGTGACCGTGAAGCCACACTGTTGTAATATGTGCAGAGTGTGGGTTGACATTACCTTGCTGGAACAAGCAGGGGCATTTCTGAGAAAGATGATGTCTGCAAGGCACTCAAAGGTTAAAGCTGCCTATGCCAAGTGCACTCAGACAGACTAAGACCATGACAGACACTGGCTTTTGAACAAGCCGTTGATAAATCAGAATGGTCCTTCTCTTCCTTGGCCCACGGACTACGATGTCCATTATTTTCAGAAACAGTTTGAAAGATAGCATAGCTTTTCCCCATTTGTTAATTTCAGATGAGCTCAAGCCGAGAGAAGTCCATATTAATATATTGCTGTCTCTGTGCATGGTAGAGTCTTTCCTTACACTTGAAGATGCTACAATGAACTTTTTCACTGATACAGGTCATCTGAATTATGTATGAGCGCTTGCAGTTGCGTCCATTGCAAATGCATACGGGTTTGTAATCAGAGGGTTTGAGGGCCACACACATCCAATATTACTATTTGACGTCATCTTTTATGCATGAGAGATTGTTCATGTTTCTCCAGATTCTTTTCATTGTATTCTGGAATGTAGATGGTGTGATCCCAAACTTCTGTGCAATCACTCATTTAGAAACATTCTTAAACTGTTTGACGCCAAAACAGCTTTTGCCAAAATGGCGAACTTCAAACCTTTTTTGCAATTTAACAACCGAGTCTGTAGTGACTGCTCCCTTTATACCAAATCATTATTGAATTACCTGTTATCTGTTCATCTGTATACCTGTGGCATGTTCTAAACAGGTGTTTTCCTGAAGATTTCATAACTTTACCAGTCTTAACATTCCCTTGTCTCAACACTTTGGGAACCTGTATCAGACATCTAATTTGTCATTTGTGAATATTCACAAAAATCTACACCGTTGATAAGGCGAAACTTTGAATCATTTTTATTTGCACTGTTTTTATCTAAATAAGAATTGAGATTAATTTGTATTAGATATGGACTCAAGGCTCAAATGACAATGAAGGGGAAATCATGATGCAGTCTTCCAAGAGCTTCAGCCATGTTGATAAGGTAATAAGAGAATGAAAAATGCATGGTAAAGTTGGTAGAGTTTTGTTCGTATTTGTGTGAGGGCATTAACATTGTGCAGCCATAAATGTGAAAAACATTGTCCTCTCATTAGCAAGTTGAAGCAGTAATGGAGAACGAAGAAGCTTTTTGTAGTGCTTATGGCTGCGTTACATACTAATAATATTGCGTTGATGCTGCAACAGTGATGATACTGCATATAACTGAAACTACCTTAAAATATCATAATGCTCGGAGAAAATGGCCTTAGATGATAAGTCTTAGTGAGTCAGTACATAACAATAATTTGTCAGAAAATGTTATTGAGTGGGGTATTTTTAAGAATAGAAGAGCAACCAGCCCCGAGTCTCGCATCTGATGTGTCATTTTCAGAAATCCCCTCCAGTTGATGACATTTGCCGAATGTAGATGTCCCCTGAGTATGGAGGCATTTTTTAACCTTTCGGAGAGACCCATGGGAATCTGTGCATTCAGTGAGGTGCATATAGAGCAAACCAGTGGTAGAAAAATGGTGTCCTGAAGACCCTAAAGCCAAACCTAGTGGTCTGCCTTCATTGAAGATGAGCTAATTACAGCTAGCACATTAGCTTTATGGCTATTGATGTGACGATTATAAAGCAGACCCTTACAAAAGTCCTACACTTTCATAGTTAGGTTTTAATGACCACTGAAATGCCTCTTTGAAAGCCGTCTGTGTGTTCTCAGCCTTGCATTCAATTTCAGTATGCTACCATTTTGATTTAGCAGGGTGCTACTCTTCTCCAGGCAGATTCAAAGGCAATACAGTCTCTGCGAAAACTCTGAAGGCATTGCAGGCCCGAGGACCTGCTAAAATCTGAACATTGCAGGTACTCCCAAGGTATTGCAGGTTCGAAGTTCGAAAAACTAAAAACTTGCAAAGGAATTCTGACTATGACTTTTATTTACATATATCTACTTAAAGTTTGTTGATAACTTGTTTCGTTGCCGAGATAATTGAGTTCAAAGTTTGCACACTTTTCTCCCCATCCACTAGTCCAGTGGTTCTCAAAGTCAGTCCTCGGGGACCACTGTGTATCCTGGTTTTCATTGCAACCAAAACTGCAGTCCCAGAATTCTATTAAGCTGTTGATTTGTCTTAATTAGCTGGATTTTTTTTATCCATAAACTTAATATTACGAGAGAAATGCTATACCTGCCATGGGAAATTAAAGTCCCATGTCAATATTGTGTTTATAATTCTGCAATACAAGTCACTGCACAAGGTCTAATATATTTTCTGATCCAAGTCATACAAAAGCTATTTTTTGAGCTCCTATAGGTTGCTGCACATGCACTTAAAGTTCTTTTTTTTTTTTTTACAATATAAACATAAAAGAGGTGTTAGTCATTGTCAATTGCTTTGCCTTTTAACTCTTCATTATCAAATAAATGGTTCAATTTAGTGACCATGCATCAATAATTAAACTAATCAAGAGGCTACTCATATTTTGAAAGTTATTGGTACATCTGCATAAATTTCTCCCTAACTATTCTGCTGTTTCCCTTGTAGCATGATGTGAATTTATAGCATGCACAGCTATTTTTGACAATATTGCTTCAAAGGGTATTGAAGAAAAATGAACAACTCTAGGGTTGCATTTGTGGTTGGAATGAAAACCTGTATACACTGTGATCCCCCAGAACTGACTTTGAGAACCACTGCACTAGTCCACTCTGTTTTTCAACCCAGGCTAGAACCTCAGTGTGAGGTCAGAAGCAAGATTCACTCGGTGTCCTCTAGGATATTTTTTAACCTTTTTTTTTTTTCTTTAGCCACAGTGGCTAAACAACCTGAATAGCCAGTCCGACCCCTGTATTGCCGGCTAAGGTCCACGGACCTATAAGTTTTGCAGAGACTAATACATAATATTACATAACATGAATTTCTGTTATAAGGCACGATTGTAGGAATGGATTAAGTGTCAGGACCTTTGTAAATGTTAGAAAGCACATCTCAAACCCATAGCAGAGGCAGCAGGGTAGCTTCCTGGTCAGTAGCTCTCTGGTATGAGTCCCGGGGCTTCAGATTTTAACTTCCTTCTCGAGAGTTGAAGCTTGGAAGATCTCTGCTGTTGGGTTCTTGAACAAGGGCCTTAAGCCCAAAACCAATCCAGGGTCTTCTCCCCATGTCTGCCTCTCACTGCACGTAGTTGCAACTGTAATCTTAGGTATTATTCTTAGGTTGACATTGTGAAAGGGAATTTGCTCTTGATTGACCTGCCTGGTAAAATAAATGTTAAAAGTAATATTAAGCTGGCCAGACCATTCATGCCTACACCGCAGTCCCACACCACCCACTGTCTGTCCCAAATCATCTTACCCTCCTTGCATCTTCCTTGGGCCAAATGGTTCGCACAAAGCATGTTGTTGTACCTCTGCACTAAACAAGGCAGAACCACAAAAACAGAATGGGCCAGAAAATCATTTTGTATACTGCAATGGCTGAGGTTCTGAAAGATGCTAATGAGGTAGCGTTGATAAACGGGCAATGAAAAGCGAGACTCAAGGCTGCGTTGCAATCAATGTTTGGGGTTATTAGGGTTAAGTTCTGTTCTATCCACAGCATTCATATATCAAAAGCAGTTTCAGAATATGAGTAGCTGACTGTGGGTAGAGTGAATGTCCTGCAGTGTTACTTGGGTAAAAAGAAAAGAAAAAAAAGAAAAAAATACTGCTTTCTGTTGCATCATGTCTCCATGGTTTTATTAGTGAAAAAGAGGGTGAAATGTACAGGACACGAATGCCTTTGCTGGAGCATAAGTCTCTGAGCAAGTTGCACTGTTTTATTCATGAGAGATGTTCAATTCAAACCACGGCATTAAATGTGAAACAATTTAAATGTGTGGTTTTACAGCTATTTTTGACTTTGCCTTTGAGGGAGATCTTGCAGTTTTCACAGACTATAAGTATTCAGAACAGGCCTGATAAACTTATATTACAAATTAAAAGTGCCTATATTAAAACATGGCAGCCAATTGATTTCATGATCAAATCAGTGTAAGGTGAAATTAACTGGCTAGTTATAATTTCCAAAATAGCACTTACTTGGTTGTTTGCAGCTGGAGGAATGTAGAAAGAAATTGTTTTGTGACTGGCAGTGATGGCTACTTGAACTTGATGAAGCTAGCCTTGGCTTTCAAACACATAGAAAAACTTTAAGACGTATATTAAAGTTTGAATTACTGAGTGAAATTATTCTCAGGTATTTTTTATGTATCTGCAAGAAACTGTTAAATCAGTTGATGAATGACCAAGGTTGTTTGTTGTTGGCTGCAGTTTCATGATTTTTTTTTTTAACAGTGAAATTTTTTTCATGATAGTTTTTGGGAAGCTTAGCTTCTCCTAGCCTCTGAATAACACTGCCTATACCTGTACCTCAATGCCAGGAACTGTAGGTTATCAGCAGCCATTACTAAGTGGAGTATCTCTCCGATTGATGCTGGCTCTCCTAGAGTGTGCTGTGCATCTACTAGTATTGAAAGTAGTCAATGGCTTGTGGGTGTATTGTGGGTGTAAATGAGTATTAGGAACAACTCTCCCTGCGTAGGTGCAGGTTGCGCCGTGGCGATATGAAGCGTAGCACAAATGGCAATTTTAAAAGAGGGAAAAATCAAGTGGGAGCACTTTCTCTGTTTACACAGGAAGTGGGAAATGAATATGCAACAGCCTAACAAGAATAGCAGTAAAACCGAAGCAAATTAATGTCTTTCACTCGAAATGCAAATGAGGGCATTAAAGACTTAATAAGGCCCTGCTCCCCAGCTCTGAAACTTTCAATTAGCATCGATCGGCGACACAATCATGGATGTTTCGCTGCAGTCCCCAGCGTGAACAGTGTTTAAAAAACAAATTGAAGGCGTGAATAAACATGGGGAATTCTGCTTGGATGATGTTATTTTGTTTTATCTAATCCAAGGATACTTTGGTTAATTGCGCGGTCAGTACTGCCTTGAATTAAAGATTACGACTAGATTACTCAGGTGGCCTTTAACACATCCATATGTATTTCTATGTCATCTGAAAACATGAGTGATTTTGTTTTCCAGTTAAAAAATGTGTCCAATGAGTTGGCTTCCCAAGTTGTAAACTTTCAGGTCAGAAATTGATCTCTTCAGATTTTTAAACTATATTTTTTATATGTCATGTGTTTTGAATTGTTCTATTTTGACACTGTTGGCTGCTGCCTTGGCCAGGTCTCTCTTGCAGAAGATATTCTGTGGCTGAATGAGACTTCCTGGTTAAAAAAAGTGAATAAATAAATTTTTTCAAAAATGCTACTTAGTATTACACTCTCTATTCCTGGGTATAGTGTTTTGTGCAATCCCTTGGTCAGGAGGTAGCACTATTTTCTTAAATCAATTGTTTGATGATAGAACAAACACTTTTATTTTTGACCCCTGGACAGGTACTTTACACCTCTGATGGCTCTATAATGCTGATACTCTTAGTTGCTCTATAATGTTAACTATGTTTGAGAGAAAATTGTTGCCTGGTTTTTTGTACTTGTTAATATGGGGATATACCACATCCTTCAGCTATTTTATGCTGACGGTATGCAAATGATGAACCGAAGCAACCTCATTTTTGATTTAGGAGAGAACCTTTCATATATTTTACATGAATATTTTAAACATGGGTACATCTAGTTAAGCAAAAGAGGTCAGTCTCCCATGATAAACCATGAAAAAGGTAATTTCAAAGACTTTTGTACCAAGGTGTGCTGGCTAAATCCTCCGATCATAAATGAAATAGTCACTTTATATTGGCCCTGGTCAGAAACAATAAATTTGACACAGTGTTTCTCTACCCAAGTAAAGATCAAGGGTGCTCGGCAGATCCTTTATGAAAGATTGATCAGTCTCTCCATGCATTCAAGGGCAGGTCTGCATTTTCTTCCAGTAATGGCTGAACAGATGGGGGATGAAAAATATGCTCCTAGTGTATTGTAAGAGTTTGAGCATGTTCTCTGAAAATATTCTCCGTCAGCATGAAATGCCATTTTTGAAATCTGACCTCGATGTAAGTGCACTGCTGGTGCTGTCACAGAGTTTGTCTGCAGAGGGTCAAAAGAGCGAGGTTATTCTCCCAGGCGATTTCTTTAGCTGTCCATCTGACAGTATTATGGCGTTAAAGTATTCAGGAAGTGAATCTCTCATGTCTTGGTTGTTTAAAGTGTATGTTGGCATACTGTATGCCACTGCAATTCAGCTTCTGTCAATAAAGAGATTCTTCATGCTTCAATGTGGTGGATCACAAATACTGCATGTGATTGAAGTGTTTTTGAGGGAACACAAATTCTGATGCAGTGATCACTGCCAGTGATTGAAGGCCATAGAATTTCAAAACATTTGAACCTGGATTGATTTTTTCCCCCAAAAGAAATCTCTAAAAACCTAAAGAAAAAAAAAAAAAAAAAACTTACATTTCACTATGAATGTTGTCATGACTTCAAATATAACTTCAGTTAAATGTAACTGGCAAAAATTTCAGAAAAAGCTGGGACGATATAAAAAAATGCTAGTCAAAGAAGCAGGCAGTGGTTCCTTAATCATATTTGTCCTTGTTTTAAATTGAAAATGGTGCAAGACCAAATATATTTTTCCTTATCGACTTTATAGTTTCTTATTCTTTTTTTTTTTTTTTTAGAAATACACGCTTGCGATAGGTTTTATGCCTGCAAAAAATCCAAAAAAAATGTGTGGTTGTTGGACCAATCAACCTTTAAATTTATTTATGGTAATAAAGGGTGCTTTGTTCTCAAGGCCAATAAAGAAAAAGACCATCTCGGTTGTTACCAAAGTAATGGTCAAAAGTATCCGTCATGGTGTAGAGGGTGTGTTAGTTATGCATTGCTTGGGTAACTTGAGCATCTCTGTAAGCGGCATTGGTGCTGAAGGACATATATGCTGTTTTTGACATCAGTGTTTCTCAACCCTGCCACTGAAATGCTCCTGACTTGCACATTAAAGATGTTTACCTGATCTGACACAGCCTGTTCAGCTCATCAAGTACTCTACAAATGAGCTGATCTGCTGAATCAGGTGTTCTTTGTCAGGGGGACACTTAAAATGTGCTGGAAAAAGGTACTCCTGGAGCAGGGTTGGGAAACAGTTCTAGCTGATGTCTTTTCAGGGATGCCTCTGGTTATTTCAACAAGACAACAGTGAACTACTTTCTGCACATTGTATTACAGTGTGGCTTCCTGATCTGAATGTGTGGCTGTTAGACTGGCCTACCAACAGTCCAGACCTGTCTACCATTGGAAATGTGCAGTGCTTTAAAAAAATGCCAAAAGGAAAATGAAAATCCTGGAAATCTGAGCGACTGAAGATGTAAATGAAGGAAGAATAGAGAAAAAGTTCTTTAAAACTTGAACAATTGGTGTCCTCAGTTCACCAAATGATTACTTGGCAGCCTTTAAAAGAAAAGCTGATGCAATACAGATGCAAACACACACCTTTCCTAACTTTTGAGAAGGGTGTTGCAGGAATAAATTTTGGAATAAGCGCTTAAAAAAAAAAACAGTAATTGAGAAAAGCAGTCAATATCTTGTCTTTTCACTGCATTCAGTTTAATGGAAGTCTAGAATGATTCACAATTTAAATGCATCCTCCAGACCTATTTTGGGATAGAGGTGTAAATTATTGTTACCTTAATCTTATTTGATCCCAAGGGATTAATCAATTCACAGCCTCTTTTTAAGAGTCTTAAATGAGTGAACTTTGCAATGATTTCAGACTGTATAAAGATGTGCTGCATACAATAGGAAATACTGTACTAATACTGTATGAAAATGGTCATACCCTGACACTGCTAGCTTATGACAAAGCCATGTTAATAAATGCATCTTTGACTGCTGGCTATGTTGTTTCTCTAGTCCCGTGTTTTCATGCATAAACATTTTTGCTTGTGTTTTCATGATTGTTCATTAGGCATCAAGCCATATAACAAGCCAGGTCTATGACCAGATTGTAATTGATGTAATTGAAATGCCTTGTTATCAGAGTAAGTGAAGCAATTAAAATGATTTCCTTCATAAAAATTAGCCAAAATGGTGGCACTCATTATGTCCAGAGTTGTTCAAAAAAAAGGTCACCGTGGCATCACCTTGCCTTTCCATTTCAAAGCCAAATTCTTGGAGAACTGGAGAATGCACCTCTGCGGCATTTCATTCCTTCAGTAATAGGCTGACTCCATGCAGCAATAATACACCATTTATGAAGGCAATATGTCTATAATGCCTTACTGCATTGCTCCTGAAATGGACCGTTTTCAACGTGAAACATGATTGCAATATCACTGCTGCCGCGTGGCTCAATCAAACGGCACCACTGCCTCAGGTGGTGTAATCTGCAGGCTATCAACGCACATGTAGGAGAGGATGAAATCGATATCGCTGGTCACCCTATGCAGTTTAAGCAAAGTGCACGGCAATTTCCCTTCGTCTTGGTCTGTGAACTCGTCATCAACATGGAAACACTCTACAGGGGTGTGCAGGCTCTCTCTGTGCTGTGCGAAGGCCCCAGCAGGGCTGACACAGTGCCGGACCCCGTGCAGCGATTTGATCTTCCTGTTTGACAGACGAGGTGCTGTAGTCGAGCGATACCCCCGGGAGGGCCACAGGAGGGGTGGCTGCCAGCACTGAGCTGACGTCTCGCTCCCCTCCTGCCAGGGTTTGATCTGAGATGCACAGCCCAGAGCGGGCTGAGCCGGAGAGTACCAGTGCATCGGTAAACATGCCAATAACTGCAGCTATGACTCTCCGGGCTTTAGGCATAATGAGCAGGCTACCTCAGCTCCACAGGCCCAGCGGGGGATGTCCAAAAATATGATGACTTTCCTTCTTTCTCATTTGCAAGTTTTTAAAATTTTTTATACTGTATATATACTGGCTTCTTACAACCCACACATTGAAAATCCCATGCAATCCTGGCTTCGGGGTGATCACCTATGAGCTTATACAGAGAGCCATGATGGAGATCAGAAAAGAATGAGCATAACTCTGAAGGAAGTCCTATTCCAGAGTGCATTGCATGCCACTTTTTGATTTTTTTTTCCCATTTTCTCTCTCAAATATTAATTAAACTGTCTTAACGGTCTTCTTTCAGCTTCAAAATATTGTGTATACGTATGTATTTGCACATATATAATTTTATCATTAAAACACTTTTTTTTTTTTTGATTTCTTATACAGTGCATAATGTTGCATGTGTAGATTTATTATCCTTTCTGTTAGCTTCAGAGCAAAGTGCTTGCCCTATTTCATGAATGAATGCAGTTGGCTTAGATTTAAAACAAAGATTCAGAGAAGTGCTTGCCCAGCAAAGAATTTACGTTTTTCCACAAGTCTTCCAAGGTCTGACTCAAATCAATTCCAGGATTAATATATAATGATACCCTGAGACCTGAGAAGTCCTACTTTTATAAGCCATGAGCTTCTCAAATATTTGAGGGACTTGCAGTCTCTCTGATGGATGACACCCTTCTCTGGGCCTGTATCCCTGTGTCCTTTTCTCCGCACATAAATTAGAGCTCAGACTGAGCTGTGTGGTTAGAGGGGAGATGAAGAAGGGTAATTAAGAAGCCCTACTAGTGTTGCTGTCCCCTTCAAAGTGCTTGTTTCATGTGTTGACTTGCACATCAATAATGACTACCGTCCACATTAATGATTTTTTCAGCTAGGTGCCTTTAAAGGTCCCACTATGTGTTTTTGGCATGTTATTACATTCTTGGATATCTGGAAGGGAAGCTAATGAATGTTTTAGGAAAAACCCATAAGTCCCTCATTTCTTGGCTATCGCTAAGAATCAAACTCTTCCCTTTGAAGAACAGGCAGTATTCAGGGGCATTCCCTCTATGGTAACTAGCTCTGCTTCGATTGGCTGGTGAACAGAGCTGCTGGCACCTTACACTGTGTGTCAATGGATAGCGACTAAAAAAAAAAATCAGTATCCCCAGGCTAATCTTGCTACGGCCTCTACTTGTGATTAGCCGTTGGAGGTTTAAATGACTTGGCAATTTTTTTTGAAAAAGCTATTGTTCGTGCTATCACAAAGTTATGAGGTATTTTCCTATCCACATTGATGATACAGTAAAATGGCAATAAGACTTTAAAAATATTTACATCAATGTGTTTGCTATGCTTAATGTAAGTTGAGCTGTTTCAGGCCAATGTTTATGACTCACTGTGACGAAGAAGATGCTCTCCATCTTAAATGTATTGTTTTTAATACAGAATTTGATTTAAGTTGAAAAATATTCCACTGCTGAACTGCTATAATAGGTGATGGAATTCAGAAGAAGTTTTGGATTTTTTATGATCAATTAGTTAGCTCATTGCCATCCTTACAATATCACATGTATCATATATATTAATGTAGCCTATGGGCAATCTCTTTGTCATTATCATTTCACAGTCATTATAGTCTATGTATTGACTTGATTATTCAGTCAATAATCTGTTTTATTGTTAATCAGACAAATGTATAAGGGAACAGGTTGTGAGTAATGATGCATTAGAAGGTGAGATTACTGTAGGGCATGAATATGACACTGCTAAATACACAGTGATTTAGTTATAAATACATAATGAAGATGGATAATATACTGCATGGTAATAAACTACAGAATGAATATGGAAAAGTAATTGTATCAGCTCAGCAGATTCAAGGATGGCACAAACATATACAACCAAGCATGACATTCAGTCGCCATTCAAGTTTAACAAAAATTCAAATTCAGTCAAAATATTAACAGAAATCGGAAATACTTGGCTTCAGATTACAGGTTTGCAATTTCTTTGGAGGCACTTGAAATGGAGCTATGCTTTTGTGATCACTTTTTGACAAATCCAGTGTTGCAATAGCCCTTGCTCAAAAAGTAGTTGGATGTGGTATAACAAGCATGCAAGAGCAGACAACTTCAGCTGGACTGTTGTACTGACTGACAGAAAACAATTTATGTTTGTTCTGCAAGGGAGAGAGAGGAGGGGAGGTCAAGCAAAGCTGTGGGACCGAGCAGGGCATGCAGTCAGAGCTGGTAGGCGTGAATTATTAAGAGCAGTTCTGTTTGTGTCATAGGAAATGGTAAGGATTAAAGACCATGTTTTTCATGTGTTGTGGAGGAGAAAGGAGGCATGACTAAATGGTATTGAATTATTCCAGTGGACTTCCTATAGTAATCCGTATGGACCGCTGGTTACCATTTCACAGATTTTTACAGCAGTCTTTCCTTTGTTACCGGTTCTTGTAGTTTGAGTATAAGAAGGTTTTGGGAGATGAGGTGAGAGAGAGATCAATAGTTCTTCTGTGCTCTTATGTGGCTGCATGTCAGAGCCGGCCAAAGTAGCCTTGTCTTAATCGTGATTTGAGTTGGCTTAATAGATTTTTGATATTTTGGTTATTAAATTGCATAACAGAGGTCTTCAAAGTCACCCATCCCTGGGATGTTCAATGGCATTTCCTAAAGGAAATGATTAAGATACACTTTATTGAACCCAGTGGGATAATTTCATCCCATGAATAACAAAAGGTCGCAAGTGACATTCCTGATGAAACCTGTTTTTCTGCACCACTCAGTACTACAGCCGCTGTAGTACTGAGTGGTGCAGAAAAACAGGTTTCATCAGGAATGTCACTTGTGACCTTTTGTTATTCATGGGACGATTTGTCCACTGGATATGACCCCTCATAGTTACTTAAGAGCTGTTAATAGCCACAGTGCAGCACCTGTGGACTAATTCCAGTTCTAAAGCCAGTTTCTTGGTCAGGATGGCTGGTAGGAGTGTTCCTACTGGGCATTTCTTTCAGGATGGGGGAAACCGGAGTACCCTGAGTGAACCTACGTATACACGAGGAGAGCATGCGAACTCCACGCTGATGAGACAAACCCGTAACCTCCTTACTTCGAGGCCACTTAAAGAAGAACATCCGTATTTCTTACTAAGGAGGTTTCACTCTGTATTATTGTGGTGTTGGGTTTGTGAGCTCGTCGTCAGCAGTTTGCGGAGGCAGTGCCATTGAGCGCTAATGACTGTGGTTTGTGGGAGAATTCTCTCTCTTAATTTCTTAAGTGTATCTCTTCAGCCTCTTCTAAACCCTGTTAGTCAGCTTATTAGTTCTTTATAATGTAACCTGTGTGGCCCAAACACATTTCTGGCTGAAGTGAGATTAATGCACTGCCCTTTAAGAGGTGCAACACTTTTCTCGATAATGTAGGCTAGCAAAACGAAAAATGTGAATGGAAGGTGCTGCAGCTACTACTACCACCTTTACTACTACAGCAGCCTTAGTGACAAAATCACAAAATTTCACATAAAAGTGAAAACATTCTGTCCACATTTAAAATTGTGAATCTTAAATATTTAATGCTTCACACAGCCCACAACAAACCAATTTAAAACAAAATCTGTTGTAATTTATATTGCGAATCTGAAATTCATGAATGTTCTAGATCAGCTTAAACCAGAAATTAGACATGAAGCTATCCAAGCAATAATTAAAGAACCAAAGGGGGGGCGGCTGTAGGATGGGATGAATATTGGTCCATAAAACCAAAATGTCTGATTCTTTAGCCGGCAGGCTGTCTTAACATTTTAGTGGTGGTATTCTGCTAATAAGGTTATCCTGCATTGAGGTGAAGAAATGTGAGTACTTAAAAACCGCAGCAAGCTATAAAATCAATATGGGAATGCAGGGGATGGAAGCTCACATTTTGTGCCTAGAATCATCCATGTTAACCCCCCTCCCCTCTGCTGTTTGTGTCTCTACTGGCAATAAATTGGTCCTGCTTTGATTTAACCCTTGTGTTTCATTTGTTTAATATCACCAATAAAACCTTTAGCCTGGGTCTGATATATCCATCACATTATTTGGTTTTGTAGCGATCAAGAAATTACTGTGGAAAATATCTTCGATACAGTATTGTTATCTCAGTTCCAACTGTAGTAAACAGTGCTGCCAGTTAATGGTGCAGAATGGCCCTGTCAAATTGCAGGAGTGTAACATTCTGTCAGAGATGTGAAATGGAATATGTACTGTGATGAAGGCATGTTTATCTGTGAAAAATGTAAAATGGTGACAGGATATCCAGTTGATTCAAATGATTTCAGACAAATTGAAACACAATACAGGTCCCTTGTTTATGCTGGTTTAGTTTCTGCTTGTGATCTATGCCTTTTTCTGAAGTACAGCTCTATGTGTTCAGTATTGTCAGTATAGTTGATTGAAATTATCTATTCAATCATGCTGGAGGTTCACCTGTGCAGGACAGTGTTGAATGATTTGGACTGCAATACATTCTGATTCGATCAAACACTGTGCATCTTTCAGTTCCCAATTCTGGCCAAAACAGCTTCCAGCAGATTTACATCTGAAATTTACCACCCTCTGCTGTGCAAATAGTCTAGAATGAACTTCACATACAGACTCACAGATGGGTAGCATCAGTTTTCTGGAAAGCCCGTGCAACTGTTGAACCATTGATCTCATTTGAAATTGTTGGCATTGCAGGTTAGATAACCATAAATGATGTGGAAAAACCTAATGGAGGAGAGCAATAATAACATTTTTTTTAGATTAAACAGGGAGGGGAATTTGATAAATCTGTGACAGATGGGCAGTATAACTCCACTTATATTCATTATTTTTGGTGAAAGACAGTGTATATTAAATCAGCAGAAGGATGGGCTCCATTTCACAAGGATCTGGCTGACTGAGTTCATTATCGTTCACTTATTTTAAACACTGAAACCGATGGCCTGTGTCCACAGCTAAAATAAAATTTAAAAAAAAAATCTAACTGAAGGCCAGTATAATACTGTGAACATCAAAAATTTTAAATATATAAAAGACACAACATAAAATTTGACGTTGAAAGATTGCTCGGCCATTTTCCCGTCAAAAAGGTTGAACTGGCTGAGTTAAATACAGTTTAGTGCAGTGAAATTCTTACCCTGGCATCCTGACAGAGACAGGTTTCCTCAGCTGACAACATTTTGTTTTGCTCTGTTGCCTGCAGTTGGACAGGACTGAGGTCATCAAGAGTAATCTTCACCCAGTCTTCGGGAAAGTCTTCACCCTCGACTACTACTTTGAGGAGGTGCAGAAGCTCCGCTTTGAAGTGTATGATATCCATGGTACCCACAGCATTGGCACGCGTGACGATGACTTCCTGGGAGGAATGGAGTGCACTCTGGGACAGGTAGGGCAGAACAGAGGTCCTCCCACCACTCTGCAGGTCATTAGCCTGCTTTACACACCTATACAAATTTACAAACACAAGTACAAATACACACACACGCATGTAAAAACACATGCACACAGATGCACACACGTACAACAACACACACTCATGTATGCACATGCACACATGCAAGCACACACGAATGCATAAGGCCCACACATGCTCACACATACCAGTAAGTTCAAAGATACACACATACAAACATACACATGTTCACAAAAATACGTATGCATTCACATTCTTTCAAACTTGTGCGTACACTCACACGCCTACAAACATACACATGCACAAGAACACATGCACCCACAGGTTTAGCTCATTGACTTTTTAATGTGTATATCCAGATGACACAGTCTTTGTTAGAATATGTGTTTTCTACGCAAGCCTTGTTTAGTTTAATTATCCGTGTCCATAATGATAGTTTTATACATTTGAGTTGATGCATTTGCCAAAATTCCAATGTATTACACCTCTTAAACAGCCCTTTTCCACGTTTGGAGGAACGCTAGGCAGAGTTGTCTCAGTTAGCCTTTGGCAAAGCTGAAAAATTATTATTACGCCTTATTGTTTGTCTTTTATACTCTATGTAGTTTCGCGCCTTGCAGATTCAGAATGATTTGTTTTTGCAGTGAAAGACCTTCATTTCTGAACATAAAGGCCAGAAGACAAACTTTCTTTTCCGTTTGAACTCATTAGAACAGTAGACGAGTCTCTTTGTGAACCATTTACAAGGGAGTCCTAAAAAAACTGAACAGATTAATTGTTGTCTAGCTTTCCAAACACCTGTGAAGTGTGTAAATTGAATTGCATTCTGCAATTTACAGCCACTGCAAACCCCTTAGCAGTTTCTGATACATTCAGGTATGCAGTGGTATAACACCTATAGTTTAAACTGATGAGAGAAATTGCATCCTGACAAGCATACACTGCCTGCGTGTCAAACTGGTGAAAACACTTCAGAAGTGGCCTGATTATATCGGTTAGTCTTTAATGCTGTTGACAATTGGGCTTTAATGAGTATGGTTGTGAGAATAGAATTTTTACTGCCGGGGGTCATCTTTGGGGCAACCTGCACAGGCCTATCTGAGGAAAAGCGCTCTGTTTGGACCATTATCTGTGTTCAATAATTGCACTGTTTTTGAGAGGTAATGGGCCACAGTAATGGAAATTTTGTTCTGCCTCTGATAAGCCATAAGCCAATTGCTTCCCACAGATTGTGGCGCAGAAGAAGATGATGAAGCCTCTCTTTCTCAAATATGGGAAATATGCGGGAAAATCCACCATAACGGTAGGAGGCTTTTTCTCATAAAGCGTTCAGCCTCTATTCACTGCATTATATTGAGCAGACAAAGGAGAGCTTATGAGAATTCTCTAATGGAATAATCTGGCCTGTAGAGGGGTGTGCAGTCTTGGTTTTTCAAACCCATCCATGTGTTTGTTGACTGTCATTCAACCTAAATATCAACATATGAAGTACATTATAAATGTGGCTGATCATTGTTAAGGACATCCTGATATCTCTTGAGAGATGGCAGACCTTCCCCTGTCAGAAAATGTTCATCTTTTCAGCTTTAGTCTTGTAATGATAAAATGATGGACCAACAGTAGAAATCAGTCTTTATTGCTGAAAGTGTGGACAGAAATTTAGACTATTTGCAGAATATGGCCTTTAGCCCCACAAAACCTGTTTATAGCCTACTAAAACATCATGGAAGTTTGTGACATTACATTCTTTTCAATGAAAATATTATTGCAAAGAAAGGTCTGTTGATTCTGACTGAGTTTGCCTGTGTAGTACAATGACTGAAAACACTTATCTTATGCTTGGAGTGGAAGTATTGTGTTTGAGAACATCATTGACGACCGGTGTGAAAAAACCACCTGAGTATCATTGCTGAGACCATCTAACACAACTTCCCTTTTCTGAAATCTCCGCTCCTCGATCAGATCTCTTCCCTGAGTGCCTCCGTTTCTCCTATTCAGAATTCTTTTTAGTATTCTCTACAGCTCGTTTACTGGGCACTCTGTCAGACCTCTGCTAGAACATCAAACAAAAAACTTAACTCAGCAATATTTCACTTTCATCCAGACGTCTGCATACCTGAGTTAATATGCATTAGCTACTTGTCATTTCTTAAAGGAGTGTCACAGTAGAACTGATTTTTGCCTTTATAATCACATATTTAACCATCCTGCCAGGCAAGATTGTTTAGGCCATTAAAATGGTGATTGCAGGACAAAATGGTGAAACAGTATTTTGTGGTTTGATTCTGACATGATATGATTTGCCATGTTGGAGGAGTGTGGAAGCCACAAAAGGCAAGGCACAGTGCTCTCTCTTTTATTTAAAAATGGAGTATTTCTTTATTCTACACAATGTTTTCTATTTTCTCTTAGTTTCTCAATGTTTTTTCTGTCCTTTCACCAGTGTGAGCTGATCACCTCCAATGACAAATGTAACAACAGTAAAATGCCCCTGAAACATTAAACCTAAGTTTCATTTTTTTTTTCGAAGATTCATGCGGAGGAAATTTCAGGGAACAATGGATATGTTGAACTTTCCTTCAGTGCCAAGAAACTCGATGATAAAGTAAGTCCTTTCCTATATTTGTCCCCCTAGCAACACAGATTTCTCTCTAATTTCTTGGTTTCTCCACTCTGGAAGTGGTCGATGGACAGAATTGCTCCCTTGTGGAACAGAAAGAGGAGGAAGTTTCTCTGCGTGTTAATAACTGCAAGCACAAAACAATTGCCTGCAAAGTAAATTTTAGCTCAGGTGCAGCCCAATGCAATTTTGATTTTCAAATTTTCTTATTACATCTCTCCCCCACCGGCCAGTTATTCACTTTTTGTTTTGCTTGTTAAAATGGAAAAAAAAAAAAAATTATCTGTTTTTTATTCAACCTCAGCTTCATCCTAAATGATGCGACGCTCCAAGTCTGTGTCTCTCTGAGGTTGAATTCTTTGTTCTCGCAAACATATGATGGAGGTCCAAAGAGCATTTTCCTTATTTGCCTCTGTAGAAGCATGAAGTGCACCCTCAGCAGTGGTCCGGTTAGAGTTTGGTTCAAATTACTTCTACGTACTGCGAGCAGTGCTCCAGTTGGAGTTTACGTCTAATAGCTTGTGCGTCACGTGATCAGTGCTCCGATTGGTGTTTGGTTCGAATAACTTATACATAACGCAAGCAGTGCTTCAGTTGAAGTTTGATTCTAATGGCTTGTACATAATGCGAGCAGTGCACTGGTTGGAGTTTGGTTCTAATCATTTTTACATAGTGTGAGCAGTGCGCCGGTTGGAGTTTGGTTCTAATCATTTTTACATAGTGTGAGCAGTGCTCCGGTTGGAGTTTGGTTCTAATGGCTTGTACGTAGTGTGAGCATAGTTCTGGTTGGAGTTTGGTTCTAATGTCTTGTACGTAGCATGAGCTGTGCGCCCGTTGAGTTTGGCTCTAATGTCTTGTTCGCAGTGCTTGATGTCTGAATCTTTCATGAAGCTTCGAAATCTCATTATTATCAGTAAGTGGATGCTTATATTAGGTCAATTAGTTGTGCATAAACATAATATTTAAAGAAATTGAAGGTTTTCTGATGTTTCTAATGAGCGCAAAACACTGACTTATTTTTGGTCAAAAACTTGTGGGATCATGACTTGACGTCAGTCCACCTGCATTCAAGTCGGAGTATTGTAGTCACTGACCCTTTGGGGATTATAATGTGCAGTGCGAATGAGTAGTCTAGAGGGACAAGCTAACCCCTCCCCCCATCCCCTGTGCTGTCTGTGAGAAGCTGGAGCTGACTTCTGCTCTGTGTACTATAGAGCCGTACAGCCCCCCCCCCGAAGGGGCTGGCAGCAGCAAGGCTAAAGGTGGAATGGGCACATTACCCACTTGTACACAATGTTCCTGTGTTTGTTTTATTGTGGGGGATTGATGAGGTCCTCTGTGAGGTGGATGGGGAAGGACGACTGGAGATTAATGTTTAGTGCAGGTTTGGTAGGGATGTATTGGTTGTTATTTGTTTTGCGCGATGGTCTTTCTTTCTTTCTCTCTCTGTATCACTGTCTCTCTCTCTTCTCTTTTCAGTGCCTGCCTCTTTTTCTCTGTATTCTCCTTTTCTCCCTCTCTCCATCTTTCTGACTCTGTTTTCTTCTCTCTTCTGTGCACTGTATTCTTTTCACTCTGAGAGTTATTTAAAAACAAAACTTCACAGCAAACCATAACTGCTTCATAAAGTTGGTTTAAAATCTCTCTCTCTCTCTCTCTCCTTTATTGTTCTTCTCTTTTCTCTCCTGTCTTACACATACTCTCTTTGACTGCCATATACAGTGCTTACCTTCATACCAAACTGCTCTCCTGATGATATTTCTGTCCCTTCCCTATTGTCTTTACTCTTTTCTGAAATACATTAATATCTGTATTTGGCCACCGAGAGATTCTGTCTCTTTACCAAAGACATGAAAAGTACATCAGCCGGTCAGCTTCGCTCAAGAACCCCGTTTCCTCTCTCCGAGGATTAAAAAGCAAACTCTGAGTTTTTTTTTTTTTGCCTTGCTAAATGTGGGCAAAAGTTTAGTCCCCTCGTCAGCAGAGAGACGCAGCGATGAAATCTGCTTTTTAATGATTAGAGGCACTGGGGGACGGTTCCGGAGTTTTGGTTCTGAAACGCAGACATTCACTGCAACCCCTGGGTGACCCCTGATAAAGAGGATAAGAGACTGTATTAGCCCATCCACCATCAGTGTTTAAAGCACTCATCAGCTATTTTCAAAAATCACTGATTGCGGCCCGACACATGAGGGAGAATGCTGGCACGCTAGACAAGGGCTCTCTGCCAATGCTTCATACATGAAGTGTGCCGTTTTACAGTGGAGGAAGCTGACAGTAATGTTAATGCCAGTGTGCAAATGAGCAAACTGCCCACGTTATGCTCTCAAAATGCCAGCTGTGAGACCAGAGCATTATTATGTTTTTTTTTTTTTTTTTAATGTGCATTTTCATACATGCAGTCGTCTCCCGGGAAACGCAGTGATAGCCAGTCCACGCATGAAATAGTAGTGATTCATTTCACCGGATAATAAAATATAATAACTGTCGCGCTGCTTGCTGGATTTGCTTTGGGCTTTTTTCTTTCACATACTGCTTTTGTATTGTATTGAATGCAACAGGATCACAGCTCTTTTTCTCCATTAAGAGCGGGAAGCCTTCGTGTAAAAGCATTTCACACATTTCTGTGTGGCGGAGAAGGTGTATTTATTAGGTGATGAATAATTTTGACCCAGAAAACTTCATGAGAATTACTTTGGGCCTGGAACATATTTAAAGGACTGCAGCAAAAATGCATCGAGTCTCTGGATGTCAACTAAAAACTAACATACTTAATAGTCTTAACAATGCACTTAGCTGATATAATGCTACTAAAGGCATGTCAGAAAAGCAATCAGATGATGCCATAACAGATTTAATCAGTTTGTGTCTTACGTGTTATCGCATTTTTCGATCATGACTAACATCTGTCATAATATTTACTGATAAAAGAATGGCATTACGAATGAAATCATCATCTTGTGATAGCTTTTACATTGTTTATACGGCAGTGATATTTAAGTCTTTTTTCGTTCAATTGTCACCATTAACCCTTATGATGAAAGAAACTATGGACGTGTACTTATTTAAATTGCATACTGCGCCTATATGAAGTATACAGCATGCTATTCTCCAAAATAATGCTGTAACCAGCATGTCACAATAACCAGGTCGTGTACTATCCATTCCCATGACAACGAGGCTAATAGGATCTCCCGGGTCCTGTTGGGATGTTATCATTGACCAAATAGCATGGTGGGACACTGTGCACCAAGAAGCCAGCTCTGCCTGTGCGGAAAAGTGAATTTTAGCTGGAGTAGTATGTCATTCTGGTATCTTCGGAACACTGGTAAATTCTATGTTTGTCGTACACTTGCAACTTTAGGACGCTATCAGTAACCGAGTTGTTGGCTATTTTGAATACGACCAACACCGTTTGAAAAAACAAAACATTCCCTAAAGAGAGGAGATTAGATCGGTGAATGTGTTGGCAGTCTAATCGCCCCCTGCAATCTGTCAATGGATTCTGTCAGTTAAAATGACTTTGAGAGTCTCATTATGCCAGAGAGAGTAATTTAAGAATCGTTTAACGATCTGTGTACTTTATCATTTGTTCACAGGAGACGAACAACTCTCCAGTAATTTGTGCATATATTATAAACCTCAAAAACTTTGCATTATTATTTTCTAAATTATGTTTTAATCTTGCTTTCATAATACCAAGGACAATATTTGCCAGTGGGAGCAGTGGAATTGCGTCAGTTATAGTTGGCTTATTGGAGCACGAATCTCCCAGCTACCTGGGTTACTAATGAATCAAGGAAATGAGGCACTATTCTAGGGCTCTATACACCTGAGACATACAGTATCTATTTCAGTTTCAGAAAAACTGTCTTCTGTGAATTACATAGAGGCTTTCTCTGGACCCTTGTAGTCACTTTTATTTGATGCAGCAGTTTATTTATCTCAAGATGATGTTTATTTAGTTTGATGGCGCAGACCATTTGGTGTGGTTAATGCGGACTGGCATTTTTAGTGGTGCATCTGGCGTTGATTGTAGCATGGAGTGAGTGAAATTACCGGCCTAATGGATGGAAGAAGCCTCACCTTTTGGTGATGAGTGCACGGCCACTCGCGATGTGCCCATTTGGACATCACTGCCAATACGTTACTATGACAACCAGATGGAGGCTACCTGATGTTATGTCGGCGCCCACAGAGATGTTCCAGATGAAAGCTGTGAAAATGGAAACAGGATGTCTTTTTTTCCTGTGCAGATAGTGAGGCGTAACAGTCTGAATACATCTGTGCTTTTTTCTGTGTTCACTGACTGAGTCTGTAAACTCAGAACAAATTGCATTTCTGGGAATCTGAATTCTCCGAGATAAACCTTTGCTTCGTACCAGAATCCTAATGTGATTTGTCAGGGTTGTTTAAGAAGTGTTTAAAAAAAGCCATACTATCTGTTAAAACACCAGCTCCCCATGTCAGCAATCAGTAAGAGGCCTTCATAGCAATGCGCTCTCTTGTTATTTTGTACAGGATCTCTTCAGCAAATCCGATCCCTTTCTGGAGATATTCCGGATCAATGATGATGAGTCCGAACAACTCGTTCACAGAACTGAGGTTAGGACCTCTTTTGAACTGTTTGTATAGTTTAAACCCAGTAAGTTGACTTTACGATGCATATTTATCTGTGATAACCATTGATATCCAGCAGTGGGAAAGCAGAGGATGACTGCTCTCTGATGCAGGTTCTGCGGTGTGTTGGACTCTGTGCTTCCTTTCACAGGTGATCAAAAACAACCTGAATCCGGTGTGGGAGCCATTTAAGGTGTCTCTGATCTCACTCTGCAGCTGTGATGAGGACCGGAAGCTGAAGGTAAAGCACTGCAGCCCCAACGCAGGTGGTGCTGCCACTGCTTAATGAGGTCCCAGAGCAACACACACATACACACACTTGCACACTAACAAACACATACACATAGACACGCGCATGCACAGATGCAGATGTACACACACACACACACACATTTGCAAAGACACTCAGACTCACGCATGCAAGCATGCACACACAGTCACATTCACGCACGCACGTGCACACAGACGCACTGACACAGGAGACGCACACGGCTATGGCTCCGTCAGTGTCTGTCTATTTCTCCATCCCTCTTTCAACTCTCTCTTCCTCTGCCTCTTTCTTTCCTCTTTTCTTTCTTTTGCAGACCCCCATCTTTTTCTTCTTTACTTTTGCTGCAGACTCTCTGCCTGTTTTCATTTTTTACAGGAGATTTTTTTTCTCTGAGCATAGTAAGTAAATGATAGATTCGCACCTCTGTAAACCCCTACTGTAGTGTATATATTACATTCATTGATCGAGTTTTACAACTGAGGCTTAAAACCGTTTTTATACTTGTCAGAGATTTTGCCTGACATTTTAAGAAAAGTGTCATCAATACAGATTCTCATATGTTCAAATCAAGTGTCAGACAATGTCTGCCGTGTAAACTGTCATCTCCATGGTAATAACAATATCCAAATGATCTTTTTGTGAATGCTGTTGTGTCAATTTTCTATGTCCGCGACAATCACCAAACTGTTGGTCCGTCCAGCTAATGAAACAATAAAACAACCAATGACAATTTCTGCAACGTTACAAATATTTGATGGGTACCAAACTCGGACGACTCTCTTTTCTGTCTCTCTGACATCCTTTTGGTCGTAAGACACTGTCGACAGACACATGTCTTACAAGTATAAAACAACTTCAAATATTTTGTTGGACAGTTGACGTTTACAAGCTGGGGGTGTTTGTACTCCCCAACAATTGAAAAAAAAGTTATCACAAAAATTTAACTGGCACAATATGTGATGGCATTAATAATTTGTGTGGTTTCTCACAGTATTTGCATTTTTCATTTCATGGGTGTATACAGATGTATCATCCAAGGTAATGTAAAATCACTGAACTTTATAAACATGAGTCAGGTGCTAAATTCAATGCACATAAAGCAAATCCAAAGCAAATAATTTGGCAAAGGAATGTTTGTGTGAACTTTATTGGAATGGTGATTTTTCAAATCAATGAAGCAAGGAATGGATGTCTATAAACATAAATGCGACTTTAATTTGTCTCCTTTTGTATGGTAAATGGGGATTCCTTAATTATTATGCTAATGGTTTGTTGGTTTGTCTGAGGTGTGACATTAATTTTATACCACACACTGGAATGGTAGTGAGCGAGTGTGTCATACAAGGTATGGCGAAGTATAAACTGGTACGCTTTGCAATGTCTATATAGGTCAGTCTTATTCACTGACTGTATTCTGAATCATATGTTTATTGCATATTGCATACTGCAGCAATATACTGGATACTATGTGCTAACTTCGCATCACAGAATGTGATAATTAATCCTTTGACACCCAGCTTTTACAAAACCAAACATGACTACTCTGCCCAAATTAAGACCAGAAAGTTTTTATTAAATTCTGAGTTAACCATAACATTTCATGAAGAAAAAAAAGTTGCTTATACATTTTCAGCACAAGTTGGATGCATTTGAAGACCAAAACGGAAAAATGATCAGTCTCACATTTTCATGATGTGGAGAAATGATGAATTAAAAATTCAAAACGATCTTAGAAACAAAGCACTGAAAAAATATGCAAAAAATATAAAATATATAAAATATAGCGTATATATATATAGATATAAATATTATAATAGTATATAATATATAAAATAAACAAAAATGCAAAATTTGATCATTTTTCCTTTGTGGTCTTCATTTATTTACTGCAAAATTGAGCAAATTTTACATATTGTGAGCAATGACTCAGAGATACATGATCAATTTAAATGTGAATCTTTGCTGAAGACCTTGACTAGTAGAATCTGGAGTGTAACTGCTCATATGGAATAAAAGCCTTAGCCCACACCAGCTCTCTCTGGATAAGATTGAGGACCCCAAGGCACTCGAAAAACACAGAAAAATCTGTATTTGGGCAGAGGAGTTAATAAGCATGGGAAATTAATTAGGAAATTTCTGTATGCAGGCACGAAAGGGTTAAGTTGTGTAGTAGGCAGTCATATGACCACCAGGCTATTAAGATCACTTGGAACATGGAAGGACATTATCCTTGAGTATGTTAGGATTGTAAGTTATAGTACACCTTGAAAAAGAGTTTGGCTGAATACTGTGAGGTTTAGGTGGTGCTGTACACTAATTTGGTATATTTTGTGGATGACATAAGGTGCAGTATAATACTTGTCACTGTCGGGTGTGATCAGTGTTCCAGTTGTCAGAAGAAGGCATTTTGAACACAGCATCTTGCTGTCTCACTTACTCCATTTTGCCGTCATGGTCAGGTCAGTCTTGCACAATGGATTATTTGGATTATGATTATTAAATCATTTTGGGACCTCCTATATCACTTGTATACCTTATTTACCTTATTTTTTAGTGCTAGGATGGACCTCTCCTGGGAAAACACTCTGACCAAGTATAAATGACTTCACCTGACTGGATTTGTGATGGTTTTCTCCTTTTTTTTGATCGACTTCATAACAGAAAGAAAGCAGGGAAACAATCGATAGCATAGCCATTTTGAATAGCGCTACTATGCCCAGCCACTTTGTTGCTATCATGACAATATGAATAAATAAATCTTCATGTTTTCTAGTGCCTGGTGTGGGACTATGATTCCAGGGGAAAACATGACTTCATCGGGGAATTCTACACCACATTCAGGGAACTACAGACTCTTTCTGGGGGAAACAAGGTCAGTATGGGCAGCAGATCAGCAGTGTATTTACCCTGCATCATTTGAATTACTGAGCTACTTCACAATGAAGGCCTTACGGATGTGACCACACTGCAAGCAAGTTTGTCTGGTGGTTACATTGACACCTCTGTTCATTTCCGATGCCCATTCACACTGTTCTTGGAATGGTCAAAATAACAGGGGCGATATTTCAAAAATCAATAAGATTTGAGACCTGGTTTGTTAATTTGAAGTTTTCATTTGCTAGAGGTGCATACAATGTCTCTGGAGGATGTGTGACTTAACTGAAATACAGATCTTGCTTTGCTATTAGAATGCAGATAGCTGTATAATTTTGATAGTTCAGATGAGGAGAGTTCTTCACCTTATGCTGACCTTATTCTTTTATGTCCCAAGGTCACGTGGGATTGCTTAAATCCAAAATACAAACTCAAAAAGAGGAACTACAAGAACTCTGGTGTGGTCATTCTCAATGACTTTAAGGTATGAAGGCACAATTTGCAACATTTCCTGCAAATTTAGCCAATCAGTTCCTCTGAAGAATAACATACACTGACGAGCCAAAATATTATGACCAATGATGAAGCAAATAATGTTGATTATCTTGTTAGGGTGCATGCCAAAGTCTTCAAACAGACCTAAGATGGTAAGCAAAAAGTCTGCTCTTGTAGTTGACATGTTTGATGTGGGCAAAATGGGACCTTGACTATTTTGAAATGGGCCAAATCAATATGGCCAGAAGATTTGATCGGAGCAGGTCCGAAGCGGCAAGGTTTGGAGTGCAACAGTGGTCTGAGGAGGGGCAAGTCACGAACCAACAACATCGTGCTGGATGTCCAAGGCTCATCAACGGACACAGGCAATGAAGGCTATCTCATCTGCTCCGAACTGACAGATGGGGTACCGAGGCCCAATTTTAATGATGATTACAGGAGAAACGCAGTACACCCTGCTCTTCAAGGGGGTTTGTGGCAGCAGACTGGTCAGAGAGGCCATTCTAACACCTGTCCAGCGTCAAAAGCGCCTACGATGGGTTTGATGCGTCTGAACTGGGCCTTTGAGCAATGGAAAAAGATTGCCTAGTCCGATGTATCCCATTTTCTTTTACATTATGTCCGCTGATTTTGTACGTGTGTGCCGTTCACCTTGGGAAGAGATGGCACCAGGATGCTCTGTGGGAAGACGTCAAGCTGGTGGAGGAAGTGTGATGCTCAGGGAAATATTCTGCTGAGAAACCCTGGGTTTGGGCATTCATGTGAATGATACTTTGACTGAGATGTTTTGAAGGCACATGGAAGACCAATAGCATGTCAGGCAGGAGGTCATAATGTTTTGGCTCACCAGTGTATAATGGGTTCAGTTGCTGACTTATATGTCCTCTCTTCATTGGAAAATATCTTATTGGTTCCCTGATATGAACACAAGGAACTTTCATCTTAATGTATGAACTGGTATGTATTTGGGTCAGTTCTCACTCCATAGCATTTTATTAACCACTCGTATTTGGAGTCTCTCTTGCTATAAAGGTTCAGCATCTTTGGGGGGAACTTCATGATTAAATAAAGCTAAAATAAAATGAAACTATTTGTGAGGAAAGCAGTTTTCTGATGAACAACAACTGAAAGAATTTAGACAGAATCCAGGGATGTGTAGTTGTTGTTTTCTCAAGTAAAATTTGTGTATAATTTGATTAACTCTTTATTCTCTGCCAGCTCCACAGAGTTTACTCTTTTCTGGACTACATAATGGGAGGATGCCAAATTCATTTCACAGTAAGTTCAACATTTGGGGTGAGGTACCAGGTTGAAGCAAAGCATTAAAATTGATTTAGAGTGTTTAATTCATTAAATCAATGTTTTAATTTGGCCAAGGGCTGTATTTACAAGCTGTGGTAAACAAGCGTGAATGAGGCTGCTATTGCCCTTAGCTGCCTTTTAATCATTGTTCCTCTACTGTAAAATATATGCTCAGTAAAACCGTCGGCCTGAAAATATGCATCGGTCTTCTCGCTAGCTAGCTGTCATTAGAGGCCGCGTAAGTGAGAGTAATTGGATTGCAGATCATGTTCCTGCTGGAGGCGGCCACTCAAGATCAATCTGAATCCCTTTTTAAACTTTGCCCTTCACCCTGCACACTCCCTCAAGATTGGATCGCACCATCAATATTGAATATTAATTTGAAGGCCCTGCCATGTTAGAGACTTCACTCATAACTGACATTAGGTTATGCTTTGAGCACCGTTAGCAAGTGCAGCTACTCAACTGGTGATGGTTTTTTTTTTTTTTTTTTTTTCTCAAGCAGGGAGTCTGCTTGAAATGTCTCTTGGACAGCTTAGATAAACAACACAAAGAATGCCAGTTGAAGACTCTGGTGCTATAAGTTCTTATATCACAAAATGTCTATTTTGATTCAAAAAGGGTTCTGAATATGTATTAGATCCATAAAATCTCCTAACTGAGGACCCTGGAGTTAAAGAACTCTAGTCAAATAAATGTCTGTTTTGGGACTTAAGCACCTTTAGCACTAGGCTCCTTCAAATTAATCCTTAAAATTTGCATTATGTTGCACACTTTTACGTAATCTACTCAATCTTAAGAGCACCAGCAGACTTCAATAAACCTGAGATGCACTCATTTATTTTACAACCCCAATTCCGAAATAGATGGGACGAAGTGTAAATTGTGAATAAAATCAAAATGCAATGACTTTCAGATCACATGAGCCAATATGTCATTTACAGTAGAACATAGATAACATTTCAAATGTTGATACTGAGAGATTTTACATTTTATCCACAAAATGAGCTTATTTCAAATTTTCTGGCTGCAACAAGTCTCAAGAAAGTTGGAACACAGGCAAAAAAGGGCTGAAAAAGCAATTAATATATAAGAGAATCAGCTGAAAGAACATTTAGCAAGTAATTAAGTTAACTGGCATCAGGTGTGTAACATGATTGGCTATAAAAGGGATGTCTTAGAGAGGCTGAGTCTCTCAGAAGTAAAGATGGCCAGAGGCTCTCCAACCTGTGAAGGCTTGCATAAAAAAATTGCAGAATACTTTGAAAACAATGTTCCTCAAGGTCAAATTGCAAAGGCTTTGAAGGTCTCATCATCGATAGTGCATAACATCATCAAAATATTCAGAGAAACTGGAAAAATCTATATGCATAAGGGACAAGGCCAAAGACCTTTACTGGATGCCCGTGATCTTCGGGCCCTCAGACGCCACTGCATCACTCACTGGCATGATTCTGTCATTGGCATTACTAAATGGGCCCAGGAATACTTCAAGAAACCACTGTCTGTAAACACAGTCTGCCGTGCCATCCACAGATGCCACCAAAAACTCTATCATGCAAAAAGGAAGCAATTGTTGACCATGATCCAGAAGCGCTGCTGTGTTCTGTGGGCCAAGGCTCATTTAAAATGGACTGTAGCAAAGTGGCAAAGTATCCTGTGGTCAGATGAGTCCAAATTTGACATTCTTGTTGGGAATCATGGGCGCCGTGTCCTCCAGGCTAAAGAGGAGAAAGACCACCCCTCCTGTTATCAGTATTCAGCTCAAAAGCCAGCATCTCTGATGGTATGGGGATGCATTAGTGCATATGGTGTGGGACACTTGCATGTTTTAAAAAGCACCATGAATGCTGAAAGGTATATAAAGGTTTTAGGGCAACATATGCTCCCCTTCAGACGACATCTATTCCAGGGAAGGCCTTGTGTATTTCAGCAGGACAATGCAAAACCACATACTGCAGCTATTACAATGGCATTGCTTCATAGCAGAAGAGTGCGTGTGCTGAACTGGCCTGCCTGCAGTCCTGATCTTTCACCGATTGAGAACATTTGCCGCATAATTAAATGAAAAGTCCGTCAAAGGAGACCCAAAACTCTCCAGCAGCTGGAGGCCTGTATTAAACAAGAGTGGGATCAAATTCTAATGGCTAAACTCAAGAAACCTCTCTCCTCAATGCCCAGACGCCTCCACTCTGTGTTCAAAAGAAGAGGGGATGCTACACCATGGTAAACAGGCCCCTGTCCCAACTTTTTTGAGACCTGTAGCAGCCATCAAATTTGAAATGAGCTCATTTTGTGGATAAAATTTTAAAATTTCTCAGTTTCAACATTTGCTATGTTATCTCTGTTCTATTGTGAATAAAATACTGGCTGGTGTGATTTGAAAGTCATTGCGTTTTGATTTTATTCACAATTTACACTTTGTCCCAACTATTTCGGAATTGAGGTTGTATTTAAAAGGTTTTTTTTTTATAAGTTTTGGTTAGCTAAGGGGTATTTAGCATGACCACAATATCTTGGGTCATGCCAAATATGAAGCGACTCTTAGAGACTGCTTTTTTTTTTTTTTTTCAAAAAAAAAAAATTACAATGTGTTTTGTGTTTATATGTCATGTGGTGGGCCTCAGTCTTCTATACCAATTTTTGCAGGTGGCCATTGATTTCACTGCTTCCAATGGGGACCCACGCAATAGCTGTTCATTACACTACATCAACCCCTACCAACCCAACGAGTATCTGAAGGCCTTGATAGCCGTTGGAGAGATTTGTCAGGACTATGACAGGTATATGACCATTATCACATTCATTGTTTTTGAGAAAATGTGCTTATTTTATGTATAAATCGTTGAGGAAAGATGTGAGTATTTCATCACATTTCTCAGTATCAGGTAAGTCGTTTTTTTTACCCCCCGGAAAACAATGAATATTGTTGTGATCATGTCCGGCCATCCGTCTGTGCGTGCGTGCGTGTGTCTGTAACAAACTTAAAAAACGCGCATGCATGGTGTAATTCCTGTTTGCACCCCTAGGGGTGGTGGGGTCATAATAAATGGGCATTGAGGGGGCGGAGCTCGTTAGCTTTTGTCTAGGTGCTGTTGAAAGATCACTTGCAATAGTTTTTGAGAGCTTCAGCTTTCCCCAGGGCAGAGCTTAATTGTTTGATGCCTCAATGATCCAATAAAAATGATTTGTCCAGCTACAGAAACAGGCTGAGATGCTGTTTGTTAGCTGATGCTGGTGTAGGAAATGCTGAAGTTTAACATTCCACCAGCTCATTATGCATTTTAAGTAAATCAGTACATTCCTCCATCTGCCCAATATTCATCTACAGTTACTGTAGTGCCATTTCTGCCTTTACATATTGGCACGATTATGTGCCAGGAGCCTAATGATTTATTCATGGTGAGTACTGCATATTCACCAGAGGGCCTGGGTTTGTTGGCCATCATTATACTTCTTTCACCTTCTTATAGTTTTAAGAATAGCATATTTTCCTCTGCAGTGTAGGATGTTGCTTTGCAGTGTAGCGATGACCTGAAGTCAGTTATCCAACAGTGCTGGCTTTGAAAATATACATTCCTTGCTGACTTTCTATTTTAATAGTTTTCAAAAACGAAACGGAAAAGACAGATGGAATCTTTTGAGACTTGTTCTTTGTGTAACAATGCATTCTCCATCTTACTGACATTATGTACGTAAAAAGTAGAATTTGAGTATATGTAGATTTATTCCTTTGTCTTTTTTTTGTTGTTAATGGCTTTTAAGCAGGTTTTCCCAAAAGTGAAATGTATTTTTTTCTACAAATGTACTGCAGATACCATAAAACATTTGTAAGTTGCTCATTTTGGCAGTAATCATGAGGATATCTGTGGCAAACCACACCAGTATGGTTATTAATCCAGCAATAATGAAGATGGCAAAAGACAACATGGTGCTCTTGTAATTATTCTAGCTCTGTCCCATAAGTATGGTATTAGGTTTATGGATATGTGGTACAGGATGAGTTTTACTGAGATAAAATGAAGTTCCGGAAATGAAATAAAATGAAACTTTACTGAGATAAAATTAATCCTGTAATTATTGTTGATTTTGGGAGTGCTTAAAACTGTTCCAGACTCTCAATCTGAGATTGTAATTCATCTGAAGCTCATTTCAAATGCTCACCGGAGTGATGAGGAAAACAAATCAAACCAGAATAGCATATGACTGAGATCTACCGCTATAATTACCTGAAGCACTGTTAGCTGTTTCCTAATTAGTGGGCTCAATAAAGATTCTGTGAACTTTAGGCGGTCCAGAAATTGTGTGTCATGTTGGATTTTGACTCAGGAAAAATTGGATTTGAGATTATACCACAAACTAAAATGATTCAAGTGCAGACTGTCAGCTTTAATTCGGGGTAAATCAATATTCAAGGAGCAGTGTAATGCACTTTCACCATGCAGGGTAAAAACGAGAAATCGCGTCGCGCTTTGTGCTGTACAAATGCATGTTCATATTGGAGAAGAATCACGTAATGCAAATAAAGAGATTTATGTGAGAATTATTGTGGGGCATTAGCTGTAGAGCTTAATCATTGCTGTTGTATTCAAATTAGCTTTCCCATTTTATTGAAGGGCAAACAAAGCTAATAAAAATGTTGCCGCAAGCAGCAATTAACAAGGTTTTTGCCGGCAGGACTGGAGAAACAGGGCTGAACAGCACAGTCATATGAATCATTTGTCTGAAATTAATCAATAACACAAAAGGCCTGACTGATTAATCTTGGAATGGAAGGACTCTGAATGTTGGCCAAGCAATGGAGGTGGTCAGGGAAAAAAAAATATTAGAAGGACGTGCTTCATCTACCACTTTACAGCACTACTGTGGATTTCAGAAAAATGTTGGCGATTTCATCCAGGTTTCATAGGTTATTCTGGGATCACAGGACATTCATTTTACGCCAATTCACCTGAAATTCTGAAAGTGTGCTGTGACCAACTGCTCTGCACACAAAACTCTTTTCGTACATTGTCTTCGGCTTGCCTGAATTCAGTAGCTCCCAAACGCAGTCCTGGGGCCTCCCTGTGTGTGCAGGTTTTTGTTCCAACCAATCGTGCAATGCGAGACCTTTATTGAGCTTTTAAATTTTATTAATTTTGTGCTTTTTTTGATTTAGAGAGAATATTGGCTTATTATGTGCAAAACAGCCATGTATGCCATGAAAAATAGAACTCTCTTGTTTTTATTGTGTGCATTGCACAAAACAATTAGCCAAGATTAATCAGTAGGATGCTAATTAGGGTGCCGGATATTTGTTCCTTGAATTTTACTTCAAAAAAAAGCGGGGATGGCTAGTTATTATCTGGTTTGTTTCTGAATTCCTTATCATTTTTCCTCATTAGTACTGGTGGCCAGGAGTCCTCAATCTGACTAATTCAGTGCCTATTGATTCACTACGATCTTTTTTTTTTTCATAACAAAATAATTGCAAAATGTAGATAGGAATGTTATTACCTCCGCCCGACGAAGTTGGAGGAAGTTATATGATCATTACCGTTTGTCTGTTGGTTGATTTGTTGGTTTGTTTGTAAGCAGGATTACGCAAAAAAGTTATGGATGGATTTTCATGAAATTTGGTGGAATGATTAAGTATTGTTCAAGGAAGAGGTGATTCAACTTTGAAAGGTCAAGGTCAAAGGTCAAGGACAAAGGCATGCAAAAGGTCAAAAACACATTAAAAACATATTTGCACAAAGACTACAGGACTGCATAAACACAGGGGTTGCTACCTAATACTGGCAAAAATAACATTGAGTACATTGGCTGAGGTAGATGCGCTTTCTGAGTGCAGCTCTAGTTATTTATGTAATTTGTTTGTATATCTGACATAACATTGCACAGGAGGGTTGACGATTTCTCCGAAAAAGCATATAATTAAGAAAAATTATCAGCATGTATAAGTTAAGGCATTGTAGTTGTAGGTGTAACAAAATCCAACAAAAGCTGAGGACTGAGTTTTGGAACACTACCCTAAATAGTTCTTTTAAAAATGTATTTATGTGTGCTGTTTGTAATTTGCATGTCATTCATAGTCTTGATCTCTTTTAGTTCCGATGGTTGGCATCCAATGAAATCCGGCATTGCTCGACAGAAATGCTGCCAAATGAGACTTGCTCTCTGTGCAGGGTCTGTAGGCTTGAAATAACACAGGAAGTACACCTACAGAATGCGTTTTCAAGTTGCATCCCAATGGCCCAAGGCACATTGACTCAATAAATGAAACAAAACAAAAATATCACTGCAGGAAACACTTCATCCATCCCTTTAATGTTCTCATATCCTTTTATGTGGTTTGTGTATCTGGTTATCACAGCTTTCTGTAAACCGGAGAGTCTTGGCTACCATATTCAGGCATGGCTAATTTTACTTGGTGATACAGTACCCCTGTCCTCACTGTCTGATCCGGGTTTGTCCCTGGGGCTTCGTTAGAGCCAGAATAAGCCGTGCAGAACTCCCAGAGAAGCAGCGATGTGTGTGTGTGTGTGTGTGTGTGTGTGTGTGTGTGTGTGCGTGCACATAAATGGTGGCACTGTACTGCAGAACTGGGTGGGTCTCTCCCTACATACTCCCAGAGGGGCCAACGAGAGAGACAATGAGAGGATTTTGTGCCTTCATTAAACTGAGAAAAACACACATATTCTGGCAGCTTCTTTCCCTTTAAATCAATCTGGATTTTCCAATATGGCTGTCTGGTTTAAAAATAGCTGGTATTTTGGTCTCAAGAGGTTTTTACCGGGACATGTTGAGAATGGGTGTTATAATTGGGAGTTTTGAGGTGGCTGGAGGAAGTAGAATTCAATTGCCCTTGCGCAGGACTTGGGACACGAGCTTTGGGAAAGGAAGGCTGTGCTTAATGTGTGAGACTCAGCGATGACAGTTGCATTGATATTGGACGTGCCTGCCTCATGAATAGCCAGGTTGCGAAGACTGAATGAATTATGGATTATTTATTGATTAATTCATAATCTCACCAACCCAAAGCCCTTCACAGAGATACAGAGGTGAGGGGGGAGCTCACCTCAAACATCACCTGAGAGATGTACAGTGGCCATTTTACACCAGAAAGCTCACCACACATTAGCTAAGGTGGAGAGGGAGAGAATTATTTTTATAGCCAATTAAATCAGGGGATTATTATGTGGCAGGTTGAAAGAGCCAGGGTGGGAATTTAGCTAGGACGCTCGGGATGGGTGTCAAGGGATGTTTAATGACTTCAATGAGTCAGGATCACCGTTTATCATCTCATCCAAAAGACATTACGGCTTTTTTTAGTGTGTAGTCGTGATGCAGCTATATTATACTTTGTCTAGCTCTTCATTTTACATAATAATTTCCGACTCAACTTTGGTCAACACAACTATTTTTTTACTGAAAAAAGTACTCTGGAAATCTTATCTATGCTGTTCAAGGTACCTCACACGTGCTGCTTATTAATTTGAAATCTTGTTTCAGAATCACCATCCTATAATGTTTTATTTTTATAGTTTTGCATTTGTCTTTTTATTTTGCCTGGCTTTATTTAACCAGGGAAGATCCATGGAGAACTTCCGTACCATTTTCAAGGATTCCCTGGGAGAAATGCAGGATGAAACAGTTGCTAGTTGGGAGCGAGTGAGAGAAATGGGCAAAGAATCTTGTAGAGATGACCAGCAGACAGCAGGCTCACTTTAGCCAGTTGTGCTATGTCTGAAGCAGTGGGCAGAGTCTGGAATATTCTGCAGGGGCAGCCTTGCTCCTGGGCCCAAAAGAGAAGTTCTTCCAGACTTCATCTTTCCAGATAGAGGTCATAAGTCAAAGCCCCACTAGCGGCTGGAATCAGGAGCTGAACATTAGCCAGTCAAGCAACCGCCCTCTTGGCTACCGTGCTGCCCATTGTAATGGAATCGGTCTCCCTGTGTGTACAGGGTGAAACTGATCTTGCTGCTTTGTTCTCCCTGTATTGAGCCACACGTAAAATAAATGTTGGAGTCTTGAGGTTGGCTGTTAACAATTTGTTTGAAAAACAGTCTCTGAACCTGATGAGCACGGATCTGTGGGATGCTACTGCTGGGAGTTGTGCTATGCGAGTATCGTTTTCCCCTCTCCTTGTAAGAGGAAATGGATCACATAGCTAAATGGACAAGACAACAACTTTTCCTGTAATCAAACCATTCCTCAGACGCTGCCTGAGATTGAAGATCTGCTAGTTTTCCATCACTTGGCCTGAGAGGAGCTAAGAAATTATGTGAACAGTGTCGCCCAAGAGGGACATGAATCTTTGCTCGAGAAATAAACACAGAAACAGAGTTTTGCATGTGCTCAGAGCTGCAGTTTGACAGAAAGTTATTTTAATCAGTGTTTTCTCAACAAGATTAAGAGGCGATATTTTATGCGTAATTCATTTCTCAACACTTTTTTTTTTTTTTACTTTGTTTTCTTGGCCACATGAGGTTATCCCTTCTGGGGTGGAAATGAATCAGCAGTGAAATAGCCTGTATTTGCTCAGAGAAATGAATCAGTTCCATGTTATGTACATTGTAATTACATTGGCTTGTCTGTTGCGCTTCTGATCAATTCAGAGGGGTACGAGTCTTGAGATTGTGTGATAACAGAAACCTATTTGCTCACTTCTTGTAACTAACCTGATCTCCTTGTGTCCTTGTCTTTCTCTCATTTGCAACATTTAATGTCTCAGAAGTGTTACCTACACAGGAAATGTCTTTACATTAATGTTGCCCAGCTGTTAATACGGTCTTGAGTGAAAGTGGCGAGCCAGCCTGGAGAATGGGTCTGTGCTGGAAACCTTGTTCTCGTGTGTCAGATTGAGTGATCAAATCTGAGTCTCACCGCTTTTCCCCAGCTGCTTCTGTCTCTCTTTACTGTGCTATTTTCAGTCTCTCCCCATCTCTCTCGCTCCCCTTCTCTCTCTCTGTCTCGCTGTTTATCTCTCTCTCTCTCGCTCTCTCTTGCTGTAAATCCCATTCACACCCTCTCTCTGTCTCACTGTGTATCCTTTTCAATCTGTCTCTCCCTCTCTCCTCCCTCTCTCTCCCTCTTTTTCTCTCTCGCTGTACATCCCATTCACACCCTCTCTCTGTCTCATTGGATACCCGTTTTGATCCCTCTCTACCTCTCTCTCTCCCATCCTTTTTCTCTCTCACTGTACATCCCATTCACACCCTCACTCTCCTGCTCATTTTTGCTCTCCTGTTGTCTCACTCTTTTCCTTCTGTGTTTATCTGCTCCTCTTGCTCTTGCTTCCCCACCTTTCTATGTTTATCTCTCTCTCTCACACACACACATTTTCTTGCCCCTCCCGTTCCACCTCTCTGTGTCTGGTGTACTGTTTCCTATAGTTTACAGTAACTCCTCTTAATTGTATTTTGGCTGCTCTAACCCACTGCTATATGTCCCAGTTCATTTGTCTGTTTATTCTTGTTTCATCAGAATGCTGAAGTCTTGTTGAACGTCACCTGTTACAAATGCAATTTTAGCTCATTTAAATGTGATTTATATTGTCCCCCATGGGGGTTATACTGCGTCAAAGAACGCGCCCAATAATTAATTTTGGCTCATAAACTAACAACTGCAATTACAATAACACTGTTTCTACTTTGGCATCAATTATTGCAAATGCAAATGACTACCATGCATAATAAACTGAGTGTTATGACTTAATGATGTAAATAGGAGATGTAGGAAATGTCAGTATTTAGAGGTGAGCTGAGGGGAATAGTGATTCGATGTTTGGTCTCTGGGGCCGATTTAAGAACTGTATTTCCTGAAATGACTCTGCTTTGTGATATACATCAGGCTTACTTTGACCAAGATTTTGAGTGACATCTTCCATTGACCAGGAGTTTGAGTGACAGCTTGAATTGCCACTTATTAAATCTAATTGCGGCTTGATTTGTTTTTTTGATTTGTTTTTTGTTGCATTTTTCAGTGACAAGAGATTTTCTGCTTTGGGTTTTGGGGCAAGAATTCCGCCAAATTATGAGGTAAGCATGGTACACATATGACGCACAGTGCAGATATTACGCATGGCGCATATATTATGCTTGGTACAGATATGATGCATGGTATGTATATTGTGCTTGGTCCAGAGATGAGGCATGGCGCATATATTGTGCTTGGTCCAGATATAACGCATGGCACATATATTGTGCATAGTGCAAATATGATTTATGGTGTGCATCTGATACACGATGCCGATATAGCACATGGTCAAGATATGCAGTTGAGAAAGAAAAATGAAGCAGCTGAAATCATTGTGTGAAGCTCATATCACCATTCACCTGCCTTGAATAACTATTTAGTCTGGTAACATGGGATAAATGACACATATGGTGAAAATAAGGAGAAGCATTCTATCATTACTTGTGTATTGAAATGTGTATTGAGCCCATGGGTCAGATGGATTCTCTTAATAGTTAATGAGCTTGCTCTTGTATTGATTTGGTTTGGATTTTGGCTTCCTCTTCTGTGGCCCTATTTATATTTATACAGCTATTTAAATGATGTACCATTATTATAGCATTTTCTATAGTAAGTATCAATTAAGACAACAACTGACATTCTGCATGATGCTAGTAAAGTTAACTTGCAGGTTGTATACATGTATTCATCCAGGATGAAAATCTTCTTAAGTTATTTCTAAGCATGCTCAGAAGTCCTTAAAGGTACCATCCCAGGCGGCTGGACTTAGGATTTTTTTTTCGAATTGCACAACTGAAAAGCACCCACCCCTTCCGTCCAATCAGGGATCACCCAAACCACGCCCCCACCACTCAGTTCATGCGCGTCCTTCATTTTACTGCAAACAGCTGACCGGCATGGCCGGGGACAACATTACAACACAGACAGCATTAGCAGCGGTGGATATCGATGGCATCACACAAAGCCACCAACAACAACACCTGTATCTTTCAACACTGGATTCACAGCATAACCAGGGCATTATAGCCTACACAGAAGTTTCCTAGGCTAGTGCCAGTCTCTAGGCATACAACAACTAGCAAACATTAGCTACCCATTACTAGGCTGTAGCTAACGTTACTTGGCTAACACCAAAAGTAGCCTAGACCTTACTACTAATGTGTATAGACTACACTTTCTGTCTATGTACAGCATTCACACAGAAAAAAAGACCAGAAGCTAGCTTACCAGTCTAAGAGAAACTCCACTACGAGTGCGTCGGTTTTAAAACCTTTCAGTGTCTTCAGTTCTCTCCAGCGGTCAAATGCTTCTCTGCCAAGGGATACTCGAGTTGCATTTGCAATTTTTACATATTCTTGTCTATCACGCATACTTTCAATGAAGGTTTTTGTCTTTTTAGCCGGTGGTTGACCACTGGGTGTAGTTGGAGGTCGGAAAACTGGCTGCTCATTCGGCTGCGCCATGACTGCCTCCAAATGCCTAGCTTTCTAGCTATTGCTGGCTTTGTAGCTACAGCCAAAGTGCGTGCACATTGGAATGCACACGCAGAACAGCATACACATTGATTTGGCAGTTTGACTGACAGACGGGCCATCCAATTAGAGTTGTCTGAGACAAATTTGATTGGTAGCCTAATTTTGGCCCCTGCTCCTTTCACAGATGACCAAATTTTGTCATTGATACGTCAAATCACTTATGTTATCGATTACTGTCTAATACTTACCAGATATACTCAGATTTTTATAATTTTGCCAAAAAATGAGCCGCCTGGGATGGTACCTTTAAGGATGTCCTCTGTGTGAACACAATCATGTTTTATTTAGTGTATGAATTAATTCTACTTGTTTTGTGTATCTCACCATGTTTGACTTTTACTTACACAATCAATTTTAGGCTTGTGTCCTTGGAGCAGTCTTTTCCGTTTTGCATTTGATTAGCAACTTTGCGTGTGTGCTTATTTCACAGTCATTGCATGCTTGTCTGAGTTTGCATACAGCCTATCCTGAATGCCTTGATAGATCTCTCTACAATATTTTTCTTATAGTCAGCAATAATTTGATGTTTAATTCACTTTTTCAATGTGCTGTGCTTGGTGGAGAAATTCTAACCTGTCTACTTCTGAAAAATAAATTGGTCAGCTATAATTTTAAATTATCATCTTACATTCATGTTTGTATTTTCAAGGAAAATATTTATTATGGAGATTTGGCCTGCCTTGGGAAGCGAAGGCATGTAGCCATTTTAACTGGTTCCCTGGTGAGGGGCTTTGGTGGTGTTCTGATGGAAGATTTGCAACAAGTCAATCAGTGTGAATATGGCATCTGCATGTATAGCAAGCCTCTCTGAACTGGGCACTGAGATAAAAGCTGATGTATATGCATTTTAATATGAGATATTTCAGCTCATTTCTTGATGTCTTTAGTTGAATAAATTCTACATCATAAGAAATAGGAGACTATGTATTGCCATGCTAAGTTATTCAAATTAATAAGGCAAAAAACTCTTTGAGGATCATACTATGCAGTCTTGATATTCAATTCTGCATTCATATATCTGTATTTTAGAATACCATGGGATTGGGACCAGCTATTAATTCTCCTCAGTGCTTTAAAATGAGCTGAATTGAATGTTTGTAGAGAGAGGAGTTTCTGCCCATTTCAGCAAACACTAAACTGAACAATGCCCCAGATGCTTTCTGCCAAAGTCTCCATGACACTGAGTGCATCGTTTTATGACAGCGTTGTTGCCCAAAGAATCCTCCGACATGACGTTTGTAGCATAAAATCCCTCCGATCATCTCTTATCTCCTCCCAGGTCTCTCATGACTTTGCTATCAATTTCAACCCAGAAGATGATGAATGTGAAGGTAAGAGAAATTATTTAATGGCTCTGCAGGAAATTTCTCCCCTAATAAATGAAATATTAATGTTGTTGGTATATTTGTGTGTTGTCTGTGCTGGAGGTGATATTGAAGTTCATAGTCAATGCTCTCTGAGCTCTGAGCAAGGCAGCTTCTCTCTCTCTCTCTCTCTCTCTCTCTCTCTCTCCCCCCCTCCCTCCATTTTAACTCTCAGCTAAAGAAGCACTGCAGGTCTTAGTATTTTTTCCCATGCACTATTTGGAAATACTGTACATTATGTAAGAAATGTACAATGACATGCCAGCCATTATACAAAAATTATTGGGCACCTACGTGGTGTAATATGGCTGTTAACCTCTGAGGTGTGAAAAAATTTGCATATAGTGACCAGTATGGAGTTGTGCATTTTGCTTCTACCAGTTACCACACATATTCTTTGCCAAAAACTCAATTTTCAAAAAAAAAAAAAAAAATTTTTATGCAGATTAGCTTTTGCTTCTATTATGTTGCTTCGATTCAGCCGAAACCTCTGTTGCTGTGTGCAAGAGAGCGGTCGTTAGTTCTATTTTGTTTTATTGCTATACAACAGCTGTGGGCACTAATTCCACTGCATCAAAGTTCCACTCGGACAGTCATCGCATTGCACCTTTTTCAATTCATCATAATCACCATATTGCCAAAGATTTGAATAGCTGTATCAGAAGTCACAAAAATGTTGTTTGTGTTTATTTTAAGCCTTCACCTCTGATGTTTGCATCAGACACAAAGCGTTACCTAAATTTAGCCTGGAATTCAAATGTGGCAACTTGCTATAAAGTGCTAAAAGGCTGATGTGTTTGGAACTACTTTATGGGTGATCAGTTATTGGGAAATACACTCTTAGAATGTCTTTCAACCAATCACAATTTGTCTACTGCCATGAAGCGGATGGGGATAGGAATGAATGTTGTCCTTTTGCGTCTCTGTCCATCCGTCATGCATCTTTTCCGGGTGTGAACTCCTAAACTGTTTAAAATATCTCAAAGAAATTTCATATACAGGTACGTCTTATTGTGCAGATTTGCCTTTTCATACCTTAGTCTGTTCTCCTGTCAGTCTGTCCATCCCTCCTCTGCATTTTGTTTCCTGGCCAAGTATCAGCTATCCTGTGGCACGGGATCTCAGTATTTCATGATTGTTTGTAAAATTTTGCGTGGATTTTACACTTGTGTTATGTATGCGCAAAAATATAAAAGCAGCAAATGGTAAAAAGTAACCTAATTTATAGAACTGTGGATGAGCTAAACTGCATGCAGTTTTTCTTTGATTAATCAGTGTCAACAAGGAATTTTACATATGTGCATACATTTATTAGACATGTTTTACATGCTTTTTAATTCAGGTTAATTTTTATAAATCTCAAACTTGCAAAGAAAGAGAAATGCAAATTTTTTGTGCTTATATACCATTTATAAGTGAGGCCTTATGTGCTGTACTGATTAGACCCAAAGCCTGTTGAGTATATTGCAGCCACAGTCTGGAGGAATGTGACTCGTAAGGGAAGCACATGAGATACAGAAAATAGCCTTGCGTATCTTGACAGATTGGCACATGGGGAGACATTGGAGTCATTGGATGAGGAAAAGCACATATTGTGCGCACATTTTCCTGTGGGTCAAAAAATCATTGATTTTCTTTATTTGCTTTCTCGAATTGCATCGATGCTGGTGGTTCAAACATCGATCCAGGATCCAAGCGGACTGGCACTAGTGCGGCAGCAACAGATCAGAAAACGAGCTCCTATGGCCAAAACAAAGCCTTCTTTTTCCAGATTTGTTTTGGCTGCTCGGTTCCCGTGTCGAGCACTCGTGTCCTGAGCCGTGCATCGAGTTTGTAACTTCCTGTGTTGTCCTCGAGCAGAGATCCAGGGGGTGGTGGAAGCCTACCAGAGCTGCCTGCCCAAAATACAGCTGTACGGGCCAACCAACGTCGCCCCCATCATCAGCAGAATCGCCAAAATAGCAGCGGGAGAGGAGGTCACGAAAGAAGCTTCAGTGAGTTTCTCCCACCGTTCAAAGCCTATCGACAACGAGCTCTTTTAACATCTTTTACAATCAGATGTTTTGGCAAAGGAAGCATTCAGCTTAGCCAAAATACAAGTCTCGCTGCTATGATTCCCTCTAATCTTCCCACGACAGATGCTCACAGCAAGCAACCAGTAAAATGTAATTTAATTAAATCAATTTTATCTACCATTTAAATAAGCAGCTTTGTTAAAGGGCATCTACTTATCTGAATTTCTTAATGTTTTTTCTTCATTTGTGAAATAGTGGTAATTTTGCCCTTTGTCCGTTGGCTGTGCCCTTGCAGCCATCTTCATTTATTATTTAACCATAATCTTTACTACTTTTGCCATCACTGATTGAGTTTCCATGAGCAATGTTGCAGAATTAAGGACAGTGAGTGCTCAGGTTACTCTGTTGTTTGCACAGGGTCGCTGCTTTGTTCGATGGCCTTGTGAGATATTCGCTTGGATTGACATCAGAGGAGAACCAAACGATCCACAATTCAATTATACTGTAGGGGGTGGTGTAAAATGAAATGGTTGCGTAGAAAAGCATGAGTTAATCAACATAGTTCTGAATACAGCAGTTCTGACAATTGATAGGCTTATTAAAATATTCAGCATTCAGCTTGCCACAACCCTTTCTCTCTACATGCTTATAAAATACATTTTATGCCATTTAATTTATTAATAATTACTCAAAATGGTAATTGTAAATTAAATCACCTTATTTGCTATAATGAGATGTAATCAGCCAAAAGATTTAAACAAACTTTATATCCACTTAAAGATTAATAAATTTAGTTAAATAGAGATCAATTGATAAAAATGAGCTCAGCCAAAAACAAATTATAAACTCTTCACTCCACGCAGATTTATATGTAAAACAAAAGACATGAGAAATCAAATTAACCATAAGAGCGAGAGAGAGATAGTGGGAGAGGGAGACTGAGTGAGTGAGTGAGTGAGAGAGAGAGAGAGAGAGAGAGAGAGAGATAAACCAGTTCATGTCGGAGTATCGTTACGTCAAAGCTCAGCAAGAAAAAGGCTAGAAGTTCACAACCAGAAAACCATGACCAAAATAAAAAAAAGGAAAGTCCCTCTTTAAGGCTGTAAATCCAGCTGCTACTACACACAAATTTTTCTCATAGTGATCTGCAATATTTTACTCAGCAGGGTTTCTGGACGTTTGGGTGATGCTGAGTTAAGGTAGGGGTGGAGAGGTTGAGGGGTGATCTCTCTTGTGACAAGGACCAGATGATTCAATATGATGATGTATGTAGTTAAAGTGTTAGGTGATGATGTTAGGTGGTTGTGGGCTAAGCATCATGACTTGATTACCAACAGAAAAATGCATTTAGCTTCTTTTGGACTGAGGGGAGCAAACCTGAATATTTTAGGAGGTAATTCGGCGTAGCAAATAAATTCCTCTACAGGATGGAAATGTAGCCCACTCCATTTAGTTTGAGTTAAAGACAAAAACAAGGAGGAAAAGACCATGAAGACTGACTGACTCTGGGCCCTGCCTCTCCCACAGAGATACCACATCCTGCTGATCCTCACTGATGGCGTGGTGACGGACATGGCGGATACGCGTGAGGCTATCGTGCGAGCCTCGTACCACCCCCTGTCCATCATCATCGTGGGCGTGGGCAACGCAGACTTCACCGACATGCAAATCCTGGATGGGGATGATGGGGTGCTGCGTTCCCCAAAGGGAGAGCCCGTCCTGAGGGACATTGTCCAGTTCGTGCCCTTTAGGGAGTTTAAAACGGTGGGACTGCCTTCGTCTGCTCCACATTTTCATCTGTTAAATGAATATGAATCGGGTTTGGAGCACAAGGGGCGTAAGAGAACATACCCCTTGGAGCACAAGGGGCGTAAGTGACATTTCTATCGCCTGTTGGGCTTCTTGGCTGAAATATAATACTAAGTCAGAGTTTTTTGTTTATTATCATTTAGAAAATTAATTCCTTATGACTTTATCTCTATAACATCATAGAATGCTTAAATATATGGCTCTCAATGAAATAGTTACAATCAATGCAAAGTTTGTTTTTGCTCTCCTGTAAAATTTGGAAAATGTCACTTACGCCCCTTGTGCTCCAAGGGGTATGTTCTATTACGCCTCTTGTGCTCCAAACCCTCGTGATAGAGACTGTCTGCAGCCTAAGTATCCCCTTCTATAAATTAAGAATGTTTTCCTATTACAAATTAATGTCATTTTTACATATAGAATTATATGTATTAAATTATATGTTAACATATAGAATTATATTTTCATTAAAAATCATAATTTGAGAAAAAAAAAAGACACTTATTTGCTCTCACAGTTGCATTGTAAGACCAGGAACTGGTTAGCGTTGTGACGCTAAATACTGTAGGTCAGGGATGGGCGGTGTGTTTATATTTGAGTGATTAATTTAAGTCTCTGATTAACCATTCAGGCCAAACATTCTGTTTTATGGGTTTTAATTGGCTGCTGTTTGAAAGAAAACCATTAAAGCCTGCAGACACTGTGGCCCTCCAGGACCAGAGTGACCCATCTCTGCTGTAGGTGTTTGATAGAACTGACGGGCCATTCGAATGGCCAGTTCTCTCCTGCCTCTCTGTGAGTCTAATTGGGAAAATATAACAAGGAGCCTGCCTCACTCGCCCATCACACACAGGCTAACTTTGCTGCTGCTAGCCATCCCTGCAACTGAGATGTGTTTTCTGCTCTTTTACCACTCCTTTATGGATAAACCCACTCAGACGAGGTTTAGGTTTTCACTTCTGTTTAAGTTGAGAGCATTTGTTAGAAATTTTACTCAAAAGTGCCGCACTGTGTGTGGAGGGAGGGTCAGAAATCTCAGTGTCATTTTGTAAATGGCCTAGTAGCCGTCATTAGCTTAGCTTTTAGCCGTGTGACCTCTGTAGCCCTGTAGAAAGCGGCATTACCCGCGAGTGCAGCCATGATAAAGCAGATTGAAAGCTGGGATTGGGATAAACTGACAAGCGGCAGGAAGGGTCAGGTGTGTTATTTAACTGACCCACGGAAAGCAGAAAAAGTAGTCCATTCATTTCTTTAGTTGCAGAAAAGAGAGTTAAACATTTCCTTTTTCTGCACAGAGTTGGATTTCTGTCCAGGTGGTTCATTAGAGTGGAAAGTGCTGGTTTGCCACCTTGCCTTTACCTGCAGTGAGCGTACGGAGTCATGACTGCGTGCTCAATCACTGGTGCTTAATTGGCCAGCAAATTACCGGGGAGGGAAGAAAAAAATTGCTTTTCCCTGACATAGAGCAATTAGAAATGCAATTGGAATGCACTTCAAAGTCCTGTATAGATTTTTTTTTGCATTTCATTTCCTCTAGGTAAGTGTGATTCCATGAAAATTAGACTCCCCTGGCTAACACTGGCTCATTTAATGATATTAATGTGCGCTAGCTTTGCTGGCACATAAATAAGTAATGATGGTATCCTTGCCTTTCGGCCTTGCAATGCTGCTGAAATGACGTAATGAAATTAGCATGCTGCTTGCCGTCAGCACTTTGGCCTTAGGTGAGATCTCCGTGGTGAGCAATGCGTATCGCGCTAACGTGCCATTGTATTAGCTGCATACCTTTTATGGGTCTCAATGGGGCAGCCTGTTGCTGTGTGTTAAAAGCGATTGACTTGGACTCAGATGTGGCCATCCTGGTCCCAGTGTGTTGGGGGGGCGGGGGTTAGTGTAGAGCCCCTAGATTGAGAGAGTTGCAACATGAGGGCTCTGGAAAATATGGTCAATGAACCATTTTGTTTTCATCACATTGACCAGCACCGACTCAAAGTGAATGAGTTTTTTTTTTTTTTCATTTTATCTTTAATTATGTCTGAACGTTTTCCCTCTTATTCTTGTTGAAACCATCACCTACTGGTTAATTGTGATGGAAACAAAATGGCTCCTCTTCCTGAGTTTTCCCAATTTCCTCTATCTGGGGACTCTAGCTACATGTCGTCAACTAAGATATTTTTGGATTAAAGTCAATCATCTCCGTAATCTGTTTCAGGCCTCCCCAGCTGCCCTGGCCAAATGCGTCCTCGCCGAGGTACCCAAGCAGGTCGTGGAGTATTACAGCCACAAGGCTTTTGCTCCCAAATTCCCCATGGCAGACTGGCCCAACTCTGTCCCGCAGACCCCAGAATAACAGAAGAAGAGATTATTGGGATGACACCCTTGGCCTCTGTCATCCAGGTTAGTGGAATGGAAGTTTTTTTTTCCGAAGATTTTCATGCCTGGACAAAAACGTTTGCATATATTTTTGTTTTTTAAGACTTTTTTCTGCTGCCTGCCCTATCAGTGCAATGTGGGAGCTGGAGTCCTGTTTTTTTGTAGGGGTCATTTAACTATGGCATATCCTGAAGACTGCATTTGGGCTTTTCTCTTCGACTTTTTCCGTGGGATGACTGGACTTTGTGACTCTTACCTGCAGTTCTTCACTATGCTGTTTCTGCATGTTTTTCTGGACGTGATTCCCCTTTTTATAAAGCCCGCAGACTTTCTGTATTTCCTTCTAAGCCTCATTCATATTCCTGCCCTGTCTCCTGTCCAAGCTCCCTGCTGGCCTGCTTGCACTGGGTGATGCATAGACCTCTAGAGATTGAGCATGGATATCAAAACTTCTAATATGAGCTGCATTATTCTTTCATCATCAAAAGGGAAACGTACACAGTTGTCTCAAAAAAGGAAATATATTTGCACAAACATTGAGTTTCTCGCAGGCGTCTGCGCTGTCAAAACACTCAGTATTCGAACCGCCTGATTGCAGCTGCTCTTCAGCACTACTGAAACATGTTCTTCAAGCTTTTCAACGTCGAATGTGTTTGTTTGTTTGTATTACTGAAGAGGAAGAAGGGATGCCAGTCCTAATCGGTAACTTTAATGGAAGACTTCTGTTTGTCTTATTTTGAAAATATAAACAATTTAAAGTATGTTCCAAAAACTCTGATGTACAAAACTTTCTTACTAAACCTTATGAAACTCAATACTTGTAATATATTTGCCCGTAAACTGCTATATATTTGAATTTAATGTGCTAAAGTGTTCAAAAGTAGATTCAAAACTTATTTGAGATGATTAATCATGCACTCCTCTGGCAATAATTTGGTAGGAATGATTCATTGGGAATGGCTCAGGCCCTCTGTGACTTGTTGTTCAGTTGATGTTGGGTTCATTTTGACATATTTGCTGAATTTATTCTTGTTGAAGTGACTTGTGCAAATGCTCTCTGAGGTAAGCTGCTCAGCTCACTGAGAGAGTCTGACAGATTGCTCCCCTTAGAAAGAAATCAATAGATCTCCAGCATGATGACCTGGCAGCTGTGTTTGCATTTGATGGAACTTGTGAATGGAACTAGTCTTCATTTATTTTGATCTTAATTTTGTCATGCAACCTTTTGGAAGCATCCCCTGAGAAATCAAAGACCGTGCAGCTCTGCTATTTCGCTTTAGGGAAGCTATGTTATTATATTACTGTGTTTGACATATTTTGTTTGCCACTGCGAGGACGAGTGCTCGCTGGGTCCACTTTTGAAGACTTACACAGTTTATATGTGATGATAGAAAATCAGCGAGCATTTATTTTTTGGCTGAATTCTGAGGCTTACATTCCCTCTAGAGCAATTGACTCACTATCCAGTGGCATTTTGAGAGATAAATTGACAGCTGCGATGAGAGATCCATTTGCATTCTGTTTCACTAGCATAGAGTTATTACTTATGTTTGTACTTTAAAGACACAGGGCCTGTTGTATAAACCATGGCTCATTGAGTTAGAGTAGGTAGCTGCACTGAGTAAAACCTGAAACCTTCCTGTGTGCAACATATGGTATAGCGAGCAGCTCCAGGTCTTTGTCGGGGATGCAGGGGCCGAAAGAGTGAGAAGTAGCACCAGGGAGAGTGAAAACCAAAGCTCTATTAGATTCCTCAACCAGCCAGGGTCAAGAGACAGCAGCCAGAGCAACTTAGGCAAAACAGCTCAAGGTCAAGGGGCAAACAAGGGTTGAACTGCCACGGTTGGGATCGAGAGGGTGAGCGGGGTGAAGTCGTTGATCCATGCCGAGGTGGAAACCAAGTCTGTCCAAGAAGGAGCGAGGATGGTGAGGACCGGAATTATCCAGTGGGGGGAGGAGGACACAAGACTGGGGCGAACACACATAAACAAAAGGCCGAGGCAGGAGCAAGGAGCTAGGAATCAGGGAGCAGGAGCAAGGAGCTAGGAATCAGGGAGGCAAAAAAAATTAAAAAAAATTGCGAGGGGCAGGCAAAAGGCAGCAGCAACACAATCTGGCGCTGATATGAAGATAGATGCAAACTAAAGACCATGAGTAACAATGGGAAACGTGCGGGAAAGGCGTGGGGAATGTATTCGGGGATTGGGACGGAACAAGAAGGTAATTAATCGATTGGAATTGATCAACTAAACAAAACGGAAAACCACACACGCAGAAACAGGGCGAGACTAATAAAGAAGGGCATGAGATGTGACAGGATTTACTCTGTGCAGTTGAACAGTACCCTCTCGTTTATTCCTTTATCTGTACAATGCTGGGGTGTAGTACGTCTGTAAAGTGAGGCCTGAACTGACTAAGGTTCTGTTTACATATGAGTTTGATCTTCACCATTTAATTAACTAGGCTAATTGATTTGCTTATCAATTAATTCCACTTAACGAATGGTAATTGCATGAATCCCTGAAATGTTTAAAATGATAAAAGCAATTTCACTTTTTTATATTCTGCAGTATTATTTGGTGGAATACTTGTAAATATAATCATCCATGCTTGTTTCAAGACTATAACGCTTGACCTGTGATGATAAACTTGTTATAAGGTTAACTGAATTCAGTTTTATTCTTTTCAAAAAAAAAAAAAAAAAAAACTTCATGGAAGGACCACAGTGATCAAAGTAGGGAGTGTGTGGAGGAATCTGCTTAGCCATGTTTGCACGTTTACTGGCATAATGTAAAGGTTATGCACAACCAGACACTAATACTTATTTGGATGATTACTGGCACCGCTGCTGAATTGTTTTGGCAAGTACTAAATTATGGGCCCTGTTTCATGATGTTGGATTACAGAGTTAGTTGAATTACGTTGTCGATAAAGTCTGGAAATTCTAATGCGTAATCCTGACTTGTTAAACTTGGTTGTGGTGAAAAGTTCATGCAGACTGAAGTAGTTTGTAGCAGTTAAATCAAAGCACAGTTTTGGTTGCAACCAATCACCTAAACAGACAGGTACAACTTAATTTACATAAAGAATAAACTATTTGTTATGTGTTTCCTGTTAGATGGCATGTTGCATTAATGTTAGAATGAGCTGGATGAAAGAAGAGCAAAAAGAAAAATAATTAGATGTTTTAAAATTGATATGAAACAATATAGCATTTGTACAGTTTTATGAGACAGTTTTAGTGGTACACAGTAGTAAACATGCTTGTGCTGAATGCTCCTGGATGCACGTGAAAAGTTATTTGTATGCAATATCCCTTTTTTTTTGGCTTTATCGGCTTTGTTAACTTAAATGTTCATAATTTATATAAAGTTATGGCTTTTGCCGCAACAGAAATAAATATGAAAGGCAGACCAGGCTAAATTTGACATTTCAGTATCTAAAAGTTATAAAACAGACCCATTGGGTGTTGCAACATTTACATAGAGCAGATGCAGGTATGGTTTATATATTCTCTGGGATAAGCCTCCTGTTATGATCATTCCATTAAATCATTGGTTTTACTTTTATCTGGATTCCTTTCACCAATAATAAAAACCCTCTTGAAAATTCATCATATACTGTCCTGTCTTTTTTCAGTTTCATCTTAAATTAATTTGGTGCAGAACATACAGTGTGCATTACGAAATACTTAAAGTGGACTCTGGAAGTTCTCCTGTGATCTGGAAAAACCTAGTAACTCAAAATTTTGAGAAAATTTAGTTGGACCAACACTTGGAGTGACTAGGTTTACCCCTTCCTTTTATCAGGTTAAAACGTCTGAAACACCTGTCTAATGGCAGTTTTTCCAACTGAAAGAACCTAGTAAGTCAGTCTAAATTGAGCATCATAGGGATATTTGATCTGGAAAAACCTAGCAAGTAGTGCGAGCCAATCAAATGGCTCATTGAGGTCACATGACCAACTTGCAAAATAGCTGCCTCCATGAAAGCATCACAGTGAGTTTGTTGGGCAGACATTTGTCATATTGCTTGCTTTCTTAGCAGAATTTAAATAAGGTTCAGGAGCATTGTGGTTTAAACAGGGTTTTGAGGAGGACTATCAGGAAGTTGGATTTCTAAAGCCAAAATTTAGACTTGACATTCCTCTAGCCACCAGAAGCAAACCGTGGGGCATTCCTGGTGTAAAGTGTCAAAGTTTATAGAACTGGCACAGTCATTTTTGGCTACCAAGAGGAAATTCTGGCAGGATATACCAGTAAATGACGGAAATGCTGATCTTGTAGAATGGTTTGAGTAGTGCATAGATACTGGTTAGCTTGAGATCATACCAGCTTATACTGTGTTCATTGTTCAGGGTATTCTAAGAGTGTTTTTAATGAAGACATTCTTAAAGTTTTCAGAAATGTACTTGACAATGCAAATGTTTTAAGATTTTAAGTCTTTTTCTTTGTTATTGTTCAGAGCCATATGATTTTTTTTTAGTCTCCAAAGTGTTTATAGAATTCATATCAGAGAACCCATTGATTCTGTCATATAATTTTGTTAACATATGTTCATATTTGAGTTGAATGTTTTCGGAGTTTAATAATAAAGAGTTATAATGTTGACATACTAGGTTTTTATTGATTAAAGATTTGCTTCGGTCATTAAGTTTGATCCAGTAAAACCTGGTAAGTCAATTTATACCTTTAGCAAAGATGAAATCTAAGCAAATTCACTGAAAAGGCATTTACTTTTACTCTACTAAATAGGAAAAGTAAGAATTATCTGTTAACCAGGAGCTTAATCCTGAACACCAACCATTTTTCTTCATTTTCTGAAAATCGTGTTCAGTTGGACTTACTAGGTTTTTCCAGATCACAGGAGAGTTACAGAAGTTATAAGAAAACAAATCTTTTCACAATTTCATTTTTAATGATGTATTTACTATATATGTCTGAATGGGAGTGTGCATTGCTGACTTATTGTGAAAAAACTGGTCAGTAATTAAACATTATATGATGGCGGATTTTGTGAATAACATGCAATCTAAAAATTGTCATTATTTATCAACTGTTTTTTTACAATTTTGTCTCTGGGGAAATACTGAAAGAAAACTTTTCAGTCATACAAATAATGAGTTTAATAATGTGTTTATATTCCTCAGTATATTTTATTTAGTTGTTGATTCAGTTTAGGACATGCAGCTTAAGTAAAAGCAAAAAAAAAAAAAAAACATGCTGGTCATTATACGAAAATAAGTTCATACCTACACAGTGTTTACCCCCTAGGTTAACCTCTTGCATGGAGTTCTTTGTTGCACTTATACCATGGTTACGACACACACAAGCTTAGTTAAAGACTTAATTTTAGTGTATTCATCCAAATATTGTATTTATATACAGACTATTTGCTTTTGCCACTATAAACCTGTGCTGCTTTGAGACCTCCAAAATCTCTAATGCTATGTGTGAGAGCGCGATCATTAATTCTGTCATTTTGTTGCTATATAAGAGTTGTGGTCATGAAGTATCATAGTTGCAGTCGAACAGTCATTATCACGTTGTGCCTTCTCTAATTTGTCATAATCATCATACTCCCCAAAGATATTAATAGTTATATTGGGAAAACTCAAACATTGTCATTTTAGCCTGCGTGTTTGCAACTTTGTGACTCAAAGTGTCAGTTAAATTTAGCTTGGAATTAAAATGTGGCTGATTAATACAAAATGTAAAAAGGCTAACATGCTTGAAACTACTTCATCGGTGTGCTGAAAAATAATGCACACTCCTGAAATGTCCTTCAACCAATCACAGTTGAGTATTTAACAGACCCATGGAATTAATGTCAACATTCTTGTAAGAATCAATCAACTACAAAGACAAACATGTTGAAATGGAAAATTAGGGCTGCTGGGGGAAGGCAAAACAGGAGCTCTTTGATAGACTGGCACATAGATAAAAAATACTTGAGATGTACATTTCCAGAAATATGAATAATTTCGCACTGTTTGTTTTTACATTATTGGCAATTTATAGCTGGTATTCTTTTGTAGAAACATGCATTTATGTAATGGTTTTTAAGATGCAAATATTTGGCAGGTAATTAGAGCTGGAATTCATTCTTACCTACACCATATTTTGCAATAAACCTGAGTCATTGATTTATGAAATTTATGTTCGGTGTATTTCTTCAATAAGAATATAAAAAGCTTGCTTGGAGTGTGGGGTTCGTCATTTGGATTTCACCTCTCTCTGGTAGTGAATAATATTCAAGGAGGTACTTTTGAATCAGTTTTTCAATACAACTCCAAATTCTAGGAAGAATAAGGGAAGGTAATTTCCTGGCTAAATTCCCACACTGTCTTTTTCAACCTGCCACCTGATCATTTCTTATTTCATTGGCTATGAAAATGATCTTCTGTCTCAGCTGATGTGTGGTTAGTGTTCTGGTGCAAAATGGCTGCCATGCATCACCCCTGCACGTGAGTGCTACTCATTGTTGATGGTTGAGGTGAGATTCCTTCATATCACTCAAGCTTATTAATTCATTCATTCATGCATTCTGTCCGCACAATTAAAAACATTTGGAAAAAAGGGATTTGCTGGAAAAAATGCATGGCTGCTTATTTTCTGAATGGAGTCATGGATGTTTCTCGTTTCAGTGTTTCATCTGTTCAAATTCCCATAAGCAAAGCGATGGGAAGAGTTTTTGAAATAGCCAGTCGCCCATTTCCTGGGGTGATCCTTCCCCAGAGAGAAAGTTTAATTGATATTGTGTTTATTGTCCCCCTGCCCTTCAGTGGGACACTGGCATGAGGAAATAACTCCAAATTATGGCTGGTTTTTGAATTCACTGCAGTCAGGCTACGGACAAGGTCAGCACCGCTGACTCCTCAAAACGAGAGAAATTGCCTTGAAAAGGCGAATTGAATATAATTCATTGTCCATGTATGTGAACTGGATTTTTTCCAAAAACTTAAGTCATCCATTGCGGCCGAATACCTCTGAGTCATCCGTAAAAGGAGACAATTCTTATAGCGCTGCTTTTAAGATAAACTGCAAGATTGGTGGCATGAAATTTATCTCCTATTGGATTAGAATTGATTTCAAAGCAAGCAATGAAGACACCCTTTGTAATTTTGTTTGAATTAGAATTATATTTTCCCCATATGCAACATTGACCAAAGTATGAAGGCTGTTCATGAACTAAGCTACGTTAGTCAATCGAGGCTTAGATGGATTCCCAGGGGACGTTCAGCTACCAGACTCTATGTGCTGTTCTGAATATTAAATCATGGCAGACCTTTGCAGATTTAATGTTCTGTCTGGCTTTATTAGAAAGAGAGTGAATGACAGTCTGTTTTCTGCAGTTGGAATCCTCTGCTACCCGTTCCTGTTAATCATAAGATTGTTTTCAATCTTTGGGTAAGTTTTCTCAACATGAATTCCTGAATTTGCTTTGAGCAAATCATTGCTACAAGATACATCAAAGAAATGGTTTGTTATTATTTTTTGTTATTACAGTTAATAAAAATTAATTTCTGAAGTGAGGGAAAGAGTGTTCATATAATAATTACAAAAAATAACTATTTTTCATGACTTCAAAAATGGAATTTACTCATTTCTGTTCCACACATGCAAGGGTGATTTTTCATGGCTATGTGATCATGCTGAGGTTATCAGTGCTTCATACAGTACAGGTCAACAACAAATTCATGAGATGTGCCACTCTCTTTATTATTATTATGAGTTTATTCTATTTTTATAACACAGCTAAAAAGATTTATGTTCCTTGTTTAGTGATGATTGGTAGTTAAAACCATTCCCTGGGCAGAAAATTCATGCAAATTAATAACAGGCTGAGTGACTGTTTGTTAGCCAAGATTTTGTCTCATGAATATAACAACTGCGCCGTCCTGGGGAATTATGTTGGAGTTGCGTATATTTTACTGTGTCTCAGCTTGTTTTTTGTGATCTCTTATGTGGAAAAATAATCATTGGAGAGTTATTATGAATTTAAAAGGGATATCAGAGTGATTCTTGTTAGAGCTAGGAGGCAGTTTTTATTTTTTTTATGATCCCCCAGTGTGAATGCTGGCACATTGGTGACTACTTGAAAGTGTCGCACATACTGACTGAGGTGGAGTTAGTAATGAGTTTTCGTTCTGACTTAGCGCAGCATGATACTATCAGGACTGTGCATGGCCCTGAAGGAGGTTTCTCTCAATTGCTGACTGCTGCAGGAGAATATTCAACTATTATCGTTTCCATAGTGACCATGTTATGTAATGATTAGTTTGTGGAGAGTGGAGGGCTTCAAATCTATGCAGCATCACATACATTGGGAGAAGTGTTTTGATTATGAAGAGATCATTATTTTGTGACCGCAAAACCCACAAGGCCTATTGACAGTGGGCAAGAGGTTCTAAATAAGATCAGCTGTATAGGGAATAAATAGTTGGATTTGGTTAAATGTACTGCAGAAATCAGCAAGCTGTTTTTTTTTTTTTTTAGCTTATTGTTGGGGTGCTCAAAAACATTACAGGCAATGTTTCAGAGCTGTTGGACTACAACACTGAGTAACCATATAATAAAAAATAAACATGAAATGATGATGATGATGATGATGATGATTATTATTATAATCCCTTACCACCATTCAATAAACTGAAAATACTTCATATTAAAACGATGACTGAAATCGATCCATGTTGTGGCAAGAGAGAGGGTGCTGACTGCTCACTCGCCGTATGTAAAATAAATAGCAACTGCCTTATTTTAGTCAGGAAAGTTGAAGAATCAGAGATGGAGGAAGAAACCTTTTATTCATCAGCACTGATCTCACTCTCAGCACAATCCAAAACTCTTTAGTCCATCACAGTTTCCCAGGTCTGTTTCCAGTATCGTCTTTGTCATCCAGTCCTCAGTCCTCACTCATTCAGATCCTCCAGCCAGGCCAAAGTTCTGATCTACTGGTCCTCTCATGTGACACTCCCCTCCTTGCGTTTTCCCACCGGGTGCTTCACCCCACTGATTACAAACAGGGAAAATGAATCCCAAAAATAAGTGGGTGGGCAACAGCGTTCCTTAGTACCACATGGAAGTCCTCACATGGCCAGGGGCCCTAACCAGTAGGCGGGCACATTATGACCCTCTTTCCTATCCCCTTCCAATCCTTCCTTCTATCTTAAGAAAATTGCCACCATATTGGAATTTTTCATGGCTATCACTTCTTTCTTCCAAAGCGACCTGGGAAAAATGTTCTGAAGTATTTTCTTGCTTGTGTCATCAACTGAACAGTTCTGCCCAAAATTGACACTTATCTCCTCCAGGAATGTATATGTCAAATACATCAAAATACAGTATGTCCTGGGACCTTTTCCACAAAGCAGGATTCCTCACTTAGCTGGATAATTTCACTGAGCAAAACCTGGAATCCTCTCAAATCTTGAACATGGACTGAAGTAAAAAAAAAAAAAAAAAAAAGCTGCTCTGGGTTTTACTTTGAGCAGTTATCTGGCTAATTCAGCATATTCTGCATTGTGGACCAGGCCCCAGACGTGTGAATAGGCTGTATTGACCTGACTATGATCGCTCATGGAAGGAACTTTAGTGCAATGACACACTAAATCTCTAAAAACCAATGTACAGTTTTTCTAAGTGTTTTCTGATGTGGTTCTAAAAAGGTGTACTTATAGTGTCCCAAAAACTTTTGGGCTGGGAGTCAGTGTCCGGGGATTTAAGAGCAGGGGCTGTTTGGCCCAGTTCTTTTAGAGTTAGATTTGAGGCTGACAGAATGAGTTGGACTGCAAATGGCTGTGAATCCTGAGGGAGAATGCAAGGAATGATGTGTGACTGCATGCTCAAGTGACTCTGGAAAAGTACTGATGGACAGTGTGCTGTGCAATTGGATTACCCCGCTGAACATAGATTTCCACTGAATGCACATTTTTTCATGTTAGTGACACATTATTGTTGCATGTAAAATGCAAAAAAAAAAAAAAAAAAAAAATTTAAGTGATTTATGATTAATCTTTTACCTACTTCTTTTCGAAAACCGCACAATGAAAAAATATTTCAAGTTTCTCTTTATCAACTATTGATTTCTGTAAACATTGGTAAATTGCGATTTTGATGCCAACAAGTTCCAAAACAACTTGGACAGGGGAGTGGAAAAGTTGTGTTGTTATGATTCTGCCATGTCTGTTATGTTTCTGCCATATCTGTTCTGTTTTTTGCTATTCCCCGTTATGTTTCTCCCATGCCTGTTCTGGTTTTTGCCATGTTTTAGTTCTTTGCCATGTTTTTGTTTTTGCCATGCCAGATCCATTATTCTGTTATATTCCGGTCCATGTCTTCGTTCTTGCCCTTCATTGCACTTTGTCTCCCCTGTCTGGTCTTTTAAGCTACAGCCTCTCCCCAAGTCCTGCATGTCACATGTTTAGGTGATTTCATGGTTTCTGGGTTTCAAACATTCCTTCTAATCTCGTTTGCTTCCTTCGCCTTGCCTTTCTATTTTACTAACCTTACTAACAGTTTGTTATTTTTGTTTAGATACTAACCAAGACTAACATTGTATATAATACTAACTTACTAACGAGCACTAGGGTTTGTATAGCTGCACTTACTAATTGATTAACAAGCTCTCAGCACTCGCCCTGTTCTAGTCTCCGCCTCTTGCCTTCTCTTAGTCTTTGCTGCAATTCAGCGGATCCTCCGCACCTGCTCTACTCTGTCCTGCCTCTCATTATCTGTGCACATTAGAACTCCCTAACCAGAGCTGTATGTTTTGTCTATAGGTTGTCTCGTGTTCCCTGTCCGCGTTTTGGCTTTTGCCAATTTCATGTGGTTAGGTTCTCCCTTGTGTTTGCTCCCACGTAATTAGTCTGATCCCATTCACCTGTCCCTGATCATAGCATGTGACTTCCCTTGAGTGTACTTAAGCAGTCTTTTCACAGCAGTTCCCTGTCAGAACGTTTCCCTAGTTTACCTGTGCTGCTCTAGTTTTTGCCTTGTACTCATAGTGTTGCTTTTCTGACTGGACCGTCTGATTTAGTATTTTTGTCTGCTTCTGTGTATCGAACCCTTTTTGTCTGACCACGATTACTGTGATTGCTGCCCTGGTTTTTGACTCGGATTACACCCTTCTGGATTGTGATTTTTGGATTGAGGACTTCGTACTGTTGCCTCCTGCTCTGCGGGGGTTCGCCCCCTTTTCCAATAAAATCACATCCATTGCATTTCCTGGTTCTCGCGACTGGTTCCTGAACGATACCTCACATGTGTAATCTTTAAAAACACCCATTTGGAACATTCCGCAGGTAAAATGGTGATAAGGTTGCAGGTAACTCAATTATGATTGGGTAAAGAATGAACAGTCACAAAAGGCATGGTTTTCTACCAACAAGGTGGTTCGCAGTTCGCTACATTGTCAAAAGCTGTGTAAGCAAATCATCAAACAGTTAAAGAACAACTATCATTAGTCTATAATACGTTGTACAATGAAAAGGTTTTAAAAATCCCCAGAAATAGGAGCAATGTCCCTATGTAAAGGACAAAGTTGAATACCAAGATTGGATGTGTTGTTGAATTCAAGCAATCGAAGGCAAAGTCATTCTGAGGAAGTACAGTCTTTACTGCCATTGAAACATAAAGACCAGAGTTAGCCCATGATGCAAACTGAACCCATGCACGGCGCCAGAAATTCTTGATTGGGGGAGCTAGGGAGGGCTGGATTTTTCATTGGGGGGGCTTACGAATTTTGATGCAACAAACACAAAATACTCCTACAATACCGTACAGCAGTGGCGGGCGGTGGACAGAGAACAAGGAGGGCGATAAACATGTCTTTAAACTGCTTATTAGTCTTGATCTGTTTTCAGTCAATTTTCCTGGTAAAAGACACTTGAACTCTCCCCCCTCAGGTGTGGCTAATTGTCTTCGTTAAGGCGAGAAATCAAACGCACCAGTTGAACGCAAAAAAGAGCGCATTTTAATCTTTTTCAATTAAACAATCATTACGCACAGGTTTGACGACTTGCAGGATGTGACAAAATTTAACGTGGAAAATCCACAGTGGTTTTTTCGAGAAGAGTTGCCTATTAAGGCATGTGAATTAAACATTTTATAGAATTTATTAGTCACTCGCCTAAACATTTCATTATAAGGGAAACTTATTTTTTACTATTTCTTCCCAATAACGTAAGTGAAGCGATCCATCCACCCTATTTATTCAGTTCAGTTAATTAGCCGTTCTGTTTGCTGCTGGACTTCTAACTGTCGCAGGTGTAATGATTGGAGCCAGGTCAGCCAGCCAATCAAATCAGTTCAGGTTGCCTTTTTTTACAGGCAGTGTTGATTGACAACAGCCTTTATGGCATAGCAACGCAGCAGTTGATTGTGGATCACTTACAGTACATTTATTTTTGCTTGGGGGGGGCTAAGGCCCTAGCCCTCCCCACTCCCGCCGTCAATGACTGAACCTCCCAAGTCAATCAATAAAGATATATGCAGTTTCACTGGAGACCTAACCCCCCTTCCATCATCAGATTTTGAATAATCATTTATAGATTATTCAAATAACATCATCAGTTATGTTGTGAACTATGTCCTAAGTAAATACAGCGTGGCAGGTTTGCATTCTCATTTGAAACAAACAGAGCTGGTATCTTTGGTCACTCAGTGCTTAGTTCCCTTGTAAAGTGCTTAAAGTCTTGGGAATCTGAATAATTTTATTGCAATATTACATTATATCTTTATATTTTATATCTATATGCACTGTTTACTTTTTCCGTGCTCTGGTCAGCGGAAAGAGTTACCTGATGATCTGGACTGCTGGTAAACACCCATGTGAGGAAAGTTTGAAATAGCATTATACACCTCGATACTCAAACCATTGTATATGAATATATATGACATTACCATAGTTTTTCATTTTTTTTTCACCTTAATCTACTACAGATGCATATTACCTTCATGTGAGCTTCAAGCTCTCAGATGGCACTGCATTAAGAAGCAACATATTTTTTTATAATGGATGTAACCGCACGTGCTTTTAAATACTTCACAAGACCCGTTTCTCTGAGCACAGTTTGTCTTTTCATTATCAAATTGGGCTTTTCTTATTTGGAGCTTGCAGTGTGATGAAATACTCATATTTAAAAGGGGGTGAGGTGAATATTGGCTGGTGAGTTTTAATAGGCCTGACAGGTGAAAACCTGCAATGGGAATAAATGCTGATTTGACATTCAAGAATGTCAAACAATGTAATGAATGTAAGAAAAGGTTAGGGTGGCGTTCTGTTCTGCCTCTGGTGCCAGTCCAGCTTACGTGATCCAAACAAATCCAACCTTATCACCATCGTTATCTTGCTCCCTCCCACCCCCATCACATTACATTACATTACAGGCATTTTGTAAGCGCTCTTACCCAGAATGACTTGCAACACAAAGTGCATTTTAGAAGGGCCAAAATTGCGGATAATCATTGAAGGTGGTAGCAGTCCAAGTTCCAGTGGCAGCCACAAAACCTGGGATCAGGTGACCAGAGGTGGAAGAACAATGAGGTCTAGCAGGTGTATAGGGGTTGATAATGTCCTGAAAGTATGCTGGGGCTGACCTCTTGGAATCAGATATGCAATTACCAGTGTATTAAATTTAATGCAAGCCATAACAAGGAGCCAATGGAGGTCAGTGAGACAGAGGGTGACATGGGAGTGTCTCAGTAATTTGAAAATCAGACGAGCTGCAGCCATTTTGGATGAGCTGCAGAGATCTAAAGGCAGATGCTGGCAGACCAGCTAAAAGAGTTGCAATAGTCCCGGCCAAACAGGACCAGCACTTGGGTTGATTTGGAGGTAAGAAAGGGGCAGATTTTCCATCTGCAGGAAGAATCTGCATGCTCGGGACACTGCTGCAGTATTCTCGGAGATGGACAATCTATTATCCTACACCACTTTGAGATTCTTCCCACAATGTGATGAGGACAAAGAGGTGTCCTTAATGGAGATTGTGAAGTCTTGGATAGGAAAGGTAGGAAATATTGTCTGCATAACAGTGGTTGGATGTAGAATGAGCAGAGATTACAGGATGAAGACAGCGTGCGTAGATGGGGAAGAGAAGGGGACCAAGGATCAAGCCCTGCAGGACTCTCATGGTAAAGGGATGAGGCACTGATACTGCAGCAGTCCAGGCAACCGGGAGTGAGCGGCCAGCAAGGTAGGATCTGATCTAGCCCAAGGTTGTTCCACGGATGCCAACAGGTGTCAAGCTGGACAGAAGGATGGGGTGGCCAACAATATCGAAGGCAGCGGACAGGTTGAAGAGGATCAAAACAGATGAGAGGGAGGCTGACCTTGCGGCTTGAAGTGACGCACAGAGAGTAGAGTGGGCTCTGTTGAGTGGTCAGGCTTAAATCCAGACTGGTAAGGATCCAATTTGCCGTTCCTTGACAAGAAAGCAGAGAATTGGTTATAAGCAGCTCTTTCAATTGTTTTTGACTTGAAAGGGAGAACAGAGACAGGATGATGGTTGTTGATGAAAGAAGGATCCCCCTCTCTCTCTCCCCCTTTCTCCTCTTTCTCTCCCCGTCTCTCCTCTCTCCCTCCCCCTCTCTCTTCTCTCTTCCTACCCCCTCCTCTCTCCCTCCTTCTCTCTCTCTCCCGCTCACTCTCCTCTCTCCTCCCCTCCCCCCTTTCTTTCTCCCACTTCTCTCTTTATCCCTCTCTCTTTCTCCCTATCCCTCTCCCTTCCTCCTCTCTCTTTCTCACTTGCTCTTCTTTCTCATTCTCTATATCAGCTGGTTGTTTACATCAATTAAGTACCATTATTATGAAAAACAATTATGAAATAATCTGTTCAGGAGTGTGCGACACAAGCCAGGCAGCTCCATTTACTCCCATAAGAGTGTAATAATGGGACCTTGGTTATCAGATGTGTGCTGCCGGTCAAATAGACTCATTCCTGATTGTAAGAAAGTGTCATAGAGCAGAGCTAGTTGGTGACTCATGCTGGTTTTTGAAAAAGAACACAATTTTATACCCTGATTTCAAACAACAATATAAGCTTTGAGGTGACCTTCTACCTGAGTACTCTGACTAAAAGTGTGCTGAACATGATAATGAAGCCTTAAAAGATACAGAGACCAAGAGGACTGGCTTCTTTTTCTGAGAGCATGGATATAATTTTTCATTTTCTATCAACTTCTTTTTCAAAAGGCATACTTAAATGATTTTCACCATGAAAATATTTGAAAAATAACCCTGCGTAGGCATATCTACTGTGTGATGCACTTTTAGCCTCTGGCTTTGCATCATTTTATCAAATCCATGCTCTTTGACCTGTATTTATTTTCCTAATGTGTGTTTGAGAAGGTTCCAGGCGGAGGGGCTCTTGTCTGTGGATGGAGGATTGGGTGTACAGAGGATGGAGGATGGACCCCCACAAGCCAAAACTGAAACCAGAGTAAGCCTTGAAATTACTGTAGCTCACTAGCAACAGTGCCCATGAGGGTTTTCATTCGGTACTCTGGGTTCATCCGAAAGTCTGAAGACATGCATATCAGGCTAATTAGAATCTCTAATAGCCCTCATGTATGAATGTGTGGGTAAATTTTGTGTGATCCATACAGCGGACTGGGGTATGTCCCTGCCTCTCACACATTAGATGCTGGGATCTACTCCAGCCTTCCTGAGATCCTGACCATGAAGAAATAGGTCAGGTAATGAATGTGTGGATGTTAAGATTCCATTGAGCTCAGCAATCAGTGCAAGTGCAGTGTCTTTGTCCATTCAGATACTGCTGTCCAGGGTCCTGAATGCCTCTCGTGTTTTAAGCAGCAGGAAAATTCTCTTGTAATAAAACATGCTTTTGTTATGCAAGGCAAGGCAAAGTTCCCGCTTTGAATTAAACTTTCATCATGGCCTCAAAGCTAATAAAAAGCAGCCAACCTGTCAGAACCAGTGCTGTTCCTTATTTTCGGAACAATCGTTATGTTCTTCTGCCAGGCCATCTGGTCATTATTTATCTACATTCAGCTGCCTGTGCATTAAAGTGTCACTCATTAAAAGTTAATGATTCCCCTGTATTACGCATTAATGATATTAATGTTTGCTGTAGAGTTCAGGAGCATTAAAAGCCTTCATTCTATCCTATGTTATACTTCACTGTGCTACAGAAAATCAGTTGCATCCGTGCTACCTATAGCCATGGACTTGATTTGTCTGTACATACAGAACATGTACTGAATGACACTCTTTTATAAAATTCAGTATTATAAATGTGCCGAAAGTGTGCATGTATCATTATTTTGCTTAGCAATCTTGTGAAGAATAGCAATGTCATTAAAAAACTCACACGATTATTTCTGGTTGAAATGAGCCTTCCGTCATAATGAGCATGATCAGTGTTATTTCACCAGTGCCCCAGCTGTTTTTTCCTGATTTAATCAACAAAATAAAAAATGAAAATATTATATATTGTATAATATTTTTAAATGGTAGCAAACCCTTTGTTTTTTATTCATTTGTCAATTACCAATGTCATATTAAGTACTTTATGCTAAACTGGAAGATGCATGCACCATTTTACCATTGTCTTTTTTTGGTAAACCATGCCACAACATGTTTTCGAATGCATTGTGAGCATTACAGCAAAATGAAATTAACATGCTTTGACGCTTCCCCTTTGCACTTATGAGTCAATACAAGATGTAATGGCATGTAATCATTAATTTGATCACAACATGATGCAATAGAATTGGGCCATGTGAAGAAATTCATTTATTTAGCCTAGTGTGCCCAATAAACAAAGAACTGTCCTCTCCTAATGCACAAAATTAGGTTTATTGATACCATTAAAAATCATTATGAGGAAAGAATTCTTTCCACTTTAAACCCCTTTCCTCTACCCACCCGTTATTTACCCTGCCTTTTCCTGGTCTGGTTCCTAGGACTTGAGCAGTATACATTAGGTTTGAGACAAAGATATACTCCAGACAGTTTGTCCTTTGCGATATATGATATACTGCAGATATATAAAAAAAACTGCATTTCAAAAAGTGAGAGACTTGGCATTTGCTGGCATTTTTCTCATTCCGGAGGTTTGCCAAGCCTTGTGGATGTCGACCAATCTGAACAATTTCTCACACTGTCATTCGACTGACCTCAGACTAAAATGCTCATTTCACATGGTGCCGGACAGTTTGTCAGAAGGGCCAGGGCACAGCCTGCGATGAATCCTTCATCCTGACCTGTAATCTGTTACCACTTGTGCTCTATGGCAGGTCTTCAGCTGCTCGAGGAAATAGATTTTCAACTGAAATATTTTAAGTTTGAAAACCAAAAGACTGCTACAAAAGATTTTCACTTTTTCCCTCAAGTCTGTCTTCAAGATACAAGATGGCATTGGAGGAACAGAGCTTGGTTTCTGTTGTTGATACAGTAGACACCTGTTCTGAGGTACAGTTGAAGATTTACTGTGAAACCCTGGAGCTGGTGTTCTCAATCGTTAAAATCCTCCAGCAATCACGCTGGGCTCTAAACTTTTGCTTGGAAGTTCAGAATTTTCTGTTCTCTCTTTCAGTGTAGATTGACATCTGCACTTCCAATGACATAATCCCTAAAAAACAATCTGGGAGTTCAGTGTTAAATGTTGAACCCATGATGGGATTTAAGTAGGATTTCCTTCAGCTTATATAAAGGCACACCAATAATAGGATTTATCAATCATTTATGGGTTTGGCTATGAATTATGTATACATGTTTGAGGTCATTTATCAAATAAGTTCGAAGACATGACGAGGAATACAAATTTGAAGAAACTGAGAGGGTATCTAAGGACTGCACTAGGAATAGTTTCATTTAGAATTGTCGCTAAAATTGTATATGCATACAGAATGTAAATCTTATCATTAAAAGTTTTTATTCCTTGGGGGGAGGGGAAGGGGCCATAAGAGCTATTCTTTGCCTTTCTAATATCAGATTTCCACGTAAAATTGAATTATAATCTGAAGTCCATTAAGTTTTAAATTTTTTGTTGAATCAAAAAGAAATGGGCTTGATGACATGAACAAGTACTGACTTCTGTACTAACTAACTGTAGAGAGCAAATCACGCTAACATTCTGTCAGAATGCTTATATACAGTAGTTTTGTTGGAGCATTTATTTGATTTTCATGGTTATGGTGCAGCATAGGGTGGCCTGACTTTACTGTCAGTAGCGCTGATGATGACACAAAATGGCAGGACTGGGGAACATTCCGGAGCACTACAAAGCAGTGAAATCCATTTTTCCGGTTGCAAAATAGGCAAGGTGTCCACTGTAAAATTAGAGCTCTCATAGTCTGTTTGTGGAGAAATATTGTGAAACTAATTTCACTAAGCAAGGAATCACAATCATTACCTAAAAGAAAGTACTTGGCTTCAAGCCCTTTGGCTCTAGACGGATTGATCCCTTCATATTGAAATAATGTTATTATAATGTACTAAAATGTCCATTAATATATCTTGGGGGTAACAATAGAAAACAAAACAATCCAAATATGAATGATTGTGCTAATTCTCTGATTTTATTTTTGATTCTATTCTTTAAACAAGTATTAATATAAAATAAATATATAAAATATACATATATTTTATTATGTATACCGTATATGTAAGAAATGTACATGAAATATAGCACCACAAATTTTTCAATGTAAAACATTTATTGATGACTATTTCATGTGAATATGATGTTGATTAATACATGCTTTCACCAAGCAATCCACTTATCTGAATCATGATTGAAATGTACCTCTACCTGACTCTGCAGATTATAGACAATTTTGTGGTGATGAAAAGCTTTTCCACTTATTCAGACAGGCGCTCTGACAATATTCCAGGCATGCCGGAGCGAATAAGGGTGTCCAGAACAAACTGCATTGATTAAGGCCTCAGGTCAGACTGCAAAATGGCGTCAGCCCGGATGAAAAACACTGACCCCATCGGCAATTAGGATGCGGAGAATCACCATCGCTGGGGTTACGCATAAGGTCAGCTTTCCAGAAACTGCAGCTTCTGGGCAGCATGCTGAGGAGTTCTGCTACATCCGCTTATTTTAGCATAATGTTGAGACTGAGACTAGAGCTGGTTTTGATCTGACTGGACCTAAAGTCGTTGCACCAATGTTTTTGTGTTTTCATTTAAAATAATATACCCAGAACAACCCTCGGGCTAAATTTATGGTATATGTGAAATAATGAAACATGCAGTGAAGATAACAGTGCATTTATGATTCTCTTGCTGTGTTTTATGTCATAAAAACAAAGTGCTCGTAATGACATGATAGAAAAACATGTTGTAATTTCTTTTCATTCAGGGGGAAATATCATGCAAAATTTACCCTCAAATGAGAAAACCAGAGGTTAAAATCAATAAAAAGAAATCGTTTTATGTAAGATTCTCAGTGTTTTCACTTGTGCTCGATTACGCAAGTTTCTAATATAATATAAGTCCATTTTGCTGATGATATCGGACTATTATGGAAAGGAATAACATGGCAGACTGGTATATTATTGAGCTGACCTATCAAGCAACCTTTCTCTGAATTGTTTGGACTGGCTTTTTTGTATGACAGTTCTATTTTCATCAATCTGTTTCTGAGGTAATCAATGACCTCTTATCACTGAAAGAACGCTTTATATGTAGAGGAGCTTCTATTGCTTATACGAGTGTTTTTATCAGTGGACTAATTGGATGAGTTGCAATTTAAATTAACACCTCTGGAGAATTCCCTTGAGCATTGCAATACTGTTCCCTCTCCAGATATTTCATAATCCCATTACACATTAATATTTGTGCTGTAAATTGTGCCGTGTTTGTATACCTTTGGCAGGGAACCAATAACTATGTATGAGGTTATTAAAAAGTGCTATAACATGCTGCTTTTAAAAGTTATAGGAGTACACGTAAAACGTCCAGCTCAAGGGAGAAAACTAAAGGCCGGCTAGTAAAACGTGACATAATGGTTAATATTTTTTTCTTGGTATGGTAGCTTTTGCTTAGTGTATCTGTCAGAGTTCCCCTGTTCTATCATTGTGTTCTTACTTTTGTATTTGTTTCACTTTTCTTCTCTGCTTCCTGTGCCAGTCTATTTCAGTTAATTAGTTATTGTCCTGGAGCTCTGGTTTCCTTGTGTCTGCGTCTGTCTTCCCTATTCCTCTTGTCCTTTGAGGCATTACTTTTCAGTAAGCCTCAGTGTCAAACAGTGACTTCAGGGGGCACAAACATTGCTTATGAAAAGTGAAGGAACATAACCAGTTAGTTCCTTTCTGGTGTGCCTGTTCTACAAACTGACTTCAGCAGAGGCTATCAGCTCTGTTCTTAGAGGTTTACTGTCCTGTTGGGTTTCACTCCAAAAATACAAAGCAAAACTCAACAGCTTAAGATTTTAGTGACCTGTGAATTAGTGGAATCAGCTGTGGCTGATTAAGGTTGCAATAAAAACCTTGAGTACCGTCGATCCCTAGGAACTTGGTTGGATTCCGCTGCACTACAGTGTCTGATTCCCCAAAAAGGGCTTTGCTTGGATGTCAAGACCTTGTGAAAAAATATCCCACCCAAACAGAATCCTTTTGGGTCCAGTCTAACTGTGGGTCCTCTCCAGCCGTGGATTTTATGTGTCTGTGCGATTCACATGAAAACTATTTTCCCACCATTGCAACAAGTTATTTTGTGAATTGTGGCCCGAGGAAAGGTTTATTCAAGGACAACTCAACAGGATGCAGACAAAACGGAGAACAAAATCCTCAAAATATCCACAGTTGATCAGCGCTGAGATAAAACAGGGCTGTTTGATGTGTTTGTTGAATAGCCTTTCATAACAAATATCAAGCAGGGTTAAGACATTGAATGTTGTCTGGTTGCTTTGATTATATTTCACCTTTTCAAAAATGCAACCATCACAGTTCTGTTCCATAACTTTCACATACCCTTCATTTAGACATCTTAGGAAAAATTACTTCCAGAGCAAATCCATTACTTCCAGAGTAAATGCCCTGCATTTACAAATAAAAAACAAGGGCATAGCTTATACCACAGGGAGGCTGGAGCCTTTTTATTCATGCAGCTCTGGGGGAAACAGAGTTCTCCTTCCTCCCGACGCACTGGCTGAACAAAGGTGAATCTGACAGCCACTGAAAACAGCCCCACGCAAACATATGTGTGTATCTGTGTGTATGTGTGTGTGTGTGTGTGTGTGTGTGTGTGTGTGTGCGCGCATATGCGTCTGTTGCCATTTAGTAAAATTCTGTTCTTATGAGTCATATTGATATTGCATTTTTCAAACTGGCATCCATTGCCGTGTCTGATAAGGGTTCCGCTTGACATTTACCTGTCTTGTGACATAAAGGCTTTTGGCCACCCTCCGTGCCCCTGGGCCAGCTTAACTGAACAGCATAGCTGTATTGATGCCCTGTATTTTGGCAACTGCACTTTCCTGCGGCCAGAGAGACTTCCTGTCGTGTCGCTGAGCTAAGGTGGAATTCTTCCTTTTCCCTTCGGGACTGGCATTAGCATTGACTTAATTCCTCAGAGACAATCAATAAAATGGAAACAAGTTAATCTAGAAGTTGTCTTCAATACTAATGCATGCTTGAAGATTTTATTGGCTCGCTAAATTGCTACTGTAGCGCAAGGACTATGTCCCATGATGATGTGTGATGATTACAATGTCTGCCTTTCGGGTATTATGTAGCCATACAATGTAGTGTGTTGACTTGTATTTATTTTTATGTCATGTATATATATATATATATTTATTTATTTCAGCTTAAATCACTCGGCAGCGAGGTGGTGCAATAGGATGCACTATTTTCTTGTTCAAGATGGTCACAGATTCAAATCCAGCCAGGGCCTCTGCATGGAGTTTGCACGTCTCCCCGTGGTCCTGTTGTCCAAGGTGTGTTCCTGCCTATTGCTCATGTGATACTAGGATAGGCTCCAGTCCCTTTGCGATCCTTATCAGGAACAAGCAGGTCACATAAGGGATGGATAGAAAATGGTTAAAAACTAAACTAACTAAACTAAAAACTAAAAAAAAAAAGAAAAACAAGCCTCATATATGTCATGGAAGCTGTGAAACAGAACTGAATTGCAGCTGATCTGTGTCCTTGTCCTAAAGACTTAGATCACTGAGCTTATAGCCCAGTTCCTGGACCACTTTATCACCGAGCTACTCTGCTGACAATGACAGAATGCTACAGCCTTGGATATGTTCGCATTTCACAAAGAAAGTAGCCAAGCAAAACATACATGGATGAATGTGGCACATGATGTAACATCTATTTCTAATATCTATACTTAATATCAGAAAAGTGAATATAAAACCCCTATTTTTCTGTACATATGCACACATGGACACGCACCAAAGCATTAATTTAGGGCCCTAGGACTCTTCATTCCCGAACGTTTTGTCCCCTCGGAATTTTCTTCCACGGACTCTTTGTCCCCATGAACCTTTCATCCCCGGACTCTTCGTCCCTGGATTGTTTGTCCCCAATAATGCTTTACCCTCTTCTTGCATTATAACCCTAACCCTAAACCTAACCCTGATATCATGGTGATCTGTCCATTGTCTGTCCTTCCATCTATCTGTCAACAATGGTGGCACGTTTTGTTATCAGACAAAAAGTTTGGGATGAAAAGTCCTTGGGGATGAAGAGTCAGGGATGAAAAGTCCAGGGACGAGGAGTCCTGTCACCCTAATTTAGCTTGGTTTGTGTGTACTGTGTGTCCAAAGCAACAGAAAGCTGGGAGTCAATATCTTCTGTTTTTCATAAGGGGACAGAAATGTCCAGCTGGTGTGTTGTTATCCAGGCTTGTTTGCAAAGAAACAGTTTCCATTACATTTCATGCCGTAAAGAAACCTTTAAAATAGATTTAATCCCAATATACCAGCTAGAGGACATCTCTTTGTGCTAATTTTGCCTTTTAATCAACAAACTTCTTTGCTGCTCGATACCAGTATTACTCAAGCTGAAGTGGTATTCACCCAAGATGCTTTGTGCTTTGTTTAACTGTAGCATTTTGGCTTCAACTTTCAGAAATTGAAGCAAGTTTTTAGATAATGTGGATTTAAATTCAGAAACAGGCATTTGAATTCAGAAATAAATATTTTTGAAGAAACAAGGATTTGAATTAAGAAATTTTAAGTGTTTGTTCATCCAGAGATTTGGACCACGGAATCTTTTATATAAATATGTCCTTTGTGCACTGGACATTTCAAATTATAATCTGCTGTTAGAAATTTATTCGCATTTTAATCACTACAAATCACGATCATCTCAGAAAGAATTTATCATTGGCTATCTCCAGCAATAATGTCACAGAAGGAATCTAGCCAGCGCCAGAGAACACAATGTCAATGTCATTGGACTCAGTGATTTTAAATTGTGGATTATTTCCTCTGGAAAAGGCCAAATATATGCCTTGTTTACGGCTGCAAAAATAAGGCTGATGCAAGCAGCGGCATCATGGGCCATAAATTTCCAAAAAATTTTCCAAAAGAATTTGGGAAGCCCAAATCAGGATCAGTGATCTGCTCTAAACACTGCACTGATGACTGCTTTTATCAGCCAGATCCCGAGCAGCAGGAAAAGTTTGGATATCACTGTGGGTTAGTAATTATTGAAATCACTATGAGCAACACTTCATCTAAAGTGTGACTGAAAAAAGCATAAGCTTCTAGTCTGTCCAAGTCAATGAGATGAATAATTCACTAGCTACCATGCCAGCGCTTTTCGCTATTAAATTAATAAATTCAAGTTTCTACGACTACTGTTAAATGTGTAACTTAATACTTTAATAGTGAAAAGCTCTAGCATACTTGCCAGGCAGACGTGCAAACAGGGCCACATTTGACCTGCGTGGGCTGTGTTGTTTGTTGAATGTGCACTGTGGAATGAAGGCAGCGTGTTGTCATCATGTACGTCGACTACCTATTATCGGAGACCTTTCCTCATCATGGCCTAATAAAACTCTTAGTAAGTAGAGTCTACTTTCGGTGCACCATGCCAACAGGCTGATTGTCACATTGTTCCTTTTCCCCATGTGATGTGAAAATATATATGTTTTCATCAATTTTTTTTTTTTAATTTGAAATTTGGCATCTCCAATCCCACCCGAATGTGGAATGCCCAATACAAGAACTATGTACAAGCCTTGCTCGTATACAACCCCCTATTGCCAGCTAAGGAGAGAGAGACAGTTCGCGGTTTTCCTCTGAAGCATGCGCCTGTCAGTCCCTGCATCTTTACACTCATTGGTCGAAACTATCGCAAGTTCAGAACGAGGGCGGAGGATACCTGAACATGAGCAAGCTCAGAATCTCACTGACGAGCACCTGGCTGGCCAACAGGAGGCGCTTGAGCAAAGTACAAGGCAATCATTTTAATTTCCCTTCCCAGCAGTCCCTTCCCAATTTGCATCCTTACAGTGCTTCAGCCAATCGTGCGCTGTTCTGAAAAAGCTGCTGACCACTGCTGGTTGGTACATCCGGGGATCGAACCTGCGCCGTAGTAGTCACTACTGCATCGCAATTGCGGCTCCTTAACCGAGTGAGCTAACTCGGCAGCTTTGTTTTCATCAATTTAAGGAAATAATATTCTTTGACAACATCTTGGTTTTCTATTGTTTCCAGCTTGACCTCCCCGTTAGGAACACCTCCCATAATGTCACATCCGCTAATTGGAAAATTTGGGTCAATCTTCATTTTGTCTTTGGCAATCTCTGCTCAGACCTCAATAAAAGGCTAATTTGTGAGAAAAACTGGCAAATTTGGGGCATTTAATTGGCTGGATACTGTTCATGAACTGTTCAGTCAAACATATAACAGATTAGTTTTTATTTGAGAAAACTGTACTTTGAGTCTGCACTTTGAGCTCTGTTTTAGAAACAAATTTTTTATTATTATTATTTATTTGCTTTTTTTTGGAAAATGCATTTTAGTTTGTTCATCCAAATTTCTTTTTTTAAATGAGGATTTGCATTTTGGAATGAAGGAGCAACTTCTAAAAACAAGGATTTATACAGTATTTGGATATGTGAATTCCACCTATGGATTGTAACACACTCAAATGCACGCAAACTCAAGCCTCTGATCAACCCCAGCCCTGCTTACCTCCCAAATGCTGTGTGCCAGCAGGGGAATTAGACTGCTAAAAAGCACTTTCATGCTTTTTAATTCAGTTTAGTCATCAGTTATGCCCATCTGTTCCATCCAGTGAGTATTCTGTGTGGAAAACATAACTTCAGTGATATATGGAGAATAGTAAGGCCTGTACTTGAATTTTGATTGTTTGATATTTTTCTGGCCAAGAAATTTCCAGCCTGATCATAGGGCTGGCAGACAGAGTTTTTTCCAAATGAAAATCTCAGGAGAAGAAAATTTGGTCGCTGCTAATTGTTTTAAGTATCGTTGTACCCTGATATGCTACGGTCTTAGCCAGCATAACTAATAACTTCCAACTAGCTGCGGATGGGCGGCATGTGGTCAATTCAATAACCATGATACCTGTTGCAATTCAAGTTTTGGACCATTATTTACCAGATAATCAGTGAAAAATTCCCTTCGGTTCCCTTTCTATCTTCCCTGAACGCATTGTGTCTGATTAATATCTGTTGCCTTTTCCAGCTATTCTTAACCCTGATCTCTACAGGGGAGGGAAAATTAGGACATTCCAAGGGAAGGGGTGCCAGGAATAGCGATAACTTTGATTCCTCATCCTGAGGTTGCAATGATTTTTTTCTTTTTTTTCCTTGATGGTTGGATATATTTTTAGGGTGGCATCCATCAACAGTAGACTTTTAGAGCACAGCAGTGGACCTTTAGCAATGATGAATTTAGATTGAATGCACTTTCACATAGCTATCCTTCACTAGCATCGTTCTTAGTACATTTCTGATAGTTATTAATGTAGAGACACACTCATACATGGTGGGAGTGTAACCAATCAAAACTGAAGTGCAAGCTTGTCATGCGTTTTGCCGATACATCAATAACCATTGTTATTCACATGTTCCGGGAAGTTTGACTTAACGTCATTAAAATCCCCCTTGGGAAAATGCAATTACAGCCTCACTAGTCCTGCTGACCCTGAAGACCATGTAATGAACTCCCTTCTACCAAAGACATCCAGCATTCTACCTGTCAGAGAGGTCATCTTCTGCCCCATACAATCAGCAAGCTTTTCTTGTCCTCCTATGAATATCCAGGTACTTCTGCCCTCAACAGAAAGAAGCACTTTACAATAAGGGTACAACAATTTACATGAGTTAATGCAATAATAAGCATTTACTAACAGGTAATAAACATTTAACTAATGCACCTGGTAATCATTTACAAATGATGTTCACATTAACTAAGGTATTAATTTATACATTATGGTTTAATAGTTTGAAGTGCTACATAGGGGATACTTAAGGGATGTTTTCAACTTCTCAATAAGGGAGACAGAAAATTATTAATGTTCAATTATGGTTGCATAATGCTTATTCGGCTATCTAACGCATTAGTTAACCGCTAATTAACTGATAGTTAATGAACTAATGTTAATTAATATTAATTGTTGTACCCTTATTGTAAAGTGTTACCCAATCAAATAAGTTGATGACAAAAATTATTGAGACAGCCGTCATTTATGCACTGCATGTGGCTTTGCGGTAGTAGAGGAAGTCAATACATACGCATCTATGGTTATCTATCATACTGGAAGAACTCCATGTATCTATGCATATCTGTGTTTAGCCTGACAGCAAAATCGCATCTCTGCCTGTGACTATGCTGATGATGTCACACCCATCAAACCTGAGGAATAGGAAATTTTACAGCTGGGACAATGGTGTAGAAGTCCATGTAAGGAACCTATTTCACATGGCTCAGTGATATCAGTTCTCTGTTTCTAAAGATGACATGAAGTCAGTCAATAAGCCCACTGAAACGTTTCCCTGATGAATGAAACAGACTGTCAGAGTGTGCCATTTTAAATCCACCCGCATTTATTGCTCTTGAGAGAGTTCACATCAATAAGAAACAAAGTCATTGTAGTTGTGCCTGTCACTGGATGTGTAACTTCAGTATATCGCTTTCATAATTCATGGGTATTAGAGACATAGAATTACAAGTCACCGGGTTATTTAGACATCTTATTCTATGGTAACATCATTCATTCTTTTCTGAGAAAGTATGGGAATTTACCTGTCCCTACAGGTTTATGGCTTTTAATTTACACACAGATGTACTTTCATGTACCCACAAATGCAAGCACATGCACTCACAGATGCATATACACACACACACTAACACACACACACACACATGCAATCACAGATGCACTTACACACACACACACACACACACACACACATGCAATCACAGATGCACTTACACACACACACACACACACACACACACACACACACATGCAATCACAGAGGGACTTACACACGCACATATCCGTATACACTCGTGCACTCTCACACATGCATGTACACACACACACAGACACAACCTACTCTATCCTTTCATATCACACTTAATCAACAATTTGTATAGTTATGCAATCATATTAATTCTAAACCTTTTCTTTTTATTGCAGTTAAAGGCTCTTTCGTGGGGAACACATGCACTTCTGTGGGTACAGGCTACTTCATGTTGTTAAAAATGCATTTTTTAAAAAATATCTTACGTCCACTTTTTATTGTTCTAAATTATTTATAATTTTATAAGTAAGTTCAACTAATAAAATCTAACAATATTTAATGCAATTTATTGCCATAATTTTGAATCAACTGGCAATGGTCCTTATTTCCGACCATCTTAAAATCCCCTCTTGCCCAAGTAGGGCTATTAAAACCAAGCTTTCCATCGAGATCTATGAGAAATATATACTTTCAATCCCATCTGGGATCCCAGGTTTCCTGTGTATTTGGCAAGAGCTCAGACTACAGGGACTCTGACGCAGGATGGAGGATAAATCACCGCCTAAATTCAGACCACATTACAGACAACCAGTCATCCCTTATGTTGCTTCCATCCCACATGAGCCGAGTATGTCTTCGCTGTGTGTGTGCAGAGAGTCTGAGAATCCTGTGCATGCCCCCTTTTTTGTATTACCTATCGTAAATCTTTGTTGTATTTACAGTTATATCACATGAGTTTCGGTAGGATTTTATTTTTGGTGGGATTCTGGATTCTGTGTGCATTGGGTAAGAGGCAGGGATGCTCGCAGAAAAGGTTGCATATCCATCGCCGGGTGCATACACACTATTCTCTCGCTCGCTCATAGCTGTGAGCAATATAGCGTCGCCAGTTAGCTGGTGTTTAGACTGGGCCAGAGACCCGTGAGGATGGTGGACGGCTATAAAAGCTCTGTGAAGAGCAGTCTTTTGCTGTGAGGTGATAGAGCGAACGATAGCACTTCTGCGTCGCCCCCTCACTACTGCGCAGACAAAAAAAGATCTGAGTGGTCAAGTACTGGGGTCATCGAACCTAAACCGAGCGTAAAGCTAATAAAAAGTGCGGAGATTGTGAGACCAGAAAACTACAGCTGGTTATGTTGGAAGATGACAATAATATTGTGGCGTCGAATAGTATGTGCATAGAGAGAGAGAGAGAGAGAGAGAGAGAGAGAGAGAGGTGAGAGTGAGTGTGAGAGAGTGAGAGTGGAGCTGGGAGCGTGTGTGTGAGTGATTGTGTGTGTGTATGTGAGTGAATGTGCGTCTGAGCCTGTGTATGTGTGAGACTGTGTGTATATGTGTCTTTGAGTGTGTTTATATCTGTGAAAAAATGTGTGTGCGTGTGTGTGTGTGTGTGTGTGTGTGTGTGTCTGTGTATACATATTTACAGTACTATGCAAAATTTAAAGCAATTTAAAGCAATTTTGTTGGGCAAAAATGCTTGCAAAAATGATGACACAAAAAGGTTCTAGTAACTGAGAAATGTACTATACAGAGCTGTAACCTATTAAAACCTAAATCAAATCAATATTTGGTGCAACTACCCTTTGCCAAAAAATTTGGGATACTGTTCTGTTGCGCTATAGTTTTATAAGATGATTGGCGTTTGCTTGTTCTAAGCAGAGTGGAAAACTTGCCACCATTTTTCTTCAGACTGACTGTCTCACTTGTGTCTCTCCCTCCAAGAAATTACAAACAGCCACAATGATTTTGACATCAAGGCTCTGTCAAGACTATAATATCTGTATTGACAATTTTTAATAAAATACAAACATTTATTTATGAAACTTTTCTTTAAATTAACATTTGGAATTTCATTTTTTTCAGGAACTCTAATATGGAATCAAAAAGTAAACATATAATACAGAGTTAAATTTTAAAAAGTGCAGGGTGCCTAAGACTTTTGCACAGTACTGTGTATATACTGTATATATATATGTGTGTGTGTGTGTGTGTGTGTGTGTGTGTGAGAGAGAGAGAGAGAGAGAGAGAGAGAGAAAGAGAGAGAAAGCTTGCTCCTGTGGGGTTCGTTACTGAACCTTGGCCTTTACACTCTCTCCTCTCAGCCTGTGAGTGATGGAGCCTTAGGGCTCCCCAGAGATCTCCTCACACCTCAAACAGCAGCATCCTCTCCTGCTATTGCTTATCCAATGGGTTTACTCCTCTCTGCCACTGAGTAATGATGAGTTTCTAAGGATTACAGCTAATTGCGTATTAGAGGTGGAAAACTCCGGTCATTTTCAGTATTTTGTTCCCGTCTCCTGGATTTACTAATTAGCACTATTCTGCAGCCTGGAGGTAGAGATAATTAGTGTAGTCTGCTCGCCTCAGTTCATCAGTGAACTTACCACTGACCTCTGCTTATTATTTAAGCATTTGTCATCATTGTTATTACAAACTGAAATTCATAGTCACATTCTAGAGCTCATTGGTGTGGTGACATTTTACATTCCCCCGCGCGGCACTGAATGAAAACGACCTCTCTTTACCGAGCCCCGTCCTCTTTTAACTCGAACAAATTTGCAGTACCGGCCGATGGGTCTGCGTTTACAACAAAACAAAAAAAGGATGGTAATAGCTCTGTATGTGGTGCTCTAGAGATACAGACATGCTGCCAGCCAGACCACATTGTTTTGAATACAACTCAAATGTGTTAGATACCACATACTGTGAGGAACAGACAAGAGGAGAAGGAAGAAAGGAGCCGGTTGGACCATGGCTATTTATTTCAACATCTAAAAGACTTTGGCTCACATTTGTTGTATATTCCATATTCCATTATAAAGCTGCTTTCACACCGGATGCGAAACGAATTTTTTGCATGACAGGTTACATTAAAAGTCAATGCAAAGACGCGAATACACGCGTTTCGCGTGTATTCGCGTCTTTGCATTGACTTTGAATGTAATCTGTCGTGTGAAAAATTTGTTTCGCGTCCGATGTGACAGCAGCTGAAAGGGGAACTCAGGGCTAAATCATAATGCTGTTTTATACAATCATAATTAGTTAATAAATATTGTAAAATACAAAAATGTGGAATTTTTGTTTTCGAAGACGAGATAAATGAGGTTTTATTCCCCCTAATTAGTTGTCGTCAACTTCAACGGTCGCGTGATAATGACGTAACGTTGCCCGAGAATGACGAACCGTCGCCCTTTGTCCACAGGTATGCGCTGTTATTGTGTTGGATAGTTTGATTGTCCCAGTCCATTATTTTATGACAAAAGATTGTTCAATATGGCCCATTGGCTAGTTGCATGAGATGGTGTTAAGTACTTTCTGAAATACACAGGGTTGCTTCAACATTAACGGTTTGCTTCTGTCACTTATCAGTCTATATCAGATGCTGAGCAGATGATGGGTATATCATCCCGGATATGTGATTTTAGCTATCACTAATATTCCTAAGATTTGGCTTAATTAACTACAAATGATGTTTGCAAGATTTGTCTTGATTACCCTTGACTGATGTTTGTTCGTTGGCACTCTTAACGAGACATCAGCTGTGGGTTTTTAACTAGCATCACATTTCCAGCCGCTCTCACTGATGACTGATGAACTGGCTTTAAGCGACAGACAACAAATGTGAAAATATCTGGTAATTAATGTGTAAATATTCCATAACGTCGAAATGCCGTTTAATAAATCTAACATTCGAGTGACGCATATTTTAATATTGTTGATACTTCGTTTACTTTCCCACTCGGCGTCAGTTGCACTCTCAGGACCATCACTTCTGTAGCTATGGTTTGCTTTGAAACATCTAAGAAAACCATAACAATGTAGCAGAACTAGCTAGGTAGTTGCATCAGAAAATGTTGAAGTAAATTCACTATAGAACCACAACAATTAAGCCAAATCCTGGGAATATCGGCGATAGCTAAAATCACATATCCGGGATGATATACCTGTCATCTGCTCAGCATCTGATATAGACTGATAAGTGACAGAAGCAAACCGTTAATGTTGAAGCAACCCTGCGTATTTCAGAAAGTACTTAACACCATCTCGTGCAACTAGCCAATGGGCCATATTGAACGATCTTTTGTCATAAAATAATGGACTGGGGCAATCACACTATCCAACACAATAACAGCGCATACCTGTGGGCGAAGGGCGACGGTTCGTCATTCTCGGGCGACGTTACGTCATTATCACGCAACCGTTGAAGCAGATGACAACTAATTAGACGGAATAAAACCTCATTTATCTTGTCTTTGAAAACAAAAATTCCACATTTTTGTATTTTACAGTATTTATTTAATAATTATGATTGTATAAAACAGCGTTATGATTTAGCCCTGAGTTCCCCTTTAACTCTCCCATATCTCCTAGTTTTACATTTTTTGTGATAACACAATTGATACTTCATTACCAATCAGCCTTTATACAGGGTGTATCAGAAAAAATGATACTCTCGGAAAAATCATCATAAAATTAACATAGATAATAGTTCTGTAAATGTGGGCGTAAACCTTGGTAGAGGGGGTCATTCTGCTTCGAATGATACCAGTATCTTGGTTTACACTTCATGCTCCAGTGAGCACGGACGCTTTGAATTTTGCAAAATTCAAGTCTTTCGCGCACGGGAATTCGAGGGTTAAAATTGGATTCGTCACATTAAATTAAAAGTTTAGACAGGGTTTTACCAGTATGCCAAGGCGTTTTTTGAATAATTAACCCTTTCACCCCTTAACCTCGGCACAAAATGATCTCTTTTATGAGTGGATCGTAACCAAAGGGTTAACACATGCAATTGAAGTGGCCGTGAACAAGTGAATCAAGCTAACAAGCATCATTCAGTGGGTATGTCATTTAATTATTCCATAATCACATCATGTCTTGTCAGTTTCTTCCTTTCATCACACAGCCAATGATCACAAATGCGTTATGTTATGCAGGCAATTTAATTCATGGACATAAAATCGGTGAGCACCTGTGCATTGGCCCCACTTTTTGCCTTGTAACTGTGTGGTGTAAAATGGTCAGACCACAGTTCACAGCTCAGCAGAGGTCTTTTCTGGTAACGGAATACCTCCAAACGAAAAGTGTTCGCACTGTCCTTCAGCGGTTCCCACATCAATTTCCAAATGCAAGGGTTCCGAGTCGTCTCACTGTCTTCAGGAATGTCAACAAGTACCGTGCCTCTTGCACCAGCCACAATCTCAACTAAGGGAGGTCAGGCCGACGCAAGACCCAACGTACACCAGTCAACATTGAAGCAGTCAGGACCCTCCTCGAAGACCAACATGATGCGATTATGGAGTAATTAAATGACATACCCACTGAATGATGCTTGTTAGCTTGATTCACTTATTCACGGCCACTTCAATTGCATGTGTTAACCCTTTGATTACGATCCACTCATAAAAGAGATCATTTTGTGCCGAGGTTAGGGGGTGAAAGGGTTAATTATTCAAAAAACGCCTTGGCATACTGGTAAAACCCTTTCTAAACTTTTAATTTAATGTGACGAATCCAGTTTTAACCCTCGCATTCCCGTGCGCGAAAGACTTGAATTTTGCAAAATTCAAAGCGTCCGTGCTCACTGGAGCATGAAGCGTAAACCAAGATACTGGTATCATTCGAAGCAGAATTACCCCCTCTACCAAGGTTTACGCCCACATTTACAGAACTATTATCTATGTTAATGTTATGATGATTTTTCCAGGAGTATAATTTTTTCTGTTACACCTTGTATGGATGATTGCTTGGCTGTCTCAGATGTTTGTATCGTCTTTAATCCACTTTCCCCAACCCCCCATACTCTCCAAATAGGGGATAAAATGGTGGCAAATAAATGGAAGGAGCTTTTCTGAAATACTGGGACATTCCTTGGACTTAAATTTGGTCCATCTCCTGGTTCCTGTACATCATGACATGTAAAGGAATTGGACACTGATTACTGTAAGTCAAATATTATATGGCTTCCACACAAAGTTGTAGGCTAATTGTTTTTTTACAAATATTGCGAGTTTCCCTCTCTGTACTGAAAACAAGTTTAAAATCAAATATGAACAATAACTATTTTTGGAAACATTAAGTTTCCATTAAGTTGCACCAACTCCTGTTTAATTTTTTTAACAAGCATGGTGACAAGATGTTGTTGCTGAGCGAGTTCGATGTGGAACAAAAGCTCTTTGTGTTCTTAATCACACAAATGAAACAGTGCTAGGCCTACTATATCTTATTCCCTATGAAGAAGGTACAATGTGATGTTACCATGCAAAGATTATTTCTTATGTGCCATGCCTTATGACATAGCATGCCCTATGGGCACAAATAAAACATTGAAAGATATTTATATACTGTATACAGTTAGGGAAACCACGCCAAGTTGCCTTTGTTAAATTTCCAAGTCACCTCTGGTAAAGTAATGTTTTGTTGCAGAGCTGGTACAGCTGAGAATTACTGTAAATGATCAAACTTTCGAAAAATAATAAAAAACTGCCAGGAAATTTTCCGAGGAAAATGTAAAGTGGTAATCAGTTGAGTGGCAAGCCAACCTTCCAACTGCGTGAAGAACACTTTAAGATGTCTGCTGAGCAATTATATCCCAGTAAAATGGAAATGAAGTCATTTACAAAAACAAATAATCACTTCAGGATCATTGCTGTCTGTGAAAGTGGGGTGAAGTGAGGTAATCAGAGACATCAGGTAAACTGGGACAAACAAGGTTTTCTATCTTGGGCAGTTTAAATATTAGCTGCCTGTCACCAAGCACATTATAGCACTGTTGCTACAAATGCCATTGGCATGAAACAATCATTTGTATTTGTCTGAGATAACTTAAATGGACAGAGAAAAGATTTTTAAAAAAATTACTGTTCCCTGAACTTGCAAGGCAAGCCATGTGGAATGTTGATTTGCTCTTTTTGGTAATAAGAGTGCTGCAGCTAAAACAATGCAGTTATAACACCAAAAATGATTGTAAAATGTTGCATTTTCCTAACTTATTTTCATATAATCAACATCTTTTCACACTGCAGTTTACTTTTTATGGAAAAGCATTTTAAATGACTGGCTCATTTTCCCTGAATGCACCGAGTAAAATGGGACAAAAAAAATTACGTTGAAATGGGACCCTTTTTTTAGATGTGAAACCTGCTTGTTTCTGGGCTACCAGGTGCCATGAAATAATAAGTTACTATGCTACTGTGTGCCATTCTATCACATTACACACATTTTTAGTATTTGCTCATGTAAAAAAATTAAAGAAGATGCAATGAGTCCATGTTAGCCACAATAGCCCAGAATAAGCCACCACTGCTACAAACATGGAAGCAATTGATGGTAAACAAGCATTTAGTTTTGATCATTTTTAAAGGGACAGAGGGAATAATTTCATTGGTGATATACAGTAACTTGTTCACCCTCCCATATGTGGTGTTCTGATCCATGGGAATGTTGTCTTTCTGTTTCTGTCCATCCTGCCACCTCTGCAGACCAGTCATTAAAGGCAAACAGAGTCATAAACTGTGAGTTTAAACCCCATAAGACAATCGAGAGGAGCGTTTTCACAGCCTTATGACCACCAATTTGACAAGACCATGTCCTTTTTTATTGGAATTATTTTATTATTTTATTTTCATAATTTGTGCCTGAATTCAGCTTAATATAGCCCACTTATCTTATGTCATTAGGTACAGCTGTACGCTTTCAGGAGCTTTATTGCCATTTAAAACATTCATGTTTGGTCTCATTTTACAGAGATTAAATACTTGAATCTCTTGATAAAATAGAATCTCCTCATTTCACTAAAGGGGGGGTTGTCTTTTTTCTGTAGATGACCTTTTTAAAACTCAACTAGCAAGGAGTTCTTACATGTGTGGACTGGACATTTGTGGGTTGATGTTTGCTGTTTCTGTGAAAAGATCTGGCTATCTTTTGATTCTGAAACTTTGATTTTGGCCTTTCTTAGAATTATTATGGGAGATACAAGCTTTGGTTTGGACTTGTCTTTCCATTTTTTTTATTGTTTATGTCTGTTTCATTCTTGTTTAAGGTGGAAAAACCTCATCTGTAAGCAGAAGTGTACATTTCTTTTTGACTCTAAGACTTTGATTTGGACTATTGGATCAAGATTGAGCCAACAAGTTTCTCTGTCTATCAATGGATTGTTTATATATTTGTTAATTGAAATCCTTCATTATAATGAATAAATTAAATTGAATAAATTAATTTTAAATACTGGATGGGTGAAAGGTTCTGAGAGTTTCGTGGACTTTCATTGGAAAAAAAAACTTGGATTCAATGAAAATTCATATCTGCTGGTAAATGAGGCCAAACCTACCATTTCTCTTCCCGACCTTCATCCACCCTCATCTGCTGGCATCTGGCAGCAGTGTGTGCTCATCAATCAGAGTAAATTACTTTGTGTGCTTATGTTGTAATTATTGTAGGTAGTCTGCAACAGCTTGACTAAAATAGCTAATGTCTGTGGCTAGAACAAAATACACAGGGTGAGCACACAGACAGGATTTTACATTGTGTAAGTACATGTAATATTACAATGGCCTTTGGGCTGATTACGGTTTAATCCATTGGAAAAGACCCTGCTGAAGAGCAGAAGATGGGCTATCTTTAGTGTGTCATTATATGAGTATTAAACACAATACTGTACGTAGATTGGGACTTTACATTTTTTTTAATGGCAGCCATGGAGCAAGGGACACCTGAGTCGACAACTCATACCTGACATACACCAAATGAGGGTGACTTTTTTTTTTTTTTTTGCTTTGGTCAGTCAAATTACCAAACCTACCAGCCACAGGGCACATTTTAAGAGAGTTTCCATGAGAATGTGCCAGGACCAGAGGTTAGGCTCAAGGTTAAGGTTGGGGTATGAGTTTGGGTAAGGTGATAGTGGTTTTTAAAAGACAGTCTTGACTCTCAGTTGGAAACAAAGATTGAACATGATCTCCCGCAGATCCGCAGGTTTTTGTACCAACTGTCACCCCGACCTCCTTCCTATGTGGACTTTCTCACGAAATAAGGACATCGTCTGATTTCCTCATCTCCTCCCATCCGTTACTTACCCCAGTAAAATCCTCTGACCCTTATAGGGGTGCATCAAATTCAGCTGTTGTATTCAAACCTGTGGAAGTTCAGTTTTATTTTCATTATTTTAAATTCTAGTGGAGATCCCAAGGTTTCCAACAATCCATAATATGCCCAGCTGAATTACAGGGAAAGGTGTATAAAATGATACAGAAATCTAGATATTTTCCATTTGATGTAATGCTGTGGCCATAAAAGACATGGCGTCCTGGGTTTGAATATTTCCCTCAATATTGGTGTGTCGCTTTAGTGAAGCACTGCATCCAGCAGATGCAGAGTATTTATGTGACATGGTCCTACAGTGTACGAAAATGCTTTTTCTGACTTAGAATCTACTAAAGGAAAAACTTAAGCCAAAAGGGGTATAGTTAAAGGGGTTAAACATTTATATAGGTCGTTTTTGGGTGTTTGCATTCACAACCAACCTGGAAGTTTTCCTTGTGAGGAACAAAACAGCCCCCTCCTACCTGTTGGAGGGAATCATTCCATGCAGACCTGCTCAGTAACTCTGCTTTGCTGCAGCGGGTTGGCTGCATTGGTTACAGGACTCTTCGTCTCCGGATTTTTCATCCCTGGACTTTTTGTCCCCAAATTTTTCGTCCCCGAAGACTTTTCATCCCTGGATTTTTTGTCCCCGAATGATAACGAAATGTACCATCATTGTTGACGGACGGATGGATGGATGATGGACAGATCATCATAATATAAGGGTTAGGGTTAGGTTTAGGGTTAGGGTCATAATGCAGGGAGACGGCAAAGCATTACTGGGGACGAACAATCCAGGGACGAAAAGTTAAAGGGGACGAAATGTCTGGGGACGTGAAGTCCATGGGGATGAAGAGTTTGGGGACAAAAATTCCTAGGGGACGAAAAGTCCAGGGACAAAGAGTCCTAGAGCCGACTGCATTCTCCTGCTCAGTTCAAATGCTAGTCACTCATCCCAACTCATCCCGCAGCTTTCAACCTCAGCTCCCCAGTGATTGAATGACCTACCGGTGCCCTATAAACTGTTCAGTCTCAGCAGATCTTCCTTCATGGTCTGAAGACTCGTCTTTTCAGACAGTTGCTGACCTGGGTCTCGGTTTCACACTGTCTCTGTCCAGACACTCCCCCTACCCCCCACCCCCCAAAAAAAAAAATCTATCATCTGTCTGTGTTTCATAGCACTAGCTTAGGGGTATTTTGTGCTTTGCAGCGTTTGCTTTTCACCGACTGCATTTAATTGCAATGCCTGGTTGGTTTGCTTGCTTGTTTCTGGAATTACTCGGCTGTACCTGACCAAATCGTTTCGTGTTGTCTAAGCACTACTCGTTTATCACTGAGTTGATTGATGCGCTATATGAATTGTGCTGCATCTAATCTGCCACAGCGATCTTATTCAATAAGCGGATTTGACGTCATTTTTGAGAAAAGCGTCTGCCAAGTTAATATAATGTAATGAAGGTGTTCTTCAATGCGGTAGTTTAAAATAATGGTTTCTCTGCTGAAATGTAATTTGGCTCAAATTATTTCAATATTTTGAACCTTATCCAGAAGGTTCCAATGTGGATGCAGGCTTTTAGTCCAACCATGTACAAATAGTTATATTGCAAAAAAATAATAATAATAATTTCTTACCCTGTAGAAAAATTTAGAAGTTAGTCAAAATTATCTTGCATTAGTGGCAGATTATTATTTTTTTTTTTTAGTAAAAAGGTGATAAAATAAGTGCTTTAAGTCTAAACTCAAGATTAAAATGCTTGGTACAATTTTCATTTTTTGCAGTCTACACATTCGATTCTAGTAATTAAGGTTTTCGCAAAGACTCTTGTGGCAGAATCAGGCGTGTAACTGCTCAGTTAAAATGAAAGCTTGCACCCACACTGGCTTTTCCAGGATAAAGTTGAGAATCCCTGCTCTTATAACAGCCTTTGATCAAAACAATGGCATGTGAGGGGAAAGGACATTTCAGGGAATGATGATGCAGGAAACAGCATTACCAGCATAATAATGCCTAGTGCCAGTCCTATTCAGGCGTATCGGGTGTACATCTGTGTACAATGGATTTTCATATAGTGAATTTAGAGTAGGTTTTAACTGTCCACTTTAGTGGACCTTTTTGTCTCAGTTATTAATTTATATCAAGCACTGAGACCATGCGATTCTGTACAGGCCTGGCAGCTCCTGTGAAAACAGCTCATTATTGGCCGTGGCAGTGCTCCTTGTTGGAGATATTAAAAGGTAACTGCTGTGCGCGTTCCTGCTTTCCCTGCCTTTGATCCCATGACTCAGTCCTCAGGAGGATCTGACAAGGTGCACCACAACTGCTCTACTTTCATCATCGCTCCTTCAGATCACCAATGGGCTCACCTTTCAGGTTCACTGAACCAAAGGAGTCGCGCTTCGCTGCAGAAGCCAAGTCTCAACGCACCTATCAGAGTGTAAGCCTGAAGAAGAGTGGTAGCAAAACATGTCACATTCACATCAGAACTTGCCTCATGACACTGAAGACTGATGTGGTCAAGCTTGGAAAGCAAACAACACGTTTCAATACCACTTTTTCAGGTTCACTGGTTGCAATGCAGGAAGCCCTCATATTCGCCTGTATGTGGCATGTACGCTATGTGAGGCATTCTTTGCAGGTGCTATACATTGGTGATGATAAAGGGAGATTACACTATATGACTGCAAAAGCACTTTGAGTATCCATGAGACAGTACTATATACAAAACCCAAAACCAGTGAAGTTGGCACGTTATGTAAATCGTAGATAAAAACAGAATACAATGATTTGCAAATCCTTTTCAACTTATATTCAATTGAATACACTGCAAAGACAAGATGTTTAATGTTCAAACTGAGACACTTCATTTTTTTTTTTGCAAATAATCATTAACTTAGAATTTAAAGGCAGCAACACATTGCAAAAAAGTTGGCACAGGGCCTTTTACCACTGTGTTACATCACCTTCCTTTTAACGACACTCAGTAAACGTTTGGGGAACTGAGGAGACCAATTTTGAAAGGTGGAACTCTTTCCATTCTTGCTTGATGTACAAAACATCCGGGGTCTCCGTTGTCGTATTTTACGCTTCATAATGCGCCGCACATTTTCAATGGGAGACAGGTCTGGACTACAGGCAGGCCAGTCTAGTACCCGCACTCAGGAGCTATGCTGTTGTAACACATGCAGAATGTGGCTTGGCATTGTCTTGCTGAAATAAGCAGGGGCGTCCATGAAAAAGACGTTGCTTGGATGGCAACATATGTTGCTCCAAAACCTGTATGTACCTTTCAGCATTAATGGTGCCTTCACATATGTGTAAGTTGCCCATGCCTTGGGCACTAATACACCCCCATACCATCACAGATGCTGGCTTTTGAACTTTGCGCCTATAACAGTCCAGATGGTTCTTTTCCTCTTTGGTCCGGAGGACACGACGTCCACAGTTTCCAAAAACAATTTGAAATGTGGACTCGTCAGACCACAGAACACTTTTCCACTTTGCATCAGTCCATCTTAGATGAGCTTGGGCCCAGCGGCCGCGGCGTTTCTGGGTGCTGTTGATAAATGGCTTTCGCTTTGCATTGTAAAGTTTTAACTTGCACTTGCAGATGTAGCGACGAACTGTAGTTACTGACAGTGGTTTTCTGAAGTGTTCCTGAGCCCATGTGGTGATGTCCTTTACACACTGATGTCGGTTTTGATGCAGTACCGCCTGAGGGATCGAAGGTCACGGGCATTCAATGTTGGTTTTCGCCTTGTCGCTTACGTGCAGTGATTTCTCCAGATTCTCTGAACCTTTTGACGATATTACGGACCGTAGATGATGAAATCCCTAAATTTCTTGCAATAGCTCGTTGAGGAATGTTGTTTTTAAACTTTTCGACAATCAGCTCACGCATTTGTTCACTAAGTGGTGACCATCGCCCCATCCTTGTTTGTGAATGACTGAGCATTTCAGGAAGCTGCTTTTATTCATGGCACCCACCTGTTCCCAATTAGCCCGTTCACCTGTGGATGTTCCAAATAAGTTTTTGATGAGCATTCCTCAAAGTCTTTTTTGCCACTTGTGCCAGCTTTTTTGAAACATGTTGCAGGCATCAAATTCCAAATGAGCTAATATTTGCAAAAAATTACAAAGTTTACCTGTTCAACATTAAGTAACTTGTCTTTGCAGTGTATTCAATTGAATATAGGTTGAAAAGGATTTGCAAATTTGTATTCTGTTTTTATTTACGATTTACACAACGTGCCAACTTCACTGGTTTTGGGTTTTGTAAATGCAATGTTCATTTATTCATATTTTACAAAGCGTGAACCTGAGGAAGTGATAATAAGATGCATTGTTCACATCTACACTTGCTATCAAACAACACAAGCCTTTAATATAAAAAGACCAATTTTTCCTTTTTTTTGTGCATGAATTTCAGATTATAAGCTTTTGTCTGCCTTCTCATTATTAATCCCCCGCTACAATGTGGAGCAGCGGATATTGCAATGGAGCTCATCCGTCTGTTCGTCCAGATAGGTAGGGACCAGTTTTTTCAGAGTGTAGTTTACCTAGAGGAATGAAATTTTGTGTGTGTATTTTACTAGTCATGACTTTGATTGGGTTTGAAAATGAGATTGTCGCAGGGGATGTTGATGACAATGTCTTCTTGTTTGAATTGTATTTGATACTCATATATAGACTGACAGTAGCTTTGTTTGCATGTATTATTAGAGCAGTAGCTCTGGGAGCAGAGGGAGAGAAGCAGCTGAGCCGATGACCGTTCCTGCAGAAGCGATATGAGCAGATGGGCTCCTTTTCCTGTTGAGTAAATCTGCTGCTTATTTTCATTCTTCCCAACTGACAGCTTTATTCTGCTGGAAATTATGAGTTAGTGAAGCTCACTGACCCTGGGTCTAACAGGACCCAAAGTGCCAATTCATTATCGTTCAGCAATTTAAAGGAGGCATGAAGTGATTCATCTCTTCATTTCATATCCTTTTCGCAGAAATTGAGCACATAGCGACCGCCCCATTAACATAATGAGAACGAGCATCTGTAGAGTGTTTGTGTTTGCCTGTCCAGGCAACTGAGGACTTGGTAGATTATGTAAATGAGAGTGTAAATTAGTTGAACTCCATCCCATATCATGAAAAATATTTCCATAAACAGCAAAGGATGGCCAAATAAGTTTCCCTTGTTGACAAAACACAACTGTACCTAATCATTCAGAAGAATTTAAGCATGAGTTAGTGATGCATATGCATTGAAATTCATCACAAAGAAGAGGTAGAGCTTATTTATCTTGTGCAAAATGTGTTATTATAATGTCTTCATATAAAATAGATAAAGCTTTTATAGCCCAATTCTGAAACAATGGCACATCGTGGAAAATAAAAATAAAATCAAAAGGAATAATTACAAAAGTCTATTCACCCTATTCTATATCGAAGACAATACAATGACACATCATTTTATGGTCTAACATATTAATTCATTCATTAATCTTGAAAGTATGCAATTTGATGACTGCAATGTGATGAGTCCAAAAATCTTACCACTGTCAGATGTTTTACTTTTTAAAATCTTCATGTCACGTTATCACATTCAGCATTAGGGCAATGAAAACACCAGTCATCATATTTAGCGAGCAGAACTTCCCCTATTCCTCCACTATGCTGGCCTTCAGCTCAGCAAATGTGCGGGGCTTTTGTTGTCATACTGTATATTTATTTCATAATGCTTCATACATTCTCAATCAAGACCGCTCTTACTGCTGACAGGCCAATCTAGCACCTGCACTCGCTGCTCACGCATCCATGCACTTGTATTCTGGGCAGAATGTGGTTAGGCATTGTTTTACGGAAAAATACAGGAGTATCCCTGGAAGAGACAACATCTTGATGGTGGCATATGTTGCTTGAAAATTTGTTCATCTTTCTGGATTAATGTTGCCCTTGCAAATGTGCAAGTCACCCACGCCATGACTGGCTGGCTTGTGGACCTGATGCTGAAAAAAGCTTGTGTTTGCCTTGTTATCTTAGGTCTGGAGGACATGGCAGCTGTAATTCTCCTCATTGTTAGGACTTGTCCCATCATTATTAGTTTTAAATTGTCCCTGCACCAACTTCTGTCATCAGATTTTTGTTGAGTATATATTTTTAATGAACAATTGAATTCACAAATTAAGGAATCAATAATTTTTTTTTTTCATAGTCCAGAAAAAACCAGCCATGGTCTTGGAGAGCTGCGGGATTTGCTGGTTTTTCATCTGACCATCCACTGCAGACCCAAGAAACCAGATGTGGTAACTGTGGATTCGAATGTTAAAAGTGATTAGTTTCAGAGTTCCACCAAAAAACAGCACACCCTGGGGCCATCGAGGAACATGGTTGGTGATGCTTTTTTGTAGTGTTTTCAATATAGTGTAGGGCGAATTGAAATCTCAAATCAATCTTTTTTTTTTTAATTTTATTTGCATTTTTTTAGATTGTGCCTACTTGTTCAGAATTTAAAATACATGTTTCAGGTACATGATGAATAAGAATTAAAAAAACACATTAACAACTGAAAAGTTTATTTATTTCAAGCACAAAAGATTGACAGATAGCTGGGCTGTTAAAAAGAAGTCAGACAATATTAGCTCAGATATGCAACACATTGCTAAATCTGACATTTAAAAATTATTGGACTGCCAGTTAGGCTGATTGACAAGAGGTTTATTTCAGGGTTTTAGATAAGACTGTTACTGTGGACTGACCGTGAGAGGGTCTGTTTTGATAAGAATGTGGAACTGAGTGGTCAAAGGCTGATATTCACGCTGACCTGTTTTTTCTCTCGGGGGCAGGGGAGGCAACAGCTCCCCCCGTTTATCCGCTGGCTCTGGGAATCAGTGGTAGAATCAGTGGTAACAATGGATTTATAACCACTGATTCTTCACTTTGTCTGTGTTTGGAAGTCCATACAAGGGAAATTCACCTTCACGTTGAGGCAAACAGCATCTTCTCAACTTGGCGATATGCACCAACCAAGCTTGTCCTTGCTTCCGCTCTACCTGCTTTGTTTTCGGGTGTGCTAAACTAGCTGCTAGCGAAGCTCTATGCAAATGTGTTAAATTGTGACACACTGTAAAAAAGTGATTTTGGAGAGTGGTAAATATAATCTATGCAAACCGTATAAAATTTACTCAATTATTGTAGTTAGCCAAGGAATTATAAAGTAATGGGTAAAATTTACTCATACTACCTATTCGTTAACAGTAACAACTGTTACATGGAAAAATAGGGTAAAATATACCCCAAAGCCGTGAGTCCTGTGCTCCAAATTGCGCATGAGTCAGACCGTGAGCGAGCGGGACAGGGAACTCTTGGACTGCCATCTTCCTCTCGCTCCGGCTGCCGTCGAACCAGAAAGTGAAGGTAAGCTATTTCCATAGGGCTATTGCTGTGTATAGTGCGAATGCAAATGGTAATTTATGAAATGATGAGATATTCCACTTCACTTGTATTCGGCGTGAGTCTGTGTTACGTGCCATAACTTGAAACGAAAGTTTGAATCTGTCCCTGTTCCCCTCTGTGGGAAGCTGTTGTATTGCACTTTAGTCTGTGTTTTTTTTTTTTTGTGATGATTTTATGGATCAAAAATATTGTACTGGGACTGCCGGATAGCACACTCGGTTAAGGCACTGAAGTGACTCTCACGTCGCGGGTTCGAGCCCCGGTCCTACCAACCAGCAGAGGTCGGCAGCTCTTTTCAGAAGTAGCGCGCAATTGGCCAATGCGCTACAGGGATGCAAACTGAGAAGGGCCTGCTGGGAAGGGTTAGTAGATTAGAGGTTCCCCTAGGCGCCTCCTGTTGACCAGATGGGCGGTTATAAAATGAGATTCTGAAAAACTGTGCGATTGCGAATCTTCCGCCCTTCCTCTGAGTTATGATCGTGTCGGATGTTGAATATGTGAAACATAGCGATTAGTGAGCCCGTGCCTCGGAAGAGAGCCGCGAGCTGTGACACTTATCCACTGCCCACAAGGGGCCGCATCTGCGAGAAAAGCTTAAATACTTGTACATGTAGTTTCCTACTTGGATATTCCACATTTGGGGGGGATTGGAGGTGCCAAATTAGAGAAAAAGAAGAACATGCAGGTGAGAACCATCTGAAAGTCTGTCTTTGGGGGGTGATAAATCTTACCTTATCTGAATAAGTAATGGTTACTAACTGATATTAATTAACTTTTATTAGTAATTATCAGGTATTACCTACTAGCAATTAAGAGATAATTTTACCCAATTTTGTTGAGTAAGTAGCTGTAGAATATATACATAAATGTGAGGTAAATTTAACCCAATTTATTTAAGTATTTCATAGCTTTTTATTTCAGTTATTTTATACTCAATACATGGAATTAAATCTACCCAAAAAAAGTTAATGCAAATTGTTGCCTCAGATTTATTGGGTAAATTCTATAGGTTACTTATTACAGTGCACAGACATGTTTCAGAAGAGAAGGTTGGGCTGAAAATGAAACTTTTCAGGCAGTTCAGGATCAGTGCTTACTGTTGGGGAAAATAACTTCCTTTAGCGTGGGGCATTGTAACTTCGCAGACTTTTTACTTGCACAGAAAGCGACTTAAAACATTAAAAGAAACAGATAATCTCAAAAAGCATAATATGACCCCTATAATATATGTACCCTTTAAATCAGGGCCTGCAATTCTGAGCGGCACAGTCTCTGGTGCAACACTGGGTCAGCGCTGATGTCGGATTCCTCATGTATAATTTAAGGTACCTACCTGCTATTAATATAGCGATGGTACAGGCGCAATGCTTTCTCATTGCAGGCACATACTTTTGCATTTTTTCTGTGCTGGTCTCCAGGCCAGTCTTCCAAGCCTCATTATTTCCTCACTGAAACACATTCATTAATCTCTTTTAAAGTGTGAAACTCGTAATTGGCTCTATTGACCAGGGGCATGGTAATTATCATTGAGCGTGCAAATAATTGTGAGAGAATTTAAATCTGGGTCAGTTAAGCTTGTTAAAAACGCATATCCGGGACCACTGCATCTTTGTCCGAAACTGATGTGGCCTGATTTCAAAGTTGTGACATTGACATGACTTTGTGAGGAGGATGACTCTATTCCAGGGGTAGAGACCCCGGACGGCGCACCTCCTGCCATGCTTTAATTCCACTTATGACCCCAGCCGCCTGATTTCACTAATGAGTTCTACTTCTAGGCCAGTGGTGTAGTGGTCCCTGGAGAAGTGGTATAATATGTTGGGCAGATGGGCAGATCTCTCAGAGGAAAGTGGGTATATTCTCCTGTGTATTTTAATGGCTTTTTGGCTGATAGATGATTATACTACAAATTGACTGACAAGAGGTGGATATATTCTGTATACCTGCATATTCCCTCCATGACACCACTGATCTTAGCCAAAGAACTGTGATGATTTGGAAACCAGGGTGATTAGGATGAAATTCTGAGCGGGGTTTGTGCTCTGTGAATCCGGCTTGCTCGGCTCCTCAGTATTCAGAGGGCATTTCATTACGGGTAAAGGGCTAGAAAATCTGTGTCCTTTCTTGAGGCAGTGAGCTATTCTCTGATCCAAGCTTTCAAAGGGAGGAATTCTGTGCTTCCCTTGAAGCAAAATCCTGATTCAAGCTGGATCGTGGTAGTGATCCTTGGTGCACATCCTAATGGTTTCTTATCACTCTGAATCCCAGCAGTGTAGATACACTGAATAACAAGGGAATGATAGAGGTAAGCCTGCCAGTGGTTGACGAGTCTACATTTGGTTGGGGAGAGCAACACCCTGCTTTGATAAAGCAGCGTCTCCTCAGAGGCCAGTTCAGTACCATCCAAACCAGCTAAACCTACGCACTCTGCCCAGAATGATTTCCAAGAGAAACTATCAATTCCAGCCCAATGCTGTGAGAATTTATACCAGATGAATCACAGGCCTTTAAGTATAGCAGTGCGAGCATTCATCCAGTAAACAAAAGCAGCCCCGGGCTGACTGTGATCATGTTTTATTCTGCAACTATAATTAATATACAGGTGCGGAAACTGCCGGGGCTGTCAGTCTACACATCACTGAAGCTGGAATTATATTTTAAACCACCTTCCTATCTGAATTTTTGTGGACAGTGATATGTCATTCCTATTATATGATTAATGTCTATGCTCATTGACCCCACTGATACTTGGTCTTGAAATGGTACCTGTTTTTTCCCGTGGTGCACCAAAACAGACATTGACTGTCTTTTCACACTGATCAATTTTGTTGCAATAGCTCTGGGCAAAGGGAGATTTGTGTTCTTTTGTTTATAATAAATTTGTGTTGGTCTTAAATGTTAAGAGATTAACCACAAATTTGATCGTGATATAGATGTTTACTCATGGGTGAATGATGACTATAGATTTTTTGGATTGTCTAATCTTAAGCATTCGTAATCTCACTGCACATCTATCTCTGATCAACAAGGTGGAAACTAAAGATTATTGAAGTCCAATTTCAGTATGAATGCTAGGTAGATGTATTGAACTATAACAAGCTTATGAAGATGTATTTTTTAAAAATGCAATAACGGCCCATTTTTAAATTAACAGTAAAATGCCACAATAAAACTACGTTTGGATAGAACAAAAATAAAAATAAATATATGATTTTTCCAGGTTGTTTTTCTACCACTCCCACAGTGGATGCTCTGACCCAAAATACGAGGTTCCAGTAATGGATGAATAGATGACAATAAAGACTAAGGAACAGTCCTGTGTCCCTGAAATCAATTTACCCGCTGTATTTTCAAGTAACATTTATTTTCATCAAAGCGAAACAGGGAATAGCAATATGGATCTTAGCCCCTTGGGACCAAAAATCAAAGCTGACAGGTAGATGCTGGGGTGGAGGTGAGGTGAAATTAGCAGCCGCAGTGTAGCTAGCAGTGAGCAGCAGCAGTGCACAGGAGTCGACTGTGAATAAGCGCGTTTTGCTGGTTTAATTAGATCACCTTATTGGGGTGGAGCATAGCTCTGGCTGACAAGCTATGTAGGTCATGTGATGACAGCCCGACTCAAGTTGGCTACCTGAAATACCTCGCTGTTTTGCTTCAGAAATATCCAAATTTCTAAACATGAACCCTGCAGAAAATGTCAGAAATAATATTTGCCATTATTCTGCGGTAAGATTCGCGGTGCAGAAGTCCTGCATGCCTGACCTGCATACATTTCCATTATAACTTCACCCCACGTAATTTTGCCCCCGAAATCCTGAAAGAGTCCCTACATTTCTGAGTCTGTGGCTCTCTATTTCAATAATGTAATCTGTAATCAGTCCTTTGTCTCCTTTGTTTTCTCTTGTCTGTGAAGAAAAGGTAACAATAAATTTACTATCTTTAATTGTAATAGTAAATGAATGATTGCAAACTAAGGAAAAGAGATGGAACGCTTTAATTATAGTTATGGAAGTCTCAGTTTGAGGAGAGACTGAGTGCGACAGGTGAGATGAATGTGTAAGTTTTGCACTCAGGCACAGTGGGAATCATCGGTCCATCTCTGAGTTATCTGGAGCAGTGGTATTAATCGTAGCAGCGTTCCAGTTTTCCTCTGTGTTTTAACCTCTGAGTTATTTTTGTGTGTCTCCACATTAATTACAGCGCTGCCCCAGTTTGGCTGCTGTGTTGTATAAGACAAAATAATAATTAAAACAGTTTTAAATCCTTTATTTAACCAGGGGAGGTCCACCGAGAGCATGTTTCTCGTTTTCAAGGACACCACCGGAGAAATTCCAGAGAGAATAGCTCCAAGGAGAGAGCAAGATAAGCCTGTGAAATAGTTTTTTTTGGGTCAAGGGCTCAGCTCAAGGTCCCATTAGCTGAGTTTGCCAGTCTTGCAGCTATGATTGTACATTTGGTGGACCATATCTCACTTGCTCCCTGCTTTTTCTGTGAGAATATTCCAGAATTAGTTTTTACGCATGTTTTGTGGAATGCAGTTGCTGGATCCTCAACCAAGATAAAGTCAGGGCAGGTGGTCCAGCGCAGGTGAGAGTCATCTGTACTGACAGGGCTACAGGGACCGGTTTTCTCTGTGAAGGGTAGAGGGACTGCCTCTGGCAGAGTCAGGCAGAGCCAAACCTGAATGTGATAATGGGCAGCCATTTTAACCTGCATGCTGCAGCAGGACTCAACTAGAATAACCGCTGGAGGCTGCAGGACTTAGTTAAACAAAATGTCTCAGGGCTCTGTGCACTGGAGGGCTGTAATAGAAGCAAAGCTTATATAACCTTTTGAAATGCTCACCTCTTTTAAAAGTTTGCACAAACCTGCATAGGATGGCTTCACTATGAGAAAAGTAAAATCAGTATGCTGAACTTCTGTCCGTCAGATTATAACCAGAGTTGGTCAAATGCTCTATCAGCCTCTAAAGTAAATTAACCACACAGCGCAAGTTTCTTCATTACCGAAAGTGCTTTATAACATTCACCATCCTTAGCCAGTTGTGAAGTTCCTCTGTGGGCAGTTATTACTGAATATCCTACCATTAAATCGTGAATGAATTATTCAGTATGAAAATACTGGGCTTACTCAAAATTGACTCCCACAGCATGAGTGTCTTTTGCTTCAGTAAAACTAAGTGATTTATCTTATTTGCTGTGGGCTAGTAATGGATTCCCACACACCGCCAACAAATTGGATGCCAAACAAATACAATTATTACAGAAATGCAGGATTACAATTATGAGTTTGAATATTCTTCATTGTAGCTAACATGCTACTGTTGCATTACCACATATCTGTCTCTGGTTTACAGGCCTAAAAGTATTGAGTGAATTTAATGTAAATATTGTGTATTGCTGTATATTATTACAGCAATGTAAGAGCAACAACAGGGCAGAAAAAAAAAGACATAATGTGGTGAAGGGTGCCAAAAAACTGCACTGAAGTTTTAGAGAGGCTAACTGTTAAAATCTCCCCAGTAATTTTTCTTTTTCCTCAGTAGAGGATTGACCCTTAGCAAAATGAGTCATCAGAATTTCTATCAATTTAATCTCTAATTGCTGTCTGATCACCTTTGTGCAATGTTTGTGAAGATCTGCCTGAAGTAATGCACAGCACAATGTCTTTCATGCCGATTTTCTGCTCAATATCACCACGACATTGGTTTGGAGAATCGCTGACTGATTAAGAGAATGACCCACTAATTGGCTGTCAAGCAATCTATCAATTGCCATATCTATCTATCTATCTATCTATCTATCTATCTATCTATCTATCTATCTATCTATCTATCTGAATATGTTTTTCCTTCTGAATGTCTTTGTATCTATCTAAGCTCTAATTTTTTTTATCATTACATCTCTGCAAAGCATACATTTACTAATTACTCTAAATGGCATGCTGTTGTCTGGGAAAAAAAAAAAAAACATCCCTACTCTGAAAGCACATCTATTCTAACAGCCCTGTATGTATAAAGCAGGAAAGCTTGGGGTCTGTTCACATTCAGTAATTGTGCTTTTTATTTTATTCAGTTCCAGCTTCCTGTGAGAGAATGTCAGGGGGTCATTTTAATAAAGCGCAAAATCGACAGCATGTCAATCAGGCCCACTTTTGGCTGGCTCAGGGTGCCACGGATAGATAATATTGTTTGATATTTCCTCAAATTTACACATGATACATGTGCATGTCACTTCCTAACAAGCAAATCCGAGTATAACAAGTCTGTGTCTTGGTTTAGGGGAATATGAAATCTCATTTCTCACCCATTAAGACTGATGCGTTAGCTATCTCTTGGTACGCTACTCTCCTTTGGTTGCAGTTATTTCTCACTCTAACATACAGAATGTTGCCTGGATTTGTCTTATACATGACAATGCTTTCCTGACAATGTCACTGTCCGTATGTTTCCACTCTTTGTCCTGTATTCCTATAAAAAGCAATTTACCTGTGGACATTCATTCAAAAGGTAATGAAACCGTTCACACTGAATTTTCTCACTTCATTTTCACTGCACTGTGATGAAACCAGTCCTGCATGGTCATGCACATTTTCTCTAAGTCAAGAGTGAGTGTGTTTGGAGGGGGCTCTATACTGAAGTAAGAGGCATGGTTCCAGATAGCTGTGAGATGGAAAACTTCTGTAGAATTATATTTTCAACTATAGTTGCTGATCAAATCATTTTCAGAGTTTTGCTGTTTCTTGCACAAAAGGAACAAAATTTTTTTTTAAAAAATGAAGGAAATAAAGTGTCTAAATGAAAAAAGGGTTAAAAACAGAAATACAGTCAGGACTGTAGGTATTTGGATTGCGAAATAACGTTTCAACATTTCATTGAAGTACTGTACAATGACTTTTGAAGCATTTGACCAAATTTGAATTCATTTTGCTGCTTGTGTCAGCCATCACATCTTGAATAAACACAAGGGATGAGTTCCATTGGCAGGCATACATGCCCACTCATGATGGCACCTGAGATGGTGCACATCCTCGTATGGCCAGTTACATCCATTCTCCATAGTCTTCGCTTCTAGTCAATTTGATTTTCTCTTATCCATCTATAGGATGCGTTCTCTGTGTCAGCCGATGATCTTTGTATTTTCTATTAGGTTTTTTAAATTTTATTTCTAATTATTGTGTTTCCCTTTTCTGTATTATTCTCTTCCCCCATGTCTCCAGGTGCTTCTGTTTAATTTTTCTCTTCTGCGTTTTACGTGTCCCTACTTCTGCGTCTCTGTAAATTGTTTCGTTGTCTTGTTTGTAACCTCACCCCTTTGCTTCCTGCACTCTCTTTACCCCCAGCCGTATCTTGTTTCTCCAGTTAGTTTTGCTCTGTATATTCTCATTTTCAGTTTCCCTTTGCGAGTTAGTCTCCATTGCTTTACCTTTGAGTCTTACAAGCCTTTTTCAAAAATTCTGACTTGCCATATTTATCTTCCATTGTTTACCAGTTTCTGAATTTTGGATTGCCTTTAGAGAATGACTATTTACTATTATAGGACGTAAGGATTCACTCCCTCCTGACTGGTCAAGGCGAGCTCTGCCGGTCACTGTAAACAATGATAGTCACGGGGAGAAAGTGCACCTGAGGTGAATATAACAATCTGACGACCTCCAGCTAAAAATAGATTAGGCTTCCCTGCAGGAGCTCCTGACAGTGTCTGTATTTCGTGTCACTTTGTTCCTGTGAGCAGCTTTGCTTCTTCTCCCTGCAAGGAGCTCTTCTCTTATTTCATATTTTCAAGTAGGGTCATATAATAAAACAGTTACTGACTTCAGTTATAGGTGAATCCAATGATTTGTCCACCTCGGACAAGTGATATTCACCTTGGCTGCGCCTCAGTGAATATCACTTGTCTAAGGTGGATACATCATTGGATTCACCTCAACTGATGTCAATAAATTGAGCATTGCGTTAGTTTAGACAGGCAACGGAGTCACGCCTTAAACTTAAATCCCCTGGCCAATGGCCCATCTGGCGCAGCTGATCGCTCGGCCCAAGCTGTTCAGCATAACTAGCCATTGGTTGAGGCAAGCGCCTCTCGCCCTGCGCGGGGTCCAGCTGACTGCCTCGGTTGATTGCACGGCCCAAGCTGTCTTGCCTAGCTCTCTCATTAGTTGAGGTAAGCGCCTCAGGCTCAGCTGATTGCCACAGCTGATTGTGCAGGTCAGCTAACTACCCAAGCTTCCAGATTGGATGAGATCAAGTACAGCGCTTTATTTAGAGCTACCTACTGCCTTCTACTACTATGCCTTTCTCTGCCAGCACTTTTGCAACCCACCCCCTCCCCATCTCCACCTTGTTTTTATCCATGCCTGCTCTGTTCTCGGGGGGTTTAATTTGCCGCTCTCCCTGCCTTGGGGCATTCCATGTGTGCATATGGAAGGGCAGGGAGCTCCAGAACAGAACCATACCGCCCAAATGTATTAATGCCCATTCTAAATACATTTTCTATGTCGTCAAAGTTGTCCTGACTGAATTGTATATTGCAACCTACATTTAATCTTTTTGGATTGCGAATCCTGATTGTGTTTTCGTGCTGCATTCTGCCTGATTGTTTTTTGATCCACTGCCTGTTTTCAGATTTCGTCCCTAGCCTATGTTTCTGTTCTGCGATCCTACCTGCAGAAATTCGACTTGGACTGTTTGACTACACTATAATAAACTCTGTGCATATTGTACTGTATGTGCCGTCTGCGCCTGAATCCTTAATTAGAGTTCTGGCACTTTCAGAAATGCATAGTTCTTCTACAATGTTTTCTTTGTTAGCAATCTTCTTGTTTTTAAGGTTCACCAATAGTTTGCATCTTGTCGCGACCCCCAGAATTTACTCTGGTGAAGTCTTCTCTAAATTTGTATCTTCAGTTGTTACTGAAACAGATGCACATTCCTCCTGGAGAGTGGTCTTGATTAGACTAAGTCTTGAGAAGGGGTTTTTCCTCTGTCAACAACCACAGTTGCTATCCATGGTCTTTCAAGCCTATTCGGTGCTCCTGAGCTCACCACTAAATATTCTGTGGATCCCCATAGCATCTGTGGCTCCCCCACGGGGCCCCACATCTCGAGGGACACCCTCCTCAGGAAGTGGTGAGAGGGGCAGGCACTCCAAAGGATAAACCACACCAGATGGAGGGAAGCACATCTCTGAGGCCCTCTCTCTTTCACAGCTAGAGCAATCCCTGACGAACCTGAAGGGAGGAAAGAAACATCAGTAAACAGTAAGCACTTGCCTCATGCTCTGTCAATTCTGTTGAGCTACTGAAGCCTACATTACATCTGCAGCTGTGTGCTTTACACGCTCAGTTATAATTCACCTGCAGCGGAGTTTTGTCAGTTCCAGCAGCATGATTGGTAAAAACCTTAAGATATAAAGAACACATGCTTGTCATGTGACAGAATCCCCTCAGTGTAAAAATAAGTATTTCTGTCATTTCCAGGATATAGCATGTATTTTCAAGATAAATGAACAGAGGCTGAACATGGACTGGAACTAAAAATGAAATTAGAAGACTTTTACATCTTAGAAATGCTTAGGCTATTATAAATGCATAATTATCCCACCACAAAATAGGGGAATCCAATAATTAATGTATTTTGCTTCTCACACCCAGCAGCACTAGATAATTACTTTTTGGTCAACATGAAAAAGGGATATTATAATACAAATAGGACAGAAGATGAATAGTTTTATTAAAGGTCCCATTTTATGGAAAGTTCTTTTCCCGGATCCATCTACGAGTACAGTGCTGTCCACTGTATCTGACAGCCCAGCGAGGAAGGAATCTGCTGACCCCCCATTTAAGCTGTGAGACCCCAGTTTTCCTTGTTTGATATTCTTGCTGTTTTCTACATCACAAACAGATCTGCTTTGGACAGCGTACCTGCGGTGTGTGCCGTGCTCCTTTCCACATCCTTGCCTATAGCTCTAACACCAGTTTTTTCAAATTTATCTCTGTTTGGCGACCTTTCAGAGCAGAGCTCATTATCCTAGAGGGGATACCCACTCAAAACAAATGGTTCTTGAGACGGTAGAGAATGACAAGCAGTAATTGGCCTGAATTAAAGATTTTTATGGGGCTATTTTGCTCTGAAGTTTAGAAATCCCTAAGTATATGACAGCTTGGGGGAGAGACTGGCATTTGTGCCCTTTAAAGTAAAAACATGATATGACTGTAAAATCACCATTAGTGTTGTTTACTTGGCCACTATACTACTGTGACCACAAGATAAATGTTTAAATTTCACTGACATGTTAATTACAAAAACAAGCGACTGATTTTTTTTTTTTTTTTGGCCAATTTATAATTGCCATGATTATTTACAGCTAAAAAGTTATATTTTCTAAGCTATAACAAATTTTTCACCTGATTTTGCAAGAAAGTACCTCATTACTAAACTCTTAAACATTGTTACAGAGAATTTGATGCACAAAATTTCTTCAGTAATATGATGCACTGTCTATCTGAGTATAGCCTAACACATTTTTGGGGGGAACTTTTGAAGCGAGGGGGGTTCTATTGATACACATTTTGAGGTTCCAATTGTGACTATACCCATGAGCACAGGTTTATGTCAAATTAATTTATAATCCAGGAGTTGGATGGAAACAGACCTTGGTGAGAAAATACGCTAGCTTACATTTTGAATATTTCAATGTAAAAAAAAAAAAGCGCTTTAAGATTTTTGTTCACATGGATAATCAGAATGGACTCAGTTGAAGGAAAAGTGAATTTTGATTTCTGCTTGCCTGTTGTGTTCCTTAATGAAAGGGACAGTGAATGCAGTGAAAGTAAATGCCATTGTGTCTTCTTGTTTTCCTCGAGCACGGTTGTGGGTGCAGCAGCTGGCTGCCTCACTAGCCTCGGACCTCAAAGTTTTTGCACGCAACACACTGACATCGGAAAGCAAAAGTCTTGAAGCTAAATTCTTCTTTTAGTATCTTTATTACAAAACTGAAATCATACAAAATAGAAAAATAATAGACTTTCAACTTTTCTTAGTAAACTAACCGAAATTAGTGCGCTGGTCAAAAGACTGTGTTGCATCAAGGTCCAGTGGCTTCTGCCGTTTCGCGGGCTCACGATGTATTTATACTATACACACAGCAGCCAATGAGAAAACAACATTCTACTGCGTCATTAGTCACTGGCCAAACCTTCATTCCACATTACAACACGGAACAGAAAATACTTCAAACCCAGACATCTCAAACAGAATATTGATTCAAATTATCTTAAATTATATGCATAAAAAATGGCTACAACATATCCCGGCCCCTAATTGACTAAGCCTTAGCATATCAATTACCAACTTTAACTTGGAGCCATTTACGTCATTACTAACATTTCTCAAATCTTTTTTCTTTAACTAGAGTCTACTTCTCTCTTCACAGTTAAGTATTTACAGTCTATTCAACAGGTAATTATAATTTATAAGTCTTTCTCTTCACTCTTCATTATTCTCCTTGCAATAAACACAGTTTTGTTATGGGTCTCTGGATGACGCTGGTCTTCGTCTGAACCTCAGCGCTTCAGACGACCCCTTTAGAGTCTGGCATCACTTTGGTGATTCTGCCCAACGTCCAGACGTTTCGTGGGAGGGACGAGGTAGCGCCGAGGACGACATCTCCAACCTTGAAACTTCTCTTCAGACTGAGCCATTTTTTACGCTCTTGCAACAAAGGTAGGAATTCAAGAGTCCACCTACGCCAGAACAGATCTGCCAGATATTGGATTTGCCTCCAGCGACGGCGGGCATAGACGTCATCTTTGGTAAACACGCCTGGCGGAAAGCAGGGCTGTGCTTTCAGTAGGAGTAAGTGATTCCACGTTAGTGGCTCGAGGTCACTCGGGTGGTCTGTGTTCATGGTTAAGGGTCCTCCATTGATGATGCTCTCAACTTCACGAAGGAGAGTCTGTAGCCCTTCATCATCCAATTGCTGTTCAATCATGGATCTGTGTTTTTCTGGATCTTTTTCAGATTTCTTTATGGTCTGTTCAAACTCTTTTCTTTTCTTACTTAGGTGTCGCAGCATTTCTTTTAGGTGCTGAATCCAAGCTGTTGCCTTTTTCAGTTTATGCCAACTCGAGTAATACTCCACAAGCTGGTTAAATGGATCTTTGCACTCGTCTGGACTTGTGCGTGACACCGCAGCGGACGTCCTCACCTCAACGTCATTTTCTGTCAGGTAAGTACACTGTTACACTGTTCAGGTTGTTCTGGCCACTCAGCTTCATTTGGCAGGAAGCTAGGCCCCTGAAACCAGCTCTTACTTTTCACGAAGTTTCAATCTTCAAACCTCTTGAGGCCTGATCTGCAGGGTTTTGTGAGGTGTTGACATACTTCCACTGAGACAAAGTTGTCGCCTCTCTAATGTACGAAACTCGATTTACCACAAACGTTTTGAAACGAAGGGCATCATTCTCAATGTACTTTAGTACTGTTGTACTATCTGTCCAGAAGACCGATTCCATCAGGGGAACTTCGAGTTCTTCTCTCAGCATCCGATCAATCTTGACTGCAACCATCGCTGCTGTCAACTCCATTCTAAGAATCGTGATCTGTTTGAGCGGAGCGACTCTAGTCTTTCCCATCAGGAAGGATACGTGTTTCTCACCTTAGCCATTTGTTGACAAGAGATACAACACAACGCCATATCCATCTTGACTGGCATCAGAAAAATTGTGGATCTGAGCAGTCTTGGTTGGCCCAAACGTGGCAGACTTGAAACATCTGCTGACTTCCAGTTCTGAAAGCTTGTCGAGGTCTGTTAGCCACCTCAGCCATGTTTTGCGTGGCTTGTTATGGATCTCTTCATCCCAACCACTTTTCCCTTTGCAGAGATCTCTCAGAATGAGCTTGATGGGTAAGAGGAGAGGCTCCAGAAAGCCCATTGGATCGTACACCGAACTGACAACAGATAAGATGCCTCGTCTTGTGCATGGTTTGCCTGGAAGGTGTATCTTGAACTTAAAGTTGTCTGAACTAGTGCACCACTGCACGCCTAGTGCTCGTTCCACAGGTAGTTTGTCGTTCTCCAAGTTAACTTCATCTACTCGTTCGTAGCCAGGGATGGAGCACAGCAGGGATCTACTGTTGCTGATCCACTTGATCAAGTGGAACCCACCTCTACCGCACAATGTCATCAGCTCCTTCACGAGAGTAACTGCTTGATCTTCTGTGTCTACCGACTTTAAGCAGTTGTCAACATAGAAGTTCTTGAGGACAGTCTGTGTGGCATCTGGCGTGGTCTCAGTCACTGCATCTTCTGCCGTTCTTCTCAGTGCATACGACGCACAACTGGGGGATGATGTAGCACTAAACAGATGAACACACATTCTGTACTCAGCTGCTTCTCTATTCACATCGCCGCCTGGACACCACAGAAAGCATAGCAGATCAGCGTCTGTGTCTGGAACCCGCACCTGATAGAACATAGACTCAATATCTGCCATCACGGCGATGGGCTCCTGTCTAAATCTCTGCAACACTCCGATGAGGGTGTTTGTTTGGTCAGGCCCTTGCAACAATTGATCATTCAATGACATGCCTTGATACCTTGCTGCGCAGTCAAAGACGACTCGCTGCTTTCTCTTTTTCGGCTGATACACCCCGTGGTGCGGGATGAACCACACTCTTCTATCATTGCGACTCAGCTGCTCTTCTGGAACTCTTGTTGCATAGCCTTTCTCCAGTATTTTTTTCATGAAGGTCTTGTACTCCTGAAAGAAGTCTGGGTTCCTAATGAACTTTCTCTTCAAGGAATTAAGTCTCTGTTCAGCTATACCATGGTTGCATGGCATCTTCACCTTGTCATCTTTCAGAGGCAGCTTGATGCAATAGTGACCATCAGTGAGCTGTGCTGTTGTAGTCACAGCATGCATGAACTGCTTGTCATGTTGAGAGTCTTCTCGCTTGTCCTCACACCGTTTTTCAGGGAAATCGGCATTGTAGTGCTTCATCAACATGTCTCCAATGTTCATCACGGAGATGTGGTTGACAAGAAAACTCGATCTTTCGTCATCATTTGACTCTTTCTCTTGACATCTGCTAATTGGCCCATTGACAACCCAACCAAGCGCTGTTTTCACAGCGTACGGTCCGTCGTTCTGGCTACTAATAATCTCCCACGGCTCCATAGCTTTATATGCATTGGCGCTGGTGAGAAGGCCAATTTCTGCTTCAAGTTTTGGGAGATGGACCCGACTCAGGTAAGGCTACTTCACCAAATCTGTCTCTTGTGGTATGTTGGCTTTCTTCGCAGGTAAATCTGGCTAAGTATACACACTGGGCAGCTGAATGTATTCTTGCTCCTCTAAGCCACACACCTCCAAATTAGTAAGCACATAGCTACTCACTTTCTGCTCTTGTACTATGGTGCGGAAAAGGAACTCTGTCTTTCTGCCTCCTATGTTCAACTGGTTCGCCAAGGCTTCAGTGCAGAAATTCGCTGTGCTTCCTGGATCCAGAAATGCATAGGTCTTGACTATCTTTGTGCCTTTCTTGTGCTGTATCTGCACAGGTACAATGGGCAGTATACTCTCACTGTTCCCGGCCCCAGTGTGGTCCGCTCTTCTACAGCCCGCAGACGCGAGAGCACTTGTGACTTCTCCGGTGCCTTGTGAACTGTCATCTGCACTGTTCTGGGCCGATGCGGCGTCTTCTTTTGCCACATGCAGGATAGCTGGGTGTTTGCGGGAGCACTCTGGGCATGAAACTTTCTTCTTACAGTCCTTGGCCAAGTGACCTGCTGTCAGCTGAAGCAAAGACCGTTCGTTTTCAAGAACTGTATTCTTTCTTTGAAAGTTTCGCCTGTGATCTTGTTGCACACGTTCAGTGCGTGGTTCTTCTGGCAGTAAAGACAGGGACTTTGGAAAACATTTTCAGACTTAACTGTGGCTGTTTTCCTCTCTGACTGACCCCCACCGGCATCCTTCTCTGTGGTAGATACATTCACAGCAAAGCTGCTTCTCTTGGACTCAGCTTTCACAGGGCTTGGTTTCTTTTTCATGCTTTTCTGATTTCCAAAGGTGGAGTCTAGGATATCTCCAAACAGTGGATCATTTGCGACTTTCGCTTTATAGTAAACAAACTCCACTAAGTCAGGAAATCTGGCTCTTTTTCCTCTTTTTCTTGAATGTCATAAGCATAGCTCCTCCATCTTTCCTTCAATTTGAATGGAAGCTTGGATATAATGCATTTCATGTTGGTGGGAGTATTCATTTCGTCCATGTAGTCCACATCATTCACTGTGTTACAACATCCAATCAAGAACAATGCAAAGGTATTCAATCCTTTTCTGTCTTCAGGCTTTATCTGAGGCCATTCCATTGCCTTCTTGATATACGCAGTGGCGATGGTCAGTTCGTCTCCATAGTGATGATCAAGGAATGCTCTAGCTTCTCTGTAAGGCTTGTCTGGTCTCATGAGATCAAGCGGCTCTCCACTCGTGAACTGTTCAAGGTAGTACAACCGATCTCGATAGCTGTCTGTCTTGCTATTGATTGCATGTTCGAAGGCCCTAATGAAGGATCTATACGTCAGAGGGTCTCCTGTAAATGTTGGTAGGTCTCTATGAGGGAGTTGGTACAAACTCTGCTGTTTAATGAGCATCTCAGTAATTTCATTTTGCCGCTGCAGCACCTCATGTAAGTTGTCAGTAGACGTATCCGTGCGGTCATGGCGATCAGGACGCGGAGTACTGCTGTCAGCACCGAAACTTGACAATGGCTTTCTTCTGTCTGAAGCACCAAATTGCGCAGCTGGCTTTGGGTTGAAAGCAAGAGAAAGCTCACTAGCTCCATGATGCACGTAACCACTGGCAACGCGATGCTTTTCACGTCTACTAGCCAGGGGTTCTGCTTTAAATCTTGGCAGTGTATTACGGAGATCGTCCACTGACTCATGAGCATCTTCAAATTCCTCATACACCTTCAATCTGGCATCTGAAGCAGCAAGTTCAGTTTCAATTTCTAATTGCTCTTTCTTTAATCTCAGGCAGATTTCCTCCTGCTCTAGTGCTTCTTTCTTTTTCATTGCAGCAGCTCTTTCTAATAGTGCTTCGCGTGCTGCTTTGATTTTTAGCTTTGCAGAATTAATGTTGGAAGTACGGCTTACAACTGAATTGGACTTAGATGCACTATCCTGTGGCCAAATATCTTCTTCCTCTTCTTGAGGGTCTCTAAGCACAACTGAAATCCACCTATTCATTTCTTGTAAGAACTGCTTGAATTCTGAATGCCTTGTCTCAAAAGCGTCTCGATCTGATTGAATTTCTTCTTCATCCATTAATTCAGGCAATTGTTCATTGAGCCTTTCGTACTCTCCAAAGTATTTTTCAAACATCAGCAATGCTTCATGTTTTATGAATTTAACATTATCCTCATTTTCCTTCAATTTTTCTGTCATTCTTTTGCCTGGTTAATTGAGCCAATTTTCCCCTTCTTTCTCCTTTCAGCCTGTTGATTTTTTCCTCTACAGCCTTTTCTGCGGGCTTTGACGCCCTCTTTTGGTCATCACGCGCGGCTGCACTTTTCTCTGCCATCTTGTTTAGCTACGGAATCCTCTACACATAAACTGCCACAATTCCTCGAATTATCCACAGCTTCTAACTCTTCTAATGGGTCTAATCCGTTGTGAAAAGAGCCTCTACATGTGCCGAATTTATTCCATTAAAACCCGATGGCTTTCGTAGCGGAATATCCAGTGAACATTTACTTTCACTTTCAGACAATGGTCTGCGCCAGCGTCGCCAAAAGGCTACAAGAGTCAATAAAGAATATCACACCGCAGTTCTTTTGACTTTGATGTGGGTGCAGCAGCTGGCTGCCTCACTAGCCTCGGACCTCAAAGTTTTTGCACGCAACAGACTGACATCAGAAAGCAAAAGTCTTGAAGGTAGATTCTTCTTTGAGTATCTTTATTGCAAAACTGAAATCATACAAAATAGAAAAATAATAGACTTTCGACTTTTCTTAGTGAACTAACCGAAATTAGTGCGCTTGTCAAAAGACGGTGTTGCATCAAGGTCCAGTGGCTTCTGCCGTTTCGCGGGCTCACAATGTATTTATACTACACACACGGCAGCCAATGAGAAAACACCATTCTACTGCGTCATTAGTCACTGGCCAAACCTTCATTCCACATTACAACACGGAACAGAAAATACTTCAAACCCAGACATCTCAAACAGAATATTGATTCAAATTATCTTAAATTATATGTGTAGAAAATGGCTACAACAACTGTCATGGTTTAGGCGTGCGTTTGTTTGTTGGACCTTTCTTTCTTCTATCGTCCGGGACGATATCGGATTTCTTTTCCATCGAATTCCTGGCCCAGCTGGCTGATTGAGCTGGGGCGGAGTTTTCCGCACTCTATATATATGGCCGGGGGTTCGCCACGCCTATTGCTAGTGTCTGTTTGTTTCTAGCACTTCGGCCGGAGAAAATCTCTAGTCAGATTTCCTAGTGATTTGTGATATTCCATTTATTGTCAGGAATTGCTTCTTTTAGAAATTTTCTCTCTTCTTTCTTGTTGTTTATTCTCTCTCTTTTCTTCTTCGTGTTGCAGACTTTTTATTTAGATCCTTGGAAACGCGAGCTTTTATCAGAGGTGTGTACCTCTTTTGTGTTTGTCTCTTATCTGGGCTGCTCTCAGTTCTTTGTCTCACTGGTCGTGGCACCTGGCGTCCTATCACTGCCCATTACAGTACACTCTAGCCGAACATGGAGTCGTCAGCTACGGCTACGTTAGAGAAAGCCTTGGCTGATCAGCAAGCCACACTCTCGGGCTATGGCAAGGGCTTGTCTACCCTGAACAGTCGACAGGCTGAGTTGGCGGAGCGAGTCCGCCATTAGGACGAGGCTTTACAAAAACAGGAGAGTGTCCTATTAAGTCTCACTGAGAGTATTCGAGCCTTGTCCACTCAAATTACACAGAATGTTGCACAAACACTACACTCCCCCCGTGAGCCTAAGCTCCAACTACCTCCACGATATGGAGGCAAGGCAGGGAGATGTAAAGACTTCATTGCCCAGTGTGAAATATTTTTCAAAGCTCAGCCTTCGCGTTTTGTAAATGAAGAGTCGCGGGTTTCATTTATTTTATCTCTGTTGACTGACACAGCCCTTACTTGGGTCGGGCCACTTATTCGATCTAATTCACCGGTCGTGAGTTCAGTGGAGACTCTCGTTAGGGAGATGGTGTCGGTGTTTGATCAAGATGTGTGTGGGCAAGACGCGGCTACGCGTCTAATGCATCTTAGGCAGGGTTCCGAGAGCGGTGCTGAGTTTTCTATAGCCTTTCGCTCTCTAGCCTCAGAGGCGAGTTGGCCAGAGGCGCCTCTAATGACTGTTTTTGTTCATGCCTTGGCGGAGGAGGTGAAGGACGGTCTGGCTACATTAGAACCCTGTACTGCTCTGGATTCGTTGGTTCACACTGCTATGGGAATTGATAATCGAATTTGTGAACGCAACAGAGAAAAACGTACTGCTTTAGCTCTCGCTGACAACGGGGCTAATGTTCCTCGTAGTATGCATATAGCTCCTATTCCGTCCACTGAAATTTCCACTCCGGGGAACTAATGCAGGTCAATGACTCATATGTGAGCAGGGCTCGTAAGCCCGTTCGTAAACCAATTATCTGCTATAACTGCTACAAACCGGGACATATTCGTCCACACTGAACTGATCTTAAGGGAAACGGGAAGTCCCTCTAGCTGTATGGGGGGCGCTAGAGGGACAGACCCAAACTCCCTTCCGAACCTTGATTCCTGTAAAATTAACTGTGGGTAGACAGATAATTCCTGTGGAGGTTTTTTTGGACTCAGGGGCCGTGGATTGTTTTATGGATGCGGAGTGGGCTAAGAGGCATTCTATTCCTATACGCCCTCTGCTACACTCACGCACTGTTAAATCTTTGGACGGTAGCCTGCTAGGTTCTGGAATTATAACTGAGGTCTCTGAAGCACTAACCATGTTCATTCCCTTCAGTCCGATTTTTTATTATTTGTTCCCCTGTTTTTCCTGTTGTGTTAAGGCACTCGTGGTTACGGAAACATAAGCCTCACATCCGTTGGGGTAGTCAGCCTAGCCCTATTGTCCAGTGGGGCACTAATTATAGATCCCACTGTAGGGAGAGTTTGACGTGTAGTTCCAGGCATCAACCTAGGGGGGAGGCGGATGCCGCGAGTGTTTCTGCTGAGTTTGTCTCATACAGCCCTCCTAGTCGGGAAGAGGAGGCGGAGGAGGGGTTGGAGTGGGATCCTCAATTTGACTGGCAGCAGCCAGAGGATGATTGTGATTTGGAGGATCTCTTTGACTGTGATTCGGTCATGGTTATGGCGGGTCCCGAACAAATGGAGAGTTTGGGGGCGGCTTTTAATTTTGATCTGCCTCCTAACGTTCCTAGTGATTATGCTGATATCACCAAGGTTTTTAGCAAACAACGAGCCTCGACTTTACCTCCCTATCGCCCGTACGATTGCGAGATCAATCTCCACCCTGGTACTACTCCTCCTAGGGGTTCACTATACTCGCTGTCAGGGCCTGAGCGTAAGGCCATGTGAGAATATATTCAGGAGGCTCTGGCTAATGGTTTTATTTGGCTATCCACGTCTCCTGCTAGAGCGGGGTTTTTTTTTGTGGGGAAAGAAAGACGGCGGTCTGAGACCCTGTATTGATTATAGGGGTTGAATAAGATCACCATTAAAAACCGATACCCCCTTCCATTGATGAATTCCGTGTTTGAACGTCTGCAGAAGGTGTCATTTTTTTCCAAGCCAGATCTCCGAAATGCTTATAACTTAGTTCGCATTCGGGAGGGGGACGAATGGAAAACGGCATTTAATACGCATGACAGGCATTGGGAATATTTGGTCATGCCGTTCGGATTGGTTAACGCCCCCTCGGTGTTTCAAGCACTCGTTAATGACATCCTCCAAGAGATGTTGGAGAAATTTGTCTTCGTTTATCTTGACGACATTCTGATTTTTTCTTCAACGCTCTCAGAGCATAAACAACACGTCAGACGTGTGCTTGAGGCCCTCCTTAATGCTGAGCTTTTTGTCAAGGCTGAGAAATGTGTTTTTCACGCCAAGACTGTCTCGTTTCTTGGTTTCATTGTGTCGGAGGGGTCGGTCCATATGGACCCTGTTAAGGTGGCAGCGGTCAGGAATTGGCCTGCCCCTCAAAACGTTACGGAGGTGCAACGGTTTTTGGGGTTTGCCAATTTTAATAGGAGGTTTATTCGTAATTTTAGCACAGTAGCTGCCCCCATTATTGCGCTCACCAAGAAGAATTCCTCCTCGCCGTTTGATTGGTCCCCAGCAGCTGAGGCTGCTTTTCAGGAGTTAAAGAAACGTTTTAGCTCAGAGCCCATTCTTGTTTTGCCCGATCCCTCCCTCCCGTTTGTTGTGGAGGTAGATGCCTCTGAAGTCAGGGTGGGCGCCATTTTGTCCCTGCGCCTCCTTCGGGACAATAAGCTACACCCATGCGTCTACTTATCCCGGTCATTGTCGGCGGCCGAACGGAATTACAGTATTGGTGACGGAGAGTTGCTAGCTTTTAAGCTGGCGTTAGAGGAATGGCGCCATTGTTGGAAGGGGCTGAGCATCCGTTTGTGGTTTGGATGGATCATAAAAATCTCCAATGTATTCAACAGACTAAACGACGTAATTCCCGGCAGGCGCGGTGGTCGTTATTTTTTAATCACTTTAACTTTACGTTAACCTACCGCCCGGGGTCTAAAAACACCAAGCCTGACGCCTTGTCACGGATTTATGACCACTCTGGTCACGACCCTATGCCGAAACTGGTTATCCTGACTGATCAGATTGTGGCTCCCGTTCAGTGGGACGTTAAGTCTGATGTGCGGGGGGCCTTAAGGTCCGATCCCGGTCCTGGAGGGGAACCACCTGGTTGTTTGTTTGTTCCACCTTCGGTACACGCCCAGGTTCTCCAGTGGGGGCACTCTCCCCATCTGGCGGGTCGCCCGGGGGTTCATCGGACCGAGCAGTTCTTGGCCCAATGTTTTTGGTGGCCCAGCGTGATGGAAGATATCCGGGAGTTTGTAGCAGCGTGCAGCATCTGCGCTAGAAATAAGACTTCCAACCTCCCTCCCTCTGGTTTGTTGCAGCCGTTACCCGTCCCTAAACGCCCGTGGAGCCATATCGCTCTTGATTTTATTACTGGTTTGCCTAATTCTGAGGGTAACACTGGTCGTAGTTGACCGTTTCTCTAAGGCCGCACATTTTATCGCCCTGCCGAAGTTACCTTTGGCGCGGGAGACGGCCATTCTTGTTGTGGACTATGTTTTCTACCTGCATGGTCTCCCGCAAGATGTGGTTTCGGACAGGGGCCCTCAATTCACAGCTAAGTTCTGGCGGGCCTTTTGCAGTCTGTTGGGGGCCACTGTGAGCCTTTCTTCTGGCTTTCATCCAGAGACGAATGGTCAGACAGAGCAGACCAACCAGTCTCTGGAGAATAGCCTCGATGTTTGGCGGCTGATAATCCATCGTCATGGAGTCTTTTTTTAGCTTGGGCTGAATATTCCCATAATTCTCTGGACAACTCCTCCACAGGCCTCTCACCATTCCAGGCTCAGTTGGGCTATCAACCCCCCCTTTTTCCTGAGACTGAAAAGGATTCTGAAGTCCCCTCTGTCAATTATTTTATTCGACGCTGTCGCTCTGTCTGGGCCAGGGTCCGGTCCTCTTTGTTGCGATCTTGGCAGAGACAGAAGACCGCTGCCGATAGAAGGCGCCAGTTGGCCCCATCTTATCGGGTTGGCCAAAGAGTTTGGCTTTCTACTCGGGACCTTCCCTTAAAGGTGGAGTCATGAAAGTTGGCTCCTCGCTTCATTGGCCCTTTTAAAATAGTGCGGAGGATCAACCCTGTTACTGTCAGGTTAAAACTCCCTAAGTCCTTGCGTATCCACCCCTCGTTTCATGTCTCAAGGCTAAAACCGGTTAGCACTAGCGTCCTGGCCCCAGTTGAAAAGCCTCCGCCGCCGCCACGGATAATTGAGGGGGGCCCGGTTTATACTGTGCGTCGCATTTTGGCCGAGAGGCGTGTGGGTCGCGGAGCCCAATTTTTGGTAGACTGGGAGGGATATGGGCCTGAGGAGCGGTGCTGGGTCCCTTCTCAGGATTTCCTCGATCCCAGCCTCATCTCTGAGTTCCGTGCACGGGGTTCTCGGGGAACTTCTGGTGCCGTCCCTTAGAGGGGGGGGTCCTGTCATGGTTTAGGCGTGCGTTTGTTTGTTGGACCTTTCTTTGTTCTATCGTCTGGGACGATATCGGATTTGGGGCGGAGTTTTCCGTACTCTATATATATGGCCGGGGGTTCGCCACGCCTATTGCTAGTGTCTGCTTGTTTCTAGCACTTCGGCCGGAGAAAATCTCTAGTCAGATTTCCTAGTGATTTGTGATATTTTGTTTATTGTCAGGAATTGCTTCTTTTAGAAATTTTCTCTTTTCTCTCTTGTTGTTTATTCTCTCTCGCACTGCCTCCATGTTGCGGACTTTTATTTCGTCCTTGGAAGCGCGAGCTTTTACCGGAGGTGTGTATTTCTTTTGTGTTTGTATCTTATCTGGGCTGCTCTCAGTTCTTTTTCTCACTGGTTGCGGCACCTGGCGTCCTATCACCGCCCATTACAAGCACTCCATGTCATTACTGGACTCTGAGGATGGTGTTGTTATTCAATTCTCTTGCTGTTCTTTCTTGTTTCTTGTCAACTCATTATGACTCAAAATAACGGTTGCCAATTATTTTCTCGACTCTTTTCAATCAAAACTAAAGTTGGCCTTCAGAAGGGCTTCAATTCAAATAATGTTTTCCTGGTAGAATACAGTGCCTGCAGTAAAAATGAATCCGTTGCCTTAAAACACTTTCGATATTTTGTTTTCTCCTCTCCCACTTCTTCGTAAAATTAGGAGATCAACGCACGGTGTTCTGATTATAGATTACATCTGGGATGTGAAGTGTCTTAGGATTACCCAAAGTGCACCTTGCTGCAGGGCTCCTGCTTACTGGAATCTTCAGCATTATTACGGGGTGTTTCAGCTTAGCGCCATTAATGAATGCTTTTTCTCAGACCCTACGAGAAGTAATTGCACCAAAGTTTACTAGAGCTGCTATTTTCTAAGCAAAAGCAGGCATTTTGCACTCACATGGGTACCATTACTACTCAGGCCTTAGAAATAAGGGATACGATTATCAGTTTTTGTCTCTCTTAATGCAAGCCTTGTCCTTATTGCCCACACACTCCCAATTACAGAGGAATATCTTCCCAATTACTGGTCCTCATCCATTTTATTGTGGTCTCTGGACAAAACAATACCCCCCCATACCTATTAGGGTATATGTTTCAAAATTATGGTTTGCTTAATTTTTATGGTTCACGGGGAAAATTCTCAGTGGAGAAATCTTTTTTGTTTTTCTATCCTAGGATTGGCTCAGCCACTTGTGCTGGATGTGAATCATTGTGGAAGACAAATTATAGCACATTGGTGTTACTCTCGATTGTCGTAAGATTTGAAAGAATATCTTTATTTCCTCTCAACTCTCAAAACAGCATTTGCTTGCAGAGTGTATGCCACGTCCCTGAGATAAATTAAGTAAATCTCAAATTCATCTCGCCTAGCTTGTCAACAGAGTGCAATGGGATAGTCCACTAAAGGTTTCATGTTTAACAACGTGATTAGACCTTGTGAAATATGTTTGCCTCCAGTGGAGCCTCTGTTTTTAGTTTATTCCCTCTTGAGCCCACCTTGTAAATCTCAGGAAGTTGATCTAGTTGGGGTGCTAAGTAAACTCATACAAAATGCGCATGTTGTTTCTCCTCCTCTGGCTCATAAACACAATGTCTACTGCGGTTTTGGTCTATTCAACTATTCACAAAGACCTTTGATTGTATTTTTTGTCCATAAAACTGCATAATCATGGTATTAAATGTATTTTGATGACCGACTATCCAGACAGATCAGAACTTTGGGTGGTGGAATGACAAATTTAAGTGTGATCACTGATTAAAAGATGCCAGAGCACAAAGAGCTGGAACAAGGATGATAGATGATTAGCATCGTAGCAAAGATGTCACATACTCTAGTGTCATGCGGTGGCGGAGTGTGCACCCAAGCGCAGACAAACCAGGGATTATGAGCTGAGGTTTGTATTTGATGAAGGCAGAAGGCAGATGAGGTAAGAGAGTAACAGGAGAACAGTGGGAAAAATAGATACAGAAAAAGAACATAAATGCGGTAATGACTGGGGAACAACAGCAAAGTTAACGCAATGGAGTCAGACGCAGGGAAACACAGAAAATGAATGAACATGCAACAAATGAAGAAACAAAGACATGGGGGAGGACTGAGGAAACACTGTGAAAGTGGGGCAAGAAGGGAGAAGACAGGAGGAATACTATTTGTTGTAGATAAAATTAACATAAAAGCCAAGACATACCGAAAAAAAGACAACAAATGCACGTGGATTGAGAATTCAGAAATCAAACTCAAGAAAACACGAAACGGGCAAAATCCTGACAATAGCGATAAGCACTTGGAATCAGTAGTGATTTTCACAAAGATTAGAAGGAAGAAAACTTCCTGTTTCTACAAGACAATTCCCAAAACATGGATCGAAACCCGGCACAGACTTTCCAGAGAGTTATCTTGAGAAAAGCTGACCAAACTTTTGTCTAATTGATGCTACATTTTCCAGTCTTCACGGTTTATTGATTGAAATGAAATAAAATGTTTGCCTCAAGTTGACTGGACTAAAAAAAGACAGAATATATGACAGTGTGATCAATGATGTTTCAGTGTGTGCCTGAACACAGGTGCAAAGGCATATGTTTTATTCAGAAACTATCAAGTTGCTGCCTTAAAGAGATACACAGTAAAATAGGTGGTTGCGAAAGAAAAAAACTAATTAATGGCTTGTCCAGTGTGTCTCCATGTACACTTTTGAAAAACATATATGATTAATATTGTGTGCTCTCCCATTGTGAAATTATTAATTTGTTCTCTGTAGATTCTGTACATAAAACATAATGGCTGTCATTAAATGTTTTCCCAGCTCTTCCTTTGATCTGATTTCTTTTCAACAGAACATCATGCAGCATAATCATTTATGTTTGTTGGTTTTATTTGAGGCTGAAGAAACTGATGCAAGCTTGCTATGTAAATGCATAGTATTTTCAACTCTTTATTAGCTAATAGTTCAAAAAGAATAAATATTTCTCCACTGCCTGAACTCAGAATTCAGAATCCACGTAACGTTTCACAAATGAACATGGGCCAACGCGCTCGTAGGTCTCTGATGTAAATTGAATGCGTATTGTTCAAACACTGACATCTGACAGGGTCTATTTATTAAGCTTAACTTACACATTGAATGCTCTTGAACAGAGAAGTGGAGGTTTTGTCCTTTTTACATGTACACATACACAATCACACACACAAACACACACCCCACACACACACACACACCGGCGCACGCGCACATATTTCATTTCTTGCGAGTGAGATTTGAACACTCTCTGAATCAAAAATTTTCTCCCCATTCTTTGCAGTCCTGAAATAACAGGGCAACACTCAAATTTATGCTTTACCGTGTAATTAAAGTGCTGTCTATTCAGAATTTAGTTCAAAATTTATACAGTATTTCCTACGGAAACAGCTTTTTCTTTCACTGAATATGAAATGCCATTTTCAGAATAACTTGGCTGCATATTAATGCATGAGCAGTGCCAATTCTTGTGTTGCATTCATTATTCACATGTGCTTTATGTTTGCAGGGTGAAGCATTGCCCGCATTTCTGAACCCCATGTGATAAAGTATTTTTATAAAATTTTAATTTCAGTAAATCAATGATCAACTATTTTTTGACTTCACAATCCTGACTGATTGCATGTCTTAGTCTGAACCACTCGCTTTAACACCAACACTCATCAAAATTGATTTTTCACTGTTATATATGTGAGCTGTTGAAAGATTCCTGCACAACAGATCAACAAACGCATCTTAATCACCAAGCTAATTATTAAGTTAGTCAGACTGACTAATTTAGTATAATGTTTACAAAATATAAGAGTGGGAGAAGGACTCCGTGAAAATAAATGTTGGCCTGCACTGAGGGAGGTGTTCAGCCTTGCTGGACTTCACTGGAGCAGGACATGCTTGTATCTGCTTCATTTCCTGTGTATTAGGATTCAGCAGAGTGTGCGACAGCTGTGGCCTGTTAACTGTGCCATGTGTAGGAAGCAGAGCTGGATGTATAGACTTAATGAACTTGTCAAGAGAAGGACAGTCCAATCAGCTGCTGCGGTGATGCAGCCTCTTCTTTCATGAGCTCTGAGATTGGCTCAGCCGTATGAGCAGGGTGAATATGGTCCACAGCTCATGCATGAAACTAACACCCCAGTGTACTGAGGTGCTCTATCATAGTACAGTGCTGAGGGATAGGTGTTCGGATACCTGTTACTGCTACTTGAGAAAATTCTATGAGAGAGTTTGTTATTATGGCTGGGCGATATGTCCAAAAATTCATATCGCAACATATTTTAAAATTTTGGTTGACAAGCAAATATATGCCATGGTATGTACTTTCCATCCTAATTTCAATAGAACAGGCTTTAGCCCGTTCCTCACCACTAATGAGATTTTCTGTCAATCATGACAAAATGCTTCCCCCGCCATTGATGAGATATTCCGGCTATTTCAGTTTTCACTGTTATTTGGTGGGGTATGCGATGCGGGTACTGATCTTCCGACAAAAATGGGTGTCAAAAGATCAATTAATATTTTCAAAAATGCAGGCAGTGGCTGACAACTTCAAAAAATACACTGACAGGGAAAGTATTAAAAGGAGCACAAGTATCCAAAAAGATCCACATGCTTGACTGGCCAAGTGACAAACCAATCAATGGACCTGAATCGATTTCATACATCCCTGGATCAATGGGCCCCTCTTAATGTCCAGCCATTTTTTTTCCAGGCAAAATTTTTTTGCACTGATGGTCAATTTCTAACGCCATTTTTTTTTCCTCTTCTGGTATGGATGGTATAGCCAAGTTCATATCATGGTACATAGTTCTTGCAATGTGTCATTCATATTGCCCACTCCTACCTGCTGATCCTTTACATGTGTATCACCTGAGCAAGGCTTCAGGAAGCAGGCTTACAGAGTTAGCATAAATGTGTGCCCAGAAAAAGACCCAGAAATATGAAACATTAACTGAAGTAAAGAATACTGGTCTGTGATTTATTCAATGCCCTAACATAGGCAACCCATGCATCTTGCTCTATGATTTAACCCACAGGTTAAGCCATTGTTTTTTTTATTAACAATATTTCCTTAATCAAACAAATTTCCGACAAAATGAAGCATCACTTGGTGAATTGTAACTCGTAACATGCACTCCTCTCTTTCGAGGATTTGGCTCAGTGACCTTAAAGAGCAAATCAGCGGCAAAATCAGTTCGTCCATTTCAGAGATCTTCTGAGACCTCAGGTTTGGGGTTAAATCTGAACATTTCGGAGTCCCAGAGATAGACGAGATTAAGAAAGAGGAGAGAATCCTTTAGTCCAAACAATCTGCTGGTGTTCTTAAAGTCCCTCTGCAGCCAGGGCTGGATAAAAAGGGTATTGATTTTGGATAAAAAGGATTTTGATTGTGGGTAGTTTTTTTGTTGCCAGCATATTTGGTTTCAACTTTCAGGGCCATGCTTTCAGAGTTCTTTTTATGTTTAAAGCTTTCAAAAATCTACCAAATTTAAATGCACAGAAGAGCTATTTTTGTCTTGGGAAAAATACCTAAAAATAATAAAACTTTCACTGGTGTACGGTGGTGTAGCTGGTCGCACCATTGCCTCAGAGCAAAAAGATTGTGGGTTTGAATCCTGTTTATGTGGAGTTTCTATGTTCTCCCCGTATTAGTGCTATTTTCCTGAAGGTACACTGGTTTCCTCCCACAGTACATAGACATGCATGTTAGGCTAACTGGATTCTCTAAATAGGCCAAAGGTGCGTGAGTAATGGTGCGAGTTCCCCTCAATGGATTGACAAATTATTCGGGGGGTGATCCTGCTTTTTTGCCACTGTTTACTGTGGCAACCCCCCTTTTATGGATGGAGGGGTAGGGGTTACTTCACTTCATATCTATGACTTTTATTTGTTCTTGCTCCCGATATTGCCCTTATAATCTGGAATTCACGATAAGAGCATTTGTTTTATTTATGTAGGACAGAGGGCCGAGTCTGACGGGTCCAAAGCCAACATCATGTGATTGTTGTTGTTGGCAGTTTACATGTGCTAGGAGACTTCAGCGGAAACACAACAAGGAGGAAAATTCAACTTCCCACTTAAACCAAATTGAACGTGTCTCAGCGGTCTTGTTTCAACAAATACATTCTTCTCCTTCTGAACTTCACAAAGCGGTAGCGAGTGCCATGTGACGGTGCGCAAGGACTGGCAGAACTGACAGCTGCAAAGCCGCGCAAATGACTACACACTGGCTCTCGGTGCGATTGGAACTGCACTCGGTTATGAATAATTCCGTTTGAAATTATTTTCCTGTGCCATTCCGTATGGCAGTAGGAAGGCAGCTCCGATACCCGTTTCATTTCTCAGGCAGAATATTCAGCTCTCGAGTCTAGAAAATAATTACCTCCACTGCAAATTATGTTTTGAAATAAAGGGTGAAGTTTAATGAAATGAATATAAAATTACATAATCACAGACTATATCATAAAATACCTATTTCATATTATATATTATGGGAATAGTGGCCAATGCTTTTTTCTCTTTTTCTTTTGAAAAATCTCCTCCTCCTTGTGCTCACTGTTAAGATCTGTTCTCAGCGCAAACACCCGAGAGGTCCAGGACGTGCCTCTTTACTGAAGAGAGTCATCATGAATCACCGCCACAGGTCTAGAAACCACAGTTACACATAATGCATCTTGTTCCATTTCCTCTTATCTGCATATATTCAGTGTTACGTGCATCAAACTAATGGGTGATTATTTTGATTTATAGCAGCTGGGCTTTACATAATCTGGGGCAATAAACATGGAATATACAGTAAATTAAAAATTAATTTTTTATTTAGGTTTAATACTGGGGACACTGAGGATTTATTTGACTGCTTTAATATACTTCAAGCTTGAGTAACTGTTCTTAGTGATTGAGTTCCTTAAATTTGTTGTGTCCCTGTGCATTATAGCTCCATTGGGGAATACCAGTGTGGACTGTGTCATTGGTACCATGCTTTATTAAGGGGATTGAAGTCAAAATATCAGATTTTTTTTTAAACTGCAGCTTTAAATGGATCAGATTTGCAGTATGAGAAGACAGGACAACTCTGTGGCTGCGTTTGATAAGTATAACTGGCTCTGTCACCAGTACTTAACGCCTGCTTCACTTCTGACTCAGTATTTTTCATATCATCAGGAAATTATGAGATTATACTGATTTTGGACCAGCTATGGTCACACTGCCGGTAACTCTGTGCATGTCCGTGTGTGATATGATCCCTATGTTTTGGTCTGTGTATGAGTGTTCATTCCAGTTACAACTCTAAGCAACTCACTGAATGGTAGTGTATTTGTTCTAACCCTTACCAAAGTGGATGTGCAGTGAGAAACAATGGGGGTCTACTGTATGTTCTACTTGAAGGTTCCATAAGGTTCTATGCTGTTCTATAATTACAGTATGTTAACACTTTGGGAAACACACCACTGGTATTTGAGTGGCAGCAAAGTGCTATTTCGACAAAAGCAAGTGACTTATGTATGGTCCTAGCTGATTGCACAAATGCAAGGAAAATTGTAAAATAGTTACTAGAACTGACAAGCTAGGGACTTAAAACTCAGACGCAGACAGAAAATCAGTTTCACAAACTTTGTCGAAGAGATACTCGAATTCAGACAGTACGGGTCTTTACCAATCAGTAGGATTGCAGTACCCAACAACAGGCTGAATCAGTGTTGACTAACAGGCAATAATCCAGGAACCAAGTGGACAGAATGCAGCACCAGGGAGCAGGCAGAATCATAAGTCAATAAACAGGCTGAGCGTTGCAATCCAAACTCGTAATACTGTGAAACAAAGGAAATCGAAACCAGGAATGAAAGACTGGGAACATAAGGCGCGTTGGTAAAGTGAAGAAACACAGAGACAGACTCACAATGGGAGAGTAAAACTAAGGGTTACTTATACGCTGGGAGGTAATCAGGGAATCGAACTCAGGTGAAAGACAGGGAAACAGAGCACTAAGAGGGTTTGGTAACAAATGACTAAAAATGATTTCACAGAGTGGGGAGGGCGAGCATGAAGCAGGAACAAAACAAAGACGCATGGAAAATGGAAACATGGAAAGAATGACAACAAACAGGGAAATAATACAGAACACTCAAAAATAAATACAAAATAAAATGAACAGATCACGGAGGACTGACAAGAACATCTATTACCTATTATAATATCTACCTACCTAGTGTAAAAACATATTGAAACAATTTTCAAGAAAACATATCTGCATTTACAAGAAATTTGTTCAAGGACTGGGAATTTATATAGGTAAAATAATGATTAGTATTAGTATCAACAAAAACCATAAAGATGCATGCAATCTGTTGTTCGATGTTGGCTTTCTGCTTCAGGAATAATTTCAATTTTTGAATGGATACTTCTGATCCAACCCCAGATTCACTTTTTACTGAGCTTTACCTGGGTCTTGAATTACACTGTAGAGGCTGTTATGCCTTTGTGTAATGCCATTATTTCTCTGTGAGGCAGCGTTTCTACCCTTTGGATCATTTAGGAAGCTGTAGCAGGGTTCTACAGAAGACCCTTCATTTGATGTTTTTGTTGTCCCTTAAGGGTATATTTCACGCATTACTTCTCTGTTTTCTTGTTTCCATAAATAGTTGCATTTGTTTTGTTGTTGTTTCGACACGGTGATGGTGAGATAAAAGATACAAGAAGCAGTTAAGCCCAGTGCCTCATATATGTAGATGTCGGTAAAGGCTAATGAATGCTGATGGACATATTTCGAATTGCAAGAGAGGTGAAATGACTACATGTGTTTTTGCTTGGCCAGGGATGCATTCTAAATACCTCAGTAAGATGTGTCCGCTGATGTTATTATTTTTTACGCAGCATGATGCGAACGTTTCAACAATACTTCTCTCCTCAGCTTGCATCCCAGCTCTGAGCTGTCAATAACAGGCCACTCCTGTGAAATGGATAGGCTGAGATTGACAGTGAGCCCTGTAGCAGAGACACCATCTGACTGAGAGGGGAATTGATTGAAATCCAAGCGCACCAACATAACTGTTTCGAACACAGCCTTTTCTGTCCTCGCTATTCCGCACAGGGAATATCACTGTTCTGCTACTCTGGCATACCCAGTACATCTACTCACTGTCACCATTGAGTTAATGTCTATCGGTGACATCTACGGTGAAAGAAAATCACAAGACAGCAGTGAAAAGCTTAAATCATAACAAAAGGGCTCAAAGGGAATGGATGGAGACAACATTTTGTCACGAACTCTCTGCAGCAATAAGTGCACACATTCTCATGTCCTTCTGCACTCTCATTCGGGAGGTAATATTTAACTGGCCATGGGAGTAAAACTTGCATAACTAATCTCATTTGCTTTCAGCTCATGCACATCCATTGGAAACAGAAAACAAATATGTCACCAGAGGCTCAGATGATCAGTCAGGCTCTTGTCAACATGACACTGAGTGGAACAAAAGCAGTTAGTGGGATAGCTGCACTGATAAGAACAGAGGAATCATGAGACAGAGAGAGAGGCACTCATTACTAAAATGAAACTTCATCAAACAGAGGGTTCTCAAATTAAGCAGTGCAGTTAAATGTGATTCAGAAAGATATCAATAATTCTGTTCCAACACTAAATGAGAAATGAAAATAGGTCTTACTGGAAAAGACCTTCCCACAAAATGGTATCAGAAACAAAAAATCTGGACTGCCACTGCTTGTCAGGAGCTATAAAAAAATATCATTTTGATTAGGTTATCTATTTGCCTCTCTGCACCCAGTATTTGCATTGGCAGACTTTCAGGTTAATTGCACTGATAATGTCACATAGATAATGTAATAAGACCATGCCCTGGTAGTACAGCATTGTCTGTTTTCCCCAGTGCGAGCAATTAGCTATGAGGGAAGTACAACACAGGAATACTAATGATCTGTCGCAGCCCACTGCTCACTCTACAAGCTTTTTTATCAACTGCAATACTCCTCGATGCCCATGCACCACTCATCTGGGCCGAAAATGCATTGGCCCAAATGCTGGCCCTTGCTACAAAACTAACATCTAGTCCCATATCCCTCTTTGCCATCAGAGATACAATTAGCACTAATTTACACCTAAAATAACACGTTCTTAATTAAAAAGATGCATTTGAAATATGTTTCACTGGGCTCTTACCATTTTGTGGGTGTAGCCACATTTACAGGGCCCAATCATGTAAATTTATAGTAAATACACAATTAGCTTATTTTGAATAGTCATTCAACACGAATAATTTCAGTCAAATTAGGCCATATCCAATAATAGTTGTTTGTAATCGCATGGTTCTAATTAATTACAGGGTAATTGCTTGTTTCCTTGTGTTGAAACTACAATAAATTACTGAAGTGATGGAATCATTTGTTTTTGTGCATTTTATCTCTGGCTTTCTCGTGCATAAAAAGAACAACAGTCACACTTTAAATAAATTTAGTGTTATGTTACTGATTTATTGATGACAATGGTAACTAATGTGGCGGTCTACCATCCTGACAGTTTTCAATTCAACCTTAATTAGGCACACACTCATTGGGAACTTTCCATCTATTGATTGAAATGTGCTTTGTTTGCGATGGAGTGAAAACAACAAGATGGTTGAAGTCCAGGAGCTGCATTGGTTACCACTGAAAATTAAATTGATCATTGCGCTGAACCATAAGCACTGAAATTCCATACTGCTACAGGTTACATGGGCTAAAAGTTGGTTCTGGTAACCTGTGAAAGATGAATGGACTAGACAAAAGCAATAGACAAACAGGAAAAAATAAATAAATCATGCTAGTCTAATCCTAAATCAGGAGCTAAATAAAGTATTTGGTGGGCAATTTGCTCTTGCCAGATATGACTAATGAGTCCAACGATTCCAGATCCAGGAATGTACGCGTCACAACGATGTGCAGACTTCCAGAGATGTGTTCGCCTCAACCGCTTGCAGACTTGCCAAAAATACTTGCAAACATGTTACATTTGCTGGTAAACAGCTTAAATTTGAAACAAAATGGAAAAATCAGCTTGGTGAGTCCCTGCCCATGCCAATATTCAATGCCCAAATGCAGGTTCAGATTGATTAGCCAACCTACTGAGGAGAAAAATGGATTCAGACAGAGGGACAGGCAGTTTTCCTCATTTTATGGAAGGATAGTAGTACATAAATACATCTTAAATACAATATATTTCATAGCTAAATGGTTTTAAACTGATAGATTGAATGATTGATTTAAATGGAGAATTTTGGTTGTAAGGATGATGAAATGATAAAATGTGTATATGAGTACCATACTCTCAGAAAGGACAATGATTGTTTTTGAGGAAAAATGAATAACCCAGCACTGTCCAAATTTTTTATGGTTTGACATTACATGGCCACCTTCATCTGTTTAACATGCATATATTGTACAATATTCAAGCTTTAGATTTACATACAATTAAATGTTGGTCAAATAGACTATTTCATCTACTTGTTCGAGGGACAAGCACAAACATCATGTTCCTTTGTTTATCAACAATAAATAAGTAAATAAATATATGAAGTGCATGCAGCAATAACTTAAGTCCATGAAATCACATCTGCAACCTTTCCTACCCGCAACTTCTGATGCACCTGTTCGGTTCACATCCACCTTTGAAATCGGCCTGAATTTGTGCTCTAAACCACACACTCGTTAAGTTTTATGATTGCATCTTCTACCGTTGTAATGCTATTGCACTGACAGTATAGGCAAGTAGACATATAAACACCTAGCAAAATGCCCAAACCTGCTTCTCTGGATGTTCTCGTACAATTAGTCTCCAGGACCTCATTTTCCCATGATCAGATACACACACACACACACGCGCACACATGCATACACAGCGACACACATGGACAACCACAGACTCACAAGGTGCAAACAATACCAGCTGATGCTGTCGTGGCCGGTAATTAAATGCTTTATGAGAGCATTTTTCTCATGCTCCTCTGAACAACATTAACTTGCTACCATCTAGTGGTCATGTATGAACATTACAGGACAAACCAAACTAAAGAGTCGTTCTTGCAGTTCCATATTAGCACCAATACGGACAATACATGCCATTCTCCACCATGCATATAATCTCAGAATTTTATAGTGAAGGATAATGGACATATAATTGCTTTGATACAGACAGCAGAAACAACAATCTAATTTTACCTTTTAAAAGTTCTTTTAGCCTGTAGATGCCAAGAAACTAATTATGGCTTCAGGCATCCATATGCACATGTATTATTCAATTTGTATCAAAATACAGGTAACTCATGTGTCTGATGTAAACTTTTTGTTGTGGTGTACCATGAAGGCATGACTGGGTGCACTTACTGCCTGGATTGCCTGGCTTTAATGTAGGCTGGAGAGGAAGAGGTGAGCTCTGACATCATATATAAGCTGTTAGATGGCTGTGCCTTAGTGTTAGAATGGCATATGATCTGGGCAATTTTGACTTTTAAATCGAGTACCCTCTCTGTCCACCCACTGCACCACCATCGCATTCAGCATAAAAATAGAGTGCATCCACTGGCTGAATCCCAAATCACCCACTAGTCCCTTTCCCTACCTACTCCACTTCCATTTGCTCATTCACGCAGAGGGACCGTCATTTTGAACTCTGTCTCAAACCTATTAGAGCCCAGTGGGAGTGGACTGCGAACCCCTCCAACAACAAATCTGCATTGATGTAGACTTTTTGATCACACTCCTTTGCCAGAAGCAGGATGACAGAAATGGCCAAGTATACAACGCAATGTGTTTACGGCTTTGTCCCAATACCCACCCAGCCCAGCAGTCCATTTCAAAGTGCGCACCTATGTGATGTACAAGAAGCATGGCCTGAAAGTACAAACCTCAAGTCCGCACTTCTTCAGGGGTTGAACCACAATTTTTAGAGCAGAACTGGGACAGATTTCTATAGATCACTCTCACAACTCTAGCTGGGAAAGCCTTGCTCATTCTCACATCAATCCTATTTGAATAGGTTCAGTATAGACATTTTAGCACTTGCTACAGCTTTTGGTTTTTGCTTATGTTAAAACGAATAAATGTACGAGGCATTAAAAAAATTGCAAGAAAAATTATGATTGAAAAGCACCTTCCTCTCGATCTTAGCCAGAATAAAACGTAAAACATCACGGTAACCCTGGATGTAAGGGTAATAGTCTTCAGCAAAGTGCAGTCTGATGTGGACTTGAAGGAAGGGTGCATCAGGGTGCTCGTGAGCTTCTTCCTCACTTGGTTTGTGGGGGGCTGTAGCCTATGCCATGAACACACTCTGGAGGCATTGGTGTGACCCGCTCTGCCAACGTACCATCGCTCTGGAGAAAAGCGTTACAGAAATGGACCCCTCGCGAACATGTGGGTCACAAGGGCGCGAGCGCTTTTCATTATGCTAACTTCCGCTTACTCGCATACTCTTTCCTCCCATGACCAGCAAATCGTTCCCCCTTCGCCATCACGGTGGTTCTTTCCATCCCTTAAACACACCTCAAGATGTGAAACAAGGAGAAAGGAGGCTCCTGAAGGAGATTAGAGCAAGGAAACACAGGTCTATCCTGCATGGAAGTCTAACATTGCTTAATGGATTGAAGGATTCCTCATGGCAGCTTCAGCTCTTTCGTCCTCACATCTCTCCCTTGCATCATTCTCGATCACATCCTTGCTGGGAGGGGCTGAGACGCGAGGAAGAGACGCCAGTGAGGGAAGCGGGCATAATGAACACCACCTTACCTGCAGCCATGGCTCCTTCCGTTTCCCAGTGGACGGAGGCAAGTGCATCCCAAAGATTGCATGCACATATAAACCCTCCCCATTAATGAAGAGTGCCCTCTCACCAGCATGGCCGTGAGGGAGACTTCAACTTCACATGAGTGACAATCGCCAGTGTGCTACTGATGCATTTCTCCCCTTGTTACCTACAGTATAGTTACTACCTTCATATCTTCCTTGTCAGTGGTCTGCACACGCTCTTGCGTCTTAGAACTTATGAAGGAGACAAATGCCATTGCAGTTTATAGGCAGGATTACACAGACATGGATTAAATTAATCCTGGGTCAGACTTAATCATGGGTTAGTAAATCTAGTCTTAAACTGGTTTACAATTAATCAGAAAATGTGCTACACAACTTCAACCCTGAATTAGTAGAACCAGTTTAAACTAGAGGCACTCCTAGAGTGCAAACCTCCGCCAAGGCACCACAGTCAAAATCCTCGTGAGTGGGAGCAAAGTTCAGTTATCGCGTGTCATACAATTTCAAGATGGCTGCTGCGGCGGCCATATTGTTTGACTGATCGTGGTCAAATCAATAGGGTCCATCCCTGATGTAATGGAGACCCACCCAGGCACCCCCAAAATTTCAGATATATCCATTCATAACTTTTTGAGTTATCTTGTTAACAAACAAACAAACGGCACCGATCACATAACCTCCTGCCAACTTCATTTGGCGGAGGTAACAATGACTAAAACATGATTAGTTATGTTGGCTGTCCCAGGGCAGCATACCAGAGTCAAACAGCCAGTGCCATGGATGCCCCAGAGCGTGACTGGCAGTTTGGCATTCCCAGTTTTGAACTCGAAAATGTACGTTGTGGATTTTCCTTTTAAAACTACATGCGCCTCAGCAAATAAGCTCACATTTCCCAGTCTCTCCCCCATACTGGAAATAAAGGGTGGCAGCAGATTTCTCCCACCTCAGCTAATACATGTGAAACGTCAACGAAAACATTAACAGCTAAACCGCTAGCTGACGATAAACGTCATGTGGTAAGCACAAGCAGCTAAACACCACTGTACGGTTGAAGTAATAATATACGAGTATTTTTAAGTTTTCCGGGATGATGCAATGTATTAACTTACTACGAACGTACACTTTTATAACTTGCTGCGCAATCAAACAGGCTATTGCTTTTTCAGCGAGATGCCACGAAAGGAAGCGCATGGAGCGGGAAACGGAATGGGAAACGGCACAAAATTGCGAGTCAGGATCGTGTATCAACTTCTTTCAGAAGCAGAAGTCTTGGAGCAGAGAAAAATTCAAACTAACTGCAAATATCACAAAAAGTTTGTCGGTTTTCACCTGGTCGCGCCCCATGAAACCATAATTACTGATGGTTACACGATTACTGTAATTATTAATTTCGGTTTTAAAGGTGTAGGTCCGGCCCATTTCGCCCCATTGGCCCTGCGCTTGCACTACAGACTCCATTGGTTATTTCACATGCTAGTTGACAAAATTGTACGGCAGCCGAGTGGAACAAACTGTATTTTCCGAATTCGAGCTCTTCGCTTCACCTGGGAAACGAACAAGCAAACTGTGCGCTCAGTAAACTCAGCTGATGTCTTCTAGTAGGCACTGCTATAGGTTTTAGCTCCATATACCGGTACCTTCGAAGGGGAAGGAAATGAATGACGAACATAGTGCAGACACTGTCTCGAAAAGCTGTCCGAAGTTCTATACACGTGAGGAAATCAAATTGCACAACAAGCATAAGGATTCATGGCTTATCATCCACGATAAAGTGTATGACATAGCAAGCTTCCTGGGTGAGGTAAGCATCGGTTATTAGTTAGTGCTTAAGCCGCTTTCACACTGGACGCGAAACGAATTTTTCGCACTAAAGATTACATTCTAAGTCAAAGCAAAGACGCGAAATACATCGCCTTTGAATGTAATCTGTTGTGCGAAAAACTCGTTTCGCGTCCAGTGTGAAAGCAGTTTTATGCTATTCAGCTAGCTGAATGGGAGGCCATTCAATTAATTTACAGACTGGCCTTCAATATTAAAAAATTTTCTCATGTCGCTAGCTATTGCATTTCACTCCGAAAATCACGTAGCTAACTAGCCAGCCGCAAGCGAATTGCTTTGCTGATGGATTCACAACTGAACCTAAAGCGCTAGCTAGCTAGTTAGCATTGGGTATTCGGGTCACTTAAGGTTAACGCCCGAGAATGATCCTCCGTGGCGTGCTGCGTGTTGGCTAGTTGCGCGCAGAAATATCATTCGAATATAATATTTCGTTGACTGTAATATTGCGCTATTACGTTAGCTGGGCTGTTGTTGGGTGGTGAATCCTGTAAGTTCACTTGCTAGTTAGCTAGCTAACTTATATTCAACGAATGGGTAGCTAACAGTTAGCCACACAGTTTTCTTCATTAACGCTAACCGTGAAAACATGTTTTGCGACCATGTCGGCTTCAATAATTTATAGCGTTGTCATGACTAGGTAGCGAGGTATATTATTTCAGAAAAAAATTTGATGAATAGACGCGAATGTTAATTCGTACTTAGCTACCGAACTAAGTTGACCCTAGGTCCGTCTTGCACCCTGATGTGAGCTTATGACTTCAAAAACGTGCTGTAATATTACACTTCCGCTCAAAAGATTGGGAACACTTGTCATTTTGCTAGCTAAGTAACGGTAGTTCTGAGTGTTCTATTGGATATAAAGTGCATTATTGTAAATTATATGAAACAAAGTCCAATGTGTGTTCTGTATTGTAAGATGTTTCATTCAAGTATTTTGGGGGCAAAGAAGTTGTCAGTTTATAAATAGCGCTGTTATTTATTTTAGTGATATCAGTATCCACCATGAGCTTTAATCGTTCGGTATTCCGGATGTATAATTTTAAGAAGATATTGTTCATAATGGATTTCCGCGTGAACTGCGGTGTTTCACGCAAGTGTGTTCGAAGATGAGCTCCTTTCACGAACTTTACTTCATGAGCGGCTTTGTGGGATGTAAAACATGTGATTTAGCTAGTGACTCCATACTATGTAGGTTCCGTGTCAGAAGGTCCCTTCAAATCTTGGATTCAGGGTTTAGGGTCTATGGAAGCCCATAGTGGACAATATTCAAATGAAAATGTAATCCCACTATTGCATTATAATTTTCCACTACTGAATGAATTATTTGAGACAATATTAAATTGAAAATGCATTAATCCAATTATCACTTTCATTTTCACATACACATATGGGAAATCTATGACTATATTCAAATGATAATGAAAAGCTGTTTGACATTTCATTTTCAAAGTCATGCTCCGCAATACAGTGGACAATATTCAAATGCAATAAGCAAAGCAGCACCCCCAGCCTATTGCATTTACATTTACATGTCATCACGCTCTTTTAGGGTCAACATGATAATGAAAATGCTGTTTTCTAATCACTTGGAAATAATAATGATATAATAATGATGACGACATTTGTCATTTCATTTTCAAAGACTTATCCTGCAATACATGGGACAATATTCAAATGCAGTAAGGGAAACAGTGCCTCCCAGTCCATTGCATTTTCAAATACATGTCACCACGCTCTTTTTGGGACACAATGAAAATTAAAATGCAATCTGTCAGCGTCTCATCAAAGCGGGTCTTCCGCTAGGGCGTCACTCATTAGAAGGCGACGAAACCATGTTCCTTATTTGCATACCAACCAATCAGCTTCTGGGTAACGCTTGTATGCACGGAGGCTTACTGATAATGTCATGATGGCTAGGCTGCTACATGTGCCATCGCGCATTAGGCTGTGTTGCGCTTTGGATGTGACCATGACGGCAGCTAGTATGCCAGCTAACATTAACTAAGGAAAATATTTGTAAATGATCATCACATTAAAAGCGATATGATTTGATTTTTGCCCCAACTCTATTAACTGAGCTAGCTGTAATATGCATGAACTTATCCGAGGCTTGGCGGCAGTGTTGTGCAACTGCAACCCAAAGTGTGCTTGCAGATTTCAGAGACGTTAGCTAGCTTGCTAGTGAGTCTAAAAGCAATCGCCGGTACAGCTAGCTAGCTATGATGCCTACTGGAGAAGTTCTTACAGCCCTGATTTGTCACTTTCAACGCCATCTACTTTTACGACCTCTTTCACCATTGATTAGCAGCTTCTTTTTGCCTAAAGAACAAACTGACAGTTCAGCCTGAGACATGTTATTTCATAGCTAGTTAAAAGCAGCATTATCCTTCCATCGTGCTATAACATATTACATTACTCCAGATAAAACGCTATCCGTCTTCCGACCCTGCTGACGCTAGTTAGGGGAAATGTTTGTCATAATTTTTATACTTAATTACTGTGATTCGGTTTTTGCCCTAGCTTCACAAGCTAGCTAGCTGACAGCGATTGCTCTTGTGCTTGCAGATTGTTCTTGAGCTAGCCAGGTAATGAGCTATCCATTTAGATCTCCCAGAAATCTGATAGTACTGTTGGGACGTACAAAAGTGCTGCCAAACATATCAAAGAAGTTCATATTACAGCAGGTTAAGTTAGCAAGTGAGGAACATCGTTTTCAGCCAGTGAGAGTCATCAAAACTTCTCCCATTGCTACGTGGCTTGGGAATCGCGATTAAACCAGGAACAGCGGCAGCCTGACTGCTGGCCGTTTACCGGACCGTTCTGCATGATGCATAAATTGTGCATGTTTCAAGAGTGGCGAACTTGCAACTCGGCTGAACTGTCAGTTTGTTCTTTAGGTAAAAGAAGCTGCTGATCAATGGTGAAAGAGGTCGCGTGTCCGAGATGGCGTTATAAGTGACAAATCAGGGCTGTAAGAGCTTCTCCAGTAGGCATCATAGCTAGCTAGCTGTACCTAAGCGATTGCTTTTAGACTCACTAGCAAGCTAGCTAACGTCTCTGAAATCTGCAAACACATGGGTTGCAGTTGCACAACACTGCCGCGAAGCCTCGGATAAGTTCATGCATATTACAGCTAGCTCAGTTAATAGAGTTGTGGCAAAAATCAAATCATATCACTTTAATGTGCTGATCATTTACAAATATTTTCCTTAGTTAACGTTAGCTAGCATATTAGCTGCCGAGATGGCTACATCCAAAGGGCAACGTAGCCTAATGCGCAATGGCACACAATACATCACAGCCTAGCCATCATGACATTATCAGTAAGCCTCCGTGCGTACAAGCGTTACCCAGAAGCTGATTGGTTGGTATGCAAATGAGGAACATGGTTTCCGTTCGCGCCCCTAATGAGTGACGTCCTAGCGGAAGACCCGCCTTGATGAGACGCTGACAGATTGCATTTTAATTTTCATTGTGTCCCAAAAAGAGCGTGTGATGTGTATTTGAAAATTCAATGGACTGGGAGGCGCTGTTTCCCTTACTGCATTTGAATATTGTCCCATGTATTGCAGGATAAGTCTTTGAAAATGAAATGTCAAATGTCATCATCATTATTATATCATTATTATTTCCAAGTGATTAGAAAACAGCATTTTCATTATCATGTTGACCCTAAAAGAGCGTGATGACATGTAAATGTAAATGCAATAGGCTGGGGGTGCTGTTTTGCTTATTGCATTTGAATATTGTCCACTGTATTGCGGAGCATGACTTTGAAAATGAAATGTCAAACAGGTTTTCATTATCATTTGAATATAGTCATAGATTTCCCATATGTGTATGTGAAAATGAAAGTGATAATTGGATTAATGCATTTTCAATTTAATATTGTCTCAAATAACTCATTCATAAGTGGAAAATTATAATGCAATAGTGGGATTACATTTTCATTTGAATATTGTCCACTATGGGCTTCCATAAGGGTCATTGTTCAGCCATTCCATGTAAATGGATACATCATAATAAAAATTTAAAGTTTGTAACTGTACCCTTTATTGTTAGTTTTTGGGAAGAGGGGTCTAAATGACATGAAGCTCAAATACTGGAAAGTTACCTTTGCTAGTTAGTCTCATAAAAGATGGACGCAGCACCCTAGTCTGAAAAATGAAGTCCATGCGGAAGTACCGTAAAATGACATTCTATTTAATGGCCAGCAGATGGCGACGTCGGTGGTTGCAGAAAGAAGTTGAATGCTATAGAAGTCTATGAGAAAATGACCCTACTTTCCCACCTGATTTTTCATTTAAATAATGATTTTTCACATTATTTTATGGTAGCTATAGCAAGTTTCAAGTCTCCTTTGATATATCATGATGTTCATTTTTGTAAATTATGGTCCCATATAGACTAGAATAATGGATAAAGCCAGAATATGCTTTTGAGGCGTGGCTATCCTCAGGTCCAACGTCCGATACGGTCAGATCCAGAGCCACGGTCCTCCCCGGATCTTCAATACACGCTCTCGTCCAATAGAAATCACATCCGGTTTCATGACGACAACATGGCGCAATTCAAATTGCCAAAATCGAGGCTTCCTTTATGGTATGCTGAAACCAATGGGTGACGTCACGGTAGCTTCGTCCATCTTTTTATACAGTCTATGGTTAGTCCAGGTCACATATGGTGCAATTCATGATTTTTGGTACCCCGAGAGACAAAAGAGGGCACTTTGAGACAATGGAAAATTCCACTGCAGGTATTGCATCATCCATTCTCTCTGCAAAGTTTTAAAATAGCTCATACCTCAAGCGTGAAGGATTAAAAGAATGTGCCTCTCATCTCTATCGAAATTTTAGATTTCAACAGTTGAAAAGTAACTCGGCGAGTGTCACACGAGTCACAAAAGTAAGTATTAATGTTTATGTCTTCACTTTATTACCAACTTTCAGAAAAAGCAGGATGTAATATTTTGGTAACCTCGCAGTATAAAAGCTCAAAAGTACTGAAGATCTCATGCAAGTCATTAGCCTGGCAGGGAGAAACTACCTCTTAAATGTCACACGAGTCACACCATTTACCCATGTCACGTGAGTCACACTATTTCATGAGTCCTTTTGACGGAGCACAAGGCATTATTTCTTTATTTCATGATTTGTTATATGTTTTCATGTGAAATCATAATTATCTTCATCTAAATGCCTAAAGGTGGAGTCCCATTAAGGGCATTTTCTGGCCCAAACCACCAAATTCAAAATAATTTTCAGCTTTGATAAACCACCCCATGGGGTTCATGAATCCACCAGAGAAACCTGCAATATCAATTTTCTTTATGACAAAAAATGACATTTTTAATATTTTTTAGTTTTTGGGAGGGGCCACCCATTCTGGGGCCCCACAAAGTGTCACCAGTGATTATAATCATGTACTTGTCAATGCACATTGTAGCTGATATATTTTCCTAATGAATGAAAAAAGAATTTTTGAAATTGATGTCATACTGCCGAGATGGGAAGATATTTGTTCACAAAATATGTTCTGAAATGGAGATTTCCAACGGCCAGGTGTGTAAACGACAGTACATTTGACAGAGTTCCCAGCCATGACACACAAAGGGAATTTGCTGAAATTTGCCCTTGGGTATGGCCAACATTTAATGAAAAAACCAGGATGTGTCGACACCGGTAACATCTTCATCCAAACACTTGAATCAACCGACCGTTGTAAACCCTAAAATGGGGTGTGTTCATACGAAATGGATTGTGTGAGTATGGCTCTCGCTTAATTCCTCTAGTTTAAGTTTTTTTGGTAATATAGTTATTAACTGTGACCCTTGATGTTTATGCTGTAAAATATTGCCTTTTAAGATCATACCACAGGTGTTCAGTTGGGCTTCAGTCAGAGGACTGTGATGGTCACGACAGAAGCCGATTTTGTGTTCAGTTTACCATTTTCATGTTCATCTGGACATGGCTATTGGATCACTGTCCTGCTGGAAGATCCAATGAGGAACCAGTTTCAGTTCCTTGGCAGAGGTAGCCAGATTTAGAGTAAATTGTCCTAATATTTCATGTAGTCCATGATGCCATGTACTCTTACATGGTACCCAGGACCTTCGGAGAAGAAATGGCCCCTCAACATCACAGAAAATCCACAATACTTTGCAATAGGGATCAGGTTCTTTTCAGTATTGCCATCCTTTTTACATCAAATCCACCTTAATGTTTGTCTCCAGAAAAGGTACATTTTTCACTTGACCATAGACCACAGTAATCCTTGGGGATTTTTTCCCCTCTCTTACCATCCTCCTCGCTGTGCACGGGGTCAAAATAAACTTGGATCGTCCTCTAGGACAGTTTGTAACAGTTCCTGGGAACTCTTTAATTATTTTTCCAGGATATGGATATGGGCATTTTCAGGCTAGTAGTTTTATATACTCTTTTGCCCAAAAAGTTGGAATAATTTTGTATTCTGACACACTATCTGTCAGGAATAAATAACGGTGTCACAATCATTAGGGGGTGCCATTATTATTGTGGTTTTGTTAAAAATAAGTATTTTTTTGATAAAGGATTTTTTTTCTCAGGATAAATTTACTCCAATTAAAGGTTTAATTTTTTTTCTCATTTTTTTGGAGTTAATCCTCCAAAAGATGAATTTTTTCTAAACCTTTTTCAACAGTGCCAGTGATTGTGGAGGGGACTCTAAGTACCTGTAAAGTTATTCTGCTTTGGATAATTTCTTCAAACATATTGTTTGTTAATTTTTTTTAAGTTGAGGTTTTTACAGCTATTCCCTGTACTTAAGCTAACTGCAAATTTTCGATGAGTGCTTTTTGTTGGCCTGAGCCCCACTTCTGAAAGGAGGGAGGATGATGATTTATATCTTTAGTTTTGTGCCCTGATTTATGCTTGCACAAGTGTAGCATATTATATGCATTGATTATATCATCGGTATCACCTGTATTTCAAGGTTGTGGCATGCCATAACCTAGGAGGTTATATTTTTCCTTCAGTTTGTGGGTAAGTCTGTTTGTTTGTTTGTCAGCACCATTACAGAAAACATTATGGACAAATTTTTATGAAATTGTCATCAGAGGCGTGTTTTGGCCCAACGTAGAGGTTATTCCATTTTGGGAGTGATTCGGATCAAATTTTGGAATTTTATTTGTTTATTTGTGTGGTGGTACCCGACACTACTCATCTGTGTCCCAGACGTGGGGGACTGCTGGGCCTTGGTGGAGGGATGCGCACTCTGAGTGCTCTTGTTTTGGATTATATTTACAATGCAAACTCAGCTCGATGTTCAACCTCTTAAAATTAGCCTTTTCTGACCGATGTTCTATAGTTTCTCCAATCAATTACCCTTAATCTGTAATTCTTGTATGTTATTTTGGATAAAGTGACTGATAAATTAATGTAGTGCAATACTTTGAGTCTCCTTTCTGCTTGTCCTCCCTTTCAGCATCCAGGAGGTGAAGACGTGTTATTGGAGCAAGCTGGATTAGATGCCACAGAGAGTTTTGAGGATGTTGGCCATTCCATGGATGCCAGGGAGATGTTGCAGCAGTATTTCATTGGCGAGGTGGACTTGGTATGGACCTCTGTTTTTGCCCTGTTCTGAACATATCCATTACTGCATCTTTACCTTGACTTTGAATTGCTTTATAAAAGCATTAAAGTAGGGATTCAAAGAAAATAAGTACCCATAAAATTGGTTCGTTATGGCAATTTCATGATATGTTGAAGGTATTCACTCATATAACAGGAGAAAAAAATGTTCATGCTACTTGATATTCGCTTTCCAAATGTTGCTCCTTTTCCACCGTAATCAGTCCGCCGACAGGCTCATTTTCGGTGACGTCACATACGGGTTGTGTACTCTGAAAGTACCCAGATGTTCCATAGTTATAATACAGACAAGACTGTGAAAACTGTTTTCAAATTTTGTTTTTAAAGCCTGACGAGTCAGAACTCTTAATAGATTTCTTCCAGATCTCCCAGTAGTTCATGGTTTTAAATCCCATGTTTAAATCTTTTTTCTTTTTTTTTCAAGCTAATGTTGCATAAAGGTGATTTCTTTCATCGATGCATATTAGTTTTGCTGCTAATTTTGGTTCTTCCGTGCCTGCAAAAAATCCGGCCGCCGCGCTGGCTATACGCTATTCAAGTACATGTTGTCTAGTTTAGAAAGAAAATTATGTTTTTACTGGAGTCATGCTACCATTCCGAGGAAGGTTGGATAAGCCAATGCTCAGGGCTACAAAAAAGATATTTTTTTATGAACACGATCGAGTGGACTCTCATAACAGTTATTGACTGACATAGAAATATGGAGTGGCGAGGTCGATGCCATTTAGAACACAATCTACCCCTCAAATATCTCCACCCAATACCTCAAAAGCAGCCTGAATCGTCCGCCTGTACTTCTCATGCACTCAAGCTCAATTTCAGGTCTTAATTGTTTTTTTATAGTTGTTGTATCTCTTCTGTGTTTGCTGTGAGCACATCCTGCTCTACCTAATTGTATCTTCATGATTATTTAATTCCAATACCGGGGTCCGGAGTCATAATTGGTTTTCATATTATAGTCGATGTGAAATCCACCGTGACGCATGTGAAACTGATAAACCTCCTTGCACATAGACTTCAATTAAATTACATCGCCTACTTGCTGATTAATGAAAACTGGCCACACCTGATAATGCTGAGTTTTGACCGACGTTGAAGCCCTCCGCCACAGTTTCAAAAAAATCATGGAGGAAACCCTGCCTTCCCCGTATTTACACGATTTCCGTCAGATCGTTTATATGTCCATGTTAATCTTCAATGTACTAAATAGAAAAATATGAGTTTGAAGTTTAAAAAAAAAAACACGACACATTTTTCTCCATTATAATTTGTCCATCTCAGGTAAAGTACGACTCAATTTGATCCTTAAATAACAAAATATAAAGCTTAGAGAGAGACATAGTACTTCTATTGACTCTGCCCACAAATTCACAGAGCAGAGCTTGCAAAACCCGTCCGTGACGTAAAGTAAAGTAAAGTACTGTCATTTCGTGCTTGTTTCCATTTTCTCGTTTCGATAATGTGACAGAATGACATTACATTGCATTCTTTGCATTCTAAGCTTTCCATTGATGTCGAAATTGCCATATTTCAGTTTTTTCTTTGAATCCCTACTTTAATGCTAGGGAAGTATTTCAAGAGATTAATTTAAAGCAGAGGGGTGACTTACTCTTTTTAGTTTGATGTCATGTACAACATATCAAAACTTGGATTGCTTGTCATTTTTAGTTTTCAGGTGGTTGGTGAATTTGGTAACATTTTGTATGTGTAGCAAGTACAGTATATCCATCTTGTGTATGCACACAGTACCAGTCAAAGTTTGCACAGCCTCCACTTTTTGAAAAAAGAGCTGAGATTAGAAGAAGGAACAAAACGCATGAGGCCACATGAGACCAACCAGGGCTCCCATGGGCATAGTCATGGATTTTCCTCAAACATTGATAGAATGTTGCTTTGGGTGCCAAATGAAGACATACCAAGTTTTAGCTCAACCAGCCCACTAGTTTTGACTTTCTTGGGGGTCAAAAAAAAAAGTGGCCGTGGCACCCAGGTTGGCAAAATTAGCATTTTTTTATTTTTAACAGGCTGTAACTCTGGAACTAATAAAGCTAACCCCATGATTTTTCCAGGACTTGTTCTCTGGGCACTGCACTACCCTTTGTAGCCAATCAAAGTAGTTTTAACCATTTTATTGTGTTTTTATAGGCTCTCAAAAATGCTACTTATACAAACCGGTTTCAAAACACACTCATTTAAGGGTACCATTTTCACAGCCATCTGATGACACATGTTGATTTGTGGTAATATCAGCTATTAGTAATGGTCGATATCTTTCATTTTGTTCTACCTTATTTTACAAAAACAGCAACTCACCAGTTTGTCATCTTCTATTGCACCACTTTGTTCATTTTGCAACACAAAAAAGATGAAAATATATGGAAAAGATGCATCTTTTTTTAATAAAGGTATGCTAGTTCCAAAAAGAAATTTATTTTGATGGCAATACACATCAAGAGATTTCCAAAAATATAGGTCTCATTAAAATTGAAGGATACCCACATCCTGAAAAAAGGGGCTGAAAAGGGGTCACCCCCTAGCCTGGTAAAACCAGACTCTGCTACTTCGCTTTGCTTCGTACACAGAGTCTGGCCAGTCGTCATTGACAAGTGTTTACTTCCTGGTGGGTGGGCGCTTGTCCTAAGTTTAAAATCATTGGTGTGCCAGTAAACTAATCACTAACGTTTGGCGATGACGCATGTTATGCGCCGGCTCAGCCGCCTAGTACTTCTGCTGTAAACACAGTCCTTCATACCAGGAATGCAGCGAAAACAGACTGATCAGTACAATAAAGTTAATACTGTGCCCATACATATGCCCATCTACCAAATTTTAGCCTTCACTCATTCACTTAAAATAACCAAAGGTGCTCTTTCTGTTCTCCTCACAAGAAACAAACTGTTGAGCTATCGTTTTTCCTGCAGATACTGCTGCTGTTTAAAAAAATGTAAGAGACCCGAAACCAACGGCAGAATCGGCGAGAATAACGCATTATTTTCATCAGGGGCGAAAATCTGCGTTGACAAGAAAAACGAACCGTTAACCACACTTGCGCTAACATCATACCGAGCTCGCTATCTAACGTTATAGCAACACAGTTTGGCTCTAAGCCATTTCATTCATGGATAATAACATAACACTGAGACAGTGAACAGGTCTTGTGACACGAACAAAAACACGGTTTTTAAAAAGTTCGCTGCGAACTTATAGTGTTAAATTCGCGGGCAATGTAACAATAGAAGCTACAAGCTAGCTTAGGTGGTTCGGCTGTCTCTCACAGAGATGAACAGGGTGCCTATTTCATGATGGCTATTAAATAGATATGACAATCTTTAGGGAGTAGCGCTACAACATCATTTTCATTCAAAAAACTAACCAAACATTCATCTTGTTGTGGCTATAAGTCGCTGATACCCGGGATTTTCTCCACGACAGAGCGAATGGCCTCCCGTGTATCTATGTCTGTAGCCATTGTTGATTTCGGAGACTACAATTTCAAACTCGGCGTAGCTGCTACATCATGGCTCTCAGCCACGCCTTCTGTTCGCTGGTTGGTCCAGCGTATTTTCTGCCGTGGTAAACGAGGCAGATCTCCGAGTGACCAGACTGAGTGGTGAAGCGAAATGAAATTGAGCGGAAGTAAGAAGGCTGGCGGTGCCAGGCTAGTCACCCCCCACAGGGAGGTAAAATAAGGATCAATATTACCAAAGAGCTATAAATGCTACAGGATAATAATTGGTAGCTATAGAAAGCTCTTGACCATTACTTATAGCTGATATTACCACAAATCAACATATGTCATCAGATGGTTGTGAAAATGGTACCCATAAATGTGTATGTTTTGATACTGGTTTGTAAAATTAGCCTTTTTGAGAGTCTACAAAATCACAATAAGAGGGTTAAAACTACTTTGATTGGCAACAAAGGGTAGGAGAGTGCCTAGAGAAAAGTCCTGAAAAAATCACAGGAATAGCTTTATTACTTCCAGAGTTACAACTTGTTAAAAATGGAAAAAAAATGCAAATGTCGCCAACCTGTGTGCCACACCCACTTTTTTGACCTCCCAGGAAATCAAAACTAGTGGGCCGATTGAGCTAAAACTTGGTACTTTTTCACTTGGCATCCAAAGCCACGTTCTATTAAGGTTTCAAGAAAATCCATGACTATGCCGATGGAACTTGTCTGAAAATTGACCTATGGCTAAGCCCCGCCCTCAAATGCGATGAGCCAGTCACACTGCGTATTCTCTCCCCATATACTCGGACATTCTGAGCCTGAACTTCCATTGAAATGCATACGGAAACTCCGAATTGTTCGCTTCTATGGGGTTTTAAAATGTTTCTAAGTTAAAAAAATGGTCAAACGCTGAGCCTGGGGTAAATTTACCTCCGATACGAGCAATCACGAGCGGCTGGGCGATGGGGTGTATTTTATACCCTTCCCAAAGCCACATCATAACCAGGAGAAGTGTCTCGTCTGGATAAAGCTGCTTTCACACTGGACGCGAAACAAATTTTTCGCACGACAGATTACATTCAAAGTCAATGCAAAGACGCGAATCTCGTGCATATTTGCGTGTTTGCATTGACTTTGAATGTAATCTCGTCGTGCGAAAAATTCGTTTCAAGTCCGGTGTGAAAGCAGCTTAAAGCTTTGTGGATGACCCCACTATCAGCTTAACGTAGCTAACAAAGGTCAACAAGGATGTCTACATTTGTTAAAAGCTGAGTCAACATCGTGTTTAAGGTGACATCTTGTCCCTTCGCTGGAGATTAATGTAAAGTTATCTTTTACATCGCTAAGTTAGCTAACGTTTGCTAAAGTTAGTAAACTCTATGGCTAACTTCAGTGCTGACAGACATTTGCTTAACGTGAGGTCCTGGCTGCGTTGTTCACCATGTCACCTTGTTTACTTAGAAGGTGTTCAGTCACATCAGGTTAGATTTCTTAAATTCAGTAGCTAGCAAAAATAATACGTAAATTAAATTTATTACCCTGTGGTGCACAAACAATTCTGATCCTCTATCTTGTTGTGTGAGAGGGTGACGGAAACGAGATACGGTTGATCGCGTTTGCACTGACACCTGAAAATTTTAGCTTCTAATTTAAACTTTTCGTTGGTCTTCTCCACTCTAAATTCATTAATGTATCCCTCCAATGCATAGTGTAACCCTATTTGCTGACTTGTTGATGATATTTGAGCCTTCTTTCGCCAAAAATCATCGATAGCATCCTGGAAAATATCTCCGACCGTGATACCAGCCATTAGCTCCTGTTCTAAAATGTTGATTGTTTGTCGAGTCAGTGGAGGGGGCGGGGCTTAGCCATAGGTCAATTAGTTGATTTCATATGGAATACCGCTTTTTACCCCTCGGCCAACTCTGGCCGGAGGGGTATTGTCGTCACCTGCGTGTCTGTCTGTCGTCCATCGTCTGTCGTCCGTCGTCCGTCCATGATTTTGTTCGGGCCAGTACTCAGCAACTAATCATCGCAGCTTCACCAAATTTGGTATGGTAACTCACTATGACCCATAGATGTGCAACATCAGGTTTTTTGTTGGATTTGACCTTTGACCTTAGCTCTGTGACCTTGACCCTGGAAATATTGTCCGGGTCAGTACTCAGCAATTATTTCTCACAGCTTCACCAAATTTGGTATGGTCACTCAATATGACCCATAGATGTGCAACGTCGAATTTTTTGCTGGATTTCACCTTTGACCTTAGCGCTGTGACCTTGACCCTGGAAATCTTGTCCGGGTCAGTACTCGGTAACTGATTATTGCAGCTTCACCAAATTTGGTATGGTAACTCACTATGACCCATAGATGTGCAGTGTCAGATTTTTTGCTGGATTTGACCTTTGACCTTAGCTCTGTGACCTTGACCCTGAAATCTTATCCGGGTCAGTACTCGGCAACTAATTATCGCAGCTTCACCAAATTTGGTATGGTAACTCACTGTGCCACATGGATGTGCAGTGTCATGTTTTTTGCTAGTTTTCACCTTTGACCTTTGTGCTGTGACCTTCAGGCAGGAAATTTGTACGGGTCAGTACTCGGCAACTACTGATCGCAGCGTCACCAAATTTGGTATGGTAACTCACTGCGACACATAGATGTGCAATGTCATGTTTTTTGCTGGATTTGACCTTTGACCTTAGCGCTGTGACCTTGAGGCAGGAAGTCTTGTACGGGTCAGTTCTCAGCAACTACTGATTGCAGCTTCACCAAATTTGGTATGGTAACTCACTGCGACACATAGATGTGCAACGTCATGTTTTTTGCTGGATTTGACCTTTGACCTTAGCGCTGTGACCTTGAGGCAGGAAGTCTCGTACGGGTCAGTTCTCAGCAACTACTGATTGCAGCTTCACCAAATTTGGTATGGTAACTCACTGCGACACATAGATGTGCAACATCACGTTTTTTGCTGGATTTCACCTTTCACCTTAGTGCTGTGAACTTGAGGCGGGAAATCTTGTCCGGGCTGAGGGGTATTCAGCAACTCGTTATGTTTATAAATTGAGATGTTAATCTTTAATTGATTAAAATAACTGCCTTTTGCGATCATTATTGTAGGTAATTTATCTTATTCAAATGGTTCTGAGAGTTCGTTCTAGGAGTTTCCACAGCTTTGCTGTATTTGTGTTTTGCTTTTCCTTGACCATCCTGTCCAAATGTCCTGGGGTTGTTTGATTTTAATTCACATAATTTATCCAAGTAGCAATTTTCTTAAATCACTCCCAAAATGTCAGCACTATCCTGTGAAGTAAATAATTTTTTTTAACTTCCGACTATTTTCGCCTTACCTTGTGCCATTTGAAGTTATTTAATACGTAAATTGCAAGGAAGACGGAGTACTAAAACCTGCGTAAAGCGTCCAAACTTTAGACTGGCACCATTTTCAAACTCAATCTTCATATCAACATTTTTTTCTTGAAGAGTTGATCTGTCTGTCTTTTATAAAGACGAAATTAGGTTATGTGGTATTAATGATTGTTTCATTATGATTTTTTTTTTTCAGTGTGACCGTAATGAAGAAAATAATAAGGTAATTGTTTAAACAAGTAATTTTCTGTACTTTGTTATGGGGGTACTGTTACCTTTTTTATTGTTGGTTATATACATTACTGTGTAGTCATGTGTTCAATTATTTCTTTTTCCTCCAGGAAATTTTCGACACAACCTCTGGCGAATCTTAGTAAGTGAAGCAGTGCTACCATTTGCTGGGAGATGAGATCATCTGTAGATTTTAATCATTTTTAAAATTCCTTGACAAACTGCAAAGACAAGCTTATTAACTTCTTGTAGAACTCACCCATAGAAATTTTAAAATATTTATTGTTCTGTAGTCCATGTAAGAAGCTAGTGTGAAGCCTGCTGGCTCTATAATTTGTGACTGGAAGGGGTAAATGCCATGCCCTGTTATTGGTTGAGGAGAGTCTGACTCTAATTTGTTGGTAATGTTGTGTGGTGAACAATATGAACGTTAACTGGCAAATGATAACCCTCATCCACTCTGCACAACTATGACATCACTACAAAAATCGGCCTCTGCAGTGAGACAGGAATGTTTTGTTACTAAGTTACGTATGTTCAGAGTCACCATGCTGCTATGACTCTCTTTAAGCCGAACCTCTTTTCCTGCTCCATTTGCAGTTCATGGACGACGTGGATTATCCCTGCCCTGGCTGTCATCGTGGTTGGCCTGATGTACCGATATTATATGCTGGATCACAAGGCTTCCTGAGTCCTCCCTCTCTCTGTCTCGAGTGAATCTAACTGACATAATCACCCAGTTTCTGTGGAAATCTAGACATTTCAAGCAAAAAATTCTCCCACCCAACTGATCTGATGAATACGCAATCTTCCTGTGTATCTTCTTACGGCCCCTTATTACAGGGACTGTTTTTCTCGCTCTCTCACGCCTCCTCCTTGCATTCCTGTCCCCTTTCATTAGGAGGTGTGATTAAACCAGCTGTCCTCTTTGATGCAGCCCAGGTGCAATGATTTTTCTACATTTCATCGCCTTCAGTCTTTTCCCTGGTGCTCCTATCTTGCATCTTCTTCAGCGGTGGAAGCTCCAGTGGTCAGAAAGTAAAGGTCGTACTGTGCGTTTCGTCCACCCTTGAATCTAGAGACCATCTTGTGATGGGATCACACCAGCCATTCTTCCTACCCGGCTACTTCTGGCACCCTTGCTTGGACCATACCCACCTTCGAAGTCAGCATTCATTGTGATTTCAACCACACGCCTGTTAACCCTTTAAGCACTAGTTGTGGCTATAGCCGCGATAACCGTAATCATAACGGCTGCTGATCGCGGCTGTCGCCACAAGGAAGTTTCCAGCCACAACTGCTAGTTGCGGTTAAAGACGTTTTGGAGGGGTTGGTGTGTTTGACCGTACCAATCAGATTTTAGTATTTGAGCAGCCACATTGGGGTTGGTTGCTAGGCGCCCCAGAGTGTGCAGTGTAACAATTTCTTTGAACTGAATAGTCATCCTATGAATGAATTGCAATATTCTTGTTGCGTGGATTATGACCACGCGTTGTTTCAAAATGCCGGCATTCGAGAACTTGTCAAGTGATGGCAGTGAGTTTAACGATGAAAATGTTGAATATCTAGATACATTGTTTGCGGAAAGTGATAGCGAAAATGAAGCTGACTTTCTTGACTTTGAGGAGCGAAAAATTCTGACCTGATTGATTCAGCACTGAAGTGTCCCACGTGGGAGATATTTTGAGCGATGTGTTGGTATTTTATAGAAAATAATTTGGCACTTAAAGGGTTTTAAGTTTTGAGACTGCACCTTGGACATGTGATTATGTTGAAAAAATCAGTCTAACGACAGACATACACATCTAAACTCCTGACAAAGTACTCAAAACTGCTTTTGTGGTAGTTCCCACTACAATGGGAGTGTCCAGGACCCCATTTTGCCATTATGACACACACACACGCACACTCTGACTCGCAAGGTAAAAACAATACCAGCCCACATTGTCATGGCTAGTAATCCACCAGCTGATTTCACTAATTAATCCTCCCTTCTGGCTGGAGAACCTGGAATCTACCTCTTGGCAAATCCAAGTGGTTGGAACAAAAAGCTGGGAGGTATCTTTACTTTCTGAGACTGGATTGCTCACCTCTGGTTTTCTTTATCCTACCTGCTGTTTTGATGAACAGAACACATGTTCCACCTTGTGAAGGCAGCTGCGCATAACATTATCTGCTCTGTGTGTACCTTACTGTATAAATTTAAGTGCACTTTCTAATGTGAAAAAAAGCCTTTGTCAATGTTTTTATTACCTTAAATGGACAGTGTGACCTTTATTCCTTAAAACAAGCATGACTTTAAAAATAAAGTAGAAGAATATCAAGCCTAGGAATTTCCAAGTCATGTTTAGTGACATCAGAGAATTTATGCAGGATTTTATTTGGTGGGTTGCATGTGTAGACTTTATATTTTCAATCAATAATAGCCAGGGCTGCCCAACCCTGTTCATTGAGATCTACAGTTTGCTTGGTTTTTACTTCTACCCTGGCAAAGCACCCCTCATTCAACAGCTAGAGACCTTACTGCTCACCTAATTGGTGGAATCTGGTGAGTCAAATTAGGTATAAAATGGAAAATTTACTGGTTGGTTGATCTCCAGGAACTGGGTCTGGCAGCCCGTTTCAAGCACTTGCCTTTGCACGTAAAGGACTCCTATCATGGAAAATGCTTGGTCCCAGTTTGTCCACCTGTACAGTTTAGGCTGACTTTTGAAGACTCTTTTACTCTTTCTGTTTAGCTGTTAAACCCCCTTTTCTACTTTAGTCTGACATGCGCAGTTTGAACTTCCTGTAATTCTATACCTCACCAACATAACTGATCTGCAAAACTCTTAGCTACCAGCTCTGTCTGTGTGCTGTGCTCTCTGCCACAGCCTTTTTTTTGTTTTGTTTTTGTTTAGCTCTGTTTGCCAGCCAATCAGAGCAGAGCTAATCATCATAGAGGGGATGGCCGCTCAAATCCACCTGTTCTTCAGAGGGTTGAGAATGACAGGCAGTGGTTGGCTGAGAAATTGTGGATTTTCATGGGATTTTTGCTAAAACGTTTATAAATCTTCCTTTTTGACATCCAAGGACATGATAACAGTGACTGTATAATATTGGAGCTTTAAATTTAGTTTCTGGCTAATGTTTTAGGAATCAACATATGTAATTATCATTATGAGGAACTAGCGCAGGGCAAAATCGAGAGCAGTTGCTGTGTTCTGTAGGGGAAGTTATGTGCCATCCAATCCACACCAGTCACCTCTAGTCAAAGTTTGACCGATACAACAACACAGCCTTTTTTGTTGGGTTACTCTGGCTTTTCTACACTAAAAATTCTTAACTGGTTCTGCAAATTTTAAGAGTTTGATGTGTCTTCTATTTTATGCAAACATATCTCATTATATGGACTGAAGGCTGCCTCCGTTTGAGGAATAGCCATTCCAATGTCAAAACATCATTGAAATGCACACCTTTTTATTACATGCAATGTTATTAGAAATAAAAAATAATTTAATTTTGAGAATATATTGTAATCCCTCTGACATATTAAGTAAAAGTAAATTTTATGCATTTATATGGGCACTATTGCTAATTTGAAATTATTTGTGTCTAATGTGAAAATATAGCATTGAGTTGTAAAGATTTGATTAATGCGAGATAAAATATTTGTATTTTATTCATGCGGATGCATTTATTTTTGCAGTGCAATAAATGGAAGCTCTGTTCAGTGAATTCAGTGTGATGTGTCCCTGTTTAAGTAGGTAGTTTTACCTACTTCTGCTTTGGTGTGAGAGTAAAAACATACTGAGACAGTGGTTCACTTATAGCTAAGCAGATTTAGTAAAAAATTGGGAAGAATCGCGCACTTGGTGATGCAAGCATGAAACTTGGCAGGATTGTTGCTTGGGGAGTGCAGAGTACATAGAGCCTGCGAGCCACTTGAAAAATTCTATATGGCGGCCAATTTTCAAGATGGCCGCCGCCTGGTGATCAAAAATTGACCTAAACTTGATATATCTCACGGAATTTTGCAAACTAGGTATCAAAATATATGTTTTCAGGCACACTAGAACCATTTATAACAAAATAAATGTGATATAATTTGGTTTTTGACATAATGATACAAATTCAACAAATAAAATTCTTATTTTGTAAGTTTCTTACTGTTTAGCCAAACTCTCAGTCCTCACATCTGCAATTGCACAAATTCGTGCAAGGAAGACCAAATCTGTAGCACTTGTATCTACCACTGCATTGGATCTTACATTTGCACTTTGTAAGCTCTTTGCAGCTTTCTGAAAATGGGTGGAAGAGTTGTCCAAATGACCTGCCACAGATTGCCTTGTTTCCTCCACCCCTACTCACCAGGACTTTTCATGTCCATTTGACATGATGTTGCCTAACCCCAAATACAACCAGCTTGGTATGTGGCATGCTTTTTGTGTTCTACTAAAGCTGCTCTGGTTGGGTTGGAAACATAAACCAATCATCATTTAGGCCTCTGCATTGCAATGATGAACTGCTCAAACATGTCCAATCTGTGGTGGGTAGGTGCTCATTTATGTCCGTCAGAGAACCAGATCAAACATTCCATGCCTGTCATTCTTCATTTTTTATGACGGAAAGCTGATACAACATCGCAACCAGTGAAGGCATGAAAGAATGGCAAGCCTGTGGCTTTAGCTGGACCTATTGAATGGAAGATTTCATGTACATGTATCAACCTGACGTTTTCTCCTTGACCAAAAGTAATCCATATCTTTTTCAAACCCAAATCTTTCAAAACTGGAAAAGTATTGATGGCAATGACAAGAACATCTGTGTCATTAGCTTTCAACATTACCAGCTTGTGGCCTTCAGAGACAGCATGTCTAGCATGCACGAACATTCTAGTATCAGCCTCCTTATGATTGCATGGTGCTAGCCCTCCAAGACTGATGTTGTGGTTGCAAACAACATGTTCTACCCTGGTAACAATAAACCTGTTATCTATCTCTGGATCATGTGAGCACATCTCGACTATCTTAGCCAGAAATGTGAAGAGAGCAGTGTTGTTTTCCTCATTCCTCAAGAAACTACGCCAATTGGAAGGAACCTTGTCATTGCTTGTGACTCTGCGTCTTGCACCCTGACCTCTGTTTGTTCGGGTTTCAGTCTTTAGACTAGATGGCAAATATACATCAAAGACAATATCTGTCCTAATGTATGCTGAACTGAAAGCTTTCACCTTGGGGAAAATATCTAAAGCAACATACTCCTCAAACATTTGATTGATATTTATATTATTTAGACAAAACTAAATTTTGTTGGCTAAAAGGCGGCCATCTTGAAAAATGGTGGCCATTATGAATTTTTTGAGTGGCTAGTGACTTCTATCAAGAGAGTGGACCTTGATGAGAAATCATGTCAATTTTGGTGCTTGCATCACTAAATGCATGATTTTTCCATTATCTGCCCAGCTATTACCATATCGGAACATGCATGTGCCAGTTGTCATCCATCATGTATGCCAGAGCTGCCCAAATCTGGCTCTCAAATCCAAATCCAGCCCTTGTTTTCTGTCCTTCCCAGCAATCCGGTTAATAATTATTGGTTTTTACTGACCAGACTGTCATCACACCTGTCTCCAAGGTAAAGGGAGGATAGAAAACCAGCAGTACTTGGCCCCCAAGGACTGTGATTTGGGGAGCCCCAATGTAAGCTTTTCATTCCTGACCGCTTATCGGTGAGGATGCATATGTATACTCATTCAAAAAAGAAACTTCACACTCGTTTGGAGGTCGATAAGAACCACAAGAAAAGTGGTTTTAAATAATGATTTAATTCCATTCTGTACCCATTAAGGACGGTGTACCATAAAAATCATGTTCATAATGTAACCAGTTCCACCGGAAATGCTACGGAAATGTAAGAGTAAAAATGGTAAGTTACAACTTAATGAAAGCATGTCAATAGCGCCAGATGCCCTCCATGAGCGTTCACAACTGCGACGCAACGCCTCCTCATGGATTGAATGATGCGTCTGAACACAGCTTGGGGATGCGTCGCCATAATTGAACCAACATGGCACCAAGTTCCTGCAAATTCTGCGGAGGGTTCCTAACTTGACGGAGTCTTCTGCCCAACACATCCCATACATGTTCTATGGGATTAAGGTCGGAAGACCTTGAGGGCCACTCCATGACATTGATGCCAGCATTCCTAAGAAAATTCCACGTTAAATTGGCCGTATGAGGTCTGGCATTATCGTGTTGGAATGTCAGACCTGGGCCATGAGCTGCCATGAATGGCAAAAAGCTCTGTATCCTGCAGCAGTTAGGTTTCCTTGAACGACCATCAGTCGGGAATGGGCAGGACCATTAAAGGCACCCCAAACCATAACACTACCGCCCCCAAAAACGGTCCACTTCCTGCACACAATACTGGGCGTTATGCTCACCGTCTCCTCCAAACTCTAACTCTCCCATCAGTGAAGTGCAAAGTGAATCTGGATTCGTCACTAAAAACGACCTTTATTCCAATCACGCTGAGTCCATCTCAGATGTCGTTGTGCCCAGAGAAGCCGTTGACGCCGGTGTAACTGGGTTAAAATTGGTCCACGATATGGCCGACGTGCATGGAGACGAGCAGTGCGCAGGCGATTACGTATGGTTTGGGCAGTCACACGACCTCTAAACAATTCATTCCTAGTGGACGTTGCAGTGAGAAATCGACACGCCAAATGACGTAAGGCGATTAGTCAGTCTTCTGCTTGTGTCGTCACGTGGTCTACCCGAACGAGGTCGGCCTGCTGTGGTGCCAGTTTGTTGGAGACGTGTCCGAAGATCATGGACAGTCTGTCGACTGCATCCCATAACCCTGGCAACGCCAGTGACCGACGTTCCGTATTTAGCATGCCAATGGCACGCTTCACGCTGAATGTTTGACAGTCGTGGCATTGCAAATCAACGGATAATTGACTGTAAGAACTTGTTTTTCCGAGATGTCACTCTACTGTGCTAACGTGGGCTCAATTGCAGTGTCTCATAAGGTCACATGACTAGGAACACGAGGAAACATGCTTTTACCTTGATTTATGCTCTTTCAGACGTGCTGCATGCTTGTGCACGCCGGAGTTGCTGTGTGTCATGATGTCTTTGACAACGCATTTACCCCGAATAATAATAATAATATCTCTTGTATTAAGTTTCAAGAAAATATTTAGAAATTTTGAGTGTGAAGTTTCTTTTTTGACTGAGTATATTATCTGATCCTATACAATACTTGGGATCTTATTCTCTAAGGCAGGGGTATCCAATCTTATCTGTGAAGGGCCAGTTTGCGTTCAGGTCTTTGTTACAACCCAGGTCTACAGGACCTGATTCATCTGATTAAATGATCAGGGGTTCAATCAAGACCTTGATAATTAGAAGCAGAAGTATTGGCGTTGGGTGGTCACAAAAGCCAGTGACCACACTGGCCCTCCGTGGACAAGATTGGACACCCCTGCTCTAAACCTTCAACATTAGCAGAACCTAGCACAAACACAGCCAGCAACATTGGTCCACGGCTGTACTATTTATTTTTCACCAATCTTTGGGAGCGTCATTAGTTGGGCATGTGTTTTTAATCTTGTCGAATTAAACCTGTGGTGTTATTTATGTAAGATTTACTCATTTTACCATTTGTAGCCTAAGCATATAATTTGAGGATGAAAGTATTTTTATCTGTAAGGACATGTCCTGTTTTCCTATCATTTCAGCCCACTTTCGGTTTCTCATCTGTATATATGTTTATATGTTGGAATATTATCTATTCATGGTTAAAAAATAATTTTCCCTGCATAACAGCGCAACAGGGCTTGTATATGTGAAAATGTTTGTGTGTATGTGGGTCTGTCTTCAGTTTTCTTGTGAGTTTGATAACTCAAAACCATTAATCCTTTAACTATGATCTTTGACATAGCAGTAGATTATCATTGTGCTCCCAGACCTCATGCTTGGTGTCAGAGTAAAACTGTAACGCTTGGTGTCAGGGTGAAAGGTTATTCTTGGTGTTGGATGGCTCCAGCTCCTGAACAACACTGGAGTGCTGGTTTGTATTTTAAAAAACAAGTTTTTGGTAGGCCTATGATTTAGCTTTTTTGTGAATAAAGTCACAAACTGATGAGAAAATGATGAAAATGACCCAAAAAAAATAAAGTTTTAGTAGAATAGAACAGTAATAGATTTGTATGAAGATAAATATATCATTTCTTATTTATTCAAAGAATTGTCAGATATAAAAATAAAGACATCAAAGAATAGTATTTTCTGTACTTTTTTTATCCCAGCAAGCCAAGATTTCATTTTAATAAGTATGAAAAATTCTTATATCATCATTACTACTGTGAATATTTTGTGTATCAATAAAACTATCAAGATTTCTTACTCCTGTATTCTAGCCCCAATACATTAACTTTCCCTCCTCCAGGATTCTAATATTTGATATATGTTGTACATACTTATCATATCTAAAATGTTATTTCAAGCAATAGAATTCTGAAAGAGGGCAAGGTTGATGTTTTTAACTTTGAAAGTGCATGTGAAGTGACTTCTGATAGTAATGTAGGCTGCTGTTAACTGTATAGGTCAGAAGTCATGTAATAAAATGTGATACTTTTGCCTATTTTTTTTCATTGTTTATTATGTGTAGATATTTCCATATGAGTTTTGGATACATTATTGCAATAACAGGTAAGAAAATGGGACAATTCTAATGAGGTTTTTTGGAGAGTTTCAACTGACATGAGATCTGCTAAAAAGGGGTGTCTTTCACTGTCTCTCATTCTTTATCAACACTTTGTAAGAGATGAAAAAAGTCAAAATATGATCTTTCAACATGTATTGCTTATTCTAACTCAAAATTGGAAGAACTTGGACTGGAATGATAGGAAAACAGGACATGTCCTTTACTCGGCTTTTAATGTGTTTTCTCCATTTCTGTACAGATCTGGGTTAGCATTCATTCAGGATGTCAGGCCAACTGACCAATTCAGAAAAGTTTGAGATTCTAAAATGGATGTAGCCATGCTTTTCATGACAATATGATGGAAATCCTTTTTTTAATTCACTTAGTCCATTGGACCAAAGAAAGCTTCTGGGATCATGCGGTGGCGTCGGCGTTGGTGTCAGCGTCTGCAGTAACTTAGACATTCTTCTGCCAAACCACTGAAGGGATCAGCACAAAATTTGGTTCGGGGGTGGATGTACAGATTAAAGTGTGTTTGAGGTATCAAAACTCTATATCAAACGTTGCAGCCAATCGGCCGTATTTAAAATTGCACTATATCATGCTGGTGAGTGTTTGAAAGCAGCTAGAATGCTGAAACTTCGTACACACATACTTTTGAGGTGGGCAATCTATATTCTGGAGAAAATTTTGACGATTAAAGTCATTTGCCCTTTCAGTGACCTTGACAAAGAACATTTAAAATAAGGCGAATAAGGTTCAGACTGTAATTACGGGGCTGAAACTTTGGATTTGGATGGTATATGTGCAAATAATTTGATAATAATTACAAATTTGAACATTGTGCACATTGGACCTTTCAATGACCTTGAACCTCAAATTGCACTGTATCATGCTAGAGAGTATTCGAAAGCAGTTAGAATGTTGAAATTTGCAACAAAGTTGCTTTTGACCTTGGTGATCAATACTGCATCGACAATTTTGATGCTTGTTGTTATTTGACCTTACAATGACCTTGACAAGTAAACAACCTTTAAAATAGAGCTAATAAGGCTCCCACTGTACTTAGATGGCTGAGCCTCTGCATTTGGATGCAGATTATCACAGATGTATTGAAAAGTTTAACATTTATTGCCATTCCACCTCTCAGTGACCTTGAACTTGGAATTGCATTGTATCATGCTAGAGAGTGTTTGAAAGCAGCTAGAATTATTAAGTTTACTACACAGATGCTTTTGACCTTGGCCATCAGCGTCCTTACCTGAAATATCAGGTTGGTATAGCATTTCAGCCAGATCTGTTGATACATGGCCGTCGTATGGCATCCACTTGAATTTGTACCTGTTTGGTGGACATTGAAGTAAAGCAAAAACTTGCCTTTTTATCTATTAAGAGGAACTTGTTTGGAAATGTGGTGAAAATCAAATTACTTTGAAGTTACTCTGCAGATTTGTTCATGGTGCCTTTTTTTATACATGCCCTTCTCTATAACAAAACACAGTAAGAGCTATAGGTCCCTGCATTGCATTCCCATGTCCATTAATGTGATTAGTAATTCTTGTCAATGTACAATCCCTGGCAAAGATAATGGAATCATCACATATGGAGGATTCACATCCTGCATTTTTACTTCATAGCATATATACAAATTGCAGATATGACACAAAACAAATTTTATTTATCAGTTTAGCATTCTGGCTTTGTGAAACACACCTCAGACAAGTTAGATTTGATTATTTTTATTAATGGCATTTTTTTCATTAGTGGAGGGGAAAAAATGATTCAATCACTCAATGTTGAGGAAAAAATTATGAAGTCATTTTGTGATTGGCATTTCTAATGGTGCTTTTCCATTGCATGGTGCCGGTTCTACTCTACCCTACTCGGCCTTGGTACTGGGTACTTTTTTGGGGTTGCTTTTCCATTAGAGGCTAGTACCGCCTCCGTGGTACCTGCTCGTCGTTGCGACGCAGCATGTTACTGCCGCGACGGCATCCCCAGTTATATCAAGTTTACTTTTATTTGGTCAATTTTGTTAAATATTTGTGTTTAAATCAGGGGACATGCACTACTGTCACCACGTTTTGGCACTAAAGTCCGCTAGTGTTTAATTGTAATTTCTGTTTGACATTGTCCTGATGCATAGGATAGCAGCTGGTGTTGTGGCCGATTTGGTTGCACATTAAATAGGCCTACTTACCACCTAAAAACGCAAAATGATATCCGTAATGATATCCGTAAAAGGCATGGAGTATTCATAGAAAAAAGCAGTATATTCTCAAGGCCTTTGTGTACCATCAGTATTCCATAATGTAACTACAACCCCTGGCAAAAAATATGGAATCACCACACACCAACCCTGGAAAAAAGTATGGAATCACCACACCCGTCGCAGTCTGAATAAGATGGAGAAACGTAACAGCAGTGCTGCATGAAGGGGGTTACTGCAGCGATTTAAGACCGTGCTGAAACATGGTAACCCATTTCATACAGCACTGCTCATCTTCTACTCAGGAGGAAGTCTGAACTTGGTGAATAAGGACAAATCTGATGATGACGGATTCTAAATATGGTTAAAATGTGACATGGAAGGGGGACTGATTGAATTGTAATGGTGACTGCCACATGGATACTTGAATATAATGATCGAATATTGGCTATTTTACTGACATCAATGGTCACAAGTTTTTTAAGATAATTGCTCTGGCCCTACTATAATTGAGATAGCAATGTGTAATGGACAATTTAGAATGACTGTTAAGGACATTGATTTTCAATTTGGGTGACTGCTGACTGAGGTGAGGTGAAATTGGCTGGAGGCAGGAAGCGTAGCTTCTTGGTAAGCCTGCTCTGGAGCTGGCTAGCTCCACAGACTTTGTTTCCATAGTAACTAGTGCGATGGCTTAGGCTACTCGCTCTGTGCAGCTGAAATGGGGCTTTAGATCAGGCTAATCCCGTGCTGATCCTGGGCTAATCCCTTATCCTGCCTTTGTGCAATAGGCCCCTGCTCTTAGAGGGAAATTCAACATGGACAGTGGCAAACGATGTTGGTTATTCCCAATCAGCTATGTCTAAAATTTGGTGCAAGTATAAACAAAATGGGAAGGTTTTGAAAGGAAAACATACGGGTAGACCACAGAAGACGTCAAAGCATCAGGACAGAATACTCAAAGCAATATGCCATCAAAATTGAAATTGCTTAACAAAACAAAAGAAAACAAAAGAGCAGACTCAGGTGTCAATGTGTATGACACAATAGAAATAAATCGGTTGAATAAAATGGGAGTTACATCAGAAACGCCATATGAAAACCAGCACTAAAACCTAAACAGATTAAAGCAAGGTTACAATGGGCTGCAGAGAATCAATCATGGAGTGTGGATGATTGGATGAAAAGGATATCCAGTGATGAATCATGAATCTGCATTGACCAAGGCAATGATGCTAGAACTTTTGTCTGGTGTCGTTCCAGTGAAAAATACAGCATGAAGATAAGCACTTGAAGAAAAGATGTAAATTTTCCCATTCATTTATGATATGGGGTTGCATGTCAGGTAAAGGACAAGGGTGAGAGATAATCATTACCTCAACAGTCAGTGTGCAGGTATACATTGAAATTTGGGACCATTTATTGAATCAATCAATGGAAAATACTTTTGGTGGTGATGAAGTCATTTTTCAGGATAACAATGCATCTTGCCACAAAGCAGTGTCAAAGCTTTTCCTTGGGAAAGGCATATCAACTCAATGACATAGCCAGCAAAAAGAGAAAATTTATGTTGGAAATCTAAAAAAAATGGTTCATGACAAGGTCCCATGCTGCAAAGCTGATCAGTCAACTGCCACTAGAGAAAGTTGGAACCAGTTTGATGGAGAATATTGTTTTTCATTGGCAAAGTCCAAGAATTCAAGCCATTATAAAAGTCTGAGGACGAGCAACAAAGTACTAATTCAGATTTTTTTTTGATGATTCCATGATTTTTTTCCTCTACTTAATCAAGAAAAAAATGCCTTTAATCAAAATAATTCTAAATAATTTGTTTGAGGAGTGTCTCATGAAGCCTGAATGTTAAGCTAATAAACAAAAATTGTTTTGAGTCATCTGTGATTTGTTTACTTGCTATGAAGTAAAAAAGTTGAATAAAAATCCTCTAAGTGTGGTGAGTTCATACTTTTTTTTGCCAGGGGTAGTACTGCTGGACCTAATGGTTTTGAATTATTGTGCATTGAAAGGTTTGAGAACCCTAATTGATTGACCTACTCATTAAGATAATCATTAAAGGCAACATAGGCATCAGTCTTATTTAAGAATCAAATTTCTTAGGTAAGTAGAAATTGTCTGATGAGGTATGACATATTTTTTAGCTTTTGAAGCAAATAAAAAACAATGTATGCAGCATTTTATCTGAATATGTTCTCCAATGAGAATTCTATCTGATACTCTAGTTAAAAATCTCATTATTAATACAATTACTTATGTAGAGTAAGTATAAGTGCGTTGCAACACCAGATTACTCATTTTATTCTCAGTATTTTTATGCGTTGCATTTTATTTCAGTTCAAGGTAAGACTTCAATGGCCTTTTTCTGTCTGTGTTCCTTGCACGTTGAGTAATAAAGTTTTGTCTATCTCTGAGGATTCTGGGATTGCAATGGCGACGCACTGTATGTTTGACGTTTGATCAGTTGATTTTTTTTTCAGGCTTCCAACAAATTTAAGAACTGGTTCGTAAATATAAAAGACCTTTGTTAGTTGTAGCTAATTGTTATCGACATAAATGGTATAATCGCAAATTTCTACTTATAAGCTTACGCTGTCTGGAGTGTAACGTCTACCTAGCTGGCTTAGATTATCTGCTAATGTTTCAGTTCATTTTACTTGGGCGATAGTCGACTTGGTTTTTGTCACAATTATATGTGATTTTATTGCTTTGTAATTAAAATTGTTTGTGCCCTAATTTAAAAGCAATATAGCTCACGAAATTCGCCGCTCATCAGTGCTGTGTTTTGACATTAGCTAGTCTTATTTCCAACAATATAGTCATAGACATTCGTCACCTGTGTGTAAATCGCAACTATGGAAACGGACTAAAGACGTGGGAGCTGTTAACATCGCATCGGCCGTCTTAAAACCATGATTTGGCCTCACAGCTACGACTGGTGAATCCGATAGTTAATTCTGTGCGGTGAAGCGACTTCGAAGAAGTATCACTTATTTTAGAGTATATTTGTGAAGCTCGTATTCATAGACGAAATGGAAGACGATGATTCGCTACATCGGTTGGAGGGCAGCGACCCTGGTGCTCAAGTCGGGGGGCTGATCGTTAAGAAGAAGAGCGCTGCAGCGGAGCCCCACATCTTCCGTGTGCCCACGCCGCGCACCTCTCTACTTGGACTGGATTTGCTGGCGATGCAGAAGCGCAAAGAGCGTGAGGTGGAAGAGGAAGACAAGAAGACGAAGAAGTCCAAGGTGTCCTCTTACCGGGACTGGGATGAGGGCAGGGGGGACTCCGGATCTGATGAGGAGGATGACAAAGAAGAGAGTGGGGGTGATAGGAAAGCAAGGTACGTCAAGGCTTATTTACGTCTGTTTGCATCGCAGAAGCACATGGGTAATTCCGTTTCAAATCACCCAGGCCTGGCATTCACCATCTCCGCTGTTGCTGAAACTGTCAGATGGTGTACACTGATGAAAGAAGTATTATTTAAACATTTTTGTTAAAATATTCTTTGATTTCACTGAAAATAATTTATATGGGCGAATTTTTTATTGGCCATTTTGACTGCAAATGATTTTTTTTTACTCAATAACTTTGATTTGGACCAGCTATTGCATTATTCCTGAATACGGCACAAGAAATCCAAAACAAAAACCTGACACCCCTCATTAGGCCTCTGAACCCCACAATTTAACTATTTATGTAAATTGTGTGCAATATAATTGTACTATGTGGGACAAGGTGTGTGGAGCTGAACTTAATAAATTAATTTCTGTACACTTGACTGATTGTTCTTATTAAAAATTTTGATGTTTATTCCTTCTGTCAGGAGTATTAAATCTCAAAATTTATCACAGAGTCATTCCATGTCAGATCATCAAATGGGTCACACCACCACCTTCTCAATTTGGTAATTTTCTATATGCAGCTGTATAAATGTATATCACTGACAGATCCAAGAAATTTCAGACTCATTCCTTTAGACCAAAATGAATTTTTGGTGAATTATTTTCACAAGGGTACTGTCCGTCAGTTTTTTGTCAATTGACATTTTTCTTGTATTTAACAAGATAATGCATAAACTTTTTGATTATTACACCTATAGCTTTGAAACTTTGCATCTAAGCTAATGTTATACTGCTTAATCAGAAAATGCAGTCCATTTTACTTTATCTTTCTTGGTTGTGGAGCTATGAGGACTCCAAAAGTGCCTTTTGTTCAGGCAGAGTTCCATTTTTAGGTCCCCAAAGCACCCCCAATATAAACCCTAGCATAGGCTCTCTGGCATTTTTTTCCATCTTTTCTGTCTGCTTAATATAAATCAGGCTGAATTCACCATGAATTCATCACCAAGTGCAGTCGGTACCTTGCCAAATGTGAAAAAACGCTAAAATCCTTTTGTTCAAATCCCGGTATCTCCAGGGGATACACCTTGGATTTTCTTCAATTTTTTTTAACTGATTCCTCTATTATAGTAGAAAGTCCACTCCAAAAATTGTTGATGTGTTTTGAACAATATAAATTTTGTAGGTGTCTGAACAGGAGTGGGGTAATCTTGAGGATCGCGTGGCACTAGGGAATACAGGAATTAGTACAATTTAGTATGTGATTGCCTAATGATTAAAAACTTAACACTTAAAATGTTGCATAGTTAAATGTGGAAGAAGCTTAAAGTGCCACGCGATCCTCAAGAAAAGTACATCATCAATGATGGAAGAGGGTGGATGGTGTTGGTGCCATCAGTTGAATGCCGGGGATGTGTCCCTCCCAGTTTCTCTGTAAACGCTGCATATTTCGGTCATTGTGAAGTTGGCTGTGACCCCAAGTACTGGGTTGTACTGAAGGTGCTGTTTGGTTCCTTTTACAGAAAGTACCGTGTGACAGGTTCGGAGACGCCCTCCAATCCTGGTGGGGTCAGCGAGGAGTTTCGTCGAAAAAACCAGCAGAGGGAGAAAGAGCGACGAGAACACGGGGTCTTCGCCTCCTCCAAAGAGGAGAGGAAACGTGATGGAGAGAAGGACAGGGAGCGAGAGAAGAGCAGAGACAGAGACAGGCCCAGAGAGCGGAGGAGTGAGAGAGGTGTGTGCAGAGCAGGAGGCTTTACTCTGAGCTCAGTCTGTTCATGGTTGCAGCTACGTTCTCCTGCTTATTTATGTTTGACTTTTGTCAAGGATTCTGCCAGGTTTGGAGACATTCTGTCCTCTTCAAAAGCTCCAAAGGTAGTTTTCAGAGTGGAGACGTCCAGGAGAACGTGAATGTTCATAAATCGTCCATAATATCCCCTTTAAGTGATTGTCTAGATATGTGCATTTACAACAGCGGTTTCAAAAAAAGTTATGGAGGATGCGAATAATTTCAATGGTCCATTCACCCTTTACGGTATTTAACAATGTACAATTACACATTATTTGATTTAACATGAATTTAATGATTGGAATGGAAATACACAATACGATGACTGTAATCGATGTCACTATGTAGCGTCACCTTGTCTTTTAATCACACTCTTTAAGCATTCGGGCACATCAGTCGGTTAAGTAAGCAGAATTTTCATCCATTTTGCAGGTCTTCAGTTGTGTAATTGTACTGGGCCTTTGTTGACGTACATTTTGCCAGATAATACACCATACATTCTCAATTGGAGGCAGATAGGCACTGCAGGCTGGACATTCTAGCACCAACACTGCTTTTGCTGCCATGCCCTTGTAATCTGTGTAAATTGTGGTTTGGTGTTGTCCTGCTGAAAAATGCTGTGACTGTGGAACTGATAATGTCTAAGTGGCATGATAAGTTGCTTCAAATTCGTTCACATTGTTTTTGCATTTATGGTGCCCTCACAAATGTGCAAGTCATCCATGCGATGTGCACTTAAACCCCCCCATCATGTGTTCAGAAATGGTTTTCGTCCTTGCCCTTCACACACTGAGATTTGACTAGATTCCTTCCATCTGTTAATTAATTAACGCATTGTAGAGTGTAGAATGCCCAGCGCCCAATTTATCAGAGAATGTTGTTCTTAACGTGATGCTTTATTAAGCTCTCATCTGTTGGCAAATTGGTGTTCTTGAAGAACTAGGCATTCTATGGAGTAGGTTTGGATCAATCTATGTTATAACCAAATTAACTTTCCTGTTTAACATAACATATCCATTTTCACATTGCCTTATTATTGCAACTTGACACATCAATATTAGTCCTAAATCATACTTGTGCCAACTTTTTTGGAGTCTGTTGCAGCTATTACATTTTAATTAAGTGTATACTTTCAATTCACAGTTAAACTCACAAGTTAAAGCATCAGTTAATGTTTTGAAGTGTTTTCAATATAGTAAAGGGTCAGTTCACTTTTCACTTTTTTTTAAATTTTATTTGTATTTTCCAATATGTGCCCACTTTTTTTTCAGAATTGGGGTTGTATTTAATTTGTTGTCCCATACAGATGCTGCTTGCTAGAAAACTGATTGTACATTTGAAATTAAATGGCAGGTAGCTATGTGGATAGTGCTGTTGAAGATCTGGAGATCAGGAGCCTGTGCCACAGACCTGAGGATCACTGGATAACTCTGCTGCGTAAAAGCTGGAACACTCCTTTATACTTCAATCGATGTTCCAGATTTGGGAATGTTTTCTGTTTTATTCTGTGCAGCTATGTTGTAATCCAGTCCATGGGCTCCCCGCTTTTTAGCAATTTAAATGTTGTTTAATTGGTCATGTGATGACTGATGACATCTTTGGCTCCTTGTGGCAGAAGAGCGGGAGTACAGCGGCGGGCGGTCGGAGAGAGGTGATCGGAGTGAGAGAGGGGGGGACCGATCTCAGAGGGACGGCTGGTCTGAACGCATCAGCAGAGGGACTAGGAGAGAAGAGCCCGAGTCCCCCCGTCACCGCCCCAGAGGTTGGTACATTCCACCTTCATGGGTTCTTCCCATTACTGCCCCAGGGGTTGGTACAGTCTACTCGTGTCCATCCATTCTGTCACTGCCCAAGTGAATGGTACATTTCATCCAATTCGGTCCATTCTGTCACTGCCCCAGAGAATGGTACATTCCACCCTACTCAGTCCATTCTGTCACTGCCCTAGAGAATGGTACATTCCACCCACAAAGGTGACATGATCTGTTACTGCTCCAGTGGTTGCTACATTTTGCCTCCAAGTAAAACCTGTAATGGTTGCTTTTTACTTGTGCATACTCTTTGCTGGGTACTCGGTTTTAAGTTGCAGGTTTAATCAATTTTTCATGTATGTTTTGGTTCCATAAGGCATTAAAATGAATCTACTAGGACAACAGGAAGTGTTGCTACTGTGCTTACAGTAGCTAACAGTAGCTAATGGAGATGTGAATGTTATTATTAAAATGTCCTGGTAACTCCCTTTGCTGCGTCACAAATGGACATCCCTGGCATCTCCTAATAAGCGTTTCCTGCTTGTTTGTTTTCAGATGCTCCGACTCCGTCTCGGTCGAGCTGGGACGAGGATGACAGCGGCTACGCCAGCTCTCGGCGTTCCAACTGGGAGTCGCCCTCCCCATCTCCATCTCCGTCTCACAGGGAGGGGGATCGCTCGGAGCGCAGCCACCGCACGGGGCGAGAGAGCGAGAGGAGGGACCGGGACAGGTACTGTCTCAGCACGTTACTGACGAACAGAGCTAACCACGCATGCATACACACATACACACACTCACCGCATGCATGTACTGCAGAGACACACTGCACAGACACGCTTATGCTCACTCACACATGCACGCACACACGCACACACACACTGCACAGACACGCATGTGCTCGCACACACATGCATGCACACATGCACGCGAAAATGCGCCCACACACACACACACACAAACTCAATACAGAGCCAGACAACAGGACACTACCACACTCCTCAGAAATGGGAAATGGAGACTGCTGTCTCACATGCACGCACACACAGACTTTCTCCCACGTGCACACACACTCAGACACTCATAGAGGCACACAAACACACTCTTTGAGAATGGGGACTGCTGTCTCTCACTCACACATACACACTCACTCGCGCGTGCGCTTACACAGACACACACACACACACACACACACACACACACACTGACCCACCCAGTGGGACACAAAAAAACACCCCAACACGGCATTGACTCCAGCCATAATATCACCATGATGTGGAGACCTGGTGCAGTGGGCGACTCTGATGCTTTACAGCAAGAAGGTCATGGATGCAAATCCAGCCTCGGGCCTTTCTGTGTGGAGTTTGCATGGGTGGGTTTCCGGCAAGTAGTCTGATTTCCTCCCACGGTCCCTGGATAAGCATGCTGGGTGAATGGTGTGTTCGACCCCAAATCTAATTTCAGCCCAGAAAGCCATTTTTGTGTGCTGCTGTTTAAAGTTATCTCTGTTTGCTTTGCCTTTTTTTTTTTTTCCTCGTTAATCAGTCTCTGTGCTCTTGATCATGTTCCCAGATCTGTAAGGAGTCGGTATCCTGAGGACACGCCCCTGCCCACCCCCTCCTATAAGTACAATGAGTGGGCCAATGACAGGAGGCACCTGGGCTCCACCCCCCGTCTGTCACGCGGGAAAGGTACCGCCCACATTTTAACTCCTCTGGCTAAATCCTCCCTTTTTCTTTACCTGAGTGCTGCTTCAGTTTGCAGCTTTACTGAGTCAAATGCATAACAGCACTGAGTAAAGCCCTTCCAACAGTGGAACAAAGACCTGTTTGTGGGTTTATTCAATGCAGTCATCTTGTTTACTCGGAGAATCCTACTTCATGTAACTGGGACCTTGATTTAACTTTCTAATTCTCTTCTCTATTAGGCCATTTAAAAAAAAAAAAATTAGTAGGTTAGTATCCCTGCCTGCCCCAGAAAAAAATCACTGCCTCTGATTTTTTTTTTTAAATTTATTATTTCTTATTTTTTAAATCTGTTTAAAAATCACGCCAGAAAGTGTGAACAATCAGAATCCTTGTCCATGCTGCTGATGGTCTGTTTGGCTATCAATCACTGTGCCACTTATGGGATGGGCAGATTTGATTCTTCTTGTCACTTGGATTTGTTGTGCTATTTGGATCTCAAACTCTTATCACAAAAAATGAAAAGACCTCCCGCCCGCCCCCCCCCCCCGATAATTGAAATGTGAAGGATGCTAACCAAGTAATTTTTTATGGCCTTAACCTGAAATGTCTTTAAAATGATACCCAGGCAGTTAAAATGGATGCACTGTTCTGAAGATGTGGGAATGGATGGATTTCCTTAAGGAAATGCATCTTTACGGTATGGATTTAGGAGAAATTCTGTGGCGATGTGTGATGCTAGCTGTATGGGGTACTCCTGCTTCCCTCGTGTGTCCTGCTGTGTGCTCATGCCCAAGGAATGTGATCTGGTTATGTTAGCGGACTGTTAGCTGTGATCCTGCCTCTGTGTTGTAGGCAAGAAGGAGGAGGGGCAGGACGGCATCTCCTTTGATAATGAAGAGGAGAAACAGCAGTGGGAGGAGGACCAGAGGGTGAGTCAGTCCTGTATCTCATTGACACTGCTGCCAGCGCTGGGGCTACAATATTAACAGATGCTTATGAAGGTCAGCCAGTGAGGTGCTCATCCAATTCTGAGGGGTGACTTTCCCCTCCGCCGGTGACTCGCAGTGCAAAGGTCGGTCAGACAAACGCCACAGTGTTCAGCTGCGCCACCTGCTCTGTAACTGGAGATTTGAGTTCCCTTTAAACCCTTTTCTCCCATGTTTTCTTTAGAAACTTTATCTCAAATTTTCCCAGTTGCAAACAAGTGATATAAAGAGGTCCTTGGATAGTCATATCTCTTCTCCCCCCCAGGGGAGTGGAGAGCCATATTGTTTCAGGCTCGGTTCCTGTTTGCGTTCACATTGGCATTCCCACTCCGTTCCCGGAGCGTAACTTTGCAAATCTGTTTGCATGATCTTAACAAAACTTTGCATACTTACTGCTCAGGTCCTGCAGTGGTGCCTTTTAGTATGTGCATGCCTGTCTGTCTGTCAATCCATCTGTCTGTCCGTCCAGATGTCATCAATTTTTGTCCGGAGCATAACTCCACACCCATTTGCATGATCTCAGCGAGACTCTGCATACTTACTACTCTGGTCCTGCAGTAGTGCCTTTTGGTATGTGCCTGTCTGTCTGTCCATCCGTCCAGTGGGTTAGGCAGGGAAGGGGGGGGGGGGAGAAATACATTTTTAGGAGTAAAAACACATTCTAGTTAATCTTTGCTATACCGTGTAACCATGGTAACATTGTCCTGTTAGTCAAAAAAAAAAAAAATTTTATTTTTTGGACCCAGTGAAGTGGTTCTCTGGAGGCAAGGGTTTAAGGAGGCATTGAGAAATAGACTCTGTAACAAGCTGGTGCGGCCAACAGATTGACAACAGACCCCCAAAGATTGGCTGAACAGCAAATGCATCCCGACAAAAGGTAGCTGTTCTAACACCTATAACCATATGACAAACGCCATCACAAAGGAATCGGACGAGCTGCCAGTTGTTGTCACCTGAGCTGGCTGTGAGGAAAAATGCAGGCGTGCTGAGTTTTAAAATAAAACTTGTCTGAAGCCTGTTTTATGCATTGTTTGTTTTTTGGTACCTGAATATTGACAGTGTGTTAAATATTAATGTTTATAAATGTGCCACTGTAAGACAGACTCTTCCATGTTCTGCCTGTTATAGTAAATCAACAAGCCATTTATTCTTCCAAGTGAATGTCCTCTTGCTGTCTATCATGTTTTGGTTCCTGTTTGTTGGCACGTGCTTCCGGACTGTCGGGGAATCTTGAGGGAATACCTGCACAACCTTATGAATTGTGGGCAATTCCCCTCAGGCAGAGTTCAAATGGAAGGCAGACCTTCTTCAGTGGATCAGCCTTGTTGTTCAGTGGCTGACCATATTGATTTGCAGCAAGCGGACCGGGACTGGTACATGATGGATGAGGGCTACGACGAGTTCCACAACCCGCTGACGTCCAGCTCCGACGAGTACGTGAAGAAGAGGGAGCAGATCCTGCAGAAGCAGACGCAAAAGCGCATCTCTGCGCAGAAACGCCAGATTAACGAGGTGCCGATCGCACGCCTCTCTCTGTGTTAACATAACGTGTCTTTGCTGTGCTGGTGTGGAGTCTGTATGTTTTCTCACTATTTTCTGTGTAGCCCACATTTCCTGCACAGTCCAAAGACTCACATGTTTGGCCCAATGGTGGGGCTGGTTTGTCCATTAGTATGTGAGTAAGTATTGTGCTTGAGTGCGCAACGCGATGGATTGGTTATGTCTCCAGGGCAACTATGATGGGCTCCAGTCCCCTGGATACCTGGGCCAGGACACAGTAGGTTTGGTAGCAGATGGAAGTTAGTGGAGACTCTTCGCTATGATGATATTGAACATATCTTGTTGGCATTGGTATAAAAGAACAGTCAGTACAGCTTGACCATGAAGACCATGAGTATTATTTGTCTTGTCCTTTCGTTTAACAGATAGGACAGTGAGTGTTGTTTGACTTCTTTGTTTGTATGACAGAGGACAGTAAGTGTATTGTTTCACGAGTCTGTTCGTTTCACAGACAGAGTGGCATTATTTTGTCTGAATAGAAAATAAGACTGTGAGCATTGTTTGTCATGGCTGTTTAACAGATAGGACAGTGAGCATTGTTTTAATTCTTGGCGTTTTTACTGCGGAACGGTGAGGACAGTTTGACTCTTATCGATGTTGATGTTGATCTTGTAGGATAACGAGCGTTGGGAGACAAACCGCATGCTGACCAGTGGAGTGGTGCAGAGGCTGGAGGTGGACGAGGACTTTGAGGAGGACAACGCTGCTAAAGTCCATCTGTTGGTGCATAACCTGGTTCCGCCCTTCCTGGACGGACGGATCGTCTTCACCAAGCAGGTGAGTTACCTGTGCACTGATAGAGTCCCTCTGTGATGGAGAGCAATCGCATTATGTAATATATTCCTACATTTGTGTGGATACAGCTAAATGTTAAGAAGACACTATTGCCCCAACCGTTGGGAAAATAGGGTGCTCAAGAACTGTTATTGCCTCAACCATTTGTGATATGGTGAAGATGTCAAACTAACCCTTTAGGTGGCATTTTCCACAGTTCTGCAATCACCTGTCACGTATAGGACATTGGCCTTTTCATTATTATGTGAAAGCGCATGGTTGGAATTCCGAAAAGTTGTCAAATTCTGTGTCCTTTCGAAGCGCCAGCTGAAAAAATGGCATAGTTCAGATGTTTCGTCTAAAGAGGTCGCTCGCACAATATTGCGCACGTTTTATTGAGAGTGGGTGGGACAGGAGACACTGACTATTTAAGGCTCATTTATGCTCCCTTTGTGTACAAAAATGGATGCGTCCGTTCGAAACATTGTAAACGTCTCTGCCCACATACTTCCATGCGTCTTTTGTGTTGGCATGGATGTTCAGCTGTAAATCCTCTAGGGGGCAGCTCAGATTGGAACGTTTCAGACTACAACAAACATAAGCTGTGTTCAAAATCGTCCACTCATTCACTCACTCCCTATTCCCTACATTGTGTACATGATATAATGCACTACATAGGAAATGACCAAAGGAGATTTCGGACACTACGCTGGAATTTTCTGAACATGGTTGCGTCAGCAAATGCGCTGGATATTCTTGTGATGTAAGCGGACGCGCCGAGCATCATGTACACAAACCGGACACTTAAAAGTCAATGCAAGAAACAAATTTTTGCACAACAGATTACATTAAAGTCAATGCAAAGAATCGAATACATTGACTTTCACGAATGTAATCTGTCTTTGCATTGACTTTTTGTTTGTCGCGTCTGGTGTGAGAGCGGCTTTACGGGAACATTCGAGAATGTATTTCTGCAGGGCGGAGCCATCTCACTCTTCACATTCTTCCTCTATGGAAAACACGACCGCAGTGCATTGTGGTATACGGCACTACAATGTAGTGTACATCGCTTGCTCACTCGATTCCGCTGTGCATTATTGGTATTTTATAGTCCACTATACAGTGGATGAAAAGAATTCGAACAACACTACAAAATGGCGGACACACTATATAGTGCACTATATCCGTGATAGGGGGCGATTTCGAACACAGCTATAATCTTGTTTTGAACTTTTCTTCTTTGTGTCTCACTCATAGATGTGTCTCTTACTATCGGCTACACTGCCCCCATGGTTGGTAGTGGGACTGCTCCATTTCAACTGTATCCCTAAGCTTCCTGCAAACGTGTGGAAATATGGAAAAAATGAACGCAGAGTACAGATAGAAGGCTCTGTCCCTATTCGTGTCTGTACTTAACGTTGAGCATAAATGAGCCTTTACCCAGCAGTTGGGAGAATGGCCACTTTGCAATGCAAAATTGTCAGTCTGTTATTTATACCACTAAGCATTTAGACTAGCACAATGGGTATCATTTAAGGACAGTGTTTGTTATATATTCCTGCCTCTGTGTAAGAATTGCTATAATTTATAATTATAACTTTCTTGCTGTTATTTTGTTACTTTGTGGTTGAAACCCACCTTTCCCTGTCCTTTAGCCTGAGCCAGTGATTCCAGTGAGGGATCCCACATCTGATATGGCCATAATCTCCCGCAAAGGCAGCCAGCTCGTCCGCAAGCACCGTGAACAGAAGGAGCGCAAGAAGGTACCCGCCCTCCACCCGACACCCCCATACCCGATCCCTGAACCTGCATCACCGTATGTCAATCCAGCCCTGAATCCCACTGTGTGAATCCAGCCCTGAATCCCAGTGTGTGAATCCAGCCCTGAATCCCTGTGTGTGAATCCAACCCTGAATCCCTTTGTGTGAATCTGGCTCTGAATCCCTGTGTGTGAATCCAACCCTGAATCCCTGTGTTTGAATCCAACCCTGAATCCCTGTGTGTGAATCCAGCCCTGAATCCCTGTGTGTGAATCCAACCCTGAATCCCTGTGTGTGAATCCAACCCTGAATCCCTGTGTGTGAATCCAGCCCTGAATCCCTGAGTGTGAATCCAGCCCTGAATCCCTGTGTGTGAATCCAGTTCTGAATGCCTGTGTGTGAATCCAGCTTTGAATCCCTGTGTGTGATTCCAACTCTGAATCTCTGTATGTGAATCCAGCCCTTAATACCTGTATGTTAATTCAGCCTTAAATCCCTGCACATGAATTCAATACTAAATCCCTGTTTGTGAATCCAATACCGAATCTCTGCATATGAATCAAGCCCTAAACCCCTGTAAGTGAATCCAGCCCTGAATCTCTGAATATTAATCCAACTTTAAATTCATGTATCTGAATCTAATCCTTAATCCATGTATGTGAATCCAGCTATAAATCTTTGTATGTGAATCCAGGCTCAGCACAAGCACTGGGAGTTAGCGGGCACCAAGCTGGGTGACATCATGGGCATTAAGAAGACCGAGGATGAGGATGGAAACTCGAGCAAACCCGTGGGCGAAGACGGCGCTGTGGACTACAAGTGAGCCAAGCGGTCTCTTTCTCCCAGAATGCAGTTCTGCACTCCATTCAAGCACCTTTCCAATCATTTTTTTTATTCTGTCCCATGTGGCAAACTCCAGCACCCAACACAAGCCACTCTTTTCTTCTATTTTACGTGGCAGGTCAGCTAAGATCCATATATTATTTACAGAGGCAGCTTAATGAGAGTTTAAAGAGCTGTTGAGGGCTCAAAAAGTTGGAGTTGAAGGGTTTAAATTCAGATGTATTAATGAACAGTGAGGACCAACAGCACAGCCCTTCCAAAATTCATGCAATACTTCGGTAATAAACACCAGACAAACGGTATGCGAGTACAAAGTATGGCAGGAAATGCACAAAACTTAATGATAGGTTAATATACTCATTACATTGGGACAGACCATAGACTTTTGGCACTAGATACTTGGCGTTCAGGACTGGGGAGTGCAGACAAGCACAGGATGTCAGCTGCTGGTTTTTAACATGCTGGTGTTGGCAATTTGTGCACACTCATGCTGTCAGAGGAACACGATTAATGTGCCACTTAACAGGCAGTCCTGGACAGACCGAGTTGACCGACTGGGGTCGCTAATGCGCGCAGTGAGGTCTTGGGACACGATATCAAACTCTGGGCACAGTCATGCACTAGAGCCTCTGAACTTTAGAACAGTGCCTTAATGCAGCGTCCAAGCTGAGTACTTAGTGAGATTTCCTCATTCTCCCTCTGCAGGACTGAGCAAAAGTTTGCAGAACACATGAAGGAGAAGAGCGAGGCCAGCAGTGAGTTTGCCAAGAAGAAGACCCTGCTGGAGCAGAGGCAGTACCTGCCCATCTTCGCTGTGAGGCAACAGCTGCTCAACATCATCAGGTACCAAGAAGGTTATTCCTCAACTTCCATCTACTGACCTCTAATACATGATCAGTCTGACTCTTCCTCCATTTACTGGCCTTTTATGTAGATCAGTCTCAAAATCTTATTTATGTAGGAGGCAAGTTATTGTTCCTCCACTCTGGATTAACCTATTGGGTCAGCAAATAATTTTTTCAGTGAACAGTAGTATAAATTTTTAGTCAGGTGTTCTCACTCGCCCTCTAGCGGTACGAATTTGCAATACTTTGATAAAGAACCTTGTGATCTGGTTCGCCCTCTAGTGGTCTCATTGTGCCATTGCGATTTGCGCCTCTGGTTTCTAGGGACAACAGCATCGTGATTGTGGTGGGGGAGACGGGCAGCGGGAAGACCACCCAGCTGACGCAGTACCTGCACGAGGACGGGTACACCAGTTACGGCATGGTGGGCTGCACACAGCCCCGGAGAGTCGCTGCTATGAGCGTGGCCAAGAGAGTGAGCGAGGAGATGGGCAGCAACCTCGGGGAGGAGGTGAGAGCGCTAACACTAGCTTAGTGTGGCCTACCACTGGAGTGGAGTTTAATTGGCTGCACGTGTAAATTATTACACATACGCAAGTGAGCAATTTAAACCCTCAGTAGGCACTGAGACTGGCTGGTTTGAATGTGGGTCAGGGCCTTAATTTGTGGAGTATCTGAAATTTTTTTTGTCCGTATATTTGCTGCATTGACTCCCTCCCTCATCCAAAGAGATTCTAAATGACCCCTAAGTGTGAGATAATAGTGTGTGCTGAAAACGTGTCCAGAGTTTGTTCCTAACCTGCACCCCACAAATGCATGCTGGATTTGGCTCATTGACTAGGTTAGATAGTGGTTGAATGGGTTGAACAATTGGTGTAAAACTATTCATTTCTTGGCACCGGTGATCAAAAATTGGGTTCAAAACAACTTGACTCCACTTGTTGCAGAAGAATTCAGCGACTTATCATAATATTTTTAAAGCATTTTTGTGTTGATTGTCAGGCTAATCCGATATTCTGCGGTACAGGTGGGGTATGCGATCCGGTTTGAGGACTGTACCTCGGAGAAGACGGTGATTAAGTACATGACAGATGGGATTCTGCTGCGTGAGTCACTGCGCGAGTCGGACCTGGATCACTACAGCGCCGTCATCATGGACGAGGCTCACGAACGCTCGCTGAACACCGATGTACTGTTCGGTCTACTCAGGGAGGTGAGCTCTACTGGGTCTGCCTGAAGCCTGTAAAGTCCCATATTACGCTGTCATGATCCCTCAAGTTATCTCTTCATTAATTTATACATTTTTAATACATGACCCCATAAAAATGGAAAAAATACATATTATGGCACCATTTCAAATGCAGATTTCCAAGGTATGACACAGGATACCCAAAAATAATCATTACCGTCTCAAAGAGCATTCTTTTATCGACAAATGTTCCAAATGTACTAAGCTGGTATCCTTCAGCAAACTGTACAATTGAGGGTGATATGATATTTTCTTGCAACATCAAACTAAACCGATTTGAACGGTATTGTCTCATCTTATATCTCATTTGAAAATATAGCGATATAGCCTGAAAAGTCGATATACCGCCCAGCCCTAATCAGAAGGAAGGCTGAGTCTGTCTCTGTGTGCAGGTGGTGTCTCGGCGGTCAGACTTGAAGCTCATTGTCACGTCTGCTACGATGGATTCGGATAAATTTGCTGCTTTCTTCGGGAACGTTCCCATCTTTCACATTCCGGGAAGAACCTTCCCAGTGGACGTCCTGTTCAGCAAGGTAGGGCTCCATCCTGGCTTCAGATTTTAAAAAATGTGTTTTTTTTTTTTGTAAAATATAATTTAATGACTGTAATGACTTCTTTATGTGATGATTCTTGATCCGCCCTTCAAATGTTTGTGCTGTAGCAGACACAACATCCATGGAGAATTTTCTTAATTGGGTTTAGTTCAAATTCCCTGAGCAGATGCAAACATTGTCACCTGTTCAACAGCTTTTGGTTGAGTTATGATCGTGATGACGCTAATGATGATGCTGCCACAGATGGTGGCGATGCTGATGATGAATGTAGTAGGGCTGCAGTCAACCAAAAATAATCTGTGTCGACTTTCAGTCGTCCAAATCTTTGACCATCCGATTGGTCGGTGGGGGGGGGGGGAACAATCGGCCGGTTATCTCTAGATTCATTAAATCGGCTGCAGTGCACTGTGCTCTCTACCTGACCGGTCCCCTTAATGAATTTAAACAAGCATAAAAAGCTGTTTGCAGAATGTTAAATCATTTTTAACCTAATGTTTTACACTGAGATAATATTAATATTCATTTAATATCAACTGACGCACAGCCAACAGCGTGCAACTGCCCTATAGAATTTCCAAAAAAAAAAAATGGAACTACATCAACTGACAATGAATCAATTAAGACAATAAGCTGAGGAATATATAGGCCTACAAAATAATTATGAGATTATTGGGGGAAATGGATAAAAACAACCTTCGGCAGATAAACACCCGAAAATTTGGTTGTCATTCGGTTTAGGAACGTCTTTTCTACCATTGAAAATGAATGTAGACGGTAACATCAAAGCGCACCATTGTAAAGACGGTCATTGTATGGCAGAAGAGTTGCGAGGATTTCTCAATGGATTGCGTCGCATCACCTCGGAAATGTCAGAAATTATTTCTATATATTATATATATTATCTATAATCTATAACTTTTATAGATGAACGTCTTGTGAAGCTAACCAGCCTAGTTTGAAGACATGTCAGGCCACCTCAGTCAATATTAGAGATATCGGTTAGATTTTTATCACAGAATATTCCTTACGTGATGTAGAGTGACTTTGTTCAAAAAAAAAAACTGTACATCGCCAAAAACCGACTTTCCCCGGGTTTTCTCAGGCGGAGTCACATTTGATCTATGCTGCATCAGTCAGTCAACGGCAAACTTTCTGCAGAGAGATTTGATTGCGTTTTCGGAACTTTGCCACGACATTGCATTGATACTGATAGAGTTTGTGAACTTTTTTCACGCTCCGCGCTAGGGCAGCGGCTAAGTGTATTTTATTGGCGATTTTTTTGGAAACATGTCAGCATCCACGCGTGGGAATATTGCAGCGTATTTCGCTCTGGCGCCTGAATGTGAGACTTTATAGCAAAATGTTACAATAGGTAATGATGTAAAGTAAAGATAAAAGGGCATTAGTGCAGTTGTACATTTGTCACAATTTGTAATAGTAATACTTTGGGTTATTATTATTATTATTATTATTTTGATTTATAATCAATTTTACAGCCTGCTTATGCCCCTCCTGCCCCCATAATAATGGATTGATCCGGAAGTCATTTTCTTCCCGTGTGAAACTCATGTCAGCGATTGCTCGACCAATAAGAATTTGGTCGGACAAGGGCTTGTCGACCAACCATCCGACCAATCGACCAGCATACGTCAGCCCTAGAATGTAGTGATGAAGATACTACGACTACAAGCAACAAGCACAAAATCGCTCTGTTGAAGCAAGGGAAAAATCTCAAAGGATCCAATGTTTTCATAAATGAAAACCTCACCAGGCACAATGCAACCATCGCATGGAAAGCTCGCCAACTAAAGAAAGCGGGGAAGATACACAGCACTTGGACGGCTAACTGCAGAATTTTCATCAAACCAAATGGGTCACTGGAAACTACCAGACCGGTGCTGATCAAGATGATGCGGGATTTGGAGAGTTTTGACCACTGAGGCAGGTTAAAATCCCTGATAAATCTCTATGAGCAGTTATCTGATAAACCAAGCTGTAGATCAGGAAACTGGTTTTTCAACAACAAGTCACCAAAACTCAGGAATAGACCCTAATGAAGAAATAGATCCGGACAACCATTTTTTCTACAACGAAACAAACGCATGCGGATACTTTACTTTAGACGAATTTAACAAGAACATTAAAATGGAAGGAGTTTGTCCATTATCCACTTCAATAGTAGGAGTCTATATGCAAACTTTGACCAAATAAAGGAATACCTTCTGTCTTTTTTGCTAATCCGTTCAACATCATCGCACTATCGGAAACTTGGATTAAAGAAGAAAAGGGCAAGGACTTCTACATGGAGGGTTACAACTTCGTGTGTAAGAGCAGACTGAACAAAGCTGGTGGGGGTGTTGGACTATTTATTGATGAGGCCATAAACTTCCAGGTACTAGAATGCAAATCAATTGTTGTGGAAAATGTAATGGAATGCCTTACAATTGAGATTCCTAGGTTGAAAGGTAAAAATACGGTTATTTGTTGTGTGTACAGAGCACCGGATTCGCAAATTGATGTTTTTAGTAAATGTATGGATGAACTACTTGTCAATATGAACCAGAAAAATGTTTTTATGCGTGGGGACTTTAATATTGACTTGATAAATCCAAATAATAGCTCTATAATAGAGGAGTATATTGACACCATGTATGCCATGGGTATGCAACCATTAATCACAAAACCAAGCAGGATTACTAGACACAGTGCCACCTTGATAGATAATGTGTATACTAATGTATTAGATTCTGAAATATTTAGTGGCATTCTGATAAATGATATTACTGATCACCTACCAGTTTTTGCTATTTGTAACTGCAAATTAGATATAAGGGACCAGGCTAGATTGAAAACCCTGGAACACACAGAAATCAGAATTAAAAAAGCGAAAAAAGACTAAAGAAACTAGAATCAGATATGTTGAACCAGAATTGGGATCATGTATTAACAGAGAAAGATCCAAATAGAGCCTATGAGGCTTTTCTATGGACAGTAAACTCCCTGTATGATAAACACTGTCTAGTCAAAATAACGAACAAACTGAAGCAAAACAAAGAGAGGAAACCTTGGGTTTCAAAAAGTACTGGCAAATGCCTGTAAGAAGAAAAAAAATATATTGTATAAACAGTTTCTGAGAGAAAGAACTGAGAAAGCAGAAATTAGGTACAAAAATTACAGAAACAAAATGACAAATTTACTAAGGAAACATAAAAAAGAGTATTATGAAAAGCTTTTATTAGAAAATAAACATTACACCAGAAATCTCTGGAATATAATAAAGAACGTCTTTGGGAGGACACCGAGGAGGGAGTACCCCGCATTCTTAAATATAAATGGCAAAAAGGTAGAGGACAAGGAATTGGTTGTGGAGAATTTTAACAGTTATTTTGTGAATGTTGGGCCAGAACTAGCAAAGGGTATTAAATAAACAAATTATCATTAAATCTTAGAAAGACCAAATTTATGATATTTGGGAAAAAAGGCCTAAAGGACGACATAGACTTAAAGGTAAATGGTACCAGCATTGAAAGGGTAAACGAATATAAAGTCATGGGAGTTATGCTAGATAATCTCTTAAGCTGGAAACCACATGTAAACTTGGTTCAAAGAAAGTTAGCTAGAAGCGTGTCTATTCTTTGGAAAATGCAAAAATTATTAAAATACAAGTCCCTTAAAATAATCTATTCAGCACTCATAGCACCCCACTTACACTACTGCGCTGAAGTATGGGGACACACTTATAATAATACAATAGAATCATTGTTTAAACTCCAAAAAAAAGGCCCTTAGAATTATTCATAACGTTCCCTATGGAACTCATACAAACGATTTGTTTATTAAGGCAAAGTTTCTTAAATTGCAGGATATAATAAAATTCAACTCCTTGCAAACTGTATATTTAGGATACCACAAAGAATTGCCTAGAAATATACAATGCCTATTTCTCCAACGTGAATGCCTTCATGACCTAAGAGGCAGAATGTTGTTGCAAACTAGAAGGGTCAGATCGACTCGGAGTGAACACTCCTTATCGGGTGGCTGGAGTCAGTGCATGGAACATACTTGAACAAGATATCAGAAGGGCAGACAATTTGAAAGACTTTAAGTATCTTCTGAAATGTGCATGTTTGAATAACTATGAACTTATCCAACAAAATGGCATTGGATAAATTAAACAGAACCATAACGGGCATAAACAATAGGGGTTGTTTATAGACACTCAGCTATATTGTGATTAAAACTCTTCATGACTGTCATAAATCTCTATGATTTTATGTTGTGACGTTTAAATCGTAGTATAAATAGACACTCAGCTCTGTTGTGATTTATAAATCTTTATGATATCTTACCCATAATCAAACTGTTTTTCTGGGGAGTTGGGGGGGGACTTTGACAAGCGATTTCGGTTCTCCTCCCGACCCTTTCGGTCATGATACATGTTGTGTTGAAATTGTCATGGAATGACTGTACAATCATGCCGAAATGAAAAAAACAAAACAAAAAAAAACAAATAAGATTTGTGCCAATGTAGATTATGGTGATGATGAATCGTGATGGTGGTTTTGGTGAACCGATGAAGATTGTGATGATTGTGTTCATGATGATGACGCGGATGGTGGTGAAGATTGTGATGATGATGATGGTACAGATGAAGAACGACTCGTATTCCCATGTGTTGCAGACCCCTCAGGAGGATTATGTGGAGGCTGCGGTGAAGCAGGCACTGCAGGTGCACCTGAGTGGGATGGTGGGGGACATCCTGATCTTCATGCCGGGACAGGAGGACATCGAGGTACAGCGGCAATGTGCATCTGTCTGAAGAGCCCAGGAATCACAATCCAAAACAAACCTGTTTTATCTTGTTTATGTTCCTACAATAGTTTTTCAGTTTCTTTCAAATGGAAAGTATTTACTTATTGTAAGTCACCATTTGCTCGACAAATTTGATTATTTTTCCGCTTCTACGACAACTCCTGAAATGAGACTAGCATTTTTTGTCATTTGTTGTATTTTTGCGTTCTTAAGTGAAAAAGTAATTGAACTACAATTTTAGGACACAACCTAAAAGGAATTCTTGATCAGACTGACCAAATGTTTTTGGTGTTTTTAGTTGTGTGTCAACTGCATATTTTGATCATATAGTCACAAAAACCAGCCTGCTTCAGTGATGGGTAATATTTGCCTCTTTGTAACTGTATCTAGTGAACATGGAGGAAGCAGGATTTGAGGGCTTCTCTCTTGCAGAAGGTGTGTTTTAGAGTAACACGTCAGTGGCCCCCCTCTCTGTTCAGGTGACCTCGGATCAGATCGTGGAGCGTTTGGAGGATTTGGAGAGCGCCCCCCCACTGGCTGTACTGCCCATCTACTCACAACTGCCCTCCGACCTGCAGGCCAAGATCTTCCAGAAGGTACCATTGTCCCTCAACATTTCCATGGCTAACAGTTGTGGCTCTAGTGTGCTCTCCCACTAACCATAACCCAAACCCTAACCCTAACCCTAACATTCCCACCAGTAACAACAGCTGTGGCTCGAGTATGCTCTCCACACAAGCCTTCTTTAGCCAGAAGACTTGTGGCTGTAGTATTTATGTACATACGAGCCTTTTTTTTTGCCAAACACGTATGGCTCTAGCATGTGTTTTCATACAATCCTTTTCTACCCAAAAGACCTGTGGGTCCAGTATGCATTCAGTAAAAAGGAAGCACTGTGCTTGGATTTTGACTAAAGTGCTTGAAACTGTTATGTAAATTGCATAACTTTCATTATAAATTCTATCTGACTGATCCATTTGATAAATATGTAATTTACTATAGCTGTAGATGCTGGAAAAGCCTGAAAATGCTCCTCAAAAGGAGGAGAAGAGCTTGAATTTGACTTAGGAAACAGTAGGAACAGAGTATGCAAGCACGTAGTTTGAATATTTTCACCTTCCTTTTCCTTTATGACCATTTCTCAGTTTGGCTGCTGTCAGAGTTTTTGGATGTGTGCGTGATTTTGTATTTACTGTTTCGCATTCACACACAGGTTTTACTTTTGTTTTGTTTTTTCCATGTGGCAAAATTCGAGTTCATGACATTTTATTTGGGCATTTTATTCCTAAATTTCATTTTGTTTCTGGTGAATGATGGTAAAGAGCTCCTATGCTTTGTGCTGTAGGCCCCTGATGGTGTGCGCAAATGTATCGTGGCCACAAACATCGCTGAGACTTCACTGACCGTGGATGGAATCATGTTTGTCATTGATGCTGGATACTGCAAACTCAAGGTACTGTACACTAACACTGCTCTTGGGATTGTGTCCAGCACTGCTCCTGCGGTCCCTGTCTGAGTGTTTATAATTAACACGTTAAAGTGTAGGTCGCAGCCCTGGCAGAGATTGGCACTCTTTTGAAGTGGCACTCTATCATTTTTTACTTAAAGAAATGGCATATTTGATGTCTTCATATGGGACAATATTTGTTCAAAGTGTTTGCCTAATTAAATTGCCCCTTTACATGCTGTTTCTAACTTGTGCAATTCTGGTATTGTGTGAAGGCGTGTTTAGCGGCCATCTGTGAGCACTGATGTCACAAAATTGTTCTAAATGTTTCCAAGAAAGAATTCTCTCAAACTTATGCTGGAATCCATAGGAGCTGCTTGTGTTATGTTCTGCACTCCTCTATTTATATCTCTGTGCCTCTGTTGTTGAAATGAGTTCTCTCTGTGATTTTGGGGTGTAGGTGTTTAACCCGCGCATTGGCATGGACGCGCTGCAGGTGTACCCCATTAGCCAGGCTAACGCTAACCAGCGGTCTGGACGAGCTGGGAGGACTGGTCCTGGGCAGTGCTACAGGTAACCAGACCCACGTACCTGTACAGCCTAACGCCTAATAAACACTTCTCCTCACTACCCTCGCTACTGCAAGTGCGACGCTGCCGAATATATATATATTCGTCTGTGAATGCGTGCATCCAGGGTTCTGCTATCTCTATGGTAACAAGACGATTTTACTTTTAATTTCTGATAACTGAGCAGCGCCTCGTGGATTTAATTATTCCTCCCCACAAAGTGGAGGAGGCTATAGGAATGAGTGTTCTCCTTTGCGTGTCCGTCCATCCGTATGTCCGTCTGTCAGTCATGCTTCTTTTCCAGGCCAGAACTCCTAAACCATTCAATATTTCTCAACAAAATTTAATATATAGATTCATGTTATTATGTAGAAGTGCCTTCCCATACTTCTGTTTGTTCTTCTGTTAGTTTGTCCGTCCCTCCATCGGGGTTTTTTCCGGGCCAAATATCAGCCATCCCATTCTTTTCTGGCCCAAAACTTGGAAACCGTTCAATAATCCTCAATGAAACTTTATATATGGATGTACTTGTTTAGTAGATGTGCCTTTGCATTCTTTTGTCCGTCCTGTCAGGCTGTCCATCCCTCCACCGCATGTTGTTTCCAGGCCAGATATCAGCCTACCCTTAGTGGGGGATATGAGTATTTCATGCTTGTTGAATTTGAATTGAAATCCAGGTGCCTCTTTATGTGGAGTCTGCATGTTGGGTCTCCATGCAGTACGCTGATTTCTTCCTGCAACCTGTTGACTGGAGACGGTCTTCTAACGGTAAATTTCCCTCTCCTCCTTTCTTTATCCTCTCCCCGTCCTCCCTGGCTCCCTGGTGCAGGCTGTACACACAGAGCGCATTTAAGAATGAGATGCTCACCACCACCATCCCCGAGATCCAGAGGACTAACCTGGCCAACGTAGTTCTGCTGCTGAAGTCTTTGGGGGTCCAGGATCTGCTGATGTTCCACTTCATGGACCCTCCGCCCGAAGACAACATGCTCAACTCCATGTACCAGCTCTGGATCCTGGGGGCCCTTGACAACACCGGTGAGGGCCCCAAATTCACAGGAGATGCTAACATTTATTAATGTTCTGTAGAATTGTGCGTGCAGCTGCCGTATGATCCTGCATTTATTGTAGCCCCTGGACGAAGTCGGGCGGCTACTATGGATTCATGCGTGTCGTCGCTGCCGCCTTGTGGACGCAGTACAGGCTGTAATTTTTGACCAATTACTTTAATATTTGGTGTGGACATGTGTTATACTTCACTTATGACACCCATCGATTTTGGTTGCCGCGGCGACAGTATTAGCCGCATAACATGCAAATTACTGCCAAAACATGGAGATTTCCTTGTGGACGCAGAACAGGCTGCAATTTTTGACCGATTACTTTCATATTTGGTATGGACATGTGTTATACTTCACTTATAACACCTATCGATTTTCGTTGCTGTGGCGACTGTATTGGCCGAATCATGCGCAAAAAACGGGAGAAGCGGGCTTTCAGGGGTTACACCCAAGTGGTCGCAGCCGACTGGACTGTCTAGTTTTCATGTAAGGGCTTGCTGGCATGCTCTGAATGTTTTTATTTAAATACTGTAATTAGTGTGCATCTCATCTAATGTACTGCAAGAATGTTTGTCCCTGCGAGCTTTATTAATTTCATAATGACTCTTAACTTACTTGGTTCTGGTCTCTCTGGAGTAAAATATTAACTGCTGAGTGGATGTGCTTCTAGCCACGGGGTGGAGAGTGTTATATTAATTCTTGCTCTGCAGAATTGTGTTTGTTGGCACTGCATGACACTTCGTTTATTTTTGCTTTCAGGGTAGTGCTGCTGTGCTCTGAATGGTTTGAATTGCATTGGGCTCTGTGATATCATTGTTTCCATGGTGCACAACTTTTCCTGACTTGGAAAAGCACGCGCAAATGCATTCCAGTTGGTTAAAGTGCTCCCAATTTTTTAGCAGCAAACACCTCTGAAATGACAACACTTAGCCCTATAGTAGTGTTTATTTCACTTTTACAGTCATGGTTTTTTTTAGATTCTTCTGTGGGATTGTGGGATTTTAGTATTTCTGGCTCATAGTTCACTATTGCGCACTGATTGCTTCTAGAGGCAGGAAGTGTGCCACATTTAATGTGTTCCCCTTCCTGTTTCCTGCACCCAGGCGGTCTCACCCCCACTGGCCGACTCATGGTGGAGTTTCCCCTGGACCCTGCCCTGTCGAAGATGCTTATTGTGTCATGTGACATGGGCTGTAGTGCGGACATCCTCATAATTGTCTCCATGCTCTCTGTGCCGGCCATCTTCTACAGACCCAAGGTACAAGCCTGCCTCTGACCTCCATTTTCTGTGGGGAATTTATAAGCACTCACCGCGAGAAAGGGTTCTTATATAATACAACCCCATCTTGCTCATTGTGGAAATACTTATATAATCAAAAATGGGTGACTTGAAAAGGCTGCTACATTGACAGCACTACAACTTCATGTGATTTGGTGCTTTAACTTGTGAATGCAATTGTTTATTGTCTCCCGTTGCCTCTGGCGAAAGGGAGACATAGGAATGCACCCCGTCCGTGCATGTGTGTCCGTCCGTCCGTCCGTCCGTCTCGCCGAAAAGTGGCGTTAACACGATAACTCAAGAAGTAAATGGACTACAGACCCCATGTTGTGCATGGGAGAAGATTACATCGAGGGTTTTGAGCGCAATGGTTATATGTCCAAATTTTGTGATTTTGAGATTCTTACCTCCTGTCACATATTTCACAGCTATTTCTTGGAGCACAATAATTATATGTCCATGCGCCTCAGTTTTAAACAGAATTCACATTTTCATTTTGTGGCATGTCCAACAAAATCTGCTTATATGAATTAAACATTGATATTTTGATGAATAAACATGAATAGTATTACAGAATCATCTGTCTTCCATTGCAAACAAACTTAACTTCAATCTATCACCATTTTGTTCTGTCACATCAAGTGCTGGAATTGTTGGAGCTCGGAGGTGACGTCCATTTTGGCAATTTTGGCCATGATGTCGCAGTACCACACTTATGAAAAATTACATGTTCAGTATACTTCTGAACCATGCAGTAAAAGAGTGGCTGATATAAAAATGATGTAAATGATGTACCTGATTTAATAGAACATTTGCAAACCTAAAAATCAATTTTTCTCAAAACCTCTAAAATGGACATATAACCATTGCGCTCCAAACCCTCGACATTATGAACCAGTTTCCTATTTAATATCAATCACCTTGACCTATTATTTGACTTTGCCATTAGCAGGTCAAATATTGGCACTTGACCTATTTTTTTCAAACTTTATTGACAAGCTCAAAATTGTTCACTGTGGTGTTTTGCGGCATTCGCTTTAACCTGATGGTCACATTTTATGGACCCAGTTCCTGCCATCTTTTACAAAATATCCACTTTCAATGCTGAACAGAATTGACCTTTAAGGTCACAGGGTACATATTTATTTTGGCGACGTGAGCCCGTGGGCCTCGCAGCCAGCTTGTTGAAATTATTTTCTTCTTTCAAATCAGATGACTGCAGGCTCCAAATAAGTTGGTGCAGTGTTAGTTTAGGATTAGTGACGGTGCAAGAAGCTGCAATAATTGGGTATGATACACGTTATTTTGAATAGGAGAGTTAGTGATGTCATGGTTTGAAAGGAGCCTCCAAAGTAGGCCTAGTCCCTTAAAGGTGCACTATGCAAGTTTGTTTACTTTCTGTGCGATTATATTTTTGTCTCAATTCGCCGACATCTCTCCACAGTCCGCTAGCTGCCTGCCCCTAAATTCACTGTAAAAAAAACCCGGGCTCTGGAGACCGCACAGGCGTCACAAACTGCAGATAAACACAAGGGGCACAAGCTGTGCCCCATAGCATAACAAACCGTCCCGGCCAATCACCGACAAGAGTTGACAGTTATGGAAGCATGGGAAGAAGGGAACTATGGGAGGGAGGGGCGGGCTACCTCTGTTTTGTTTGAGTTTGAATGTCAACATAAGTGAAAGTAAACAAACTTGCATAGTGCGCCATTAAGAGCAAAGATGGGTCAAGGCTCACCAGTTTGCCATCAGATGCATAAGCTGACGATTTATCACTTTGACGTCAATGTTCCCCAGCTATAATTTGGTAAGATTTGTCTCTCTCTCACTCGCGATGAGCATTTCAAGTCACGTATTAAAACATCAAATAGTGTTCTGTGTTTATCAGCCACGACAACATTGGCTGGTATTATTTTGACCTTGTGAGTCTGTGTGTTGATGTGTGTTTCATCATGTCAAGCTATGGTCCTGGAGACACCTACTACTTTATTCAGACTTATCTCATTATTATGATCATGAGAATTGCAGTACCTGCATGGCCCTCTGGGGACATCTAGTGGACAGTGCTGGTGCTACATTTATAATGGTCATAATATATAGTGTTCGGATAAATTTGGAGATTTAATTCTCCTGACAGAAATAAATAACTATTACAGTTTTCAGTGAGAACAATCTATCAAGCGCACAGAAATTCATTGGAAAACTTCAGCTCGGTAACTCATTCCCATATGGTGCAATTGTATAGAGTACAGTTAAATATTTAAATTGTGGGGTTCAAAGGCTTAGTGAGGGGTGTTTGGTCATTGTTTTGGATTCATTATCCCTTAAATGGTAGTACTGCCCAAGCTGGTCCAAATCGGAGTCATAATTTTAAGGTTATTGGGAGATAAAAAAAATCTGCTGTCAAAATGGCCAACTTGGCCTGAATAAATTGACTATTATTTATTAAAATCAATGAATATTTTTGCAAGAAAGTGTTTAGATTATACTTTTTTCATCAACGTACGCCATCTGATTGAGTTTCAGCAGCATCTGAGATGGTGGTCGTCAAAACCTTGTTTCTTCAGGTGTCCTCTTAGGTCTCCTTTAACTAGGGCTACAGAGGTTAGCCAAGATAGCACAGCTTTTATTGCAGGGATGTTCAGTCTCATGTGAAACTGGTTTTGTGTTCCTCAGGGCCGTGAGGAGGAGAGCGACCAGGTGAGGGAGAAGTTCTCTGTGCCCGAGAGCGATCACCTGACCTACCTGAACGTCTACCTGCAGTGGAAGAACAACAACTACTCCAGCATCTGGTGCAACGAGCACTTCATCCACACTAAAGCCATGCGCAAGGTCACCTCCACCAGCATGATGCTCTCCTGCCCCTCTTCCTCCCTCTTTTCTCTCTCTCTCCCCCTCCCTCCATTCTCTCTCTCCCTCACTCCTGCTTCTCTATCTCCTCTTCTTCTCTCTCTTTTCCTCTCCTACCCTCATTCTTTCCCTCTTTCTGTCCTCTCATTTTGAACTCTCCAACTTTCTCTTTCCCTCCCTCCTCTCTGCTCATGTTCCAGAACATCCTCTTTCTCATCGCACTTTTTCCCCTCTCTCCTCTTCTCCTCTTCTCTCTCTGTCTGCCCCCTCTGTCCTCTCTCCCTCTTACTCTCTCCTTTCCTCTCCTCCCCCTGTTCTCTCCCTCTTTCTGCTCTCTGTCCTCTCTCCTGCTACTATCGGTCAAATTTCAATAATTATTTTTATTATATATTTCAACACACTTTGACAAAGCTTTACAGATACAAAACGGTGTGAGTGCTTTTGCCGAGAAACAAGATGGAACACAGGATGTGACGTATAAGAAAACAAGCATTTAACAAGTACATATTCGTGTGGGTGGATGTGTGTGCGCGCGTGTGTGTGTATGTGTGGATGGATGTGTGGCGTGTGTGTGTGTGTGTGTGTGTGTGTGTGTGTGTGTGTGTGTGTGTGTGTGATGGATGTGTGGTGGTGTGTGTATGCATGTGTGTGTGTGTGTGTGTGTGTGTGTGGATGGATGTGTGGTGGTGTGTGTATGCATGTGTGTGTGTGTGTGTGTGTGTGTGTGTGTGTGTGTGTGGATGGATGTGGTGGTGTGTGTGTGTGTGTGTGTGTGTGTGTGTGTGTGTGTGTGTGTGTGTGTGGATGTGTGGTGGTGTGTGTGGATGGATGTGTGTGTGTGTGTGTGTGTGTGGGTGTGTGTGTGTGGACGGATGTGTGGTGGTGTGTGTATGCATGTGTGTGTGTGTGTGTGTGTGTGGATGGATGTGTGGTGGTGTGTGTGTGCATGTGTGTGTGTGTGTGTGTGTGGATGGATGTGTGGT